>CM056049.1:601350822-601950822 GCA_029574335.1 Rana kukunoris
CATAATCTATGGCCTCCCTTACACAAGTAGTATGATTAAAAGTGTGCTATTTCATCATCAAGAGAGAAATCACTGTTGATTACTATTGCATGCTGCATGTATAACTTACTCTATAAGGAGCCATGTGTTATACTCATGGAGTGATTACTATTCTAAGCAAATAATCCCCTATCATTTTGCAGATATGGCTGAGCTATCAAAAGAATCCTCAATTGTTTAACCACTTGCTTACTGGGCACATAAACCCCCTTCGTGCCCAGGCGAAATTTCAGCTTCCGGCACTGCGTCGCTTTAACTGACAATTGCGCGGTCGTGCGACGTGTGCGACGTGGCACCCAAACAAAATTGGCGTCCTTTTTTTCCCCACAAATAGAGCTTTCTTTTGGTGGTATTTGATCGCCCGTGCGGTTTTTATTTTTTGTGTTATAATGAAAAAAAGAGCGACAATTTAAAAATATATATATATTTTTTACTTGTTGCTATAATAAATATCCCATTTTTTTTTTTTTTTATATATATTTTTTTCTCAGTTAAGGCCGATACGTATTCTTCTATGTATTTTTGTAAAAAAAAAAAAAAAAAATCACAATAAGTGACTGCTTTGCGCAAAAGTTATAGCACCTACAAAATAGGGGACATAATTATGATTTTTTTTTTATATTTTTTTTTACTAGATATGGCGGCGATCTGCGATTTTTATTGGGACTGCGATATTGCGACGGGCACATCGGACACTTTTGACACATTTTTGGCACCATTCACATTTATACAGCGACCAGTGCTATAAATATGCACTAATTACTGTATAAATGTGACTGGCAGTGAAGGGGTTAACACTAGGGGGTGAGGAAGGGGTTAAATGTATTGCCTGGGTGTGTTCTAACTGTGTGGGGGGAGGGAGGTGACTGGGGGAGGTGACCGATGCTGTCTCCCTATGTACAAGAGAAACAGCATCTGTCACCTCACTGACAGGACGTGAAGCTCTGTGTTTACACTCAGAGCTCCACGTCCCTGCTCTCTTACCGACGATCGCGTGTACCTGACGGACATCGCGGCCGCCGGGTACACGCATCGGATCCTCGGTGATGCGTCGGGACTGTTTTTTCCCCGCCGCGCGCCACCCTGTGGCGCGCGCGGGGAATTACAAGCAAATCACGTCCAAAGACGTGACCCCGGCGCCTCAGGTCCGCGCTGTTCACGTATTCTGTCAATAGCGCGGACCTGAAGAGGTTAAAGGTCTAAGGACTATAATGACTTTGAGCAAGATTCAAGAACAACTGTAAACTCAATTTTTATAGAGTTTTAATTCCTAAAAAAAACAATAATAATGCAAAGAATGACAGATCTGTGTGGCAGCAATTGTTAGTATCTCTAATTTGGCTTCTAAATAACTGTCTGTTTCCAGCATTAGGAGCTAGCTACAGAATAACCAGTTGAAGTATCTAATGGCATTATCCAATGCTGCTGCTAGTGATCATGTCACTACATTTGTTTATAGATGCCTAAACAAAAAAAAAAAAAAAGTAGTCAGGCATAGCAGCAACTCTGTAATTAGATGCAAATCACCAGAGAAGGTACCACTAGAGAATTGTAGATCCTGCAAAATTTCTAATGCAAGGTGGATCTTAAACTGGCCATACTTAAATCCTTTTTTTTTAATCAGCCAGCTGGCTGATCAAAGAAAGCTAAACATATTCTTACATCTACACAAGCAAGGTGGATGAAGTAATCCTCCCCACCCCTCTGATAATGGGGAATCCCCCTCTGTTAGGATACACTGATTGGCACTGTAGTTGATTGTCTGCAGCGCTGATCAAACAAAAGAAAATCCAATAAGCCTATTTGTGAGAAGTCAATCATTAGATTGATTTCCCATGAGCATCAATGCTATACATAGATCAAAATTTGTCTGGCCCCTGCTTAACTTGAAAAATGTCAATCTATCTGTTGTCAGCGCTACTCTTAAGCCTCGTACACACGGGCCAGAATCTCGTCAGGAAAGAAACGCAATTTTCCTGACGAGATTCTTGGCAAGAATCTCTTGCTGCCCGAGTGTACAGACACTCCTTTCAAAATAACCATGGTTCTTTTGAAAGGCAAGAACGCGGTGATGTCATTGCGTACGAAGAGCATGTGCTCGTCACATTCGATGCTGTCGCCACCATCTTGCTGCACCCTACATATGCCTAAGAAGCTACCGCGCATGCGTCAAAGTAATTTCAAGCATGCGTGGGTTTCCCCGGCGACAGGTAAGTATACACACTCTCTGGTTTCTCGGCAGGAAATGCCGAGAATCACAATGAAAAAATTGAGAACATGTTCTATATTTTTCTCGTCTAGATTCTGGGCAGTTTTCTTGACGAGAAACCTGAAAGCCTTCTTACACACGCTCAATTTACTCGGCAGAAAGCTCTGCCAGCAGTTTTCTTGCTGGTTCTTGCACAGAAAACCGAGCTTGAGTACGAGGCTTGATTCTTTGCAGTGTTCACTTTTAAAGTGGTTGTAAAGGCAGAAGGTTATTTTATCCTAATGCATTCTATGCCTAATAAAAAACTTCTTTGTGCCCCACTCCCTCTCAATTCAGTGATGTTGCACGAGAGACTCGTCTGGCCAAGACTCTCCCTCCTGACTGGCTGAGACAGCAGCGGAGCACTTGCCCGCTTTTGCCACTGTGTCTTTGGGTTTCTCTGGGCCACATGGCATGCACTGGGGAGGAGCAGACTGGGTGCCATATTGGGACTCTAGGGCTGCAGCCTTCTCCATTGTTTTACGGTTTTCTTTGGGACCAGGAGGTGCCCAGGGGACTTAGTAGGTAGGTACAGAGGAGAAAAAAATAGACAAAAACAAAAAACGGCCCCCTCTAAGCGTCGTAATGGATTTATTAGAATAAAATTACAAATCAATTCTTATGAGATGGGTACTCACAAGACTGCAGGACATGAAGGCATATCAAAATAGAGTGTCATCCGTGACTGGCTTCCCGAGTAGGTGGGCTCCGCTGGAGAGATGGACAGATGTTCTCAACTCGCTTTACAGAGAGACACACGCGATCTGTGGTTCGTCGGACCGGTACAGGCTTCAACCTCTGTAGATGAAGAGGCACGCATGCCTCGAACGCGTGCACCGCCCCGTGACCTAACCCGGAAGTGACGCTCCGCTGTTTGCGCTCCAAGGCTGCGTTCCACCACCGTTACACGGCACCCCCGCTTCCTCCCTGCTCCACTAGCGTTGGATGACCATCCAGGGACCCCCACAGAGGTTGAAGCCTGTACCGGTCCGACGAACAACAGATCGAGGGCTTCATGTCCTGCAGTCTTGTGAGTACCCATCTCAAAAGAATTGATTTGTAGTTTTATTCTAATAAATCCATTACTACGCTTAGAGGGCGCCGCTTTTTGTTTTTGTCTATTGTTTCCAGAATCGCTTCATCCCGGCAAGCTGGCAGCCCCCTCTGCATTAGTTCAATTTTTTCTCTATCAGTCATATGAACGTGATCTATTGGACTGAACTATTTCATATAAACTGTTATTAGTTGGTGAATCTGTCATCCCCCATATCTAGTCTTTTTGTCATTTTTATATTTTTTTTACTTTCAATAGATTTTTATTTTTTCAAATAAAGGATACAGATAAATTATGACCAAAGGCTGAAATTACAACATCATAACATTCAACAAACCGGGCATAATGACAGTAACAATGACTCAATTGATTTCAAATTACCCAACTGTGGGTTGATTAAAGGAATCCAGCGAGCTTGATAACAGAGGAAGGGGCGGAAAAAGAAGTGTATATGGTGATCTTGCGCTCAGGGGAAACCTGCCTGTCCCGGACACCCCTAATGGGATCAATCTGTGTCCCAGCCAGGCGCCTCCCAATCCGCCTCTTCCTATAAAATTATTTGATGGGAAATTAGTGGGTTCGAATTTGGCTTCATTGAACCTCTAGCTCATACTAACGAAATAAGATAGGCCTATAGTGTTACCAAATTGCCCATATGAATAACCGGACGAAGAACAAAGAACATTACCTTCTAGTCATACAACTGTCTTAAAATAATAGAAGTAAGAAAAGAGAGAGAGAAAAGTGGGGGTAAGAAAAAGGGAAAGGAAGGGAAGCATGAGCCTAATTTGTACTGAAGGATGCAGGTTGCGTGGGATGTACCCCAGTCGCCAAAGGTATACCACAGTGGGATGCCCATGATCCCCACACGGCTTCAAATTTCTGATTCGTGTTTGAAAGAATGCTGGCCAGTTTTTCCTGCACCATGATCCACGAAATCTTGCGTTTTATTTCTGCAATGGAAACCCCGGGTTGTCTCCAAGCCCTTGCGATGGTAATTTTAGCCCCGAGGAGCATAAATCGGATCAGCTTCTGATTGGGCTTGGATATACCCGGAATCCGAGCATTTAGGAGAGCTACAGAAGCCGTCCTGGGGACCGAGCAACCAGTGACTGTACAAATGAGGTTAAAAATCCTCTTCCAGATTGGTCTGATTCTGGGACATTCCCACCAGACATGCACCATCGAGCCCAGGAGCTGACAACCTCTAAAGCAGCTGGGATCTGATGATGGGTAGATGACCGCAAGCCTGGCGGGAGTCATATACCACCTCATAAGGACCTTTAAGTTTGCTTCCATCAGGGAAGTATTTAAGATGCCCTGAAAAGAATCAGAACAAGCTGCCTGCCAGGTCTCCAACTCCCACCCTAGTTGGAGGTCTGCCTCCCAAGCCGTCATATAAGAAGACTTCTCAGTCGGGCGGGTGAGTGAAGAGTAGATGACAGATATTCCTCCCCTTTGTCCCATGGTCTGCCCGCACCAGAGCTCATAATCTGTAAATTTGGGAGGTAGAGGCCTATCCGTCCATAAAGTGTGTAGGAATTGTGATATTTGTTTGAATCTGAATTTTTCAGTGTCAGGGAGGTCCAATTTAGTCACACAGTGGTCTAGGGTAAGAGGGCCTTTGGTTGTGAAGAAGTGTCCTATGCGGTACAGACCCTTATCCATCCACCAACTGAATGCTTTCCTGTCCATTCCAGGTGGGAAATCCGGATTTTGGAATACACTGGCTAGAGGTTGACCTTTCGAGACCAGGGCTGGAAGGTGACGAAATCTATCCCAAAGGGCGTAGGATTGAGAAAGGGAGGGGGACAAAATGGGTGGTCTTCTCTTTTGGGGGCACCAGAGTAAGTATTCTAGGGAGAACCGGGGGACAGCTTGACCCTCTATGTGGACCCAGTCTGGTTTGTCCAGTTTGGAGTAAACTACGGATAGTTGAGCTAGTCTGGCAGCTACGAAGTACTTATATAGGTGCGGTAGTCCTAGTCCTCCTCTTTTCCTATGGTTGTATAGAGTGTTTTGGGGGATTCTGTAACCTGACTTGCCCCAAATGAATTTGAGTATTTTGCTTTGTAAAGTCTGCACGTGATCTTTTCTGATGGGAATGGGAAGGGAGCGGAATAGATATAAAATTCTAGGAAGCAAAGTCATCTTTATAGAGTTAATTCTGCCCAGCCAGGAAAGATCATATTTAGCCCAGTTATTCATGTCGGCTGTAAGTTTTCGGTATAGGGGAGGATAGTTATTTGTGTAAAGGGATTCTGTCCGAGCTGTTAAGGAAATCCCTAGATATTTGATAGATGAGGGACACCATTCAAATTTGAATGACTGTTGGAGGAGGGATACTATAGGAGGTGGAAGGGATACGTTCAAGGCTTGTGATTTGGCATAATTGACTTGGAGACCTGAGAATTTAGAGAATTCCGAAATTACCTTACAAAGGTTTGGTAGGCAAGTAATAGGAGAAGTTAGAAATAGTAGTAAGTCATCGGCAAAGAGCCCACATTTATGAGTTTGATCTCCACATGAAACGCCTCGAATGTCGGGGTTCTGTCGAATGGCTATCGCTAGGGTTTCAATTGCCATTGCGAAAATGATTGGGGAGAGGGGGCATCCCTGTCTGGTACCCCTGGCTATGTCTATTGGAGAAGAGTAGTACCCTTGGATTCGAATTTGGGCCTTTGGTTTAGAATAGAGAGCTTGTATTACCCCCATAAATCTTGGGCCAAAGCCCCATCGTTCTAGTAGGGGGAGAAGATATTGCCAGGACACAGAATCAAAGGCCTTCTGCAGATCAAGAGATAGGAGAAATCCTTTTTGTTTCGGACCTCCGTCCCAGTTGAATTGCAAAATTGAGACAATGTCCACTGCCCTTCTCACTTGATCTGGGCCTTGTCGACCTGGAATAAATCCGACTTGGTCCTTGTGAATATATTTATTAATGAAAGAGGAGATACGGAGAGCTAGAATTTTTGTAAGAATTTTTAGGTCATTATTTATCAGAGAAATGGGGCGATAGTTACAGACTTCTTCTGGGTTTTTATCCGGCTTTGGGATAACCGTAATGTATGCTGTATTAAGTTGCGTACCCAGAGGGGTGCCTTGAGTCTTGGAATTAAAAAAGTTTGTCATATGTGGGACTAGGGTATCTGCAAATGACCTATAATAGAGGGCCGACAGTCCATCTGGGCCTGGGGCCGAGCCCTTTCGGAGGCCCTTGATTACTGTTGCCACCTCTTCAACCGAAAAGGGTGCTTCCAGCCTGTCTCTATGTTCTACGTCTAAGGATGGGATGGGTAGGCTGTCCAAAAAGTTGTCAATCGAATCCCTGGGAATCTGTGGAGGGGCACTATACAGGTCAGAATAGAATGTTTCGAATGCCTCCAGGATCTTTTTAGGGTTGGACGTAGGTTCTTGACCTGCCAAGCGTATCTTGGGTAAGGAGTGAAACCTTGTTTTAGGGGACAATTTGGTCGCTAACAACTGGCCTATTTTTCCTTTTTGGGTGTAAAATTTATTGCCACTCCAGCGGAGAGATCTCTCCGCTTTCGTTGTGAGAGCTAAATTAAGTTCTAGTCTCAGCTTGTCAATATTCTCTAGTAAGGCTAAAGATGGTTTCTTTTTGTGTTGTGCCCTTAGGGTCCTATAAGACTTCTCCAGACGTACAATTTCTGCTTCGTGTTCTCTTTTGATTCGCGTGGAGATCTGAATGATCTTACCTCTAATAGAGGCTTTATGGGCTGCCCAAAGGGTCTCCGCAGAGATATCCTCAACATTGTTAATTGTGAAATATTCTTGAAGGGCTTTATTAATTTCCGTTGTAGTGGTCGGATTGGAAAGAATGGACTTGTTTAGCCGCCAATGTCCGTTCCTTGCCATACCTGCTAAAGAGCGGATGGACATGATGACCATAGAATGGTCAGATAGGACTGTGTCTCTGATTTGGGCCTTGATCACTGCCGGAAGTACAAATGAAGGAATTAAAATATGATCGATCCTGGCATAGGTGTTATGCGGGTGAGAGTAATGAGTGTAGTCTCTCTTTGAGGGATTAGACTCCCGCCAAACATCCGTCAACCCCCTGTCATGGAGTAGTTTGGCAATTTTCAGGCTGACCCTAGAGGGTCTAGTAAGTTGAGCGGACAGAGGTCTGGATTTGTCCAAACCCTGGTCAAAAGCCACATTGGAATCCCCCCCCCCAAATGACTGTGCCTTCTAGAAGTGGGGTTAAAGTATCCAAGATTAATTGGAAAAACGTGTCTTGCCCTTTGTTGGGAGAATAGTATGAGACCAGGGAATATAGATGACCCTCAATTTTACCCTTAACCAGTATAAACCGTCCCTCTGGGTCTTTGAAGTCAGAGAGATACTCAAAATTACAGGATTTGGAGAAAAAGATTGCGACCCCCTTGGTCTTGTTCTCGGCATTAGCCAAGTAGAAGAGGGGAAAGTGAGAGTGGACAAATTTGGGACTGTACCGCCCAGGAAAGTGGGTCTCTTGAATCATGAGAATGTCAAGTCTGAGTGATTTGTAACTATCAAAGATCTTTCTCCTTTTGACTGGGGAGTTCAGGCCTTGAACATTGTGTGTGGCTATGTTGAGGGAGCTCTGTACGTGGTCAGCCATGGGGAACTGAAAAGTAGCTATGTCTGTCTCTACCTCCACTCACCCTGAGATGTTTTCTGTCCTCCCAACCTTGCCATTTGTCAGGATGGACGACTGGCAGCCCGGTGGACACTCCTCGATCGTAGGTACCGCAAGCTGAAAAATAATAAAAGGTTAGGCTCATGTGGGAAAGATGGGGAATAGAAAAGGAAAGGACAGATTTGAAAGAGAGAAAGAGATGGTGAAGAAGACTCCCAATCCAACTAAGGAAAAAGAGAAAAAATAAGAAAAAATACATTCTCGGGGAGGGGAGATGCCCCTCGAGAATTTCTACCAAGGTAGATCAAAAAAGGGCTTGCTCCAGATGAGAACAAGCGACCTCGCCCCCAGAAACCTTCTGGAGTCTAAGGGAGAGGTGGAGGTACATGGGGCCCACCCCAGCCAGGGCGCCCCTGAAAAATTGGTTACAGCAACTATCAAAACCGAAACCGGAAGGAGTTGAGTAAATCTAAACCCAGTTTGGTCGGATCTAATTCCGATCCGGAAGTCCCCCCGTCCCCCCCCCCAACGGGGATCGAGGAGGAGGGGACCCCAGAAGGAAGGTGGGGACAACCCCCTGCGAAAAAATTAGAATAGATAAAGAGATCTTTTTAGCAGGAGAAATACTGTTGAAATATCAATTATCCAAAAAGTTGATTCTTCTGATCAGAGAAAGTCTAAATCTCAGGCATAGGACCGACCAAAAATCTTGAAAGTTCAAGGAGTATATGACCAATGTGTCAGCCGAGATCTGGGTAAGTGGGTCCACTGTCTCTAGCTTTCTTAGATCTCGACCTGGTCCAGAGTGGGGAATTAGGACTGGTGGGGGTCGGTCTCTTGGAGGTGTTTGGGATGCTATGAGAAGTGTCCATGGCGGGTTCTTGCGAGATGAGCTTAAGGCGCTTTAGTAATCTTTCTCCATCAGGAAAGTTTGAGAAGGAGTAGTTTTTCCCTTTATCCGAGAACTTGACCGCAAAGGGGAATGCCCATTTATATTTTATATCCTTTTGGACCAGGACTAGGAGTAGCGGCTTTAATGACCGTCTTCGCTGCATTGTGGAGGGAGAAAGGTCTGCGTATATTTGGACGGGATGACCTTGGCACAAAACACTGGGCACAGAACGTGCTAGTCTCATGACTTCATCCTTTACTGCGTAAAAGTGGGGTTTGGCGATGATGTCCCGCGGTGAGCCGTCCTTTCTGGGTGGTCCCAGGGCTCTGTGGGCTCTATCAAGCTCTAGGCGAACTTGAGGGATGTTTGGAATCAAGTTCTGGATCAAATTTTGTACCGCTGCTGGAGTGTCAGTGATGGATTCGGGCAGCCCCCTGATCCGGAAATTGTATCTCCTGGATCTGCTCTCCAACTCGTCGATCCTGGAAAGGGCCACATCCAATTGCTCCTGTACTGTATGAATATGTTCTGAGTTCTGATCTGTGGCTGCCACCGTTTGATCAAGCTTGTCTTCTATCGCTTCAATTCTGGTGCCCAGATTCTGGAAATCTGCTTTTAAATCTCCTGTTATTTTGGTAGCAGTCTGAGCGAGTCCCCTATCCAGGAGTTCAGCCAGAGCCTGATATAAGTCAGTCACAGAGAATGCAGAAGCTGCTGACAGGGTGCTGACAGAGAATTGAGCAGGCTGGCTCCTTATGTTAGGTCCTATGAGGGGTAGTGCAGAGCCCTCCCTGTTAATCCCCTCCATATTACTGCCTCCCAGGGGTTCTGTGGGAGTTGTTGAGGGGGACATGTCCTGCTGGTAACTTACTTGGACCAGTGGGGTAAAAGGCAGGGGTACCATATTTGGAAATATCCTTCCCTCAGGCATCTCTTCAGCTCCGTTCTTGTGAGGTGCTGCAGCGGCGGCCATCTTGGATTTTTGCCGTTTTTACAAATGAGTAAAAAGCGGCTTTGAAGTGTCCCTTTAAAGAAATTATAATGATAGGGGGGTGCCCTGATGTCTGGGGGTGCCGTGTATGGTGAAAGCTCCCCTTCCAGCCCGTTTCTGGCTGACTTATGGGCGCCGCTGGTCTGGGGTGATGAGGAGCTCCCGGCTCAAGCAGCCATCTTCAGAGCTCCGCGCATGCGCCTCCCATTTTTATATTTTTGATTTTACTTCATCTGGAGAGCGCTTGATTCAACTGTTTGTTTTTTTGAGGTACAGAGGAGAAAATTGTCAGTGACAGGATTGGTGAGAGAATCCGAAGCTAAAAATCCATTAATTGGGTCTGCTCACATGCCTTGCCTGGTCAAGCCCCAGAGCAAACATTTAAATACAAAATTGAAATATGTTTTAGCTGTTTATCTGGAAAATATTGTATATCCTGCCTGATGCCTTCTTCCTCTGCCATCTCCATGAGTCATTCCTGACATTTTTTCCTGACACCAAGAGGTAAAAAGGTGACAGGGGATGGAAGCTTAGGATACAGCCTGTGAATGGTAGCCTCGGATATGTTCCTGGTTGCTGTGTGAAAGGCGGTGTGTCCCTTCCCTCCAATCAGCTCTAAATGAGCATACGCAGAGTGTAAATTCAGCTCCCTCCTGCCTGCTTTCTAAACGCAGGCTGTATCATTTCTGGACTTTGGAAGGATGTAGAGAAAGAGAGGGCTGCAGGGAAAAAAAGGTAAAAGGTATGTAGAATGGTTTGTTTAACCACTTAAGCCCCGGACCAATATGCTGCTAAATGCCCAAAGGTGTTTTTACAATTCGGCACTGCGTTGCTTTAACAGACAATTGCGTTGTCGTGCGGTGTGGCTCCCAAACAAAATTTGCGTCCTTTTCTTCCCACAAATAAAGCTTGCTTTTGATGGTATTTGATTGCCTCTGCGATTTAAATTTTTTGCGATATAAACGGAAAAAGACTGAAAATTTTGAAAAAAAATGATATTTTCTAATTTTTGTTATAAGAAAAATCAAATAAACTAAATTTTAGTCAAACATTTAGGCCGGAATTTATTCAGCCACATGTCTTTAGTAAAAAAATAAATAAATCACAATATAAAAAAAAAAAACTAGCTACCTAGCGGCAACAGTGACACTAATACATCAGAAAACCGATCGCTTAGTGACACTGGCAATAGGGGGTGAAAGGGTTAACTAGGGCGGCGATCAAGGGGTTAAACCTTTGTTAGGGGGGTAGGGGGCTACCCTGGACCTAACACTAACTGCCTGTCACACTAACTGTCACACTGACACTAAATGCAGTGATCAGTAAATATATGATCACTGCAATCAGTGACACTATGAAAGGGGGCTAGGGGGGGGGGGGTGATCTGAAGGGGTTGATGTGCCTATGTGTATGGTGTCAGTGTGCTGTTGGTGCGACTTACTATGTGATGTCTTCTCTCCTCTCGCCAGATACCGCTGAGAGGAGAGGTGACATCACTTCCTCTGCCTGTGTTTACATTACACAGGCAGAGGGCGGGCAGAGCGGGGGGAAGCCGATTCGCTGGGAGCGATCGCGAGGGGGCGGATAAAAACGAACAGCCGCCCCCTTATCCCAGATCGCTCCCAGACACTTACCGACCACTGCATGTAGCGGAGGGGGTCCCAATCGGACCCCCGACTGCGGGAAGGCAGGGACGTACCAGTACGCCCATCTGCCTGTACGTGCCATTCTGTGGACGTACATATATATATGCGGCGGGCGTTAAGTGGTTAATCTCTGTGTATCACCTGAGGTTAGTCACTTCACTGGGTGTATCTAAGGGTTCACAACCACATTAATCATTAGAGCTTGGTCACCTCCCTACCCTACCCCATTTCAGTAAACTTATTTCTCTGCTCCCCCCGCCCTCCTCTTGTTAGCTTTGGCTCCTGGTTCTGTTCATTCCTCTCCCAGACTTTTCTACTATACAGAGAGACTGGTACCAAGTCAAAATCAGAAATTTAAACCAATTCAAAAATATAAATGTAATATATTTAATGAATACATAACTGCATTATTTTTTGTTTTCTATCATTGGAGCTCAACTTTAAGGGCCAGTTCACACCAGATGCAGTTCCATGCAGTTCTGTGCGCTTTTTTCTGCACTAAAAATGCATGCACAGTGTTTTTCATGTATTACAATGGCTCTAGTTCACACCATGCAGTCAGTTTCCGGTTAGTTTCCGGTGCAGAAACTGACCAGAAACTGACTGCATGGTGTGAACTAGAGCCATTTGAATATATGGAAAACACTGTGCATGCATTTTGTGCAGAAAAAAATCACACAGAACTGAAAGGAACTGCGTCTGGTGTGATCTTGCACTTAGGAATGCAATTCTGACAACTGCTATAAAGAAAGTCTAGTAAAAATGTTGCACAGTATGTGATATGATATGGAAATATCTACTAGTTCTGTATACTTGTAAAAGTCTGTGTCCTCTTACTTCTAGCTATTCTCTGTTTGTTGTTAGTCTGCTTCTATCACCCCTCTATTATATTAGAAAATGACATGACACCAGCTTCTCTAGTAGTGATTTTTGAATACCTACCTGCCCTCTTTCCCTCTTTGTGCTGATTCTGTACTTGAGGTTTTGGATCTCCCCACTCTTTTATGTGGGAAAACTGTCAGATCTGAAACACAAAACAGAGTAACCGTAAAATCTACTGTATATCTGGCATGATGCACACAACAAATGTCCTAATTAACATCAGACAATTTTAGCTTTTGTTTAAACAGACAATAATGAATGTGCAGAATCCGAAATCCAAAAGATCCGACATAAAAAATGCTGTATTTTTGTTTTCTGCAACAACAGTTCAAGACGGTGACAATAGCGATCTGTGTCTATCGAACCTATAACTCTATTAGTCCAAGATTATTCGACATAGAGAGAAAAGATTTGACATTATAGAGACATGAAGATCCGACTAAGCAGCTAAAAAATATGATTGCCACAAACAGACATTTATGGTCAAATGCTCCACCCATAGGCTATAGAAGAATTCTAATGTTGGTTGACTAGTAATAATAATTAATAAATATAATTATTACTAGTCATACAACATTAGAATTCTACTATAGCTTGTGGGCGGAGTATTCGACCGGAAATGTACGATTGCGTCGGCGTACAGTTTAGCTGCCTCGTCGAATCTTCTTAGAACATTCGACGGACACCATAAGCCTTCAATGACAGATTCAACCTTGATTAATTCGGATTTTTGGACAAATTAATTTTTTAACTAAACAATATAAAAAAATACATTTTGGGAGTAACTAAATAAATGTATTTTTCAGATAAAAACGAAATTCCGAAACAAAATATTTCAGTGTGCACATGTCTAATTAGCATTACTCAAGACCAATAATGCCACCAGAGTCAGAGGGTACATTTCTTGGGGGGGGGGGTCTGTTTAGAATAAACATACTGTATATATCACATTAAAAATTAAAAAGTATATATATTTTTTATTGACATTTTATTAAAGGTTTTCAGTATAACAAGAGAAATAAAGCAATGCAAAAGCTAAATGTGCACTGAAAATAGCAGTACACATTGTGCAAATTTTTATCCCCAAGCACAAAATAAGAACACAGACTGATACTGTAATAGAATATAGGAAATACAAAACTTACAGAACATCAATTTATAAGAGTGATATTGTTAACTAATGCTTTAGGATCATGTGTGCGCAAAAGGGTGCCAAAGAAGGAACAACATCCAGACTAACAAGGCAATATTGTGTCGTCAAAACCACAGATGTTGCCACGGTTCCATGACACAAATGAGAGATATGGGTGGGTGGCCAATTTTTTTTTTGAAAAATCAATTTAGGCAGCCTGGCCTACCCTATACAACTGGAGCCTACATGAGTAATGCGAGCGGGAAGCACATAGAGATAAAGGGAGCAGGAGTGGGGGGGGGCTAGAAAAGGCGAAATGGGTACCCCACATGGAACCTTTGCAGGTCTAGAAAATCGGGAGGTCAATTGAGAGGGTGGGAAGTGGTCTATCCAGGGCTACCAAATTTGTTGGAATTTGTCATACCTGTCCTCAAGGATCGCCGTCAACCTTTCATTGGCGAGCGTACAATGCACCCAGTTCTTAACCTCTTCAAAGCTAAGGAGCGGTGTCTTCCATGAACATGCTATAGTTTGCTTCATCGCGATAAAAATTTAAGTAAGTGTATAAGTATAAATATATTGAAATAGAAATATAAGTAAGTATAATTTTTGCACTTGCATTTGTTTTTAAAGCTATAAACCTGCCAAAATTCTTTCTTTTGAAATATACAATAATATCACAAGTTTAGGTCAAACTGTCACAAACACAAATTACCATTCATTCTTCAGTGTACATATGTCAAAGAGCTATGGGATTTGTTACCTTTTTAGTAGATTCTATTACATCCTAGTCAACCGAGTGAGAAAGTGTAAATATAATTTAATCAGATATGTGTTAGGCAAAGAGATAATTAATATGCCATTGCTCATTGGCTCTATTTGCATAAGAATTATTGATAGCGACAATAATTGTGTCATTATTTTTCCCATGACATTGAAGTAATATTGTACCATTTTACTTCAGATACATCAGGAGTTGAAGTACCTGCTTCACATGTCAGTCATTGTCACACTGTGTGTCTAAGACAGCTACAAGAGAGGTTTGAAATGTTGTAGCGTGTCAAGCAACTGCTCATTAAATTAATAATGTTTCATCACACTGACATTTGTATACATGAGACATAAACTTGCCTAGACAGGCTTGTCTACAGAAACAGTATGAGACCCAGACAGGCAGTTTTTATGAGGGGTTGGGAACATTAAAAAAAAAAATCTAACAGTATCTCATGTAAAGATGGGCAAATTTAGCTTGGCTTGGTCTGCATTTGCACATCATCAACTAGTTGAAAGTAAGGTCGCGTACACACGATTGGTCAAAACCGATGAAAACGGACTGAAGTTCAGTTTCATCGGTCCAAACCGATCGTGTGTAGGCCCCATCGGTCAGTTGTCCTTCGGTCCAAAAACAAGATCTTGCTTTAACCACTTTACCCCCGGACCATATTGCTGCCCAATGACCAGAGCACTTTTTGTGATTCGGCACTGTGTCGCTTTAACTGACAATTGCGCAGTCCTGCGACGTGGCTCCCAAACAAAATTTGTGTCCTCTTTTTCCCACAAATAGAGATTTCTTTTGGTGGTATTTGATCATCTCTGCGGTTTTTATTTTTTGCGCTATAAACAAAAATAGAACATTTTGCTATAATAAATATCCCCAAAAATATATTAAAAAAAAAACATTTTTTTTTCCTCAGTTTAGACTGATACGTATTCTTCTACATATTTTTTGTTAAAAAAAAATAGAATTAGTGTTTTATTGATTGGTTTGCGCAAAAGTTATAGGCCCAGATTCAGGTACATCCGCGCATTATTGGACCGGCGTAGCGCACCGCCTTTACGTTAGACTAGCGCAATTTTGCCGAGTAATCACCCTATTCTCGTAGCTTTTGCGCAGGAAATTGCGCATGCGTAACGTTTTTTCAGAGGCGTAAGGAGGAGTAATACAAATTGGGAAGGACGTGGGCGTGTTACATTGAAATGAGCCGTGACCCCATGCAAATGAAGGGCCGGCCGGCTCGCGCTTGCGCGCTTGAAGGAGACCATGGTCAGCTCCGCTGTGCGCATGCTCACAACTCGGGAGCGGCGCAATCAGTGAAATTGGAAATGGACTAGGGCAGGGATCCTCAAACTACGGCCCTCCAGCTGTTGTGGAACTACACATCCCATGAGGCATTGTAAAACTCTGACATTCACAGACATGACTAGGCATGATGGGAATTGTAGTTCCTGAACAACTGGAGGGCCGTAGTTTGAAGACCCATGGACTAGGGCAACGTTGTGAATTACGCAAACAGCATAAATAGACACACACAAACGCACTTGCATTGCAAAAGTACATCCCTTTGTCCCTTCCCATTTAACCAAGTGCTTTTGTCCTGTTGTTCGTTGCGGTGTGTTTTGTAGTTGTCAGATTAGTGTTCTGTGTGATCAAGTGTTTGTTAGTAGATCTTTGAAAGTGTTTTTTGATAAGTGTTTGAGAGACTGTTTGTTTGATTGATATATTTGTGTTTGTTTTCTTGCTGTTTTTTTGTTTTGTTTTTTTGTGACTGTTTATTGCTGAGTAGTTTTCTCCCTGTGTGTGTTCTTGCTTGATTGGTTGTGCTTGTTTTTGTGAGTGAATTTTGTTGACTGGGAGTGAGTTTTTTTTGGAAGGATGACAGAGAGAAAACAAAAGCTCAATTTTACAGTTGGGGAAAAACAAATTCTTGCCCGGGCCATTAGCGAGTATGGGCGTTACCTCCACGGCCCAGAGAGTGCCAACACCACCCCGGCCAGGAGGAGGGAGATTTTGGATAGGATCACTGAGCAGGTCAATTCAGCGGGGCAGGGGGAGACACGGACCCGGTCTGGGATTGATAAAAAAATCAATGACCTCCGGCGTCTGGTCAAACAGAAGCTGGCCAGAATGCATGCCCATGCCAGGGGCACAAGAGGGGGCCCACCATGCCGTATTAGGCTGACAGCAGAGGAGCGTGCGGTGGCCCTGACCTTTCATCGGCATGAAGTTGAGGGCCTGCCCGGCTTTGACTCAAGTCCGGAGCCTGTGGTGCCAGGTACGTTTTTTTTCTTTAATATCAGGTGTGTAGCATGTGTGGGGGAGGGGGTGAAAGGGAATATGTGGCAAGTGTGTGGATTCTCCAACCTGTGAATATGTTGTGTCATCCACAGATGTGCAGGAGGGTGCAGGGCCATCTGGCCTGACCGCACCAACCCCAGGACAGCAGCCTAATGAGGCCCCCCCAACAAGGCCGGAGTCCATGGAGGAGGTTCAAGAGGAGCAGGAGAATCATGAGGAGGAGGAGAATCATGAGGAGGAGGAGTCCATGTCAGGCACTGGACGTTTGGTTTTTGAGGACTCTTCCCCTCTGGCTGGCAAGAGGCAGGCCTCCCTAAGGGGGAGCCCCCCCCCCCTCCCCCAACATGGCTCCCCTCACAAGGGCCTCCCCTTCTCCCCGGCCACAAGCATCAGCTGGAGGCAGGATTTCATCCCAGAACACCAGGGGGTTGGCCGATCTCCTGCCCGCCACTCTGAGAAGGGACCAGTTCCTCCAGACCCGCCATCTGGGACAGGTCAGCCAGACATTGGTGCGGATGGAGGAGAGCCTGGGGAACCTGGACTCCCACTCCCGGGCTTTCACAACCTGCCTAAACGAACTGCAGATGACATCAGCAGGCGTTGGGCAGGATGTGAGGGCCCTTACCCTGGCTATCCAGGCCAACACGGCAACACTTGGTGCTGCCCTGGACAGAATAGCCGTGGCCTTGGAGGGCAGGCCGCCAGGTGGGCAGAGATCAGGGGCTGCTCCTCCTTCCCCGGTTTTACCCCTCCCCCATGAGTCTCCCCTGAGAAGCCGGGGCCGTGGCCGGGGGTGCCCCAGGCATGGCTCACGCAAAGGGCATTAATTTGTTTTTCCCCCTTTTTTTTTTGTGCTGGAAAATTTTTGCTTTTGCAGGTCATTTTTTTTTTTGGGGTTGTGAATGCTGTTTGAATGTGGGGGTGACATTCCTGCCGGAAAAGGGGTGTCACCCTCAATTTTGGTGGAGTAGGGTTCCCCAGGACCAGGGAGAAGTGATCCCCAGGTCCGTGTGAATGGTGTATGAATGTACAGTGACATAATTGGAGCCTTGGCGTGGCGTTGCTGCTCACAAGTCCTGCATGGTGGACTGGTGCCAATCCAATTTGATGTGGATGTGGGGTGTGTGTGCTAGGGACCACAGTGGTGTGCATGCATGCATTCTCATTGTGCCATGATTAATGTGTATGTTTAACGTGCAAAGTTGCCCAATGTGAGCTGTCTCCTGGCTGCTCTACCCTCAGAAGACGGGGTAGCCTCGGTTAGGGGGGGATTGTCTGGTTCAGGGGTCAGGTCATCACGTAGGCCAATCTGCAGGCCCTTTCTTTCTGCGAAGTTGTGCAGCATGCAACATGCACCGATGATCTGGCACACAAAGTTTGGGGAATACAAGAGGGTACCCCCAGACTTATCCAGGCATTGGAAACGTGACTTTAGGTAGGAGTCATGAGATGGGGTCCCAGTGGATATGCAGAGTCACCTGTAAGGGAAAAGACAGGAGGATGTTAGTCATGCATGTGCCCCTTGTGATGTGTGCATCATGGGAGGGGATAGTCATGCCTGACTCCCATGTCACTCACCAACCAGCCAGGTGTCCCCATACACGTTCTGTTCGAATTCCATTCGGATGTGGCATTGATTGTATATGTAGCTGTCATGGCTGGACCCTGGGTGTTTGACACGGATGTGCCATATGAGGCCTTGGGCATCGACTATCACCTGTACATTGATGGAATGCCAATGCTTCCGATTGCGGTACATGTGCTCTGTCTCCTGGGGGGGCTGGAGTGCCACATGTGTGCAATCAATGGCCCCCACAGTGCGTGGGAATCTGGCAATTCTGTAGAAATCTGTCATTGCCTTCAGCCGCAGCTCCTCAGTGGTGGGTTTGATGATTTGGTTGGCCATGCGTCTGAGGATTGCAGGGACAACCTGGTGCACACATCTGCTCATGGAGGATTGTGACATCCCAGCCACCACTCCACTTGTACGCTGAAAAGAGCCACTGGCAAGGACATGGAGTGTTGCCATGACCTTGACCAGTGGCTGCACTGCATGTGAGCGTTGTGTTGGGCTGGTGATGTCCTCCTGCAGGGTTGTGGTTAATTCCAGGATGACATGAGGGGTGAATCTGAAGATGCGAAACACCTCAGAATCACTCATGCCAAACAGGTCTATGCGGGTGCGGTATATCCTCTCCCGTGCCATCCTCCGTGCCATCCTCCGTGCCCTCATCCTTCTTTGTTCATCTAAAGTCAGTAGTATAGCTATGTGCGACGATGCCCCTGGCATGTTGGCATAGAGATTGTTGTGCAACACGTGTGACTGCTGAGCTCCTCACTAACAGTGTTGCTTTATCTAACAAGTAGACTTTTTTTCTCTTTTTAGACCAGCTTTTATATGGCCTAATTTTAGACAGGTCATTTTGCTGTTGCGCACACTGCGTCGCCTGCGCTGCCCCAACATTGTTTTGTGGATCCCCGTAAGTCCCTCATTAGAATATTTGACTAGCAAATCAATGGTCTGTCTACTGTACTTTTGCGCGGACGGATGCGCCAGTCTAACGAAATTACGCGGGACAAAAAAAAGTAGATTTTTTGCGTATCTCGTTCTGGGGATGCCGTGCATCGAAACGCACGCAGACATTTCGACTTCCGCACGCGCATCTCCTGTTGCGCAGGCGTAATCGCTCTGTGAATCTGGGCCATAGTGTTTACAAAATAGGGGGTAGTTTTATGGCATTTTTATTAATATATTTTTTTTTACTAGTAATGGCGGCGATCAGCCTTTTTTTTCAGTACTGTGACATTATGGCGGACACTTCAGACACTTTTGACACATTTTTGGGACCATTGGCATTTTTATAGCGATCAGCAGGGCTTTTTTTCTGGGGGAACTTGGGGGAACTCAGTTCCACCACCTTTGGCTCAGACCCTTTGGTGCCTGCTCACCAGAATCACTTGTAAACACAGAAGTCTGGTTTCTGTGTTTACAAGTGACAGCTTTGTAACCCCCTGAACTCTGCACTCTGTATGTAATGCAATTCTGGTATTTAATGCCCCTTTAAGACCCTTCTACTGTTTGTGAAATCTGAACGGGTCGTGGTTGAGTTCCTGTACCTATTTTCTGAGAAAAAAAGCTCTGGCGATCAGTGCTATAAAAATGCATTGGATTACTATAAAAAATGCCATTGGCAGTGAAGGGGTTAACACTAGGGGACGGGGAAGGGGTTAAGTGTATTCCTGGGTGTGTTCTAACTGTATGGGGGGGTGGCCTCACTAGGGGAAATCACTGATCTTCTGTTCATACATTGTATGAACAGAAGATCAGCGTTTCCCCCGCTGACAGGAACGGGAGCTGTGTGTTTACACACATAGAGAGAAAGGAGTCACCGCTCCAGGTGGGATCACTAAATGGTTACAGGTGGTGCAGGATACCGAGGGTGCTGGCGGTGCACTAAGCAAAATGAAGACAAAGAAAAATGGATAGCCGCACTCCAAAACCTGATGGGTGGTCTTTTATTCAATAGACAGCATGTACAAAAATAGGGTCACAGCAGTAGAAACAAGGAACAGCCGACGCGTTTCGCACTGGATCAGTGCTTATTCAAGCACTGATCCAGTGCGAAACGCGTCGGCTGTTCCTTGTTTCTACTGCTGTGACCCTATTTTTGTACATGCTGTCTATTGAATAAAAGACCACCCATCAGGTTTTGGAGTGCGGCTATCCATTTTTCTTTGTCTTCATTGTGTTTACACACATAGCTCCCGGTCCTCACTCTGTACCGAGCGATCGCGTGTGCCCGGCGGCGATCATACCCCGCCGAGCACGCACGCGGGACTCGGGGGCGAGCGGGGGGCCCCCTAGTGGCCGCAAAGTAGCCGACGTAGAGCTACGGGCTCTCGCCCAGGAGAGCCGACTTCCCGCAGTAATATGACGGCGGGCGGTCGGCAACCAGTTAAAATTGAACCGATGGACGCCTGACCGATGGGTCAAAACCGATCGTTAGTATGGATCGACCTTTCTCGTCGGATGGACTGATCGTGTGTACAAGGCCTAAGACATTTTGTCTGAATATTAATGTAAACCTTTATCAGTTATGTATCTTCTGAAGGGTAGCCATAGACTGGTAGACTGGTCACTGAAAATTATGGACAGTGAGACATTTGAGCATTCTTGATGGATTGAGACCTTGCTAGAACCCTTTTCCTTGAGCAGGCCAATATATGGATTGATGTGAGCTATTTATGAGCTGAAATGCTGGTTCCATTTTCAGTGATATGTGAACTGAACTTCTGTAGTTACAAAGATACTATGTTTCCCATCAAGTTTTGCAAGTTTCTGGACAGAGCATGGTGGAAATCAGTTGACCAACAACAGAATCTTCCATACACAAATTAAAAATTTACTATCAAAACCATTAGCTTTTTAGACATATTCCTTGTTCTAAAGAGAAACAATGGTTGGCAGCACAGATTAGCATAAAGATATCATTTACATAGTTACAAGTAAAACAAAAAATCATTAGCACACACAGGTTTAGATGAATGGCCTCGTAGTGTGATTTCCTAATATTGTGAAGTGCCAACTGTGCTCCCAATCAGTAGTATTCAGAAACAAAATAAAGGCATTTTAGTAATGTTACAGTACTCAAAGGAATGGTGTTTCTATTGCATTTATATTATGAAGCAGGTGCACATACAATAACATTCATTCCATTGCCAGCTTTTGGATTGCTATTGCAAAATACCTGAAGATGAGGGCATTTGCTTGTGTATTTTTATGGAGGTCCTGTAGTGATGCAGAGAACTCTGTGGTATTTGATGAACATAAGGTAGCAAGTTCAAACAGAGATGGCAGCCAAGACCTAATTTGCATCTGTACATGCATTTATGTATAATATTCTGGGGTGAAACTCTAAAAGGCCTATGATAATGTTATGAGTGCTACTCTTTAGCAGACTAACAGTTACCTGGTCAGATTCTTACTTCTACTTCTTTACTGCTTTAGGAAGGCTCAAAACAGCTTAATTATTATGATTGCATGTCATTGCTAGAGGCATGGGAATCTCAAATCCAGTAATGCAAGAATTTAATAAAAAAAAAAAAAAAAAAAGATTTTTATTTTATTTTTACAAACACGATTGCTTAATTATATAGGGCTTAGTTGCGTTTTAGTTGCGTTTTAATTTCCCATAATTGAGCATTTATTTTTTTGGTAAAACTGGCAGGTTGAATGAAAACAAAAATTTAATTTTTTTATTAAAGGGGTTGTAAAGACCAAAATATTTTCCTCTTAAATTAAAGTCTGACAGTAGCTGATAATGTTTTGCATTATAACTAGTTTGATATCTGTTCAAATTGAGCCATTTTATTCACCTCCGTTGTTATTCTCACTGACTTCCTGGTTTGCGGTGCGCATTCATTCTTGCTACATCACGACCTAATGGGAACTACAGTTCCCATTAGGCTTAGCCTCCATGCCTGTGAGGGATAAGAGAGCATCTTCACGCAGGGTTGTAGTCATAGGGAGGGGGTGAGCACATTCTGCCACCATGCAAAACTACTCAGATGCTGGTGGAAAGCAAGAAGAGGAGAGACAGGAAATGGCATTTTCAAACCTGGATTACTGTATTTTGGAGGTCAAAAGGAAAAACGAGGTAAGTGATATTTAAATGTTCTAGCTTACAGCAATCAATTGATCTAATAAAAAATTAACCTTTAGTGTTCCTTTAACGCATTCAAGGTGGATGGGGGAATGCTCCCCACTGAGAATACACTGATGAGGAAAATCTGGCAGGGCAGTTGTACAGAAGTTGATCAGTATTATTTTCAATTCATGTATATGTAAGCCTAAAGGGGTTGTAAAGGTAAAAAAAAAAAAAAACACCTAAATAGTTTCCTTTACCTTAGTGCAGTCCTCCTTCACTTACCTCATCCTTTGATTTTGCTTTTAAATGTCCTTATTTCTACTGAGAAATCCTCACTTCCTGTTCTTCTGTCTGTAACTAAACACAGTAATGTGACACTTTCTCCCTGGTGTGGAGAAAGCCTCTTGAGGGGGCAAGCAGGAGGGTCAGGACGCTATCTACTTTGGAGATAGAGAAAGGCTCCTGCTTGCCCCCTCCCCCCTCAAGAGGCTTTTGCCACACCAGGGACAAAATGTCACATTACTGTGTGTAGTTACAGACAGAAGAACAGGAAGAAATAAAGAAGAAATAAGGACATTTAAAAGCAAAATCAAAGGATAAGGTAAGTGAAGGAGGACTGCGCTAAGGTAAGGGAAGCTATTTAGGGATTTTTTTTTTTTTTTTTACCTTTACAATCCCTTGAGCAATGTTTTTTTTATCCAATAATATGCCACGAACATCCATTTTTTTCAAAGTGCAGTTACCCCATAGAAGCCAGGCAATAAACGATTGCTGATTGGCTTCTCTATGTTACAGCACTTTGTAAATCATATGTTTGCCTTGCTGAACACCGAAACACCCAAGAAAAACAGTGAGCTACTAATTCTCTACAGCAATCACAGTAGCTGTGCTTAAAGTGTATGTCTGGGCAAAGTCAAAATAAATAAATAAATCGGTATATCTCTGCACATTTCTCCACGTGTAATCCCTTTAAATTGCTCTGTGTAATGTGTATTGAACTGCTGTGTTACAGCAATGTCTGGATGAAAAACCAAAGTAGTGAACAACTTGGCTGTGTCATTATGTTCTTAACATTCAATGTCCAGTTGTGACCATAATGTACCTTGCCCTTCCTTTTTACTAAAGAAAACCCTAAAGGGGTTGTAAAGGTTTTTTTTTATTTTTTTTCTAAATAGGTTCCTTTAAGCTAGTGCATTGTTGGTTCACTTACCTTTTCCTTCGATTTCCCTTTTTTTCTTTGTCTGAGGAGAAACAGGAAGTGAGAAATTCAGACAAAGAAAAAAGAAATTTAGAAGGGAAATCAAAGGAAAAGGTTAGTGAACCAACAATGCACTAGCTTAAAGGAACCTATTGAGAAAATAAAAAACAAACCTTTACAACCCCCTTTTCTATCTTCCTTGCACTTGATTGGGTAGTCTTTACAAAGGGAAGCTTTAACACATTTACTAAGGGAAAAATAGTGCAACTGCACTTGCAAAGTGCACAGTATATTTACCTTGAGTAAATCAATCCCAGTTTTTTTTCTGGTTCACTTAGCGGGTTTAACAAAAAATCCTCCCAGATTGCTGCATGCACACAAACAATGTGATTGCAGGGATCTCTTCCACTGCACTAGTGTATTCTGACAAAGGAAACTTCCCAGACCCCTCCCTGTCAAAATACACTGATGAACACTGCAGATATTGGCTATCATTGATGATTAAATGCTGGATTTCTAGCAGGAATGTTCAACAGAAGCTGGTTTAATGATCAGCTTCTGTTGAACAGAGAGGGGTAAATATAGATCAAAACTTAATAAATGTATACCTAGCTTTATTTTTACACTTGTGCACTACTACACATAAAGAAAGTAATGGAGCCTGTATCCCTAGATATGGGCACTTGCGGAATGCCTAACTGGGAATGTACGTCATTACATTGAGGTTAAATACCGTTGTTATGGCGGCAACTAGCTTCCATAACCCGGTATTGTTTTTCCCTTAGGCGGACGGATTTCATATAAAAGTGTTCCCAGTGGTGGATTCGCCACAAGATCACTTTTATAAGCATCAGGAGAGGTGCCCCCAGTGTTTCCTGGTCAATTACGAGCTTACATGAGCCGCCAGTAAGCTCAGAACCGATCCGATGCTGTCGATGCAGGATGCAGGAAGCTGAGTGAGAGCAAGATGGCCCCCACTCGGCTCTATGCCCTTGACGAGTTAGAGGGATCTCCGACGTCACTTTCTGATCCTCAGGCAGATAGAGAGAATTTTTTTGTTTTTAACATTACTTTTTTTTGCTTTTAAAGGTTTATGAGAGATCCGGGGTCTTTTTAATAAAAGTAATCAAAAAAATTAAAGGGACAGTATAATAATAAAAAATAAAAAGTAAGATAAATAAGAAAGAGCAATTCTAGATAATAATAATTCTAGAGCAAGACCTCTTCTGTAACTTTACTGTAAATAGGTAACCTTTAAAAATTGTTAAAGCGTCGGCTATGGAGATTTTTAAGTACCATTTCTTTTTTTTTTTTTTTCACAAGCGTGCGCAATTATAAAGCACGACATGTTAGGCATTTTTTTTTTGGTGCAACAACATCTTTCACATTATCAAAAATAACTACCGTATTTATCGGTTTATACCACGCACTTTTTTCCCCTTAAAATAAGGGGAAAATCTTGGGTGCGCGATATACGGCGATACCCGATTCCTGTGCTCAGTTTGAACGCCTCCGCTGACATATACCGAGTGCAGTACACTCGGGTACATTCAGCCAGGCTCGGCTTCGCTCGTGCTCACGCATAAACGTCACAGAGCGTGAGCACGATTGGGAGGACACCACTGAAGTCGCAGACAGACGGACAAAGCCGCTGATGGACGCCACGCAAGACACCAAAACTGTAAGTACTAAAAATATTTTTTTTTTCGGGGATTTCAGGTCCACATTAGGGGTGCACGCTATACGCCAGAGCGTGCTTTACCCTGATAAATACGGTATACTGATTTTTTATTTTTTTATTATTAATTAAAGTGTATTTTTTCCCAAAAAAGTGTGTTTGAAAGATCGTTGCGCAAATACAGTGTGACATAAAATATTGCAATGACCGCCATTTTATTCTCTAGTAAGTAATTTTCGAGAAAAAAAATATGATTAAGATTTTTACTTGCAAACAACAAATGTCATAAAAAGGCCTGATTTTAAAGTGGTTAATTAATGTGATGCAATGAACACATTTTAAAGCTGTAGACTACATGTTCTTGGGCAAACCAGACAATGAAAATAATTAATAAAGGGGTTGAGAAAATTCACTCCATAAATTATGTAAATATTCACATCATTTTTTTTAAATGGAAATTTGTGTTCACTTTCAATACCCAATCATATGCAGATTAATTATTTAAACAGAAATGTGTTTTTCACATGATTGGTAATGTTTTCAATAAGTCCAAGTGTATCTACATAGAAGATAGGCAATTTATCTTTTAGCATTAATACACATGGCCAATACACATGGTCTGGAGAGTGGGGACAGCTAAAAGTAAATATTTTAAGAAACATTTTTTATACAAAATCTTTGTTTTTGGAGACAAGCTGGATGTTTGCTTTCCTTAAAGAAATATTTGAAGGTGTTCTTTTTGTGCCCAGGCTGATTTCTTAATGGCTGGGCACAGATAATGAGAAAACTTGGCTGGCCTTTTTCAAACACTGACTGATGCAGGAATGACCTTTCTCAATTGAAATGGTGGTTATTGCACAGTATGTATTATTTACCCCAGTGAGACAGGCAGAGCTGGAACGCAAGGTGTTCTCATTACAATTTTCATGTCTCCAAAGCTAGAATGCATTTTCTTTTAATATCATACACTGCATCTGATGGGGGTGATGTGTTCATCAAGTTCAAGGCCCATTCTCAACAGATCATTAGTCAGTGATGTTTACATCCCATCAACTGGTGTATAATGAATATTTCCATTGCAGGGATAATATTTAAGGCAGAAAATGTTATGCATCTTATTATAATACTACATCAATTAACTCCCCCGATACTACTATAAATACTAGCAAAATCACTTGCAGACAAGCAATATGCTAAATCATCTGTACTTGATGTAAATTATATGTCTGTGATATGGTGATGCTCAGAACAGTGAAACTGTTTATCTGCCTGAATTTTACATAAGGCTAATGTTCCTCCTCATTTTTCTTGTTTATTATTTTTGTTTTGCTTTTATTGTTTTTTTGCTTTCTTTCATTCTTTTTCTTCATCGTTCTTTGAATGTCTCTTACTTAAATACACCCCATTAATATTTGTATGTATCCCCCAAGGTGTATGACTGTCAAAGTCATCCTGAATAAAAATGCCAGGACTGAAGAAGTATTTATAAAACACAAATGGCCTTTTTCAATTGAAAGGGCTTATACCTAATGTGACTTTGGGCTCAGTTCACTAAAGAAAACCGCACAAGATAATTGAATCACGTGACACATTTTTTTCAATTATTTCATGCGATGCTGAAAATGGCAATTCACTATCACCTTCTTAAAGCTTTACCTCAAAAAGCAAAAAAAAACACTTGATAAATACATTATAAAATGTTGTTAAAGTCAATTCACTAAAGGAAATAAATAAATAATTGTATGAGTTAAATAAGGAGTGGTCCAGGCATGAGGTATTTAAGAAATGTAAACCAAAACCCTTTTGGATCACTTTCTTAACAGTAATGCATAGAACCCTATAACACAAAAAAAAAAAAAAACTCAGAAAAACACAGCATCATTGGGGTTGATTTACGTGAAGTAAAGTATGATTAAAGGTAAAAGTTTCGAGTTTTGGATAGAGCGGAGATGGATTAAAGCCCCTATTGGGTTTTTATTATTGTCTGTGCCCTGATGGGGAGATTTACCCTCTATATTTGTCCTGTTTGCTGTTATCATTGAAAGTGAAAGTAAAAGGAAAACCCAAATTTTTTTTTCCCCCCAGAAAATTAATATCAGAAAATTAAAATCTTTCAATGGGAACACTGGTTCTGGTGACATGGGGGTTCCTAATGGATTAATTTGTAGGGATACCCTCTCACTTACTGTTTTGGCTATGGGACATGAATAAAGAGAAAGAGATAACACTGGCAACAATACACCTCCAATACAGTAAAGGATGGGATTAAGCATGAGAGGGCAGGTGTAAGTTTGACTTAGCAAGCAGAAGGCCCAATACATAATCAAAGTATGCATATCAGTAACATGACACATTATCAGTACGACCATTTTTGCCACAACCTGAGACTTTAGCTTTAAATTGGTTCATGCATGCAACTATATCAGAGTGCAGCGAGGCCCTCAAGGACACAAGCATTTCTTTCAGCATTGTATCTGATACAGTGTAGGAAATGCAGCAAAGGGATCTGAGTAAGAGGCAGGGGCAGGTCCTCCATTGGGATCATGATGGAAGTCCTGGCAGGGTTTATACTTCACTGGGCTGATGGTAGATAAATATGTGCCAGAGAAGGGTCCGCAGCTTGAGGAGGAGCTCAAATCTTAAGCGGCCATATTAAAGTGCAGTCGCCAGGCCCACATGTGTGTGTGTGATTTTTTTTTATACTATCTTCATTCCGTATTAGACATTTAAAAATATATTTAGCATTTACTCAATTTAGCTTAGTTGTTTTTGATATGCCATATGGGTGATGTGAAAGCAGCTTCCCTTTGACCGATATTCCAGTCACCTTTTTTCTTTTGTATTAATACATATGCTGCAAGCGCTGCACTGACTTAGTGAGTTGGCATATTTCTACAGCGTAAACCATTTTACCTCTTTATTTGCAATAAAATTGACAGTGGTTCTAATTCTTCTCCACTGTATCCATTCCACTGAATATCATGTCATAAAATAAAATACCAAATGTTTTCATGAGATAAATATCTCACACATTGATGAAATAGCTCATGCTTTATTTTTTCAGCTAGTGCAAGAAAATGTAAAGCTATTTTATTTCAGATTTTAAAGAGAAAATGCAGTTTCTCTCCGTGAACTAAGCTCCATGTAGCTAAAAAAATAAAGGATTACATTTAAATAAAAAAGCATAGGCACCCAAAGGTAAACATATATACACTAGCTTTCCGTGTCCCAATAGGCAACTTTCTGCCACTTCCTGTTAGTAACAGAAATTGCCTGTTCTCTCCTATTGCAAATGCATTCCCATTGGCTAACACAGCAGACCATCATAGTGATGAGTCAGTTGGAGTAGGGGTAAAAGGAGGTTAGGGAGTAGAGGAGATTGTGTTTTCAATGCTGGCTACAAAACTGACAGGGAGAGGGAGGGGAGGAGGGGGAAGATGCAGAGACACACAAGGGTGAGCTGCAATGATGGAAATTACATGTAAACTGATCATGCTTGCAGCCATGATAAACGTGATCAGCTCTCAGAGAGGAAATCAGGACCAGGCATGATCAACCACTTCCTGTAGATAGAAAGAGGCAGTGGAAAAAAGGAAAAGCACTATGATACACCATGTACCTTAAAGGGACAGGAGAATATTTTATTGGGGGCGGGGGGTAACAATCACTTTAAGGAAACAAAAGCGTGGAGGGGATCTGGCTGGCTAGAACATCCTATCCAATATTATTTTCCTGGGCCTTATGCAATATGCACCAATTTGTAAATGTGCATGTAGGGTGAAGTGATATTCTGCTTGATGACAAAATGATTAAGGCCTCCGGTGTAAAAAAAAAAAAAAAAAAATTGTAATATAAATTGTATAATTCAGGTAAAAAACATTGCCTGTTGCAGCGTCCTTACATAATTAAATGTGATACCATGGCAAACACATGCAAACATATCCCAAATGCATTAATACAAAAGGCAGGAGATTTGGGGATTTTAAGGGTGCAAATATTACAACAAAGTTATATTGATAAAATATTATTTATTGAAAATTTAAAATATGAAAATCTGATCATACAGTACAGTTGGAAGGTGCAAACTGAATTATGCTCTACATGTTTCGCCACAAATAGTAGCTTCCTCAGGAGAATTTTTTAAACAGGCACTGTGAGCATTAAAAATAAAAATATTTTTTTAGAAAAACATACAAACAAACTTAATAACAGTTCAATACTCAAAAATTGTTACAACAAACAGAGATATTGTCATTTATCCTGGATTGGTTGAGAACACGACGACAGATTAGATCCAATTTAGTAGGAATTAACTGTATATTCAATAGTAGCTAGTCAAAATTTTAGATTACCAATCGGGCCACAGAGTTGCAAGGGATACAATGAGATGAATCATCTGGTGTACCATAGAGGGGGATGTACACAAAACCCACTTCATAGTCCACCTAGGTTATGGCAATAGAAAATAGGAACCAATCAGTCTGTACATTAATAAAGATGGTTTTGTTTTACCAGAGTTGAAACAGCAAAAAAATAAGAATACCTGGAATCAAAGAACCAAACTTTGAGACAATCTCTCAAAGATTTTTCTTTCCAGGATGGAGATTCCAAAAAAGGAAGAAAGGAGAGGAGGAATGAAGTGGACTATTGTCTGGTACTCCACAAAGTCGGAACATGACCCTTTCCAGTGGCGGTGCGCCCATAGTGGGCGCAGGAGCCCCGCCCCCTCTCTCCTGCACATACATGAATCTATCGATTGCCGCCGCTGCCGCCCACTATTCAGATGTCCAGCCCCTTGTCGAGCACCGGACATCTGAATTACAGCGGTGGGGGTGTTTTGTAAGTGCCTGATTAGAGCCATAGGCTCTAATAGGCTTCCTGATTAGAGCCTGTGGGCTCTAATAGGCTTCCAAATTGTTAAACAGTGGGTGCACTGCTGTGCGTTCGCTGTTTAAACAGTGCTGTGTTAGGGAATTGCTTCTATTTTCCCTCTTGGTAGTATCTGACAATGTTTCCCTTCTATTTTACACTGTAAGTATGTTTATCTACTTTTAATGGACACAAATGACAAAAAGATGATTTACCAAAATTAAAGATGACTTTTCAATTACAAAAAAACATATAAGCAGCTGTGTAATCCAAACAAATGTCTGACATGTTTATGTGAACATTCCAATGCCATCAGTAGACAGCCATAGGATCAGCAATATTTCCATGATTCACAGGATGCTTCAATAGGCTTTTACAGGCATAATGAAAGATAATTAATAACAATTGCAAACTTATTTCTCTGCTCTCATTTTCAGTAACCAATGTGTCAAAAATATAGAGAAGTGAGGAGCTACATTTTAACCACCACACTCATTTTAATAACTGTGTTAGAAGGCTCTAATTTTACTGTCATTTGTAGGACCTTCATAGGTCTTTTATCATGTCTATGTACTAATCAGCTAGGGCATTCCTGTTGTTTAAGACATTACAGTGATGCCTGGTCTGAAACCACAATGTAATGTGTGCCTGTTTCCAATATTTAATTTTTTTCCGTAAACTGAACGGTTAGGAATATGTATAAATATGAATATTCAGTTTTCATTTAATATAACTCTTCAATCTGCTGTATAAAATATTTTGATTTCCACCTTTTTGTTAGGTACTGTATACTTATTTTTGGTTAAACCTCTGTGGTGGGTTGTCAACAGGGGCAGAAGTCACCCTAAAGAAGACCTCTCTCTGTCGGTCTAGACTAGAGCAAGAACATTTTAACTTTACCTGAAATGATCATTAATGTGCAAGGTTACCTGTGAATAATTTATATTTGCTACTTTTTTTATAGCTTTACTTACTGTGGCCACCTGAAGTCTGCTAGTAGCTGATGTGCCAAATGTCTGACCTCACACATTGTGCATTTAAGAGGCGTAAGACATTGATTGAGTTTAGGCAGTCAATAGGTCAGCAGTTGTCAACTTACATTGGTCCAGCTTGGTTAGATCTAAACCTTCATAGCCAGGGGGCTGTTGAAGATTTAGAAATGTAATGGTCTTCTTTGGGTGCTGCTGAAGAATTGCTCATCACCTCTACCATACAGATTACATTTTTTTTTTTAAAGGTTCTCTAATTGGACAAGACAGAGATTGTGACATTATCTACCTCCCCTCTCCACCCTGTCTAAAATACAAGACAGTCTTAGAATGGTAGAGGTGGCAAACAAAATCAACCGCCTGTGTTCAATATACAGAAGGCAATTTGCTCAAGCAGCACCCGGAAGAGATCAGTGCTTCATGTGTGTAGATTAGAAAAAAAAAATACTGTGCTTGTGTCAATATCAAAATAAAACTAAAGCTGAATCACAGAACTGAGATATTTATCACATAAAACAGAAATAAAAAATTAAAAGTGTTGCACAAATCGTATAATAAAATGGTGGAAGTGTTCAAATTAGTCCCAAAGTATAAAATAATACAAATTCCTATAAGGCTGATAAAAAAAGGGGAATTCAGGAATCAGAGATGAGACAAATTAAACTCCCTCCACTGTCCACCACCACAAAGGTTATATTCTTACCAGAAAAACAGGACCTGCTGCTTGGAAGGTCAAACAGGCTTTGGGAGAAATCCTGTTATGCAACACTCCATCAAAGATCTTATGCCATGTACACACCGTTTTTCGGGTTCTAAAAAACTACATTTTTAAGGGTCTAGAAAAAACGATGTTGTTTTAACCCGATCATTAAAACGGCCTTGCCTACACACGATTGGGGAAAAAAATGCTCTAGCAAAGCGCAGTGATGTACAACGCTTAAGACGGCAATATAAAGGGGAACCCTTTGGGCTGCTTTAGCTAATTTTGTGTTAGTAAAAGATGATTTGCGCTTTTCAGTCTGTTACAGCGTGATGAATGTGCTTACTCCATTACGAACGTTAGTTTTACCAGAACGAGCGCTCCTGTCTCATAACTTGCTTCTGAGCATGCATGTTTTTTTCACGTCGTTAAAGCCCACACACGACCATTTTTTACGACGACAACGTTAAAAATGACATGAAAAATTTGAGAATGTTCGAAATTTTTAATGGCCATCGTGAAAAATGCTCTGGAGCCCACACACAATCGTTTTTACTGACATTAAAAAAAACTTAATTTTTTAGAACCCGAAAAACGGTCGTGTGTACGCGGCATTAGAAAAGGCAGTGACTTCCCCTCATTATAACCTCCAGCAGGGGTCACGGAAGAGGTGGTGGAAACAATCCTCAACACAATTCAAGTCATTAACATGGGTATAAAGTAAATAGAATAAACACTAAGGGCCCGATTCTCATAGAATTGCGTATTTTCCGCGTAGCATATCCCATTTCCGCTACGCCTACGCAGTTTATACGGGCAAGTGCTGTATTCTCAAAGCACTTGCTCCGTAATTTGCGTGGGCGTAGCGTAAATGGGACAGCGTAAGGCCGCGTAAATCAAATAGGGAAGGAGGGGGGCGTTCTGTATTTAAATTAGGCGCGCCCTGCGCTGAAAGATCTGCGCATGCACCGGTCTTAAACGTATGCCACTGCGCATGCTCCATAGTACGCCGCAAATACAGTGATTACGACGGCAACGTAATTAACGTACAGGCCTATTCGCGACGAGTTACGCAAACTACGTAATTGACGTAAAAACACGACGCTGTCCTGACGTCCATACTTACGCAAGGTTACCCCTCATATAGCAGGGGTAACCTTACGCTACGCAAACTACGTAAACTACGTCGACGGCGCGCAAATTCTTTCGGGAATCGGCGTATCATGCTCATTTGCATATTCAACGCTGAAATCGACGGGAACGCCACCTAGCGGCCGGCGTATTATTGCATTTAAGATCTGACGGTGTAAGTGACTTACGCCAGTCGGATCTACGCCGTATCTATGCGTAACTGATTCTAAGAATCAATCGCATAGATATCCGGGCTCAGAAACATAGATACGACGGAGTAGCGCACCTCCTTTACGTTAGACCGGCGCAATGTAGAGGCGCAAGTACCGTATCCTCGTAGTATTTGCGCAGAAATTTGCACCGGTGCAACGTAATTTCCGAGGCGTAAGGCGGTGTAATTCAAATTGGGAAGGACGTGGGTGTTCCATTTAAATGAGCCGTGACCCCATGCAAATGAAGGGCCGGCCGGATTGCGCATGCGCACATGAAGCAGACCATGGTCAGCACCTCTCTGCGCATGCTCACAACTCGGCACGGCGCAATCAGTGAGATTGGAACTAGGCCCAGTCAACTTAGTGAGCTACGCAGAGAGCTTAAATAGACAGAGACAAACGCCCTTCCTTTGCAAAAGTACATCCAATTGTTCCCCTTCCTATACAGCAAGGTGCTTTTGTTCTGTTGTCTGTTCGCGTTTGTTGGTTTGTGACTTGTGTTTGATATATTTGTTGACTGTTTTGTATAGTGTTTTGGATAGTGGTTTTCTGAGTGTTGTTTGGTGACTGTTTTTGATACTTTTTGGGTGACTGATTTTTGGTGACTGATTTTTGTTGATTGTTTTGGTTCCAGTTTGTGAGAACATGAGTGAAAGGAAGCGAAAGTTGAATTTTTCTTTGCGGGAGAAGGCAATTCTTGCCAGGGCCATTACCCAATATGGCCGTTTTCCTGCACGGCCCAGAGAGTGCCAACACCACCCCGGCCAGGAAGGCTGAGATATTGCAGGCCATCGCAGACGAGGTCAACTCGTTTGGGGGGGAGACCCGGACATTCCAGGGGATTGCCAAGAAGATTAATGACCTCCGGCGTGTGGTCCGTGGGAAGCTGGGCAAGCTTGCAGCCCATGCCAGGGGCACTGGAGGGGGCCCACTATGCCCTGTTAGGCTGACTGAGGAGGAGCGTGCGGTGCCCCAGACCTTCAACAGGCAGCAAGTGGAGGGGCTGCCTGGCTTTGAGTCCAGTCCAGTCAGTCAGTCAGGTGTGTAGCATGTGTGTGGGGGGGGAGGGAATATGTGGCAAGTGTGTGGATCCTCCAACCTGTGAATGTTTTGTGTCATCCACAGATGTGCAGGAGGGTGCTGGGCCATCTGGCCTGACCGCACCATCCCCGGGGCAACAGCCTGCTGAAGACCCCCAGACAAGGCCGGAGTCCTCTGAGGAGGTTGAGGAGGAGGAGTTTGAGTTGGAGGAGGAGGGCATGTCAGGGAATGGCTTGTTTATTTTGGAGGAGTCTTCCCCTTTGGCTGGCAGCAGCCAGGCCTCCATCAGGGGTAGCCCCTCCCACTCCTCCCCCAACAGGGCTCCCCTCCCAAGGGGCTCCCCTTCTCCCCGGCCACAAGCCTTATCTGGAGGCAGGAAGTCAACCCACAAAACTAGGGGGGTGGCCGAGGTTCTGCCTGCCAACCTGAGAAGGGACCAGGCCCTTCAGACCTACCATCTGGGACAGGTCAGCCAGACTTTGGGGCGGATGGAGGAGTGCCTGTCCTCCATAAAGGATACACTTGGGGACATGGCCTGCAACTCCCTGGCTCTGATCAATTGCCTAAATGAACAGCAGGCTACCACAGCAGGTGTTGGTCAGGATGTGCGGGCCCTCGGTCAGGATGTGAGGGCCCTCACCCAGGCTATCCAGGCCAATACGGCAACCCTCAATGATGGCCTGACTTGCATTGCCGTGGCCTTGGAGGGCAGGCCGCCACGTGGGCAGAGACCAGGGGATGCTCCTCCTTCCTCGGATTACCCCCCCCACGAGTTGGCCCTGAGGAGCCGGGGACGTGGCCAGTGGCCGCCCCAGGCGTGGGTCACACCAGCGGCGGTAGTTTTTTTTTTTTTTTCTGATTTTTTTTTTTGCTGGTAATTTTTTTTTTTGGGTGCTGGGCAATTATTCTTTTTTTTGGGTTGTGAATTATTTTTGAATGTGGGGGTGACATTCCTGCTGGAAAAGGGGTGTCACCCTCATTTATGGTGGAAAAAGGTTCCCCAGGACCAGGGAGAAGTGATCCCCAGGTCCGTGTGAATGGTGTATGAATGTACAGTGACATAATTGGAGCCGTGGCGTGGCGTTGCTGCTCACAAGTCCTGCATGGTGGGCTTGTGCTAATCCAATTTGATGAGGATGTGGGGTGTGTGTGCTAGGGACCACAGTGGTGTGCATGCATGCATTCTCATTGTGCCATGATTAATGTGTGTGTTTAACGTGCAAAGATGCCTAATGTGAGATGTCTCCTGGCTGCTCTCCCCTCAGAAGACGGGGTAGCCTCGGTTAGGGGGGATTGTCTGGTTCGGGGGTCAGGTCATCACATATGTCAATCTCCAGGCCCTTTCTCACTGCGAAGTTGTGCAGCTTGCAACATGCACCGATGATCTGACATACAAAGTTTGGGGAATACAACAGGGTACCCCCAGACTTATCCAGGCATCAGAAACGTGACTTCAGGAGGCCAAAGGTGCGCTCCACGACTGCACAGGTTTTGGCGTGTGCTTCATTGTATCTTTCCTCTCCTGGGGTTTGGGGGTTCCGGATAGGAGTCATGAGATGGGGTCCCAGTGCATATGCAGAGTCACCTGGAAGGGAAAAAACAGGAGGATGTTAGTCATGCATGTGCCCCTTGTGATTTCTGCATCATGGGGGGGAGGACAGTCATGCCTGCCACTCATGTCTCTCACCAACCAGCCAGCTGTCCCCATACACGTTCTGTTTGAATTCCATTGGGATGGGGCTCTGATTGTATATGTAGCTGTCATGGCTGGATCCGGGGTGTTTGGCACGGACGTGCCATATGAGGCATTTGGCATCAACTATCACCTGTACGTTGATGGAATGCCAATGCTTCCGATTGCGGTATATGTGCTCTGTCTCACGGGGGGGGCTGGAGTGCCACATGTGTGCAATCAATGGCCCCCACGGTGCGTGGGAATCTGTCAATTCTGTAGTAATCTGTCATTGCCTTCTGCCGCAGGTCCTCCTGGGTGGGTTAGATGATTTGGTTGGCCATGCGTCTGGGAATTGCAGGGATAACCTGGTGCACACATCTGCTTATGGAGGATTGTGACATCCCAGCCACCACTCCACTTGTTCTTTGAAAAGAGCCACTGGCAAGGAAATGGAGTGTTGCCAGGACCTTGACCAGTGGCTGCACTGCATGTGAGCTGGTGATGTCCTCCTGCAGGGTTGTGGTTAATTCCATGATGGCAGCAGGGGTGAATACGAAGATGCGAGACACCTCAGAATCACTCATGCCAAAGAGGTCTATGCGTGTGCGGTATATCCTTTCCCGTCCCCTCCTCCTTGCCCTCCTCCGTGCCCTCCTCCTTCTGCGCTCATCTAAAGTCAGTAGTATAGCTATGAGCAAGGATGCCCCTGGCATGTAGGCATACAGATTGTTGTCCTGCAAGTGTGGCTGCTCAGCTCGTCCCTAACGGTGTTGCTTTAGCTGACATGTAGACGAATTGTCTAATTTAAAGCCTGCTTTTATATTGCCTAATTTTAGACAAGACGTGCAGCTGATGCGCACAGCGCATAGCCTGCGCTGCACAAACGTACTTTTGTGGATCGCCGTAACTCCCTCATTTGCATATTTGCCTAGCAAATCAATGGTGTGTCTAGTGCATTTTTTGCACGCACAATGCGCCGGTCTAACAAAATTGCGTCGGTCGAAAAAAGTCTAGATTTCTGGTGTATAACGTTTTGGGGATACGGCGCATAGATACGAAGGCACATATTTCCAATTACGCAGGTGCATCTCCTGATACTCCAACGTACGTGCTTTGTGAATCTGGCCCAGTATCTCTGGGTAAGTAAAATGGCATCTGCCTCTACTTCTAAGCAACACTTTACAGTCAGTAGTGTGCATTGTCATATAGGATAACATGATTAGCTTCTAGGAGCATAAAATAAAATATTCATAATAGCTTCTAGGAGCTTAAAAAAATGCTTGTGTGCATGGAGCCTTGATCTAGATCAGGCACCCTGTTAAATGCAGTGTGGAATAGTTCAAACTGTTTCCATTTTCATTCAGAAGAAATAAAGTGAGACAATCTTTACTAATAAATAGAACAAATTTTCCATCTAATTATGTTGTTTGTTATAACCATGGTTGCTTGCCCACACATTCTCTTAATTTCCAGGCATTTTAGGCACATACACTTTCTCATCACTGATGTTTTGATTAGAACGGTTGGTATTTCTAGATACAGCTATTGGCTGGGTATTGTTTTGTGATGATTCACGTTCTTTAGAAGCTGATATTTCATGAAATTGGCCATCTGGTCCCATGACATTTTCATTAGAGCTTTCAGAAACACTATTTTTAGTGCTTGTTCCATGTTCACATGGATACTTGGATTGTATTGTCTATAAGGTCAGATTTTCTTTGTTTCTTGTTGCACACATTTCTATATCATCAACCGGTGTTCCTTATGAACACATTTCTAAATGAAGAGGTAGAGGAATGTACACTTTAGAATCAGGTCAACAATGAGTTTGACCCAAAATTTAACTGTTCAAGGTTCACTGGATGGGTGAGCTGGATGGCCAGATTTAGCCTTTTCTCCCACTTGAACCTCTGGCGCTACTGAAGCTGAAACACTTTCAGAAACACTATTTTTAGTGCTTGTTCCATGTTCACATGGATACTTGGATTGTATTGTCTATAAGGTCAGATTTTCTTTGTTTCTTGTTGCACACATTTCTATATCATCAACCAGTGTTCATTATGATCAAATGTCTAACTGAAGAGGTAGAGGAATGTACACTTTATAATCAGGTCAACAAAGAGTTTGACCCAAAATCTAACTGTTCAAGGTTCACCGAATGGGTGAGCTGGATGGCCAGATTTAGCATTTTCTCTCACTCAAACCTCTATTGCTACTGAAGCTGAAAGTGATTAATTGACCACATATTACACATTAAACAAGCCAGCCAGGAGATCGCAGGTAAAGTCAGTGAACAAACATAGTTAATGTCAAACAGCATCACTAGGCGGCAAGCTGTCATTCATATTGCAGTCCCTCTATACTGTAAGTCGCTGATCGCCCTCATTACTAGTATGAAAAAAAAAGTAAAATAAAAATTCCATAAATATATGCCATAGTTTGTAGACGCTATACAGTTTGTGTAAACCACTCAATATAGACTTGTTTTTTGTTTTGTTTTTTTACCAAAAACATGTAGCAGAATACACATTGGCCTAAATTGATGAAATAATTAGATTTTTGTTCTAAAAAAATGTGGAAGTGTTTTATAGCAGTAAGAAAAAAATATTTAAAAAATGTTTTTCAGTCTTTTTTGTTTATAACGCAACGGAAAAACAGTGTTTATCAGATATCACCAAAAGAAAGCTCTATTTCAGAGGAAAAAAATACTCAAGTTTTATTTGGATGGTGTTGCATGACCACGCAATTGTCAGTTAAATTACTGCAATGCATTATAGCAAAAAATGGCCTGGTCATTAACTACTTGCTGACCAGCTGCCATCATTATACTGTGGCAGGTCGACTCGTTGCTGCAAATCACGTTATCTGTACATCGGTCTGTTTTACAGCTATAGCAAGCGCATGTGTGCCGCCATGTCAGTCACCTCCCCCCACAGTTAGAAACACCACCCCAGTGTTTGATCACCACTAGTGTTAACCCCTTTCCTGACAGTGTCATTTATACAGTAATCAGTTCATTTTATAGCACCGATCGCTGTATACATGTCACTGGTCCCAAAAAAGTGTCAAAAGTGTCAGATCTGTCCACCGCAATGTTGCAGTCCCACTAAAAATCATTAATCACCGCCATTACTAGTAAAAATATATAATAAAAATTCCATAAATATATCCCCTATTTTGTAGAAGGTATAACCTTTGCGCAAAACAATCAATATACGCTTATTGCGATTTTGTTTACCGAAAATATGTAGAAGAATACATATTGGCCTAAAGTGATGAATAAATTTGTTTTTTTATATTTTTGGGGGATATTTATTTATTTTAGCAAAAAGTAAGCTTTTTTTGTTTATAGCGCAAAAAAAATAATCCACAGACATGATCAAATACCACCAAAATAAAGCTCTATTTGTGGGAAAAAAATTACGGCAATTTTGGTTGGGTTCAGCGTCATACGACCACACAATTGTCAGTTAAAGTGATGCAGTGCCGTATCGCAAAAAATGGCCTGGTCATTAAAGTGGATGTAAACCCAATTAATAAAAATTGAGCTGCAGTATTTTGTTATTTCTCTTCAAAGAGCTAAGTCCTGTAGCTCTCTCCTGACCCGTTCCTTTGTTCATCAGCCTGATAACTCCTGACAAATTCTCTGAGATAGATTAGCAGGGAGCTGGCCCTGTTACAAACACCTCTGAGAGTCTCTGCCTATGAGAAGAGGGGGTGTGTGCCCTTGCTCCAATCAGCAATTTTAGCTATCTTGGCTATATGCCCAGATATTACACTCTGTGAGAAAATTTCCTAACACGATCTGAACATTCTAAACAGTATATAAATGTGAAGACAGCAGATATACATGTGAATCCTATGTAGGGAGATTTGGTTCATCTCTGTGTATCATCTGAGGCTGTTCACTTCACTGGGTATATGGAGAGTTTACATCCACTTTAAGGGGGAAAATCTTCTGGTCCTTAAGTGGTAAATTGGGTAAATCTTAGAGAGGTCAAGTGGTTATTGTGACTGATACTGGCCTTCTAAAGTCATATGAAATTATTGGGATGCAATATCTAACATTTTGCTTTTATTTTATTTTTATGTGATCATAAAAATACATATTTTTTCTGAATATATGCTGCTACTGAAGATGATGTTATAAAAATGAGTACAATCAGGTACAATTTACCTGCTTTGTAATGAATAGGCAAATTTAATGCATCAGACTGTAAAAGTAAGATACTATATACCTTCCTTTTCAAAACTTTGCTGTGTTGCTGATCCCTGCCAGCTCCAGAGATGTCGAATACCTACCATACACTGTGGTTCATCCAACTGTCTCGTACATCCTGTAATGTTGTGTACAAGGTAACAGGAGACACCGCAGTGGTACACTAATCAATTAACAGATAGATATATCAATTAATTTAGTATCATACACATTGACATGCCTCATGCAAAGTCCTATGCCACTCTCTCATTTTCTTATGATATATACTAGGGATGGAAACATGTCACTGTTGTGACAGGTCACATACATTTTCAATTATACTAAGAAAAGTTGAATACCTGTAGCAGCCAGAGACTGGTACTGAAGCAATATCTAAGCACATGGGCTGCTGGAAAAATAAGTAATAAATATGTAGCATCATTTAAAGGAGGACTTTATTTTACTTTTAATCCTATAGTCCCAGAGTCATTTTAAATAACAAATCTATGTTCGGCACTAAATAAGATCGGTCATAATAGATAAGCTTGCATTTGGTACTGTGAAAACAATTAATAAGCATTGACGTTTCACACTTTTAATGACACACGTGCAAACTTATGAAAGAACAAACAAAATATAGCCCACAACGTGATGGAAGGTAAATAGATATAGTCCACAGATGGAAACTGAAATATGATGTTACTTCAGGTAAGTGAATTACCACATTAGGACATCAGTGGAAGGACAAGTGTGAAGAGAGGATAATGGGAGAAGCCACCACCAACATATAGAAGGCTTTCCAGAGCTACTGGACTCAACAAGGCATATGCCCACTGAGTCATCAAGACTTGTGGTGACAGCACACTTGTAGACAGGGACAGACACATCTGCAAATGTTGGCACAAGAGGGGGGTGATCACACTGTCCCTCAGATGACTCCTAGCAAACAAGGAAACCTTAGAGGGAGGTTGGTTGAATCCTTCCCATATGCTCACAAGATGTAACCAAAAATGAAACAAAAATTCCACATAGGGCCAGATTCAGGTAGATGGGCGCTTCTTTACTTTGGAGTAACGTTTCTCATTTACTTAACTCCGCCGACACTTTCGGCGCAAGTACTGTTATTCACATAGCAGTTGCGCGTAAACTTGCGCCAGAGTAACGATAATGCGCTGGCGTAACCCGACGCAAGTGGAAGTGGGTGTGATCATATGTAAATGATGGGCGGAGCCCAGCGCAGAGGCTTACGTTCAGCGCATCATCCTCGGAGCATGCGCAGTAAGTGAGGCTTCACTCAGCCCCCTTGTGCGCATGCTCACAACTTCCGTCGGCACCACTTCACGGGAAACGTCAGCGCAATGCGTTCCGTTGGGCGTTTAAATGCGCCCGTAGATGCGCCATTCCGGCACTAAAGTATATCCTGTTCCCCCTCCCGCAGTGAAGTTACTTTTGTTCTGAGATGGCTGCTCCCGTTCCCCGCAAACACACAGGAGAAAGCTGAACTCTAAAGGCCAGGAGCTGTCAGCCGTCATCTCGGCTATGGAGACCTATGATGTCTTCCTCCATGGCTGTAAAAGTTGACAGACAAGCATGGACAGAGGTGTTGTCCTGCAAGTGGGGGTGCTCAGCTAGCTCTTATCGTCGGTAACGCTGCTGCTGTAGCTGCTCTCCTGCTGACCTGTGGCCGTCTGGAGTAAAGATAAAGCAGCTATTTGTAGAAATAACTTTGCGCCGGGCGGACGAGATACGCGCGGCGCATGTAGCCAGCGTATGGTGCTAATCCGTTCGCGAATCAGGAAATCTCCCTCATTTGCATATTTGCAGGGGAAATCAATAGGCGCGACTGATGCACCAAGCGAAATTATGCGCTGACGAGACTCTGGCGTCGGAAAGTTAAGCCGATCGGAAATGGCCCGTTTTCTGTCGCATCTAGTTTGGTGGGTACGGCCACATAGAAACGACGGCGCATCTTCACAGTTACGCGGCGCATATCGAATTACTCCAGCGCAAGTCTTGCTGAATCTGGCCCATAGTGTGAATCCGCATAACAAAGAATATTTATTTAAATTGAGGAACACTCACATTTGAGCAGGTAAAAAGCGCTTGTAAAATACACTGTAGATTAATGGAATGGCATCATCATTTTAAACGGTAGAGAACATAGAAATCAAAGCTGAAATAAATGACATTTGTACAAACTACAAAGTGAAGAGGGTAGAAAGAATGTGGCAGAGTGCAAGATATAATAAATTAAAAACAGAAGGGCATCTCTTCCACTCCGGGCCCCCTCACGCCCTTGACTAGCAATCCGGGCTTCATACCAGGCTTAGACAATACCTCTCTTAGGTCATCCCCCCAGTCGGATCCTCTTTTGGTAGGTGACTGCTTTGAGGGCAATAAACTAAAAGATTGGTCAGATATCAAGGCCAGTAATAATCTCCCCCGCCTGCGACTTTGGATGTATTTCCAACTGCGCAGCTATATTAATTCACTTAAAGCATCCTCAAACCTCACGCGACCCTTGACCGAGTTGGAGCTGGTCTGCCGTGCACGGTCCCCTTTGGCTAGAGCAGTATCTGTAGCTTATTCTTGGCTGCAGTACCACGGGGGGGTGGGGCAGATTGGACACAGAGAGAAATGGTCGGAGGAACTGGGTACAGACATTTCTGAGAAACAATGGCGGTATGCATGTATAATGGCACACAAATGCTCTATTAGCTCACGGCTGCAGGAAACCAGTTACAAGCTATTGACCCGCTGGTACAATACACCCGATAGACTGCACAGATGGGATCCTCAGGTACCTCAAACATGCTGGAGGTGCTTGGGCGATAGGGGCACATTGCTCCACATCTGGTGGGAATGCCCCATGATCTCCCCCTACCGGTCGGAGGTGAGACGGGTCATTCAATTGATCACTGACACTAAGCTAATTCTGTACACCCCGTGTTGCCTGCTACACCTGACCTCCTTCTCTCTAACACGGTACAAAAAATCCTTGTCCAAGCATTTATTGAATGCAGCTAAATCATTGATTCCCTTGCACTGGAAATCCTCCAGAGCTCCAACCATACGAGAACGGCTCCGTAGGGTGAGCGAAGTGTACGAGATGGAGGACACGTTGGCACAAGACAGGGGCACAGCCGAGGGCTTTCACGCAACTTGGCAGACTTGGATTGCTTTCAGGTACTCCAAAGACTTTGACAACATAATGGATGGATCCATTTCCGGGGGGCCTGATTAGAGAATCTATTCTTATATTCTGGACCCCAGATCCCAGGGATGTGATTGACCTGGACTGACTCTCCTGCTCACCATTGGGGACCCTATCCCATGCCCCAGGGATTCTGTGACCGCTCTATACATGCCTTATCCCCTTCCCCTTTCCTTTTCTTTTCCTTTTACTTTTATTCTCGTTCTTCTATTCTTCTAATTTTTTCTCTTCCTCTTCTCTCCTCTTCTTCGCCATAATTGCTTCTTTAAGGTGACAAGTTGGAAGTTAAACGTCGCAGAGATCCACCGATCTCTGTGAAGTAGATGATGCTTCTGTAGTTGGAATTGAACTTGACATAGATGTTTGTGGTTCTCATTATGCTTGAATATATGGAACTCAGAGGCTCTCCATGATTGTGGGACCCTCTTCTGCCTTTTTACTTTCCACATATGTATACCATTGTTATGCTTTGTAATGCCTGTTATAAGTCATTGTGTTTTGGTTATACTGCGATTGTACGTGTCTAAGTTTATGATGGCTGTACTTGTCTAGATCTGTTGTTTGCAATAAAGCTTCTTTGAATTAAAAAAAAAAAAAAAATTAAAAACATTGCTAAAAATATCCCTTTTACCTGCTCAATCCAGAAGTCTACAACATGTACTGTATAATATATTCATGGGTCTCTTCCAACAAAATTCACCATATCACTATACACTTTGCATTTAAGTCTTTGTGAAACTACATGTTCCAGCCTGCTTTTCCAACTTATGATAGAGGAAACTGGAAAGTACAGCTTTACTAAGGGATACAATATCATAAATCTAACCAATGTGTTTTTGAGTTTATAGAAGTATCAATCTAAGAGGGGTTTAGGGAGAACAAAGTTGATTTTGTTAGTACTCACACCTGACACCAGTAATATCCCCTGAAAGTCACGTAGCTTTGAGGCAATATTGTGGCTGTGATTTTTACAGGCTTTTGCCACAATTTTAGGGAAAGCCTGTGTACACTTGAGGTCTATGGACCTCAACTCGCATCAAAGTCGGACCAAAGTAGAACAGGGACTACTTTGAAGTTGGTGAGACTTGAAGTTCCACAGATATGAATGGATATCATTGGGAATCATGTGGTACAATTTGTCGTGTGTGAAAGGGGCCTAATAACAAAGGTTCTTGGATTATCAGAATAAAGATGGGTAATGTTTGCGGCATCTCAGTCAGAGACAAAATTGTATTTATTTAGTAGCATGAGTGAAGACTGATTTGCTTCATCGGAAGTACAAGTTAAATTAGAATGCTGCAAATGAGGCAAAATGGCAAATTTATTAAAGGCAACTAGGCTGTTGAAGATAGTAAGATCATTTTCCATAGAACTTACAGAAAACATGCAAATAATATCCAATCACGTGCAAGGTAGTTAAAAAAAGAATTTTTGATTGCACATGACTGGATGATAGAAGTTAGCAGGGCTTCACTTAAAGTGATTGTAAACGATCAGCTTGTAAAACAATTGAGTTTCAAATTGAAATGAACGGCACAAATTTGTGTTTAGATATAAAAAAATATTTTAAATACCTTTTTTCCTCTTTTTTTTATAAGTGATCACATCCCTTCTGTTCTCAGCTGCATAAGAACTGGGGCAGGAGAAGCAGCAGCACACTGAGCTTCCCAGTGAAAGTCTGATAATTGGAGGAGCACATGCTGAGTTCACAGCACAGCTAGCGAACTGACCATGGTGTGTTCTCATGCTTAGTGTAGTCAGTTTTTAATAGGAAAGCAAGGGGACTGCCAGGAACACCAGGGATTTCATACAAAGGAAGGAGGCAATACATATAGAACAGGATACTTTTTCATACAACTACATGGTATAGCAGGCATATACGGATCAGGAATCTCAAACACCTTAATTCACCTCAGGAAAAATTATCTTGCAAAGTGAACAGCCTATGAGATTAAAACTCAAATGTTTAGCTAAACCCTAAGTGACTGTAGCCATTACAGCACAACCATCAACCCATCCTCGCATTCCAGGGTGATAGGTGTTATCCTGGACTCTGAACTCTCCTTTTGGCCCCACATCCAATAACTTTCCAAAGTTTGCTGCCTCAACCTTTTCAACATCACCAAAATACACACATTCCTAACCAAAGACTCCTAGACGATGCTCCTAATTCACTCCCTAGTTATCTTTTGCCTCAACTACTGCAAATTCCTCCTCATTGCCTTACCTTTAAATAGGCTAACCCTTATTCATAATGAATGCTGATGCCAGACTCATCCACCTTACAAAGCATTCAGTGTCTGCTGCCCCTCTCTGTCAATCCTTCCATTGGCTGCCTCTCACCAACAAATTTAATTTAAAATACTAACAATAACTTACAAAACCATACACACTCCAATCTGTATGATTATCTCCTACTCTATCCACTTTTAGGCAATCCCTAAAAACTTTTCTTTTCAGAGAAGCCTATTCTGCCTCCACCTAACTGTACTTTTATTTCCTCATCAGCTAACCCCCACAGTTATTACATTTTGCATTACTTGACCCTCCCTCTTAGATTGTAAGTTCTAACACACAGGGCCTTCTGATTCCTCCTACATTGAATTGTATTGTAACTGTACTGTCTAACGATGTAAAGCGCTGTGCAAACTGTTGGCACTATATGAATTCTGTATAGTAATAATAATATTAGTGCACATTACAACAACAACAATTGTGGGCAGTAGCCCATGATATTTTTTTTATTTGCACCAACATCCACATTTTCAGGTCAAGCTTTTGGGGTGCAGCTCCTTCTTCAAAGTTAAAGCTGTACTTATACACACAGTTTTAGCAGAAAAAAAAGTAAGACAACACAACACAAACAATCATACACAGCAATTGCACTACTACTTTGATAGTTAGTGGGATAGAAAAAGGAGAGGGCTATAGATTAGGAGGGGGGATTGCAGTCATATGGGTGAGGGTAGTACTTAAACTGTTAGATAATGATTTTGAAAAATCTTTTGTATCATATACAATTATTATTCTTAGTAAAAAAATGTAATTTCCTGGATAGTTTTGAAGTTCCCTTTAAGAACTAAAACATTAATGTCTTCCAAAGTGAGGTCTAAGGCCGCGTACACACAATCGAGAATGTTTACTGAAACTGGTCCGCCGACCAGTTTCAGCGGACATATCTGATCGTGTGTACGACCTAGCGGACAAATTTCAAAGCATGCTTTGAAATTTGTCTGCTGCAAACCTGTTTGTCTGACATGCCTGCTGGTTAGTACGCCTAACCAGAGGACATAAATCTCCCGCATGCGTCAAATGTATTCGACGCATGCGTGGAAGTATTTTACTTCCTGGAGTGGTGATGTGGTGGCGTCAACGTCACCGCCACATCACCGCGTCCTCAGTCCGAGGAGATTTTCGTCTGATGGTGTGTACACACCATCGGACCAAAATCCGAGGAGACATGTCCGCTGGAAACGGTCCAGTCGGACATGTTTCAGCGGACATGTCTCCCCGTGTGTATGCGGCCTTATTGTGTGCTTCCTTAACATTAACTGTTCATCATATAGACAGAAGGTAAAGAAAATCTAAACATTTTTTACTCATTGACAATTCACCCATGAATCAAACTAAAAATAGACTATTCAAGCACCCATGCCAATTTCCTAGACATCATAGTATCCATAAGGGATGACAAGCTGCACACCTCAATATACAGTAAACCACACCATGCATACCAAACAGGCCATCATTTACAACCAGGCCAAAAGAAACTACTGAATATGCTCAGACCCAGAAGACAGAAATAACAACTTTAGAATACTAGCAGATTTCTTCGATAAGAAAGGTTACAAGTACAAAACCATCAATTCAAGCATAAATACAGCCCTGAAAACCCAAAGAGAAAATCTTCTACATTACAAAGAGAAAAAACAAACCTCTAGTAATGTGTACCTCTTGTAATCACATATAACCTAGCACTAGAAGGGATAAGAAAGATCATCAAAGATTTGCAATCCATCATAACAGGGGATGAAATGCTAAAAAAAGTAGTCCAAAAAGCCCCAATACTGGATTTTAGGCAAACACCCAAACTCAAACATAGACTAATCAGCAGTAAACTTCATTCTAATTATGAAATTACAAATAAAGGAACCAAGCCCTGTGACAAAAAAAAGTCTGCAAACTGTGCACCCAATTCAATCCAATAAAAAGGGTCACACACACAAAAATAATCTTCAGTATCACAGGATCATACAGCTGCACCTCCAGTAATGTTGTGTACCTCATCCAACGCAAAAAAATGCAACAAAGAATCTTTTGTTGGCGAAACAGGACAGAAAGCGCAAACAAGAATTAATTTACAGAAACACGGCATTAAAGAGCATAAGAAAGATGATTTCTGCACACCTGTGGGTCATCATTTTTCACAACCAGATTACACTATTTAAGACAGAAATATTTTAGTTCTTAACGGGAACTTTAAAACTACTCAGGAAATCAAAACTTTTGAACTAAGAATGATAATTTGACAAAAAATATAATGGACTAAAATGTGGAGCTCAATTTCTCTAAATCACTATCCAACAGTTTTATGACCACGCTCACCTGACTGTTACTCCCCTCCCGGTCTATAGACCTTTCCTTTTCTTATCTTACTAACTATTAGGGCTGTTACTGATCAAAATTTTTGTGTTCGATTAATCGTTTTGTTTTATAATCGATTAATCAACTAATTTCGATTAATTATAATGCACAGATCCAACTACTTTTAGCTGATCTCCTTGCAGGCCGATTCCCAGTGCAGCTCCAACCACTGGAAAAATGGATAGCAGGATACAAAAACCACACAAAGGCAGCGCTCGATGGGAATAGCATTAAAACTTTTATAGTCTTCAAGTAGGTAACAAAATAAATATTGCACTGGAGATAAAATCGATGTAGCTACATAAACTGTAAAAATGGTGCGAGTAATACCAAACGGCAGGAAAAGCAGTCATAAAAACATGTAGCTAAGTATGATACTGGTATAAAAATGTGTACAACGATACCACTGCTGAATCCAGATGAGGAGGTTAACATCAGTCCGTCGGCATGTAGATGTCTCATGAAGGGAACTATCACAACTCCCAGTGGATGGCTGTAGAATCCCAGGGTGATAGAGGGAAGTGATAGAGGGAAGTGTATCAGCCCTTGTGTGTGGCAGATAGTAAGGTCCCGCCGGCATGCAGATATGAAGGCACAGCAAAGGAGCCCTTCAGATGGACACGGCAAGCCCCCCGGTGTCCGTGACGTCACCGTATCTCCGACGGGAACTCCCTGAAGGCCCAGAAGCCGGCGGATAGGTGAGTACCAATCCAAAAGAATTTTAATTGATCAAAAAGATTTTGATTGATCAAAAAAATTAAAGATGAATTGATTAATTAAAAGTTAATTTGCACAGCCCTACTAACTATCCACGTTTAATTACCTTTACTGAGTATGTTTGTTTGTTTTTATTTTTTCAGAGATGGTCTTACCTAAAATTCAGCTAAAACTTTTTTATTATTAATGCTTGGACATTGAAGGGGGGGGGGGTATACCCTAAAAGCTTTTCCTGAAAATGTTACTTAGTAACTTAGTAATATCAATTTAAGCTTTTACTGACACTTATATTTGCAACATACTCGTATCAATGTTATACAAATTAGGTATTTGGCAGCAAGATGCTAAAGTTTGACCTTTGTGGCAAAAATTGTAAATGCATATATTTGTACTGGAAACAAATATATTATTATCCCATAGGAGCCTGCAAGGAATTGCATCCATGATCAGTGGATAATGGGTGCAATGTCATGTGCAAACAAGTCCTAAAGCTCTCAGCCCATACCTCTGTATGGCCTTCCAGGTTTAAAGCTGCAGGAATTGTGAATTGACTACAAGTGCACTAATCACCATGCTTGCAGTCTATTGAAACTACAAGCCGTCTGCCAAGGTGGTGAACAGAAATTGTACTTTATTCATTTACAGATCTGCGTGAATGAATGACACAGCTGTACAAGTGGAGCCCCACATACCCACACAATTTTAAATGTGACAGTGCTTGTGAGGGACAGGAACCCTTGTCCACTGTTATGTAGGGATCGAGGAGTGAGGGTCAGAACCGGAGTGAGGCTCCGGTATTACCATCTAAACCAGGCTTTATTTATCGGAAGGCCTCTAGCTTTGCGGATAGAATAGTCTGCAAAGTACTCAATCCTCCATCCCGCCCAGCTACTTTTTGGGACAAGGATGGTTTCTTTGCGTGTAAGAAGTGCCGGGCCTGCAAGGAAGCTTCTCGTCCGGTAAAAGGAGTGGAAAAGTTCACTTCTACATCAAACCAACAGGAATTCTATGTAAATGAATTTATCACATGCAATACTGAGTATGTTGTGTATGCCCTCCAATGCCCATGTGGGTTAATTTACATAGGTCGCACAAAGCGACAATTGAAGATCAGAATCGCTGAACATGTAGTCAATATCATTAACGGATTCAAGGACCATAATGTGTCTTTGCATTTTAAACTTTTTCACAACAAAAACCCTGCGGTTTTAAAATTCTGGGGTATTGACCACCTTAAACCAACATGGAGGGGTTCTAATTTGGTAAGTGATCTCTCTAAAAGAGAAACCCAGTGGATTTTTTCTGTAGATACTCAAGTCCCTAGAGGCTTGAACGTAGATCTAGATATAAATTGCTTTATTAGCGACTTTTAGAGTGGATTTATTTTGAATTCATCTATATTGAGGAAGTATCTACTAATAGCACGTTTTTGAGATCTGTATTAAGAATCATTGCTCTGAGTAGGATATTACCGGATCTATAAGAATTACTTTTAAAGTATTGGTCATTTTTTTAAAATAAGCATGTTTTGCATATATGATTGGCACCAATATGCCTGGTAACTGGGGTGTCTAATACAAATATATCTGATATAATGTATATTGCAAAACTGTACATTCTGGAATTTTAAATATTGTTTTTAGGCGTGTTTGTCTAAACTATTTTAATTTGTAAATTATGTTTGCTTACTTTTTAAATATGTTTTGTTTATGGTTATGTTATGGTGTATAGCCTTTATAATTATACAAACGCACATTTATCCAAAAGGATGATTTGTGAGACAGTCTAGCATTGTTTGTGGACTGAGATAGAGTGTCCGGTCTATTAATAAGAAAAAGCGCATTTTTGCTGGGGTTTTTCTTGTGTATGGAAATCTCCCTAAACTCGCCATATTGAAGCCCAGGAGTGAATATAGTGGAAGCACGGAGTACCGTGACGTGCACCGTTAGGAACGCCCCCGTGCTTGCATTCCTCCTGATGTGTTGTCGAAAAATCATGATAAGACAATTTCGATTGGCCGTCGAATATCCGTTGTTGATTGGATCACATACGGAATTTTCGATTGGCTGCCGAATGTTTGCAAACAACAAGCTTTGATTGGCCGACGTTATTGGACGTGCGTGACTACGTTCACGGCGCCATACGGCGTGTCTACGTTGTCTCTGACGCGCCGCCGTAAAATTTCGATACGACATTTCCGATTGGCCGTCGAATTTTTGCTTTTGATACGGGAATTTCGATTGGCTGCCGAATGTCTGCAAACTATAGGCTCTGATTGGCTGAGATTAGTGGAGCTGTACTATTAAGTTCATGGCGCCGCATGTGCAGCTACACTCTCCGTTGAAGTCATTTACTGACGAAACTAGTCAGAGTGATAGCTGCATGCTACGCCTGGTATGTTATGTTATCCACGCCACACTGCAGGAACCAGGAAGAGTTGATCTGCTGGGAAACCTTTCGGTGATCGCGTTGAGGACGCCTGACCGGTGATGTGATACATACATTGTCCATTGTTAATATTTTTCTTGTACGTAGGACTTTTTTGGGATACTTGCTGGAAAGGGGCTTTTTAATAAATTGAGTTACACTATATTTGTTTCCTCTGTTTGTTTCAATATCCCACCTTTATGAGGTTAACTCCATGCAAGTGATCCCCATTGGATGGAAATTCGATCAGTGACCGATTATATATGAAGTGCCTGATATTATTGTCTGTTCGGTGAGTTTGAACCCCTGCGGGGACTTTGATTCCTACACGTGGTGGATTAAGAGTAGGCAGGCTGGTGCACGCTTCCTTCCTCTATATCTGACACTATTTTTGGGATAAACACACAGACTTTGACTATATCAAGATTTTCCATCCTTTTTGCCTACTTTATGGTGGAGTTGGACACTTATATCCATACTTAGCGCTGTTTTGCATTTTTCTCTTAAATGATTTATTTTGGACTTTGAATGCTTCTTTGTTATTTTATGATACACCATTTTAACAGCTTTTATTTATACACACCTATATATTTCAATTTGGAGATATCTAGTGTGTTTCATATATAATTTTATTTTTATTTTTTCCTTTTTTAAAGTTATTGTCTGTTGGGCGCTGAGGAGTGTATTATAGGCCTTGTAAATACACTGTTTTGCTATGACCTGGAATATGTTGCATGTTACACCTTAAATAAAGGTTAATTTCGATTTTAAAGTGTGTAAGATTGGGGTGATCAGACTCCAGCTGTAGGTGCGTTTTTTTCTAGTACGCCAGTCCAGAACTGAATTTTCAAGGGCCTGGTAGCCCACTTTTATTTAAAAGCACAAAAAGTTCACAAATACATCAGTAGCCCTCGCAGGGGGTTCCACCATTACTCTATCTTGCATACTCAACACTTTAGCCTCCTGGCTCTCATTCTTGCCATCTGGCTGTTTCAGGCCTTTAGCCTAGGCCTAAGTTCTGTTCCTCAGAACAAACAGAGTTTCCTGGAGATAAGCTCACTTCATGCTTACTCCTGGTCAGCACCTTGCTGCTCAATCACCAATGACATCTACCTCCTGCAGACATGCATACTCTAGCTGCACCCACGCAGCGTCTCTGACTCCTCTCAGAAAGATGGGAGTCCACCTGACTCCCAGAAAAAGGCTTTCTGTCTGTTGGGTGGGGCTCTGAGCCATGTCAGGTCAGAACTAAAAAGCCCAAGACACAGCTGTGCAATTAATGTGTCTTTCTCTCCAAAATATGGCGTAAACCCACCACCACATGTGTATCTAATGCTTTTTTATCACTCCGAATAGGAGCAGGGAAGGGCTAAAACCTCTGTCTCTGTCCCCCAGTCTTTATTTGGCTGGTGACTATTGTCACTGTGATTAAAATTGAAAAGAAATCCAAAATATTGAGTTTTCTCTATAACAAGAACAGATAGAAAACCTTCCAATGATGACACTTGAAACTATCGGTTGCATCTCTAAAACAGGAAATGTAGGAACACAAACTGCAACAAAAAAAACACAAAAGGGCCAGATTCAGGTAGATCAGAGCATCTTTGCTCTGGAGTAACGCTTCTCATTTACGGCCCTTTCAGCGCAAGTACTGTTATTCACATAGCAGTTGCGCGTAAACTTGCGCCGGAGTAACGATAATGCGCTGGCGTAACCCGACGCAAGTGGAAGTGGGTGTGATCATATGTAAATGATGGGCGGAGCCCAGCGCAGAGGCTTACGTTCAGCGCATCATCCCTTGTGCGCATGCTCACAACTTCCGTCAGCACCACTTCCCGGGAAACGTCAGCGCAATGCCTTCCGTTGGGCGCTTAAAAGCGCAGGCGGAAACGCCATTCCGGCGCAAAAGTATATCCGTTTCCCCCCACCCCAGGGAAGATACTTTTGTGCTGTGATGGCTGCTCCCGCTACCCCCAGAGAGAGGAGGAACCTCAACTTTAATTCACAGGAGGTGTCTGTGATCATATCCGCGATGGAGAGTTTTAATCATTTTCTCCATGGGAAAAAAAGCCGTAAGACCAGCCGGGAGAGGAAGCAGGGCATCCTGGACACCATTGCTGGCCGGGTCAATATTTTGGGGTACTCCACCCGGACTGCTTCTGACATTCAAAAAAATAATAATGATCTGCGGCGCAAGGTCCGTGGCAAGGTGGCCACCATCAGGAGGCATGAGAGGGGCACAGGTGGTGGTCCCCCATGTCCGGTCACCCTGACCGCGGAGGAGGAGGTGGTCTCTCGCTGCCTGGAGAGGGAGCAGGTGGAGGGGGTCCCTGGCTATGACTCCATGGAGGAAGGCTCCAGGACAGGTAAGTGTTTTTTATCCCCTATTTGATGTGTTGCATTTGGGGGGGGGGTACATGTGCCAAGTGTGTGGGACCACCAACATGTGTCTGCTTTGTGTCATCCACAGATGACGGAGCTGGGCCATCATCTGTCAGCGTCCAGTCCACCCCATCCCCCCAACGCCATTGTGTGCCCGAGCCCCTGGGTGGTGAAGACACCGAGGTGGAGGAGGAGAGTGCCCACACCACACCTGCCGAGGTGGTTGTGGAGGATCCTGCTGTGGCAGAGCAGGACTTTTCTTTAGTTTTGGAGGTCTCCTCCCCTTCTCCTGGGCCGTCTGTCATCCCCTCCCCCATCCTTGGAAGCCCCTCAAGGGCGACTCCATCCCCCCGGGGACAACCATCTTCTGGCCCCAGGAAGGCGACCCAGAAGACCAGGGGGGTGTCGGATGTTGTTCAGGGCCAGTTGGCGAGGGATCACGCCAGACAGACCCAACAAATGGGGGAACATGTTGGGCACTTAGAGAAAGTGGCTGACAGCCTGGGCTCCGTTGCCCAGATAAGCAGCGCAGTGCAGGATGTCAGCTGCAACTGCGCTGCAGTGGTGACCAGTTTGGGGGAGGTGCAGGGGGATATTAGGCACCTCACTGCAGCCGTCCAGGCCAACACTGCTGCCATCCATGGGAACAGTGCTGCCATCCGGGACCAGGGGAGGCTGAGTCGGCGGGCCCAGCACTACCAAGTGACCCGGCAGCTCAGGATGCAGGCCCAGCAGCTGAGGATGCAGGGCCAGACAAACAATTTGCTCGGCCGGATAGCCATGGCCTTGGAGGGCATGCAGGCCACACCTGCCAGGATTGGCCCACCCGGGGATTAGCCACCTCCAGATGCCCCCCCACCCCCACCCACTCCATCCACTCCATACATGCTGGACTTGGGCTAATCCAATGCGATGTGCATGTGGTGTGTGTGATCTAGGGACATCAGTGGTGTACACGCGTGCATTGTCTGTGTGATCAATGTTTTGGTTTAGTGTCCAAAGATGCCTACAGCGAGGACCCTCCTGACTGCTCTTCCATCAGCAGACTGGTTCTCCTCTGGCAGGGGGGGATTGTCTGGTTCGGGGGTCAGGTCATCACGTATGTCAATCTGCAGGCCTTTTCTCATAGCAAAGTTGTGCAGAATGCAACATGCACCGATGATCTGACACACAAAGGTAGGGGTAATAGGGTCCCCCCAGACTTATCCAGGCAGCGGAAACGGGACTTCAGGAGCCCGAATGTTTGCTCCACCACTGCACGGGTTTTGATGTGTGCTTCATTGTATTTTCTCTCTCCTCTGGTTTGGTGGTTCCGGAAAGGAGTCATTAGATGGGGTCCCAGTGCATATGCAGAGTCACCTGGAAGGGAAAAGACAGGAGGATGTTAGTCATGCATGTGCCACTTCTGTTGTGCATCACGGGAGGGGATAGTCATGCCTGACTCCCATGTCACTCACCAACCAGCCAGCTGTCCCCATACATGTTCTGTTCGAATTCTGCTGGGATGGGGCTCTGATTGTATATGAAGCTGTCATGGCTGGACCCGGGGTGTTTGGCACGGACGTGCCATATGAGGCGTTGGGCATCGGCTATCACCTGTACGTTGATGGAATGCCAATGCTTCCGATTGCGGTATATGTGCTCTGTGGCACTGGGGGGCTGGAGTGCCACATGTGTGCAATCAATGGCCCCCACAGTGCGTGGGAATCTGGCAATGCTGTAGAAATCTGTCATTGCCTTCAGCTGCAGCTCCTCAGTGGTTGGTCTGATGAAGTGGTTGGACATGCGTCTGAGGATTGCAGGGACAACCTGGTGCACACATCTGCTTATGGAGGATTGTGACATCCCAGCCACCACTCCACTTGTACACTGGAATGATCCATTTGCAAGGAAAAGAAGTGTTGCCAGTACCTTCACCAGTGGCTGCACTGCTTGTGAGCGGTGTGTCTTGCTGGTGATGTCATCCTGCAGGGTTGTGGTTAGTTCAAGTATTGCAACAGGGCTGAATCTGAAGAGGCGATACACCTCCTCATCCCCCATGCCAAAGAGGCTCATACGTGTGCGGTATATCCTCTCACGTGCCCGCCTCCTTCGTTCCGGGGGACCCATCAGTAGTTCTAGGACCACGATTGCCCCTGGCATGTTGGCACACAGAGGTGTTTGTCCTTGCAAGTGTGGGTGCTCAGCTTGCTAGTTTCGTCGGTAACGCTGCTGTAGCTGCTCTCCTGCTGACCTGTGACCGTCTGGAGTAAAGATAAAGCAGCCTTTTGTAGAAATAACTTTGCGCCAGACGGACGAGATACGCGCGGCGCATGTAGCCAGCGTATGGTGCTAATCCGTTCGCGAATTGGGAAATCTCCCTCATTTGCATATTTGCAGGGGAAATCAATAGGCGCAACTGATGCGCCAAACGAAATTATGCGCTGACGGGACTCTGGCGCCGGAAAGTTAAGCCGATCGGAAATGGCCCATTTTCCGGCGCATCTAATTTGGTGGGTACGGCCACATAGAAACGACGGCGCATCTTCACAGTTACGCGGCGCATATCGAAATACTCCAGCGCAACTCTACCTGAATCTGGCCCAATGGCTTTATCTCAAAATGTTTTTTTTTTTATATATCCAACAATCACATGCTACCAAGCAATTAAAAACTCTTAGGCAGCGTACACACGAGGAGACATGTCCACTGAAACTGGTCCGCAGACCAGTTTCAGCGGACATGTTCGATCGTCTGTACGGCCTAGTGGACAGGTTTCTAGCGGATAAAAGTTTCTAAACATGCTTAGAAACTTGTCCGCTGGAAACCTGTCCGTTGGACATGTCCGATGGTTAGTACGCCCAACCATCGGACAGAAATCCTGCGCATGCTTCGAATTGATTCAACGCATGCGTGGAAGCATTGAACTTCCTTGTTTGAGCACTTTGGTGTCTTCTACGTCACCACGTTCTCTGTCCGCGGGGATTTTGGTCTGATGGTGTGTACACACATCAGACCAAAATATCCCTTCAGACATGTCCGATGGAAACAGTCCGCGGACCGGTTTCATCGGACATGTCTCCTCGTGTGTACTCGGCCTTAGGTGTAGTGCATCAGAGTCCTTAGTGCATTGGTATGACACCTATTTTGTAGCTGAGTACCATGAGTGGTTGTTTATTATTGTGCTGGTTACATTCAATAGACAGAAGAGAGATAGGTACTTATTATTAGCAATTCTGCTGACTGTTGTCAGATTATTTTTTATTGTAAAATAAAACTACAATATGTCTAATGAAAGTAGTATTATAATAGACAGTATCTTGTGACCATTACAAGTTCCTGCTAATATTTTCTAAAGAAAATTCCTAGTGAAAATTGAAATGTAATTACCCCTTGGGGAAGTCGTTGTGTCAATGCATGTAATTAGACAGGCTTGGAGTCAATATGTTTTCTTGAGATGAAATGACTTACTGACATAATTCATAACATGTTTTATGTGTAGCCTGTGCAGCGGTAATGACAAAATAACTGCTTTCACAGAAAACTCTGCACAGTATGGAGGACACCTTGTCACATGCAAGATTTAATGCCACTAAAATAACACAGACAATACTGGCAAATCATTGTAAGCACTTGTGATCATTTGCATTTCTGCTTGGAGTATAGCCCAGAGTTTGGGAATTTTTTTTTTCACTTTACAGGATGGTTGTTTATTGTAAGTTGTGGATCTATTAATAATGTACATATGTATAATTTGCACTTTTAGCTTTTTTTACAGTCTTCATAATAATAGACAATATGGTATAATGTGTTTATGAACTTGCTGTTGTTTTCTAGATTCTAAAGAATTAATCAAGCTATAGCAGAATAACAGATCAATAAAGTGCTTTAACAATATAGTTGAAGAACAACTCCTCAACTTGGAAACATTCCTTATGGCTTCCATTTATGAGACAGACTCAGCGAAGGTGTGTCATGCAATATCACATTCATATGTTTAGCTTTTCTAGGGTAAAATATAAAAAATTAGAAAAGTGTTTACCCAGTATATGTACTTAAATTGTTTTGGATACTACAAGCCTCAAAATAATAAGCCTTTTCTGTATATCTTATAGATCTTATATTTAAATTTCCAGTGGTAGATATGCTATGTACCACACCTCTAGCATTAGATACACACACAAAAAAATAAATAAAATGGGATTTATTTAGGCGACAAAAACTCTCAAGTATGAGATTACTTTATTATATGATTAAAATAAAAACAAAAATGCCGCATACACACGAGAACGGTCTGATGGACCGTTTTCATCGGTCCAAACCGATCGTGTGTTGGCGCCATCGGTTATTTAACCATCGGTTAAAAAAAAGCCAACTTGTTTTAAATTTAACCGATGGATACCTAACCGATAGCAAAAATATCTTTTTTTCAAAATTGTCTTTTATTTATTTATAACGCAACAAATAAAAAAGTGGTGATCTAATACCACCAAAAGAAAGCTCTGTTTGTGCGAAAAAAATTACAGATTTTATTTGGGTACAGTGTTGCATGCAATTGTCAATTAAAGTAACGCAGTGCTGTATCGCAAAAAATGTTTTTTTATCTAAGTGGGATAACAATTTGTGGTTTTATTTCAAAATATTTTATATTATTTTTATGTTGACATATATATGAATACAGTTATGCCGCATACACATGATTGGTCCATCCAATGAGAACGGTCTGATGGACCATTTTCATCGGTTAACCAATGAAGCTGACTGATGGTCCGTCGCGCCTACACAACATCGGTTAAAAAAACCATTGTGTCAGAACCTGGTGAGGTAAAACACAATGACGTGCAATGAAGTGCAATGCTTCCAAGCATGCATCGACCTGATTCTGAGCATGCATGGATTTTTAACCGATGGTCATGCCTACAAATGATTGTTTATTTTTTACTTTCTGCTATAATACTTATCCAATAAAAAAAACATTCTTCATAAATGTAGGGCAATATGTATTTTGCTACATACTTTTGGTAAACAAAATCCTAATCAGTGTATATTGATTGGTTTACACATAAATATTTTGGGCCAGATTCTCAAAAAATGGCGTATCTGGCGGCGTAGCGTATTGTAACGCATTAACACTAAGTCTACGCAAATTACTGGAGCAAGTGCTCGGTAATTTTCGGCGGCGTAGCGTAAATGCGGCGTCGTAAGGCGCGTAATTCAAATACTGAAGGAGGGGGCGTGCTGTATTTAAATTAAGCGCGCCCCCGCGTCAAACAAAGTGCGCATACGCCGGCCGGGAAAAAAGCCCAGTGCGCATGCTCCAGCTCACGTCTGAAAACGTCGTTGAAACTGACGTCAAAACGACGTGATCGTCACTTACGCAATTCCCTATTCACGAATGACTTAGTAAAACGACGTAACCGATGGAAAAAGACGACGCTGACCCGACGCCATACTTAACATGGCAACGATGGCACTTCGGAAACATACCCCTCATACAGCAGGGGTAACCTTACGCGTACGCAACCTACGTAAACTACGTCGCCGCGTCGCAAAAACATTCGGGAATTGGCGTATTAGGCTCATTTACATAGGCAAATGAGAAAACAAAGTAAAGGCCACCTAGCGGCCGGCGTTGTCATTACATCTAAGATCCGACGGTGTAATTGCTTTACACCTGTCAGATCTTTAGTGTATCTATGCGTAAGTGATTCTAAGAATCACTCGCATAGATACCCATTGAAAAAAACTGCGATACGACGGTGTATCTGAGATACACCGTCGTATATCAGCTGAGAATCTGGCCCATAGCATCTACAAACTATGGTATATATACTGGATTTTTTTATACTAGAAATGGCAGAAATCAGTGCGTTATATTGGGACTGTGATATTGCAGCAGACCATCGGACACTAACTGACACTTTTGACACTTTGTCAGAATCAATGACACTAATACAGTAAGCAATGCTAAAAAAAAAACACTGTCACTGTACTAATGACACTGGTTTAGGGATGAGCCGAACACCCCTGGGTTCGGTACGCACCAGAACCTGCGAACAGACCAAAAGTTTGTGTGAACTTTAGAACCCTGTTAAAGTCTAAGGCGGCGTACACACGATCGGATATATCCGATGAAAACGGTCCGCGGACCATTTCCATCGGATATGTCCGATCGGGAGTTTGATCCGATGGCGTGTACACACCATCGGATCAAATTCCCCACCGCCGGACGGCGCGGTGACGTAGTGGTGACGCGGCGGTGACGTTGACGCCGCCGCGTCACCGCCACGTCACCGCACCAGGAAGTAAAACACTTCCGCGCATGCGCCGAATCCATTCGGCAGCGGCGCGGCGGCGGTGGGGGCCGACATGTCTGCTGGTAAGTGTACTAACCAGCAGACATGTCGGGTGGACAGATTCCCACCGGATAGATTTCAAAGCATGCTTTGAAATCTGTCAGGTGGAGAAATCTGTCCGCTAGCCCATACACACGAGCGGAGATGTCTGCTGAAACGGTCCATCGGACCGTTTTCAGCGGACATATCCCCTCGTGTGTACGCGGCCTTAGGGACTCAAACGTTTTAAAGGCTAATATGCAAGTTATTGTCTTAAAAAGTGTTTGGGGACCGGGTCCTGCCCCAGTGGAGTGTTTGGGCACCTGGGTTCTGCCCCAGGGGACATGTATCAATGCAAAAAAGTTTTACATTTTTTTCAGGAGCAGTGATTTTAATAATGCTTAAAGTGAAACAATAACATTTAAATATTCCTTTAAATTTCGTACCTAGGGGGGTGTATAGTATGCCTGTAAAGTAGCACGTGTTTCCTGCGCTTAGAACTGTCCCTTCACAAAATTAAATTTCTGAAGGAAAAAGGTCATTTAAAATCACTCGTGGCTATAATGAATTGTCGGATACCAGCAATACAGAGAAAAGTCATTCACAAAAAAAGAATGCGTGGGGGTCCCCCAAATTCAATTACCAGGCCCTTCGGGTCTGGTATGGATATTAAGGGGAACTCCACCTCAAATTTAAAAAAAAAATGCCATGGACCCCCCACACATTTTTTTTTTTATGAATGACTTTTCTCTGTATTGCCGGGAGCTGACAATTCATTATAGCCGCGAGTGATTTTAAATTACTGTTTTTCCTTCAGAAATTACACTTTGTGCAGGGACAGTTCTAAGCATGGTAAACAAGCGCTACTTTACAGGCATACTATACACCCCCCTAGGTACGAAATTTAAAGGAATATTTCACTTTTATTGTTTCACTTAAAGGAATTATTAAAATCACTGCTGCCAAAAAAACTGCAGTTTTTAAGACTTTTTTTGCATTCATACATGTCCCCTGGGGCAGGACCCAAACACTTTTTATGAGAATAACTTACATGTTAGCCTTTAAAATGAGCACTTTAGATTTCTCCCATAGACTTTTACAGGGTGTTCCACGGTTTTTCGAATTTGCCGCGAACACTCCAAATTGTTCGCTGTTCATCCCTATTGCTGAGCCTATCATCTACTAGGACTTGTGTGGTGCTTTTACTAAGGAAAGTGATGGATTTTATTCCCTGCTTTGAAGGGACATAAATCCATCACTTTCCCCCTGTCAGAATGAACATCTGCCTTGTTTACATAGGCAGATCTCTGTCCCATGTCTCTGTCCAACGTCTGGCAGGTGTCGGCGGACATCGATTGCCCATCACCTGCAGATCAGCTTCTGCTGTGAGTAATAACCGCAGAACCACCAGTGGCACATGTGTACACCCCTCTAGGGGGAAGTGCAGCATCACGTGTATATATATAAGTGCACTGGAAGACATCACATGTGACAAAATGTGTAAGGTAGAGCAACATGCTGATATCATCGCCAGTTCCCAGGAGTGCGGGTGCTGTTTATCTGGCCAGTGAGGATTAGATAATAAGTGTTTTTTAACCACTTCAGCTCCGGAAGATTTGGCTTCTCAATGACCGGGCCATTTTTTGCTATACGGCACTGCGTTGATTTAACTGACAATTGCGCGGTCGTGCGATATTGTACCCAAACAAAATTGACATTCCAACAAATAAAGCTTTCTTTTGGTGGTATTTGATCACCTCTGCATTTTTTTTGCGCTATAAACAAATAAAAGAGCGATATCGCTATAGTAAATATGCCATTAAAAAAAAAAAAATCCTCAGTTTAGGCCAATATGTATTGTTCTATATATTTTTGGTAAAACAATTGCAATAAGTGTATATTCATTAGTTTGTGCAAAAGTTATAGCGTTTACAAACTATGGAAAAGATTAATGGCATTTATATGGCGTTTTTATTTTTTTTACTAGTAATGTAAATCTGTGATCTGTGATTTTTTTTTTGTGGTATTACTACGTTGCCGCGGACAGGTTGGACACTTTTGACACATTTTTCTGACCATTGGCAGCTACAGAGCTATCAGTGTGATAAATATGCAGGGAAGGGGTTAAAACTCGGGGGCGAACAAGGTGTTGTGTTCCCTATTGTGTGTTCTAACTGTGGGGAGGGGTGGGACTAACTTTGAGATTTTACAGAGCATGGTTTCTTCCTTGTCATCTCTCCTTAGACAGCACAGGGATTTATATTAGGGCTGTGCAAATTAACTTTTAATTAATCGATTAATCTTTAATTTTTTTGATCGATCAAAATCTTTTTGATCGATTAAAATTCTTTTGATTGGTACTCACCTCTCTGCCAGTTTCTGGGGCTTCAGGGAGTTCCGTCGGAGATCAGGTAACGTCACGGACACCGGCGGGGCTTGCCATGTCCATCTGAAGGGCTCGTTTACTGTGCCTTCATATCTGCATGCCGGCGGGACCTTACTATGTGCCACACGCAAGGGCTGTTACACTTCCCTCTATCACTTCCCTCTATCAACCTGGGATTCTACAACTATCCACTGGGAGTTGTGATAGTTCCCTTCACAGGACATCTACATGCCGACGGACTGATGTTAACCTCTCCTCATCTGGATTAAGTGGTATCGTTGTACACATTTTTATACCAGTATCATACTTGGCTACATGTTTCTATGACTGCTTTTGCTAACGTTTGGTATTACTCGCTCAATTTTTACAGTTTATGTAGCTACATCGATTTTATCTCCAGTGCAATATTTATTTGGTTACCAACTTGAAGACTATAAAAGTTTTAATGCTATTCCCATTGAGCGCTGCCTTTGTGTGTTTTTTGTATCCTGCTATCCATTTTTACAGTTGTTAGCTGCACTGGGAATCGGCCTGCAAGGAGATCAGCTAAAAGTAGTTGGATCTGTACGTGCGTTATAATTAATCGAAATTGGTCGATTAATTGATTAAAAAAAAATGATGCATGAGATCACACGTGGCCGGCGGCGATCACGCCCATGGGCCACACGCATTGGGTTCCCGACCATGCAGTGCTCGCACACCCTCTGGTGGCTCTCCTGTGCGAAAACGTCTATATATACGCCCAGGAGAGCCATTCTGCTGCAGTATATCTGCGTGAGTCGGCCAGGAACCAATTAATCTTCAAAATGTTAATGTAATTTTCGGATTATCTTTTTCATTTTTATACTCGGATAATGTATATCTGAGAACCAGTCATAACCATCCGCCAGTGGGGTAGCTAGAGGAGTTGCCATTAGGCTATCCAGGGCTTGGTGCCCTAATGAAAAAGCACATAACTTCTCTTTAAATAGGGGGTCACACTACAGCTGGTAAGCGTGTACTCTTCCCATTTAGTGGTGGCTTCACGAGTCAGTTGACCTTAGCTGCCTACAGTAGGTGTCGTCCACAAAGTAAGCCTCTCCTATAGCCAATGCACAAAAAAGCCTACCTAGAATTTGCCCGAACCCATACTGAAAAAGAAGAAGACTACTGGGACTCTGTACTCTGGAGTGATAAGACCAAGATAAATGTTTTTGGAACTGATGGCTTCAAAACTGATTGGCATCGCAGAGCTGAGGGTTACAGAGAAAAATGCACGGTACCTACAGAGAAACATGGTGATGTGGGAATCCTTCTGTGGGGCTGCATAAGTGCTGCTTGTGTTGGGGAGCTGCGTTTCATTGATGGTATCAGGAATTCACAGATGTACTGCTCTATATTGAAAGAGACAATGCTACCATTTCTCTGTGCCCTTGGCCGCTGTGCACTTTTCCAACATGACAATTATTCAAAACACACATCTAAGGCCACTGCTGCATTTCTGAAGAAGAACAGGGTGAAAGTAATTCAGTGGCCAAGTATGTCTCCTTAACTGAACCCAATCGAATGCCTATGGGGAATTCTGAAGGGACAAATTGAGCATCACTCTTCATCCAGCAACCAGGCTCTAAAATAGGCAATTCTTGAAGAAAGGTAATATATCACTTGTTCATTCCTTGCCTAGAAAACTTGTGCTGTCCTTACATATCATGGAGGTCATACAAAATACTAGATGTAGTAGTTTTTGTTGTGGGGCGTTTTCATGTTTTTATTTAACTTACTTTCATGTAATGGAACTAAACAAATGTTCCAAAACTCAGTTTGTCAAGATTTTGGACACTCACTTATTAGACAATTGTTTTGCACTATTGCGAGCTCTGTAAAATACAGTATATATTTTTTGATTTGCCAAGTGAATAGCACCTTGTGTACAGCAGCTGGAACACATTTTGTTCACAATTTTTTTCTTTTAGCACAAGTATATATATATATATATATTTACTGTATTTTCTGGCGTATAAGATGACCTTTTATACTTAAAAATATCCCCCAAAAATCCAGATTGTCTTATACGCCGGTATTATATACTGTATGCAGAGTCAGACTGTGGGCGTCCATTGTTCAAAAGCCGCACCTTCTCCTCGTCATGTTCAGTGATAGGCGGAACACTCAGTTTTTCAGTAGAGCCTGTGTTTAGTGTTCCACTTATCACGGATGCCCTCTCGTCCTCGGCATCGGACAAAAGGATGGTCATGATAGGTTGAACACAGTCTCTGATTTTTCCGCCTATCACAGAACAGGACGAGGAGGCGCAGCTTTTGAACAATGGACGCCCACAGTCTGACTCTGCATGTCAGGGATAAGGTATGGAGATTGGAAAACTGAGGCATGCAATGGGCACAGTGAGGTGAGGCATGCAATGGCACAGTGAGGTGAGGCATTCAATGGCACAGTGAAGCGAGGCATTCAATGGCACAGTGAGGTGAGGCATGCAGTGGCACAGTGAGGTAAGGCATGCAGTGGCACAGTAAGGTGAGGTATGCAATGGGCACAGTGAGGTGAGTCATGCAGTGGCACAGTGAGGTGAGGTATGCAGTGGCACAGTAAGGTGAGTCATGCAGTGGCACAGTGAGGTGAGGTATGCAATGGGCACAGTGCGATTTGAAAAAAGCTGAAAAAAGCCTGTTCCTGTCAGTGGTTATTCCTGTTAGTGGTTGTTCCAGCTACCCCTCAGCTTCAGACAGAATAGTTGGAAGGGGGTCGTCTTATAAGGTGAGTATACCCCAAAACCAACCTTTTAGCTGGAAAATTAGGGGGTCGTCTTATACGCCCAGCCGTCTTATACACCGGCAAATATGGTAGAATATATTTTCACTGTCTTTATCCTCCCTTCAGTTGTTCATGAATGCTGCTGCTAGACTTATCCACTTTACCAATAATTCAGTGTCTGTCTGCCATCTTCGCCAATTCCTCCACTGGCTACAGCACACCATATGAATTAAACTCAAAATACTAACAACAACTTACAAAGCCATCCACAACTCTGCTACCAGCTACATCTTTAAGCTAGTCTCAAATACCAACCAAATTGTTCTCTTTGTTCCACCCAAGACATTCTGCTCTCTATGTCCCCTGTTACCTCCTCATCTGCTTGCCCTCAGGACGTTCCCTGAGCCTCTCCCTATGAAACTTCCTACCCCAATCTGCCTAGCTATCGCATACTCTGTATACTTTTAAGCGATCCCTAAAAACCCTTCTCTTTAAAGAAGACTATCTTGCCCCCAACTAACTATTATACATTTATGTTGTCTATTGTCTCATCCACCACAGGTATTGCCATTTGTATCGATTGACATCCCTTTTAGATTGTAAGCTCTACCGAGCAGGCCCTCTGATTCCTCCTGTACTGAATTGTACTGTAACTGTACTGTCTGCCCTCAATAATAATATATAAAGTGTATATATATATATATATATAAACACACAGTGGGCCAGATTCCCGTAGAATTGCATCTGGCGTAGCATAAGCCATTTACACTACGCCGCCGCAATTTAACAGAGCAAGTGCCGTATTCCCAAAGCACTTGCTCCGTAAGTTGTGTCGGCGTAGTGTAAATGGCTCTGCGTATCCCTGCGTAATTCAAAGGGGTGGCTTGTATTTAAATTAAGCGCGCCCCCGCGTCGATTGAACTGCGCATGCGCCAGCCTCTAAAATAGCCCAGTGCGCATGCTCCAGCTCACGTCGTAAAAAGTGAATGAAACCGACGTGAGCGTCGTTTACGTAAATCCCTATTCGCGAACGACTTAGTAAAACAACGTAACCGACGGAAAAAGATGACGCTGACCCGACGCTATACTTAACATGGCAACAACGGAACTTCGTAAGGTTACCCCTCATATAGCAGGGGTAACCTTACGTGTACGGAAACAACGTAAACGATGACGGGGCGGCGTAAAAACGTTCGAGAATCGTCGGATTAGGCTCATTTGCATGAGAAATCATCGTAAAGGCCACCTAGCGGCCAGCGATGTCATTACATCTACGATCCGACAGTGTAATTGTTTTACACATGTCGGATCTTCACTGTATCTATGCGTAAGTGATTCTAGGAATCACACGCATAGATACCCAGTAAAAAAAACAGAGATACGACAGTGTTTCCTACGAAACGCCAGCATATCTCTTTTGAGAATCTGGCCCTGTATGTATATATATATATATATATATACAGTATATATATATATACAGTATATATATATTAACAGAAAACATAGGGTTTTGACCTGTTTTGCTTTCAAATAAAAACAGTTCTTTCATTGCTCCCTTTTAAGCTTTAATTTGGTAGCCAATGCTCTACAAATGAAGACAGTGTGCATTAATATTAATGAAGGACAGAGGTCTAATATTCAGTAAGTGTTTGCTATCTACCAAGCTTGGCTTGATTTAGCTTTTCCACCGCCTCATAACAAATCCATTAGCATGACTGCATTAGCTAAGATGAACGACAAAAAGCTTTCATTAAAGGGACACCTTTTGAAGACTTTTACTACAGAGCAGCTGTATAGGAACTTGGATAAAATTATTAAATTGACTTAGGACTTTTACAATTTACCATTTAAGGGAGCAGTTATCTAACAACATTCATTGGTTCTTCTGAACCCAGACATGCAGATTTTTCAAAACTGCATAGGTAAAATATTTTTTTTTATTAATAATTACCCTGTTCCCTTAATTCGGTGATTATCTGTTAATCATACAAATATACTGTCAAAATATTCCGTAAATTGGGATTTGGCATACTGATTTGTCTTGAATTCCTTCTGAAAAACTGCAGCGCACTTCCAGTTCTTAGGTACTCAAATTTAGATAACACCTATGTTATATTTGTTACGTGTTCTCATTCACATACAGGTATATCTTTTTCTGTAGGTAAAAAAATGTGCATTTACTTTTTTTAGGAGCCTGGAAAGCATTACACCATTATTTCAAAAAGCGACAGTTGGTACGGTGAACTTCTCCTTGTACTGCTTCACACAGAGGTAATGGATTCCTAAGTGGTTGCAGGAGTGGAAACTGTTTACATGTTCCACCTTAAAAAGGGGTGTAACATGTAACATGTTCCCAAAGGTAAACTTAAAAATAATATTTAAAAATGCAGTTGTGCAGTGCAGATGTGCACTGTTAAAATCCTACCAGCTCTCTTTGGCTATGAGGGGACTGGGCAGCTGTATTTGCCATAAGTAAGTCTGTCTGTATTGTGCCAGCAGGTCTTCAATAACATTAGTAACTAGGTTTGTACACTGTCTACCCTAACAAAGGGTTAAAAGATGTGTATATATCTATCTATCTATCTATCTATCTATCTATCTATCTATCTATATATATATATATATATATATATATATATATAAAATGCTGTGCAAATGGAAACACATAACAAACATTGTTAAATTTGACTTCAAATGTGGAACCACACTTTGAGCCGTATTACTGTATATCTGCTGTGTGAAGCTAAGGCACTGCAGCTCTGATATGAGAAAGCAAAGCCTGAATGGTTAGGGAGGGGGGGTTTATAGGCAATACTGGTGCCTAGTTCTTTACCCTTTGCTTGCCATTTTTATGCACAGTTTTCCGTCTTTAGTCTTTCAAGTTTCATTTTTAAGTTACCTTTGTAATGATTCCTTCACATATTATGACATGGGAACACTTCCAACTAGAGTTTTACGTTTTAAAGAAAAACTTTTGTGTTTTCATTGTTGAATTTTAAACCACCTCATTCTGCGTGAACCATTGTTATTTGTTAATGTACCCAAGAAGTAATTACCTGGCCTGCATTATCACACGGAAGGAAAATAAAATTCTTAGAAATTTCTAATGTTCGCGAAAATGAACTAATGAAAAAGAAACTGCACTAACTAATTTTGATTAACTATAGACTACTCAGAGCGCCAACATGATCTAATTAGATAAAGTTCTAAAGTACAGCACATACAGTATGTTGCAATCCAGGAGTAATACACTTCAGATGGCTCTCAGACCAATATATAGTTCAATATCCATGAATACAGAAGAAGAAAGGTCCCAGACTCACCACTATCAATAATGTTATTATTATTGTTATTATTATTAAATTATTTTTTGTCTTTAAAACATTTGCAGAAAGAATCACTACATATTTCCACTGTTGTTTTGAAAATGCAAGTGCTGTTGGAATTTAAATGATAGTTTCTGAATAATATTGGAATGGTATTATCAATAACTTAGTTTTCAGTGGTATGTATTTTTAGTCATAGTTTAGGATTTTTTTTGTCTTTAAGACTGTCATTGATAACTTTTCCATCTCCTTGCTAGAATCTGTTTTAAAAGCCCAACTCCAAATGGCTTTTTTCAAATTGGTGATTGTCTTACAGTTAAAAAAAAAAAAGCAGCAACTGCAAAACTCAGCCTACCTCTGGCCCTATCCCCCGCAGACACATCAATGATCTACCGCTGATCTTCTCTTAGGGTCAAAGCTGCCTATATCATTAGGGTGTATTTGTGCTGTAAATAAGCAGTTCAGAATTTATAATGACCACGGGCAAGTAAGAATCATCTTTATGGCTCTGCCCACTATCTAAAACAATGTTGAAAGTAGGGCATGTAGATCCATTCTGATTTTCGGAAGGATTAGCTGTGCTTTGCACTAGTTTAGTGGTGAACTTTTAGTTTTTGTTAATTCCACCTCATTGTTATTTGTATGGTTATCCATACTAATATGAACAAAATGCATTTCTAAAGCTACAGCATGGTTTCCTTCTGCACAAAAGTAGGGTTTGACAGCTGGCATGTTGATTATGACATTTGTGCCCACCATGGAAAACCTCAGCCACAGCAGCACTGCGTGTTATTTTGCAAGGTCATTCTGCTACTTCCTAGTTTAGCAACATGGCTTCCAATTTCAGGTAACTGTTTTCTTGGTTAGATAATGCTCATATACTCATTGTGCAGAAGTGTATTCATGTGGAATCCTGCAAGAAGGCTCAGAAACTATCTATCTATCTATCTATCTATCTATCTATCTAGTGGCCCACACCAAAGACTTCAAAAAAGCAGAAGCACGGAAAAAAAGATGATGTTTTAAACCCACACTAGCTCCTTTTTTGATTCAAACAAGTACTTTTATTGACTTGTATACTTGTTGTAGTAGAAAGAGCCTTTTTTTTTTTCAAAGCTAACCTTTTAAGTTAGCATAAGTAGTGAATTGCCCTTCAGCCAGTCAAAGAAACCATACAGTTAATCTAGGTATCATTAACTGTCCCTGTCCCTGTCATTAGGGAAAATATGGCATTTATTACATTGTACTGTACTTTAAAATCTAGACCTTTAATAAGCTGTAAGACAATATTGACTCATGGCCCATCGTCTTCCTGGGCATCCACTAGAAAAATTATTTTAATTACTCGCGTCTTAGAATTCATACTAGAGTTCATCATTTAAAGGATTATCAATATCATAAAAAGCTTTATATCTCTTGCGCCCCTGAGAATGGCTATAGTATGAGGAATCATCAGCTTTGTTTGTTTTTTCCTTTAATTTGTTTGCTCTTAGGAATTAAAATGGCATTACACATACAGTATACTGTACAGATACAATAAGGTCACTATTAAAACAGCCAGCACAACACTAGTTATTCACTGTGAGTGTTATGTTAGTATTAATTTCACATTATCACAATTATAGTGTCCAAACAAAGACAACAAATATTGTTGTCACTTGGAAGTTAAAGGAAACCTTTAGTGAAGCCTGAAACTGCTAACCTATATATCTGAAAGCACTAGCCCCTTGGCTGCCATGCTGATGTAATGACTTTAACATTTTGAGCCATTGACCTGGTACACCAAGGCAGTTTATATGGCAGACCACTTTTGTGGTAAAAAAATATATATATGGACTGTGGAGGTCAATTTGAGTCAATTTAAATGTGATTTGACATATTCTTTTTCTTTAGAATTTTTTTTTTTACTGCAGCATGTTCTATACATGCTACAGATGTGCCACTTTACAGACAGCCCCCCCCCCCCCTCCCTAGGCAATATATTTAAAGTATTTTTTTATTTTTATTGTTTAATTTCCCACCATTATTAATTTTTTTGCGCCATTTTTTTTTTAGCTGGGGAAAGCCCGCCGACAGCTGATGATTCAATCATTGTCAAGGACACTGCGGCTGGCTTCCTGACCCTGTTTCTTAACAACATATTGACTGTGCATTTATTGGGCAATCAGCCCGCCAAACGCGCTGAAATTTCAGGTGTTTGGAGAACACACGAACGGGCGAACTTTGGGCCGAGCAAACACTAGTTTTTTACCTTCATGACTAGCCTGTTTTGACATTATATTAATCTCTGTAGACAATACAATGTGGCACTGCATTCAAAAAATACCACAACTATCCTATAAAAAAAAATTGCCACTGTTTGGCAATTGTTGTGAAGTTATTATATTTTATTTTGTTTTTAAGTGAAAACTCTTCCATGGCTTTTAGATCTGTTTTGTCCGCCACTTCTGTTGATTAATTGTGGTTGAATATTCTTAGATTAAAAAAAATAATAATCGCATGTTGCAGCAAAGCTAAAAAAAAAAAAATTACTTGGAAATGTATGTAAGACTAGGAAAAAATTAAACATAATAAAATGTATCACACATACAAATTATGTTATGCCAGAATATGGTGTCCCTTACACTGTTGTGCTGTTTTGTAACACTGCATATAGCCGATGGCATCTCCTGTTGTATTGCCTATATACTCATTCCTTTGTTTGACAATCCCCTGCCTATTAACCTTGCAAATGACCAGAAATTATTTTAAGGATTCCCCCATTGATTTCAGTGGGGTTTTGATTACAGCTTGCAACTTGAAGATGTAATGTTAATTTGAATGAATTCTAACATGTTCACTCATGACTACTCTCTGAAGACTTACTTTAGATTCCTTTTGGCTGTATTGCAAGGACAAATTACAAGCTACAGTCTGATATATATTGCTCCAGGCCCTGAACCTCACCTAAATCAATTGGGGTCATGTTAAGTAAAAAATAAATGATTTTTTTTTTTTGGAATAATGAGCAAAGGGTTGTCATAAAATAGTATGCAGGCACTGCCCTGGGGAACATGTACCAGTGCAAAAAAAAAAACTTAAAAAAAATTGTAATTTGACTGGCAGTGGGGATTTTTTAAGCAGTGGCATCTACAAAGGAAATGGTTTTAAATTGCTGGGAAAAGACTTGTGGCTTTTATTTAGAAAAAAAAATCACTTTACATGTACCCTTCCAAAAAATAAAATATTTGAATGACATCTGGAGAAGCTGTTTTTTCTTTGTTAAATTAATTTTTACTGTAGCACATCCTATCGTAAGAATGAAAAAAAAAATTGTGTTGAGTTCCCAAAAAGGGAAACTTGACTATGAGACTGGTATGGATTTATGGCAGATATTCATAATAATAAAAAAAAAATGCATGAAGTCCCACAAAAATCCACATGAGATCCTTAAACCAGGCATGCAGCCTAGCTGGTCAGGAGATTAAGGGGGGAGCATGTGCCCCCCCCCCCTGAACCATACAAGGCAACATGCCCTTAACATGGAAGGTGCCTTGTTAGATATCATAATCTGGAGATCCTCTTTAAAATCTTTGTTTAAAAGATCCTCAGATACCGCCCCAGCATGTAAATAAGTAAAGGGTTCCTAGTACCCCTATTTATTTGCAAGACAATAAAATGTAACCTAGAACTAAAGACACTAACATGTTTGACAAGTCTTTTAATAAATAATTAAAATGCTCCAAAAATATCCCTCTTTGTAAATCTATTGTCAATCATGATTTTGCTGTCTGCCAACTCACAGAATTAAAAACTGACCAGACAAAGTGCATACAACCAATTCTGATGGTGCTACTCACTGAGCTGTCACCAACTATAAAAATAGTGATAGTAGTGGCATCTTTGACAGCGACCATATTTGGGCAGTAATGTCACTGCCAACCCCGTCCCTCTGAATATGTTGCAGAGGTTTTCCACAACAGCCAATGAATGGTCTGAACCAAACTGTCATCTTATCCCTTTTTGTAATTAAATTCCTAACAATTATTGTAATTTGCAATTGAAAGATATGGGTCAGTTCAAATACAATATGTGGTCTTTAAAGTGTAACTCTGTGGGTGTGGCTTGACAGAGCATGTAGCCAGCTGTTCTGTCTGCCTTCTCCACCAGAGATGCAATTTTTCATCCTGTTGGCACACATCCTGAGCTTGGCAACCGGATAACTACCTCCACTGATTGTCTGAACACAGAGCTTCCTCCCGATTATAGTTTTTTCCCATGTGGCCATGTCGAAATGAGACAAGGACTCCCAGATTGCTGCCAACTCAGCTTGTCAAGATGGAGAAGAAGCTCACATAATTTTTTTTGCTAAAACGTTGGCCAGAAAATCAGCTTGGTATGGAGCAGAGGAGTTGAATCTGGGAGACGCAGAGGCAGATAAAGCAGCACCTATGGAGGATGAGGTGAATGGCTCCTCTGAACTATAAAGACAGAGACATGATCCTAACTAAGGCCAGAACCATGGGGGATAAATTAATGATTGATAATTCCAAAATCTTTTCCCTGATTTCTCTCCTGACCTCCAACACCAGAGATTGAAATTTCAGGTGGTTAAAAAACACCTCCGTTACCTCAATGTTCCAATATGCCATGATCTTTCTGGCAAAGCTATAGCGGTTTGCAATGGGGGAAATGCATGTTTTAAATAACTCAACCTCGGCGATACACTGGCTTGTTAGAGAGGAAAGCTTGCTCAAAGAATATGTAGCAACCTAGCTTTTCTCAGATTATATAACACTAAAGACAGACCTTACCTCTAGTGAGTTTTGCTTCTACTGCTACAGTGTAAAGGTAATTCCTGTCTGGGAGGCAAGCTACATAAGACCCCCATTCAAGTTGATCTGCATAGACATTTCTCAATTGCTGTTGAAGTTCAGATGGATCTACAAAGTGTAACACTTTTGTAAAAAAAAAAAAAAGTCCCCTCTTGGTGAGCTATTTACATTACACGAATAGCAAATTTGTGGTATAAAGTTTCTCTCTTATAAGGAAATAGCCATTTTCACCCTTTCTCACAATAAATGGAAGGGTCAGTTTTCATTGTAACCACCTGAGCAAATATCAGTGTTGTAATGAGAAAACCTGTAATGTCTGCATCCCTTTAGTAGAGGACAGACCTTAGGCAGTATCTCACAAAAAAAAAAAAATCCTATTGTAAACAATGGTTGAAATTTCATTTGTATATGAGTTCAGTTTTCAGATAAAAGCAGAGAATTAAATGTACTGTAAGTAGAAAATTACATTCCTGTGGACATTATGCACTGTAAGGAATGTCCCTTCCCTAAATTTACCATTTTGCAAAGAAATTATATTAGAATTTTTGGACAATTTTAAAATACTACAGCAGCTGCAGTTAGTAACTTTAATAAAATTAAATGAAAAAAAAAAATGTTAAGAGCAATTATATAAGGCAAAGTTGGATGTTTCAGCTGATCTTTGAGAGAAGAATTTTCTTTATCCTTGCCTTTATCTCTTTTTGCTTGTGTCTTTTCTATGTGTTTTTTGCAGATTTAAACTACAAACATTAGTAATATCATGCACCAATTTATACAATGTACAACGAGGAGCTGATAATTCCAGGGATAACAAGCTTCATTCACACTTAGTAGTTTCAGCTCTCTCTGTGCCTGTGTGTTTTGATAGTTAAATCAATTATCTCTTGGAGAGATTGCAATAAGGATTTATTTGGAGAATGCATCAAGAAATGAGTATCATAGAATCACAGACTATATCTAATCAGCAACAAATCCGAAGCTCACAGATACAGTGCAAAGCTCAGGTGATGCCCTCTTAATCATATTTTCTGTTCACATCGGATGGACCTGTCACTGAATTTAAATGGTATAAACGCCTGCCCTAATTTATACTTCATTATCCTTTATTGAATTTACAAATCATTATGCCTTTTTGCTGAATCTGTAGTATGTTTACAGTCTCTTCAGCTTTAAACAGTGAGAATTCAAATAATGCAAACAGTTACCGCTGATTCTGTCAATCTGAAAAAAAGGAAAATAAACATTAAACTAATTGCTACAAACAAGTGTTATGTTGGCCATAGGGCAGATGACCTCTTACCAAGAGCAATAGGTAGTTAAAGATTTGCCAGTTAAACACAATATCAATACATTTTTACATAATAATAATGGCAACATATTCATATTATTTCACTGGAGCTGTAATGTGGAATGTGTCAGTTGGGTTGGATATTGTTATATGTATTTAGTAGAAACATACCTAGATACCACATATACCAAATTCTATTTCTGTTGAGCTTGATTTTTGGGCATTTTTCAGTCTTTAGTTCAAATGACAGATCTGACATTCCTCATTCCAGTGGCCACTGTCAGAGTTTACTCTGATCCTTTGCAACATGAACTCTGATTGTTCAGCATGTTAGAAAGTTTCTGTGTAACACTGAGTAATTGTGAAGATTTTTTGTGAAGATTTTTATATCTATTTCATTAAACTCCACATGGCCCAATCATAGAACCCTTGCTAATATTGGTTGGAACTTTTTTTGTTATTAAGATGCATTCATCTATCCTCTAAATAACATTTCCTGTGCTTGTTCCTTATCGCATGCACAATATTTCTGGCTATGTTTGTGAATTGGTAAAACCTATTATATTGCAGCCTTCTAAAGCTTCTTGGTGTTCAATGAGTATGTACAGTATTTCTGGCTATATTATCCGATTTAAAAGGTCACTAAAGGAAAAAAATGCTTTTGCTGAAATGACTGTTTACAGGGTATAGAGACATAAACGGATTCCTTTTCAAAATGATTAAAAATAGATAAAAATCAACCATATAATGTGCCTGCAGGTTAGTTTCACTTTTGAACTGGCTTCATGTTTATGTGAAGTAGAAATAGACACACAGAACAAAAACAAACAAATCCAGGGCAGTGTTTTGTTTTTAAAATGAATCTGATTGGTTCTGGGAAGTTTTAGACACACAGTAATGACAGCTCAGACCACCGTGAGAAAGCTCCCAGCACTGTGGTTTTAAGGAAACAGACAAGCAGGAAGTGTGGAGAACAGAGCAGGATTGCAGCAACTTCAAAGCAAAAACTAACAATAAGGACATGAAACCAGTACTGCAGTAAGGTAAAGGAAGCTATTTAGCTTAAAAAAAATTCCTTTAGTGATCCTTTAAGGAAAGTTTCTTTCCAAGGGCCATCAAGCCCCTAAATGGTAATTTTGTATAATATTACTTAACTGTGGGTGAACTGGCTTTGTTGTGGTGGCAAGGTTCTTTTTAGGCTTTTTATATGGGGGGGGGGGGGGGTAAACTGTTTACACATGTGTATGTTGAGGATGTTATGTGTGGAGCTTTTATAGAATTTCATTGTAATTTGCTTTGTAATAACAATAAAGTATGTATCTTATCTTATCTTGTGCAAAAACAGTGTAGCGCTGGACAGCATATACCACATAAGTATCTAAAGTAACTGGTGTAAACAGTGTTAATCTATAAATGGTAACAATCAAAATGTGAATACACAAAAGCTATACTGTAAGTGCATAGGTTGTTATAACACTGTGCCAATCAATATGGCACTGAGCATAAAGTACTTATAAATATCAACAGATAAATAAACAGTGTAAAAATAAAGTGACCATATCAGCATATGAGGTGCAAAACAAATAGAGTCCACAGAAAAAAGCTGGGAGTTTTTAACCCCTTCCAATGCAGGTGATGAAAAGATGCAAACAATGAAAGTCCAATTAGGAGATCCACAGGTGAGAAAGGAGGGAGATTTCAGACATCAGTGGCCCAACACCAGTAGAAATAAAGGCTTACCAGAAAGCCTGTGACTATCCCTTTCAGGAGTAGTCTAAACAGGCATAGCAGGAAATTCTGATCCTTTGGGGTGTCAGGAACGAATCCGCATCTCTCCACAGATTAGATGGTAGAATCCACAGCTCCTCATGGGGTTAACCACTGCTTCCAAATGGAACTTGCATAGATGTATGTGAGCGTGTGTTTATCAAACACCATGTGGGAAAAAAGAAAGGGACAATCCCATAGTGTAGGCGTAAAAAACAAGAGGGTTTATTTAAAAACTAAAAAAATTGAAACAGCTTAAAATACTCTCATTCATAAAGAGTGATACAAAAGTCCTTGCAAGGATAAAAAGCTCCGTATGAACATCAGACCGCCTAAGGCCGTTAGCATATGCGCAATACGAGTGTGTCTGCCCGACGATCGTTTTGTCGTAATGACATCATCAGGGGCACACGTACGCCATTGCACACATGCTATTTATACAGCCCAGAGGAAGAGTATGACAAAACCATTGAGTAGAGGCGGGGATAGAACGGAGCATATGATAGATCAATATAACCACTATATTGTGAATGGAAATCACCATGCCATCTTGTGGTTAAAAAAGCGTATTACCGCTCAAAGAATAATAGGCTGATATTATGAATGGAAATCATTATGCCATCGTGTGGTGAAAAAGGTGTATTGCTGCTCAAAGAAAAGCAATAGGAATAATAGGCTAGTATGACCACTCAATTATAAATGGAAATCATTATGCCATCTTGTGGTGAAAAAGGCGTATTGCCGCTCCAGGAAAAGCAATAAGCCAAAAATTCCCTGAATATGAATATTCCTTGTTATGGAATTAAACTTATTAACCTTAATGATCAATTTCAGCATTGGTGTGAATATTTAATACTCATTGTTGAGCAAAATATAAACATAAAAACATGACAACTATAAGGCTAAAAAATGCATTAAAAAGGGGTGTGAATGAACACAAGATGCCATGGAGATTGAATATCCTGCACAGAATGCCATGGAGAATCAATGACGCTAGTGCCACATAGTGGTAAAGTACAATAAAGGCTATAGAATAATGAAAAACATTGGTAAAGTACAAATGTAAAAAGGAGAAAATAAGAGGACGAGCAATAGAACAATCCCCAGGGAATGGGGTTGACTCCATGTGAGTGAGACCCTCAACTGTTGTTGATAAAACAGTTGATGTCCCACTCAACGTGTGGAAAAGTGTAGCGCTAATAATGACACAAATAATGATAATACAATAAAGATTAAATCATGCAACACCACATGTGAATGAATGGTATTCAAAAGTCCATAAATGTTTTGAATGAATCGGTGAGTCGGTTTCTTTGAGTAAAACAGATACACAAAATCCAGTGCATAAAGAAGTGAAAAATCCACCACCGCTTATGACAAGGGGCTTACCGGACCGATTGGACCTAGACAGGCATATACCCACTAGGCCAATCAAGCTTTGTTAAAGTTGATATACTGAAGCGGGTACACCATACACGTCATGCGATTCGGTATCAATGAAGGCAAACCTCAGACAGATGATTCAAAAATACTTCCCAGCAAGCAGCAACTCTCAACAGATCACTCAGAGGGCATATCAGTACTCCAACCGATAAGCATGAAAAAGAGAAGGCAAGGCGTACATAGCGTAATTCCGTAATAAAAATCGATATTTATTATAAAGAGAAAAACTCACATTTTGCAATGGTCAATAGAGCTTATAGAAAAAGGGTAGCAGGAACAACAGTAGTCCATCCCGACATGTTTCGTTACAAAAAGAACATCATCTGGGGATGTCCCACTCAACGTTGAGTCCCCCAGGTACATAGCAGCCCAACTTGTGTATCCAATTAGTTTCGGCCCTGGAGATTGTTCTCTTGCTATTACTACCTCTCCAATGGGGAACATATTTCTCCAAGGTTATGAAGACAGTGCCCTTGGGGTTCTTGTTGTGTTTTAGGTCATAGTGTTTGGACACACTATGTTTGTCAAATCCTGCCAGGATATTAGTGATGTGTTCCCCCCATCTGACCTGCAGTTTGCGCGTGGTGCGTCCCTCGTATTCTAACCCATAAGGACACCTCAGAAGGTACACTACGCATTTAGTACTACAGGTTATGAAAGTTTTAATTGGGTAGGTTCTACCAGTGCCCGTAGGGGTATTGTCCTGACCCATGGGAAAAGTTCTAGCAAGATTCACTTCTTGGATCTAGATATTTCTATCATTGAGGGTAGGATTGTCACGTCGACATTCTTTAAACCCACGGATATAAATGGTTACATACCACTTGACTCATGCCATCATCCTTCATGGTTGAAAGCGGTCCCTAAGGGTAAATTTCTGCGTCTCAGACGAAATTGTACGGACCTGAATGAGTTCTATAGAGAAGCAGAGATTCTGAAATCCAGATTTCTAGCTAAAGGCTATGATGGGGCAAACCTTGACCTTACCATCAGAGAAGTAGGTCAGAGAGATCGTCGTAGTCTCCTGGCTGATAAACCACCAGAGGCCATTACTAGGGAAGATTTCAGCCTGGCTTTTATAACAACCTTCTCAAGCCAACATTGGGCCATTAAAAGAATTATTAAAAAACATTGGCCAGTTATTAAAAATGACAGGATTCTGGGCCCACTCCTAACCACTAAACCGAGAGTTCTTTTCAGGGGTGCCCCAAACCTCAGACACTCATTGGCACCTAATGTGTTAGATATCCCATCCCAACCTACGTTCTTTGGTGACTTTAAGGGCTTCTACCCCTGCAGAAAATGCAGGGCTTGCAAAATAAATGCCCTTCAGGGAAGACGACACACTGATTATACCTCTACGGGCACTGGTAGAACCTACCCAATTAAAACTTTCATAACCTGTAGTACTAAATGCGTAGTGTATCTTCTGAGGTGCCCTTGTGGGTTAGAATACGTGGGACGCACCACGTGCAAACTGCAGGTCAGATGGGGGGAACACATCACTAATATCCAGGCAGGATTTGACAAACATAGTGTGTCCAAACACTATGACCTAAAACACAACAAGAACCCCAAGGGCACTGTCTTCATAGCCTTGGAGAAATATGTTCCCCATTGGAGAGGTAGTAATAGCAAGAGAACAATCTCCAGGGCCGAAACTAATTGGATACACAAGTTGGGCTGCCATGTACCTGGGGGACTCAACGTTGAGTGGGACATCAACTGTTTTATCAACAACAGTTGAGGGTCTCACTCACATGGAGTCAACCCCATTCCCTGGGGATTGTTCTATTGCTCATCCTCTTATTTTCTCCTTTTTACATTTGTACTTTACCAATGTTTTTCATTATTCTATAGCCTTTATTGTACTTTACCACTATGTGGCACTAGCGTCATTGATTCTCCATGGCATTCTGTGAAGGATATTCAATCTCCATGGCATCTTGTGTTTATTCACACCCTTTTTAATGCATTTTTTAGCCTTATAGTTGTCATGTTTTTATGTTTATATTTTGCTCAACAATGAGTATTAAATATTCACACCAATGCTGAAATTGATCATTAAGGTTAATAAGTTTAATTCCATAACAAGGAATATTCATATTCAGGGAATTTTTGGCTTATTGCTTTTCCTGGAGCGGCAATACGCCTTTTTCACCACAAGATGGCATAATGATTTCCATTTATAATTGAGTTGTCATACTAGCCTATTATTCCTATTGCTTTTCTTTGAGCAGCAATACGCCTTTTTCACCACAAGATGGCATAATGATTTCCATTCATAATATCAGCCTATTATTCTTTGAGCGGTAATACGCTTTTTTAACCACAAGATGGCATGGTGTTTTCCATTCACAATATAGTGGTTATATTGATCTATCATATGCTCCGTTCTATCCCCGCCTCTACTCAATGGTTTTGTCATACTCTTCCTCTGGGCTGTATAAATAGCATGTGTGCAATGGCGTACGTGTGCCCCTGATGATGTCATTACGACGAAACGATCGTCGGGCAGAAACACTCGTATTGCGCATATGCTAACGGCCTTAGGCGGTCTGATATTCATATGGAGCTTTTTATCCTTGCAAGGACTTTTGTATCACTCTCTATGAATGAGAGCATTTTAAGCTGTTTCAATTTTTTTAGTTTTTAAATAAACCCTCTCGTTTTTTACGCCTACACTATGGGATTGTCCCTTTCTTTTTTCCCACATGGTGTTTGATAAACACACGCTCACATACATCTATGCAAGTTCCATTTGGAAGCAGTGGTTAACCTCATGAGGAGCTGTGGATTCTACCATCTAATCTGTGGAGAGACCCGGATTCGTTCCTGACACCCCAAAGGATCAGAATTTCCTGCTATGCCTGTTTAGACTACTCCTGAAAGGGATAGTCACAGGCTTTCTGGTAAGCCTTTATTTCTACTGGTGTTGGGCCACTGATGTCTGAAATCTCCCTCCTTTCTCACCTGTGGATCTCCTAATTGGACTTTCATTGTTTGCATCTTTTCATCACCTGCATTGGAAGGGGTTAAAAACTCCCAGCTTTTTTCTGTGGACTCTATTTGTTTTGCACCTCATATGCTGATATGGTCACTTTATTTTTACACTGTTTATTTATCTGTTGATATTTATAAGTACTTTATGCTCAGTGCCATATTGATTGGCACAGTGTTATAACAACCTATGCACTTATAGCTTTTGTGTATTCACATTTTGATTGTTACCATTTATAGATTAACACTGTTTACACCAGTTACTTTAGATACTTATGTGGTATATGCTGTCCAGCGCTACACTGTTTTTGCACATTTTTCTTTACACTTTATATCTAAGTTGTAGTGTTTAGCAGCAGGACGTCTCTTTTCCCTTACTTTTACACATCTTATCTGATCTTATCTTATCTTAAATAATACACTCAATATTTGTTTTATGATAAAACCTCAGAGATAAAAGGGAGAAAGTCTCATCTTTCTCTCTTAACCCCTTCATGCTGACTTAACGCAAATACGCGGCCTTCGGCTGAAGGTCGGCATTTAATGTGAGCTTGTTGTCGGAAAAGTGTGTATGCTACATCGGACATTTGCTGACAGTGTGTATGCTCCATCGGACATTTGCTGTCGGAATTTACGACAACAAATGTTTGAGAGCTGGTTCTCAAATTTTCCGACAACAAAACTTGTTGTCAGAAATTCTGATTGTGTGTACACAATTCTGACGCACAAAATGTCATGCATTCTCAGAATCAAGCAGAAGAGCCGCACTGGCTATTGAACTTCATTTTTCTCGGCTTGTAGTACGTCTTGTACATCATCGTGTTCTTGACGTTCGTAATTTCCGATAACATTTGTGCGACTGTGTGTATGCAAGACAAGTTTGAGCCAACATCCGTCGGAAAAAAAACAAGGTTTTGTTGTTGGAATGTCCGATCATCTGTACATGGCATTAGGCTCCAAGAGGTTTTAAATTGTGGTCTACTAAAACAGATTACATAGGATTCCTAGCGTCTGTACAATATTTATAGCTATTGTCTCTGAAGTTATCTCTCAAATTATTATTTCATGATAAAACCTGCAGGGTTTCCCCTTTTTAAATCAAGGCCCAATAAAGCTGAATATGTACTGTTCATCGACTGTATACACTTTCTGGCTATTGTTTCTGAAATAATACACTGCCTGCTTTTAACCTATTACTGTATATTGAGGCCTTCTAAAGTTTCTTACACAGTGTTCATAGAGTATGTATAATATTTTAAGGCTTCTTTCTGTGAAAAAGTACACTCGGTGCCCATTCTCACCACAAAAACACCCTCCAGATCCATTCCAGATGTGTTTCTACATGCGTGTTCTTAAAGCTTTTTTGATGCATTTCACCACATTCCAGTACAGTTCTGTGCAGGAAAAAAGCAGCATGTTGTACCTTTGTTTTATCTGGAACTAAAAAGCACTGGAACACAATGTGCTGGTGTGAACTATGCTATTGGAACCCATATAACCAAATTAACCTACTTACAAAGTGTTACTTAGACCAGTGGTCATTAACCCTGTCCTGCAGGGCCCACTAACAGGCCAGGTTTGCAAGATAACTGAAATGCATCACAGGTGATATCATTTGCTGCTCAGTGATTGCAGTATTCCAGTCTGCATCTCCCCAAGGTAAGCCCAGGTTCACACTGGGTACGATTTAGTTCGATTTGAGATGCGATTTCACATGTGAAATCGCATCTCAAATCGGTGGCATTTGCCGGCAATTGCCGGCAATGACACCGTCCTAATTGGTGCGACGCCGCATCTGCGGCGCTGCACCGATTTCAAAAAGTAGTTCCTGTACTACTTTTTGCGATTTCGGGCCGCGATTTACATTGACATCTGTGCAGAAACCTGCACAGATGTCTCTTAAATCGCGGCTGAAATCAGGACTGCCAGCAGGAGTGAAATCGTGCGAGTTCAGCTGAACTCGCACGGCTTCACTCCCGCAGCCCAGTGTGAACCAGGGCTTATACATAAAACCTGGCCTGTTAGTGGGCCCTGCAGGACAGGGTTGATGACCACTGACTTAGACCATAACTATTATTATCATTATACAGGATTTATATAGCATCAACAGTTTATGTAGTGCTTTACAAAACAAAGGCAGAGAGTACATTTACATTACAATTCAATACAAGGGGAATAAGAGGACAGTGCATGTGATACATAAGGTAACAACTGTGGTAGATGAGGTGATGGAGAAAATAAAAATCGCGAAATTTTGCATTAGCGAAATTTCGCATTGGCGAAAATTCGCAATTTTTTTTTTTTTTATAAAATATCACGAATATTCGATATTAACGAATATTCGCGACCGCATATGTGAAATTTCGTTTTTTGTTTTTTTTTTATAAAATATACCGAATATTCGTAAATATCGAATATTCGTGATATTTTATATAAAAAAAAAAAAATCGCGAAAATTCGCATTAGCGAAAAATCGCATTAGCGAAAATTCGCATTGGCGAAAATTCGCAATTTTTTTTTTTTTTTTTATAAAATATCACGAATATTCGATATTAACGAATATTCGATATTAACGAATATTCGCAAATATTCTTCGAAATATTCGCGAAATATCGCGAAATCGAATATGGCGTATTCCGCTCATCACTACTTATGGAAGGCAGGGATGGCATACTTTGCAAGCAAAAAAATTATTATGGCTGAGTACCCGGCACTCGTGGAAGGGTGCTGACTCCAGCAGCTAGAAAGAGGGCAGTTGAAAAGACAACAGTTTTGCTGGCATTCAGACACTGGGCAGAGGAGGAGATTAGTGCACAATTTTCTTCTGTTTCAGCAGCTGCAGAAGAGACACCTGCCTTTTAGGAGACTTGTGGCAAGGGTCAAGCCTACATCTGGCCCTACTCAGCATGGTCTTAGGCTGACCTCTTCCCTGCTTGATATGGGGATTGTAAGCTTATGATAGCCCTTGTGATATTTCCCTCCCTATCCCAGAATCCTGTAAATGTTGGAGTGGATTCAAATAGAAAATCTTGTGGAGAAGGAGGAAAGGTGGAATTTGAGGAAGCGAGGGAGGACTAGTTGGGGCCTTTTGTTGCTATCTTGAATCATTGAGGTTTGCTCCCACGGAGCACTTTGGTGCATAGCTATGTGTTTTCTCATGTGGTTGGTACTATAAAAAGGCCCACACTGAAAAGCTCTATACATTTGATATGCAATTTCCAGTTTCCGGACAGTACACTAGAGTTCCCAGGTGCCAGTGCTTTTATCATCAATATTGTTGTCTTTGAATCCTGGTTCTTATTGCTGGTGTTCCCCCTAGTATTTGGCCCTTGTGCTCCTGGTTATTGCCCATGGGAAACACAGGAGAGAACACAGCAGCACACTCGAAAGCGAATGCAGCTGCTCTTCTGGTTTTTGGGATCCCAACAGCTTGTGGTCCACAACGAAGCTGACAGCTTGTTCTCACACTTGCAATGGGAAGATAGAGAACAGAGGGGTCCCTATTGCAGATGATTCCTGCAGGGCCCAACTGTCTGGAGCAGGTAACATCTCCCCACTGATTATCACAGTTTTGGTCTACATATACATTTAATATATCAGTGTGGGAAATGGGTTGACTTTACCCTTCCTGCTGGTTGTAGGCTAATTTTGGTGTGCTTTTCTGCATTTAAACACAAGGCATTTAGTTGTGCTGATCAACACAGCTCTGAAAAAGGGGGTGTGCCCAAAACACATTAGCGTACTTATGTGAGGTTGCAGAAACACTTGTATTTTCTACCACATGTATCCTTCCATGTACATGCTGTATACTTGTGCACCTTTATGAGTATGCATTTTATTAGTTGCTTTTCACAATAATAAATTCAGTTTTTACTTGGATAATGCATTAGGAGATTACACCTTCCCCTTCTTTGTTTTTGTTGTTCTTTAAATGTGATGCCTGATAAAATAATTGGAGGAAAGCCTATGCTAAGCATGAGGCAGATTGTTATGGCAGGCTTCCCCCTAGTTATTATCAGAATTGCAACCATCTAGACTCAGAATCCTGCAAGAACCTTCCGGAAAGTTTAGCTATAGGAGGGTCAGTCAGTAACCCAGGTCATACCTGCAGCTCATTATTACACAGTTCAGCATCAAGGGATAAATCAACTCAAAAGGCATCTGCATTCCCAGTAGTTCCAAGTTACAAGATGCAGATGTTCCAGTGGGCAAGCCCTAAGCAGTTGGTCTGCCTTAATAATTGGAGACTCAGGAGCTTTATTCCATCACAGTGCCCACACTAGTATAGGCCAACTACTCTTTGCCCCCATTTCCCCGCATTAGCACACTTACTCACTCTTCATCCCAGCACATTAAAGATATAGGGCCAGATTCAGGTAGAGTTGCGCTGGAGTATTTCGATATGCGCCGCGTAACTGTGAATATGCGCTGTCGTTTCTATGTGGCCGTACCCACCAAACTAGATGCGACAGAAAACGGGCCATTTCCGATCGGCTTAACTTTCCGACGCCAGAGTCTCGTCAGCGCATAATTTCGCTTGGCGCATCAGTCGTGCCTATTGATTTCCCCTGCAAATATGCAAATGAGGGAGATTTCCCGATTCGCGAATGGATTAGCACCATACGCTGGCTACATGCGCCACGCGTATCTCGTCCGTCCGGCGCAAAGTTATTTCTACAAATAGCTGCTTTATCTTTACTCCAGACGGCCACAGGTCAGCAGGAGAGCAGCTACAGCAGCGTTACCGACGATAATTATTGAATGAAGAACTTGTATAGCGCAGCACATGCGAAGTAAATCGCCTCTGGGTGCTTGACAGTACTGCAGAGCTATAGACGATAAGAGCTAGCTGAGCACCCCCACTTGCAGGACAACACCTCTGTCCATGCTTGTCTGTCAACTTTTACAGCCATGGAGGAAGACATCATAGGTCTCCATAGCAAAGTTATTTCTACAAATAGCTGCTTTATCTTTACTCCAGACGGCCACAGGTCAGCAGGAGAGCAGCTACAGCAGCGTTACCGACGATAATGAATGAATGAAGAACTTTTATAGCGCAGCACATGCAAAGTAAATCGCCTCTGGGCGCTTGACAGTACTGCAGAGCTATAGACGATAAGAGCTAGCTGAGCACCCCCACTTGCAGGACAACACCTCTGTCCATGCTTGTCTGTCAACTTTTACAGCCATAGAGGAAGACATCATAGGTCTCCATAGCCGAGATGACGGCTGACAGCTCCTGGCCTTTAGAGTTCAGCTTTCTCCTGTGTGTTTGCGGGGAACGGGAGCAGCCATCTCAGAACAAAAGTAACTTCACTGCGGGGAGGGGGAACAGGATATACTTTAGTGCCGGAATGGCGCATATACGGGCGCATTTAAACGCCCAACGGAACGCATTGCGCTGACGTTTCCCGTGAAGTGGTGCCGACGGAAGTTGTGAGCATGCGCACAAGGGGGCAAGTGAAGCCTCACTTACTGCGCATGCTCCGTGGATGATGCGCTGAACCTAAGCCTCTGCGCTGGGCTCCGCCCATCATTTACATATGATCACACCCACTTCCACTTGCGTCGGGTTACGCCAGCGCATTTTCGTTACTCCGGCGCAAGTTTAGGAGCAAGTGCTATGTGAATTACAGTACTTGCGCCGAAAGTGTCGGCGGAGTAACGTAAATGAGAAACGTTACTCCAAAGTAAAGAAGCACCCATCTACCTGAATCTGGCCCATAGAATGTCCATTTGGATTTACAGGCATTTTCAACATGATGGCTTAGGTCACATCCCAATAGAATACACATCTTCCATATCTTTGCTTACACAGATGATCAGTCTTTCAAAAGGTAAAAATTATGTCCTGTCTGTTCCTGGAGGACTCTCCCAATAGGATAATGTACCCACAGTGCTTTGTAGTCTTTATCCTTGTAAAATAAGACCTTTGCTTCATTGAGCATTGTACTTATTTGTAAAGCTAATTTTGTTTTTATATTATCACCATTAATGTTATCAGAGCTTTGATAGACTAGCTAATTATAGGAACAGACAAGATAGTACATATTTATGATTTAAGTAGGGGAAATCCAAAAAACAACCCCACATATTTCATTTGGCACCCCAGAACCAAGAGGGTCACTTGCCACTGCATTATATGTACTGTGCAGTACTGTACTCAGCCCCCCCTACCCCAGAAGGGCTCTCTCTATGATGGGCAGAGGTCCTGCTGTCTATATGTGCTGACTCAATGTGTCTCCCTCCTTTACATGTCATCTGCTGAATACCCTGCCTAGTCTTCCAGGAATCTTGTGATCTCTGCCGGGTCCTTTTCAATGTCCTAGTGTTCAGAGCACAACAGTGGTCACATGACCACTCTTTTGTCTATGCACAATAATTTACCAAGCTTCATGGAGCAGCTCACCTCATGCCACACCTGAGCCCCCTTTCCATAAGGCCCCTGCTCACAAACTGATACTAGCCAATTTCTACCAAACACATATCAGAAATGTATAATTTGAATATTTTGGGAATCATTGGAAATAGTGATGGAGTGGAATTCAGGGGATGTTGTGCTGCAATTTCAAGTGTTTTTGCGCACTCTGGACATTTTATTAAATTATTAGGACAATGTGGTGTGGTACACCAGACAAAGATATTCACAAACTATAGCATCAAACTGTCTAATTCGTAGACATGTGCACACTGAAATATTTTGTTTTGGAATTTCAGTTTCGTCCCAAAAATAACATGTATTTAGTTACTCACAAAATTTGTTTTTATTTATTTTGTTTCGTTAAAAAATGCATTCGTCCAAAAATCCAAATGAAGGTTCAATCTGTCAATTGAAGGCATATGGTGTCTGTCGAATGTTCTAAGAAGATTCGACAAATCAGCTAAACTGTACGACAACGCAATCGTACATTTCCGGTCGAATGCTCGGCACACAAGTTGTAATAGAATTCTAACGTTGTAAGACCAGTAATAATTGTATTTATTAATTATTATTACTAGTCAACCAACATTAGAATTTTTCTATAGCCTATGTACGGAGCATTTGACCACAAATGTCTGCTCGTGGCGATCGTATGTTTTTAGCTGCTTCATCCAATCTTCATGTCACTATAATGTTGAATCTTTTCTCTCTATGTCGAATAATCTTGGACTAATAGGGTTTGGTTAGGCACATTCGATTGCAGTTTCCATAGACACAGATCGCTAATGTCACTTTAACCACTTGAGCCTCGAGCCTGTTTTTCAGATTCGGTGCTTACGAGACTAAAACAGTTTTTTTTGCTAGAAAATTATTTAAAACCCCCAAACATTATATATATATTTTTCTAACACCCTAGAGAATAAAATGGCGGTCATTGCAATACTTTTTCTCACACCGTATTTGCGCAGCGGTCTTACAAGCGCACTTTTTTTGGAAAAAATTCACTTTCTTGAATTAAAAAATAAGACAACAATAAATTTGGCCCAATTTTTTTATATATTGTGAAAGATAATGTTACGCCGAGTAAAATGATACCCAACATGTCACACTTAAAAATTGCGCCCGCTCGTGGCATGGCGTCAAACTTTTACCCTTAAAAATCTCGAAAGGTGACGTTTAAAAAATTCTACAGGTTGCATTTTTTGAGATACAGAGGAGGTCTAGGGCTAGAATTATTGCTCTCGCTCTAACGATCGCGGCGATACGTTTTTGTTTTTATTTTTATTTATTTTATAATTTTTAACACTGAAAAAAAAAATTATCACTTTTATTCCTATTACAAGGAATGTAAACATCCCTTGTAATAGAAAAAAGCATGACAGGTCCTCTTAAATATGAGATCTGGGGTAAAAAAGACCTCAGATCTCATATTCAGGCTTAAATGCCAAAAAAAAAGAAAAAAAAAATGTAAACAAAATAAATGTCTCTTTAAGACGCTGGGCGGAAATGACGTTTTGACTCACTTCCGCCCAGCAGAGGTATGGGGACGGCTGAGGGACATTTTTTCCCTCAGTCACATCCCCGGACAGCCAGCAAGAGGACCCGATCGCCTCAGCCGCTACCGACGGCTACGGTAAGCGGCGGAGGGCGCGGGAGAGCGGCGGGAGGGGGGGTGGGGGCCCTCTCCCGCCACCGATAACGGCGATCTTGTGGAGACCGCCATTATCGTGTACAGCACTGCCCACGGAAAAGATGGATATCTCGGTTGTGGCAGTAGCTGCTGCCGTTACCGAGATATCCATCTTTAAAATCATGACGTCTTTTTACCATGACGCCGTGGGCGATGACCGCCGTTATCGTTAACAGGTCCGCCCCACGAAGAGATGGATATCTTGGTTGTGGCAGCAGCTGCTGCCATTACCGAGATATCCATCTTCAAAAAAATGACGTCTTTAGACGTGGGGTGAATCTCAAGTGGTTAATATCAAATCTTCTAAAAAACAAAATAAAAATAAAGCATTTTTTTATGTCAGATCTTTCGAATTTTAGATTCTGCACATTCGTTATCATTTGTTAAAACAAATGCGAAAATCCACAAAATTTGGACGAAACTGCAGTCGGTCGAAAACTAATGCACATGTCTACTAATTTGTATGAAGTTGAGGGTTTTAGTTTAACAGTACAATTGTATTACAAATGTTATGTCTTGTCACAGATAATCAGCTTTTCTGCTGATTTGTCACTTCCATTCCCAAAGACCAGCAGACACCCTGTCATATTTAGGTTCATAGCTTTAACTTGCCAGGTTCTGTTAGGCCCCTTTCACATGGGCATTCCATTTTTGCTCCGTCCGTTAAAGGATACAAAACCGACACCCAGCAGATGTTGGCATATGATCATCCGTTGACATCCGCTGACATCCATCTTTGTTAACATCCATTTTTTAAACTGAAGTAAGTACTATTTAGGCAAACATAAATGCATGTCAATAGACAAACAGTGCGTCAGTGGACTGCAACCTGGGAATTGTCTGCAGCGCAACACCTTCACCTTTGCTATACCTGCAGGCAAGCTGGGTTTTCCCTATCAGTACCATTAGGTATCTTTCCCATGCTAGCCTCCTCTTTCAACCCAACTTTAACCTGTGTACCTGCACCTCTGTGTTCTTTGCTCATACTGTTACCCTTGTGTACATGTAAGCCCAGCATCCCACTGCTTTAAGATACCCTTGTATGTCCTACCCCATGTAATGTCTTAAGTTAGTACTACTGCCTGCTTGTATGGCCAGAAATCCAGTGCTGCACTATACTACTGCCAGTGAGTCCAGTATTCAGTGCTTACTCAGGTCAGCTGTAGATAGCACAGATGGGCTCTCCTAGCACACCTTCATCCAGCATGCAGGCTGCACAGAGGCTCCACAATCCCCAACTAATCAATACAGTCCCATTTGTGACAGATAGTTCAGCCTGTCAATTCAGTTCTATTATCACTGGATAAAAATTAGGTGTCATATCCAAAACTACCTTAGAAAGGCAACTTTTCCAGAAATGTGTATATATTTTAATAAACTAGGAAGCACAGAAGAGGTGAGGAAGGAATCCCTTTTGGCCAATATCGCTATCATTGCTAAATCAGGAAAAGATAAGACGCTTTGTTCTAACTACCGCCCAATTGCATTGTTAAATGCTGACATAAAATTTTTTGCTAAGATATTGGCAACAAGGATAAAACCGTATATGCCTGATCTGATAAATCTAGACCAGACGGGATTTGTAAGAGGTAGAGAAGGGAGGGACAATAGTTTAAGAACACTTTTGTTGTTACAGGATGATAAAAGGGACGGACCCCCAGCCGTGCTCATGTCATTAGATGCTGAAAAAGCGTTTGACAGAGTCGACTGGGGGTTCATGATGGAGACTTTAAGAAATATAGGATTGGGTCCCATATTCATGAAATGGGTAGGAAACTTATATAAGTCCCCCACGGCAAAAGTCAAAGTAAATGGGAGGGAATCTCAGGTGATCGAAATGATGAATGGAACTAGGCAGGGATGCCCGCTCTCCCCCCTTCTATATGTATTAGCTTTGGAACCACTGCTGTGCATGATTAGGAATAATCCAGAGATAGGGGGGGTGAGACTGGGAGAAGGGGAACAGAAGTTGGCAGCATATGCCGATGATGTCCTCCTGTATGTGACCAATCCCAAAATATCAATACCTAATATATTAGTGGAAATAGGAAGATACGGTAGACTCTCTAACTTTAAAATAAATCCAGTAAAAACTGTAATTATGAACATAGGGATTGAACAAAAGGAAGAGGCGGCCCTACGTAGCGTATTCCCCTTTATGTGGGAACAAAAATCACTTGCTTACCTGGGAATAAAAATAACTCCCAAAGTGGCGGGCCTCTTTGAGGCAAACTACATCCCCTTACTTAACGAAATAAGACGGGATCTTAAAAATCTCTCCCATAAACAGATTACCTGGATGGGGAGGATTAACCTATTTAAAATGACAGTCCTACCTAAGATTATTTACAAATTTCAAATGCTTCCAATAAATATCCCACAAAGTTTCTTTAAGGTAATAAAAAAGATAATCTCAAATTTTTTATGGCAAGACAAAAAAACAAGAATCAGTTATGCAACTCTAACTAGAGCAAAAAAAAGAGGGGGACTGGCTCTCCCAGATATAAAAAGATACTATCAAGCTGTAATTTTAGCGAGATTAGTTGAATGGTCAAATAAGAAATCACTAAAAAAATGGGCTCACATAGAAAACGAGATAAGTAAACAGCACTTAAACACAAACACAAACATATGGATACCACCCAAATTCAGAACAATTCACTCAAATACACATAGTTTAACAAAACAGGTCTATAGGATATGGGATCTGGTACATAAGCGGGAAAAATGGGAATATAATTCCCCACTAATCCCATTAGTAAACACAAATCTATTTGCACCGGGAAATAGGACTAAGTTAGGAAAAAAATTAGGTACTAAAAGACTTGGGGATATAGTAGCACAGGGAAAAATAAAAAACAAAGACGAGATACACGTAGAAGAGGGGACACAAAAGATAACGGATTGGGAATACTTACAACTAAAGCACTTTGTAATCACACTCCCTGCACCTATAAGAGATAACACAGCACAAAACCCAATTGAAAAACTTTGCACCAGGGGAGAACCATTACAACATGGAATCGCGACGACTTACAAAATCCTTACAGAAATAGGGACAAAAGACATACTACAAAGCATAGATGCTTGGGAGCAAGAAATCGGAGAAAGAATAGACGAGACACAAATGGTTAGAGCGACATTCTCCTATGCAAAAGACATATCAACAATAGAAGCCAACTATAAATGCATGATGCGATGGCACTTGACACCTGCCAGACTTAATAAAATATCACCAGCTAACTCCCCCCTTTGCTGGAGGAACTGTAATCAAGTAGGAAATGCTCTACATATATGGTGGGATTGCCCGATAATTCGGGAATTTTGGACAGAAGTCCTTAAAACGATAGAGGAGATCACAGGAGAAAAGATCCCATTAGATTTCTTGACCTGTCTCTTTCATGGACAGGGTACACAAAAAGGGAAAAAAAAAATATATACGCCTCAACATTGGTCCCAGTGCTGCTAAACGCAGCAAAGGGACTAATCCCGAAATTCTGGCTCCACCCACAAAAACCTCCTCTGAAAGAACTTATACACAGGGTCGACCACATCGCAGAGATGGAGTATTTAAGAAGGGTTGACCTGGGGGAGGAGGCGGGAGGAAGGGACGGAAAAATTTGGGATCAGTGGAGAACTTATAAAGCATCGGAAAAAGCCACTGAAATATTACTAGAAACAAATTAGTAAATGATACGACCCGAACCAATATGGAAAAGAGGGAATGAAGGGGGGGGGGGCTTTAATAACAGGGGGGGGGGATAAAATATATACAGAGAGATCCAGGGAGGGGGGCGCCGGGGGGAGTAATGGTAGTGCTATCTATAATGAGCACCGGTAGTTATTTGTAACCACATTTTTAATATATTGGAAAAAAAAAAAAAAAATAAAAAAAAAAATACATATCAACATTAATATAATAAAAGAAACAAGTGGAAAAAAAAAAAATAAAAAAAAAAAAACATGCAGAGAACTCCCCACAAATGATGCAAATCCGAGGTGGAAATATGACGGGCGAAAAAACAAAAAGATGAACCCCTCAAAACACCTCTTAACCCTGGGTTAAGCCTGATGTGGGAAAAAAAAGAAAAAAAAAAAAAAAAAGAAAGAAAAAAGAAAGGCAACTTTTTTCCCCAAGTCATAAAAAATCTGATTGGGTGCTGCTGATTTAGCATTTAAGGTAAGCAATACTGTAAAAGTAAAGTGCAGCAGCCAAAGAAAGTTCATTAGGATACAGATACAAAAATACTCACAATTGTATGTCTTGAAAGGGTTCATATCAGGTGGATAAAACATGCTGCTTCTGTACATAGGGACCCACTCTTAGCGGCTTTATTCCGCTGATATGCAATTTTTCAAGACATACACTTGTGAGTGTTTTTTTTATCTGTATCTTAATAAACTTTCTCTGGCAGCTGCACTTAGAGGCACTTAGCTTTTCTAATGTCGTCTTTTAAGGCACCTGTTTTCTGGTCTTCCTTGCTGGTGATACTACACCTTTGTCTGCACATACAACACTTGCTTATTGTCCAGTATCCTTCAGTTTTAGAGTATTTTAGTTTGTCTCTGTACACTGGTATTCATGCATGGGTGCTTTGGAGTTAACAATGGGCATTGTTTGTCAGAATTAATCCATTTGATTGCTATCTAAATGGATCAAAGAACTAATTTTAAGAAGTTCAATCTTAGTTAAAATATGGTCTGATATGCCTTTATCAAAGAACACAGTCACCAATGAATTTTTTGCCTCCTTTTGACAATGATCAAGTGGAATATTTGATCTGTCTGAGGATGCTAAAGCATATTCTTTTAAAAATGTCCTTTGCACCCCAGAGAGTTGCTGTATAGATTTATTATTAATGTGTCAGCTTTCTGGTGGGTCAAGAAGGTTTATAAATTTAGGTATCTAGTCCCTAATAATCAACAGGTTTTCCAAACCTGCACCCCAGCATACCCAACATTTAATGATTGCTAGTCATCCGCTTAACTCTAAAACCCATCTACCATTGCCAACCAGTGATGTTTCTGTCACAGTATGACAATGTCCTTAAAACCCAGTTCCTTACATTAACATTTTGTAGCATAGTATCTCATTTCTCTACAGACAGCATTACATTATTTTAAACCTGAAGCTGTTCTAATTCAGCACACTTAGCTTCCAATCATATCTCTATTGCCCATGGCAAATCCCACAACTCAGGTCTCCAAATAATCTACTACCAAAGAGCTACAGTTCATTGAGGCAACAATGAATGCCAACATGTACTGTGACATATGGAAGCAGAGCATAATCCCCTCCCTTCGGAGACTGGACCACAGGGTAGTATTCCAACATGATAATGATCCCAAACACACATCCAAGACAAGCACTGCCTTACTAAAAAACCTCCATGTAAAGCGTTTTATCATTCGTGACATCACCAGGGGCCACAGGAGCGATGTGCAAGATACCCCTAACCTGGAAACGGCTGGATGATGTACATGTATGTGATCCAGCTTGCTCGTGCTGCCTGCCTATTATATGTGGGTGGGCAGCAACTAGTTAAAGGAGAACCCCTTTACAAAAAAAATGTATGGGATTTCCCCCCTAATTTACACCAGGTGCTTCAGGAGAATGGTGCAAGTGAAGTCACTGGTTGTTAAGAAAACATAGGGTCTGATTTACAAAACGATTGTGCCTTTGTTTTGCGGCACATCAGCGTGTGCAACATCCATTTCGGTATTTACGTCGGCAACGCAGCGCTATTCCCTATTTACTATCCTGCTCTCAGTGCACGGGAGGAGGCGCACAGTGCACCACTATGGCATTTGCGTAGGTTGAAGAGGCACACCTATAAACCTGCCTTTTTTTTTACGCTGATCATAAAGGGAAACTCCATTCCAAATTTAAAAAAAGCGACATGGGTTCCCCTTTAGGAGCATACCAGGCCCTTAGGTCTGGTATGAATTTTAAGGGGAACCCCTACGTTGAAAAAATGGCATAGGGGTTCCCCCAAAATCCATACCAAATCCTTATCAGAGCACACAGCCTGGGCGGTCAGGAAACTGGGTGGGGATGAGCCAGCCCCCCCCTCCTGAACCGTACCAAGACGCGTGCCCTCAACATGGGGGGGTGGGTGCTTTGGGGGAGGGGGCGCCCTGCGGCCCCCCACCCCAAAGCACCTTGCCATGGCCATTGGTTGTCGGGGTCTGGGGGGCTTATTGGAATACGGAAGACCCCTTTTATAAGGGGGCCCCCAGATACATCGTACCCCTACCCATTCACTTGGGGGAAAGTGTTAATTAAAAAAAACACACAACACAGGTTTCTCAATGTAATTTATTAGTCAGCCCCGGGGGTCTTCTTCCAACTTCTCCGCTCTTTCGGGGGGTCTTCTGCCAGGCTCCACTGCTCTCTTCTTCCAGCTCTTTTACTAGCTGGGGCCTGGTCTTCTCCGTCGTCTTCTCTGTTCGGGGAAGCTTCTGCCGGGCTTCACCACGGGGTCCCGGTCTTCTCTGCCGTCTTCTCTGTTCTCTCTTCTGCCGGGCTCCACCGCGGGGACCCGGTCTTCTCCACCATCTTCTGTTCTCTCTTCTGCCGGGATCCACCTGTGAGGGCTTACCTTGAGTGGAATCCATTCTGCAGATTGTAAGCTCACCCTTGCAGGTACACACAGCCCACAGTAATAAGGTAGACACTACCTGGGCTGTGAGTCCATGCACGGGGGCTAGTCTTGTAGCTGAGCAGACGTGGTACACTGATGACAGCAGAGGGTCAGGTAAATACCGACAGAAAGTTCAGGGTTCGCAGACAGGAACCAAAGACAAGTCCGGGGCACAAGCCGTGGGTCAAGGGCTGGAGACGGCAGAGGAAGTCCGAAGGTACAGGCCGGGGTCAAAGGACAGGAGACAGCAGCAATCCAAGGTACATAAGCCAAAGGTCAGAAGCCGGGGTCAGTCTTGCAGCTGAAGATCACTACAGGAACCGTTGGCACAGACAGGACGATCAGATAACAATGAACTGACAAGGCTCTCAGAGGCAGGGCTTTATACCCTGGTTAATTGGGTAACCTGCCTTAGCTGGACCAGGATAGTCAGGTGCAGATTGCAATGAGATCCAACGAAAGGTGATCAGCACATTCAGCACCACCTTATCTGGAAAGCAAGCAGAAACCCAAACTGAGGAGTGGCTCAGAGGCAAGGTATTGAAGCAGCAACGGCGAGGTCCTGGGTTCAATCCCACCCAGAGCCACTTGGAGCGTGACCACGCCTCGCCATCTGCTTGGCACGGTAGGGACCGTGACACCACCTCTTTCTTCTTTCAGCTCTTTAACTAGCTGGGGCCTAGTCTTCCCTGTCGTTTTCTCTGTTCTCTCTTCTGCCGGGCTCCACTGCTTTCTTCTTCAAACTCTTTTACTAGCGGGGCCCGCTCTTCTCTACAGTCTTCTCTATTCTCTCTTCTGCCAGGCTCCACCACGGGGGCCGGGTCTTCTCCGCCGTCTGCTCTGTTTTCTCTTCTGCCGGGCTCCACCACTTTCTTCTTCAAGCTCTTTTACTAGCGGGGACCCGGTCTTCTCCACTGTCTTCTTCCCTCTTTTCTTCTAGCAATGTTAACACGACGATCTCTCCCGCTGTAATGCCGTATACGCGTTGCGCAACAACTTATATAGGCATGGGGCGTGGTCACTGGATGATGTCATCCGGTGACCCCGCCCATTATTACATGCCTGGGGCATGATGGGAATGTGAAGTCATGAGGGGGCAGGGCCACCATGTGACATCACCCAGTAACGATTTTGATTTCTCCCATAGACTTTTAAAGGGTGTTCCGCGGCTTCTACCGTTTACATATTTATTATTGCATTCCGCCCGTCTGCTGTGCCAGGTCACACGCTCAATTAATGATTTATCCGCCGCACCAATTAGGTATGAATCGGCGCAGCGCATTGTTCATAGTAAATCAGCCCCATAGTGTCATGTGTAATTGCTGAATGGGTAAATGTTCAAGTAATTGTTAAAATGCATGCACAGCCAAGCTTTGGTCTTGAACTTGTGTTCAGACAAAACTTTAGCTCTTCCCTAACCAGAACAAGCTTTCCCACTTGCCATCTTTTTCTGTTCTGATGACAACTCATTTCATGGTCATTCCTAGTGACAATGATTATCGGAACAAACAGAGTGACTGAATCTAAGCAACATTTGCTTACAAAATTATAAAGCTAAACTTTAAACATGTATAAAAATATCTTATTATTTGTACCTATTTAATAACATTCAGATGCATAGAAGGCATGCAATATGTCCACTCCAGCTTGCACAGATCTTCTTTATGAAATCTTCATTCCTGGTTAAAGTGATATTTTTTATTCTTAACACCATGAGACATATGCCATGAATTTCTATTAACTCAGCTGAGGCACAGCTGGTCTGGTGCCATGTTGGATTGCTCTGAACGCCAGCTGGGTTCAGGAGTGCATAAGAACCCTAAGCCGGAGGCTGATTAAAGTTCAACTTACTGCCAAGAAGACATATAACATCTTAGTGGGACAGAAACACAGTTTTTGCACACATTGTACATACTCTTAGAAACAGTATTTATTTTAATGGATGGCATTGAAATATTGTTGGATTTACAATGACCATTGTGTATAAATATATATTTTTTGTGTACAGATCCACGCTTAGATTTCTGACATCCAGTACAGTCTTTGGGATTTACATGGGAACAAGGTGCTTTGCCAGGTTTTTACAAATCATTATATACAATTATTTTTTTACTTTCAGATCGGATAATTATTAAGTTAAGGTGATTATGAAGTAGGGCTAGGGACACTATGCCATGAACCTTTTGATGAAGTGCTCTTGTTTGAAAGGCAGTAAGACAGCCCATATATTGATCTTTTTTTTTTCTTTTAACCAGCACGTATTCAAGGTGGATGAGGGAATCACTTCAGCTGAGGTATTGTATTCTGACAGTGGGGAGTCTTCCCTACTGTCTGAATATAATGCTCAGTGCTGCCAGCTGCCAACTTATCTTTTGGGAAAAACCCAACAGGATGCTTGTACACAAGTCAATTGATAGTCGATTAATCAACTTGTGTACAACCAGCTTGCCCATACATATAGGAAATGTAGCTGGTCCCTGCTGAGCCGGCCATATTTCAATCCATGAATGGATGGCTTCAAGCACTGACAGCAAAGAGTGCAAATGTGAGACAAAGGTAGCAAGTGACAACTCCAAGAACAACCAATAAACAATTAGCCATTGGATGGGACACTTTCCCCAGACTGTAGAAAAATATTAGGATAAAAATCTTCTAACTCTACATTTAACTTTTTAACCACTTCAATACAGGGCTTTTATACACACCTCCATACCGGGCCTATTCTGGCACTTCTCTCCTACATGTACAAATCATAATTTTTTTGCTAGAAAATTACACAGTACCCCCAAACATTTTATATGTTTTTTTAGAAGACACCCTAGGGAATAAAACGACGTTCATTGCAGCGTTTTATCTTGCACGGTATTTGCGCAATCATTTTTTAAACGCCTTTTTAGGGGAAAAAATTGTTTCATGAATTAAAAAAATAACAAAACAGTAAAGTTAGCCCAATTTTTTTTGTAAAATAGGAAAGATTATGTTACACAGAGTAAATAGATACCTAACATGTTCACGCTTTAAAACACTCATGGAATGGCGCCAAACTTTGGTACTTAAAAATCTCCATAGGCAACGCTTTGAAATTTTTTACAGGTTACCAGTTTCGATTTACAGAGGAGATCTAGTGCTAGAATTGTTGCTGGCACTCTAACGCACGCGGCGATACCTCACATATGTGGTTTAAACAGCGTTTACATATGTCGGTGGGACTTGCATGTGCGTTCGCTTCTGAGCGCGAGGTACCGGGGACAGGGGCGTTTTCATTTTTTTTTTTATTATTATTATTATTATTTATTGTTTTACATATTTATTTATTTTTTTACACTTTTTTTTTTTTATCACTTTTATTCCTATTACAAGGAATGTAAACATCCCTTGTAATAGGAATGTGTGTGACAGGTCCTCATTATGGAGAGATGCGGGGTCAATAAGACCCCACATCTCTACTCCAGGCTGGAAACCATGAGATTGGTGAACAAAATTCACCGATCTCATGAATACTGTTGCTTAGTAGCCGCAATCACGGCTTTGTTTACTTACGGGACCCGGGCGTGACGTCATCACATCGCGCCCTGGTCCTCAGATTGTCATAGAGATGACTGGTAACGATACATTTTGCGGGCCCCCGATGGCAAGGGAGAGCCCGGAGAAGCACCGGACGGCAGCAGGAGGGGGGATGTCCCCTCCCGCCGCCTATAAGAATGATCAAGCGGTGGAACCGCCGCTATGATCATTCTTATGTTGTGCAGAATCGCCGGCAGAAGAGATGGATATCTGGATGATGCCTCTCGCTGCAGGCATCATTCAGATATCTCCCCCAAAGTCCAGGACATCATATGATCGTCTCCCCCGGGATGGGAGATCCCCTTTGTGGACGTCATATGACAATGGCCCGGTATTGAAGTGGTTAACAACTTACCTGTACTCATATTTAATGTGTACTTAATATACTTATATTGTAAAGCACTGCTTAAACTGTCAGTGCTATATAAATACCAGAGACCACAGTGAGTAACTGAAGCAAGTACCGAAGCAAGTACCGAAGCAGTATTTTATCTTTCTTTCTCACCGAACGGGCACAGTGGAGAATCAGGAAACTTCAGGCGTGATCAAGTCAGGGACCCAACCAGAAGAGCAGCCTTGTGTGTCCAAGCCAGGGACTGAGCTGGTTACCAAGGATGAAGCTTGAAAGTTATCTGGAGTGCCAAGCTAGGGACCCAGCATAGGGGAGGGAGATACCACCGCAAAAGCCTTGAGGAGCTCAAGGGTTTCAGAGTCAGTGAATCAGAGAGTCTAGTAAGAGACTAGGAGCTAAAGGGGCTGAAGAGCTGCAAGTGGACAATGTAGTGAAGCTGAGAGAACTGTTTAACTTTGTGTTAGGAACTGTTAGATACTGTTGCCATAGGAGTGAGCAAACCTGCATGTGCAGAGGTAACTTGCTGGGGCCTTTCCCTGTACGGCTGTCCTCTTAAGGAAGTCTCGGAGACTGCCAATTGAAATTGTAACTACTCAAGGGTGTCCTGGCCCTAACTCTTTCCCTTGCAAAATATAAAAAGGACTGTTAAAATAAATAAAACCATGTTTGCTTCCAATAAGTGTCTGGCGTCCAATGACTTTCACCATCTTTGCACCCACTATGCCTCATAACCCAGGTACTGTATCTTCTTCTTCAGCCAGGTAAAGTTCTGAAATAATATAGCAGCTTAGGTAGTACTTGCATTTGGTATGCAGCAATCCTCCCAATCCATGTTAGATGTAGTTTACTGATTTGGTTTAATCCTTCTTCTATTTTATTAATGGAGGATAGTTGCAGGAGTATATTTTGGAAGAAGAGGAGGTTAACAGCACACCAAGGTATGTAATCGAGGGGGGGTCCCAGTTACAAGGGAATATTTTATGTAGGTTAGACTTCTCTTTTTTGGGACCATTGAGTGTCAAGGCATAACATTTGTTGGTGTTGACTTTATAAACGGAGACCTGCCCAAATTTATGTAAAAGGGTTTGTACTGTGGGAATGGAAGTTTCTGGCTTAGATACAGTAAAAATGATATCGTCAGCAAAGAGTCCTATTTTGTGGGTTTTGGAGCCTACTTTAATACCTTGTATGGAATCTTGAGATCTAATGTATTCCGCTAGAGGTCCTATGACCAGAGAGAAGATGATGGGGGAGAGAGGGCAACCTTGGCAGGTGCCATTGGATAAGGTAAATGGGTCTGATAGTAGACTAGATGACTAGACTCTAGCTGTAGGGTTGAAGTACAGGGACATAATTGCTGAGTGTATAAGGCCAGATATACCAAATTTATTTAAGGTCTTGGATAAATAGCCCCAATGGACCCTATCAAAGGCCTTTTCTGCATCCAACGCTAGGAATGTGCTTGGTTCTTGGGTGATCTCTGCTTGTCTCAGAAGGTTCAAAATCCTTCTGGTCCCATCAGGAGCTTGTCTGCTCTTTACAAGACTAATAAGAGAGGGAGTTATTTCCATTAACCTATTTGTTAATACTTTGGCGTATATTTTGAGTAGGGAAATAGGCCTAAAGTTTTGGGGGCTTGATGTATCCTTTCCTCGTTTAGGTAAAGATTCTATTACAGCTTGGAGCATTTCGTGTAGGAAAGAGCCGGAAGAGGCTGCATTGTTGAAAACTTTTGTTAATTAAGGAGGGTGGAAAAATGCCTTGTAATACTCAGAGAAGCCATCTGTACCAGGGGATTTATGCATGGGAAGGGATTTTATTACCGTCACAATTTCTGTAGTTAATTTTTGGAGTGTTGATGCATCTACAGACGGCAGATAACTTCCTTGAAGAAATTTGTCTATCTCTAATTCTGTGGGTTGGTGAGTGAGTGGGTCTATGTTGGGGTTGTAGATGGATTCATAAAAATCTTTGAAAGCATTGGCTATGTCTTTAGGGTTATGAAATGTGATATTAGTGTTGTGGTGTTTGATGTACGTGAGGTTGGCTTGGGCCTGTCTCTTTTTGAGTTGGGAGGCTAGGAGTTTGCCTGCTCTGTTATTTTGGGAGTAGAAAGAAAGTTTCACCCTTTTGAAATGTGTATCATAATCTTCCCTGAGTTTCTGCTGTAATTCCTCTTGACATGAAGTAAGGCGGTTCAGTGCAGTATGTCAGCGGATGTTGATGCAGGGTTCTTTGCAGTGCCTCTAAGTCTGCAATCGTTTTATGAAGTTGTGTCATGCACTCTACTTTTTTTCTCTCTGGGTGCAATTTGAATAATGGTTCCCCTAGCGAAGGCTTTGTGAGCATACCAAATCATCTCTGGGGAGCATGCCTCGTTGTCATAGAATTGCAAGTACTCCTTGAGATTCTCTTCTATTTTATCCCTAATTGAGGGGTAGATGTGGTGTACCTGGATTTTGAAAAGGCATTTGTTACAGTTCCCCATAAACGTTTACTGTCCAAAGCATGAATCAAAGAGTTAGTACATGGATTGAAAACTGGCTACAGGGACATTCATAGGGTAGTGATAAATGGGGAGTACTCGGATTGGTCCAGTGTGGAAAGTGGGATCCCCCAGGGTTCTGTCCTGGGTAGGTTTGAGCGAACCCAAACTGTAAAGTTGGGGTTCGTACAGAACTTTAGTTTTTTTTGACCCGGACCCGAACCCGAACAATTTTCTGAAAGTTTGGGTTCGGGTTCGGAGTTCGGCTATGTAACAGCGTGCTGCAGGGCAGCCAATTAGCATTTCTTTTACTTGTGTGACCTAGAAGCCATAACAGCCTTGCCTACTAATGGCATGGCTGTGATTGGCCAGTGCAGCATGTGACCGAGCATGTGACCCAGCCTCTATATAAGCTCGTCACTCTGCTTTAGCTAGGGTAGGGAAAGGCTGCAGCTGCTCTCAGGGAGAGATTTAGATAGGATTTTCATGCTTCGGAAATCAAATTACAATACTCAGCGATCGATCTACATAGCATTATCTACATTAGGCAAAGGTTCCTGATTGTGCTTATAGGGAGAAAATTAGTTAGGAGTCAGTCCTACTTCACAAATCTAATTGCAGCAGCACTGCATATGTTCCTGTCAGATACTCTGCATATTGCACCAGCACTGCATATGTTCCTGTGAGATACTCTGCATATTGCACCAGCAATGCATATGTTCCTGTGAGATACTTTGCATATTGCACCAGCACTGCATATGTTCCTGTCAGATACTCTGCATATTGCACCAACACTGCATATGTTCCTGTCAGATACTCTGCATATTGAACCAGCAATGCATACGTTCCTGTGAGATACTCTGCATATTGCACCAGCACTGCATATGTTACTGTCAGATACTCTGCATATTGCACCAGCACTGCATATGTTCCTGTAACATACTCTGCATTAGCTACTTTAGGGAAAGGTTCCTGATTGTGCTTATAGGGAGAGAATTAGTTAGGAGTCAGTCCTACTTCACAAATCTAGTTGCACCAGAATAGTGTCCCATCATTGGTATCATTGGCAGGAATAGTGTCCTATCATTTGTGTCAGTGGGGGAAATAGTGCTGCATCATTGGTATCAGTGGGAGGAATAGTGTCCCATCATTAGTGTCAGTGGGAGAAATAGTGCCACACCAGTGGTATCAGTGGGAGGAATAGTGTCCCATCATTGGTATCATTGGCAGGAGTAGTGTCCCATCATTAGTGTCAGTGGGAGAAATAGTGCCGCATCATTGGTATCAGTGGGAGGAATAGTGTCCCATCATTGGTATTATTGGCAGGAATAGTGTCCCATCATTTGTGCCAGTGGGAGAAATAATGCCCCATCATTGGTATCATTAGGAGGAATAGTGTCCTATCATTTGTGTCAGTGGGAGAAATAGTGCCCCATCATTGGTATCAGTGGGAGGAATAGTGTCCCATCATTGGGGAAGGTTCCTGCTTGTCAAGATTTTTATTTTTTATTTATATGTATTTTATGTTATTTTAAGTTATTTCCCTATCCACATTTGATTGCAGAGTACTTGCCATGCTCTTACCAACATTTTTCTGCCATTTGCAGCCCTATAGCCCTTTCCCTTAGTTTTCTAGAGACATTTTAGTAGTCAAAAATGTGGGTCCCCGTTGATTTCAATGGGGTTCAGGTTTGGGTCAAGTTCGGGTCCCGAACCCGGACTTTTTTCTGAAGCTCAGCCGAACCTGCAGAACCCGAACATCCAGGTGTTCGCTCAACTCCTGGGTCCAATCTTATTTTATTTATTCATAAACAAACTGGAGAATGGGATAAGCAGCTCAATATCAGTATTTGCTTATAATACTAAGGTAAGCAGGGTAGTAATTTCTCCTCAGGATGTGGAAACCTTGCAAGAAGATCTGAACACATTAATGAGTTGGGCAACTACATGGCAAATGAGGTTTAATATAGAAAAAGGTAAAATAATGCATATGGGTGGCAAAAACATGAATGCAATCTACTCACTAGGGGGTGAACCTCTGGGGGTATCAAGGATGGAAAAAGACCTGGGGGGTCCTAGTAGATGATAGGCTCAGCAATAGGGATGAACAGCGAAAAATTTGGAGTGTTCGCGGCAAATTCGAAAAGCCGCGGAACACCCTGTAAAAGTCTATGGGAGAAATCTAAAGTGCTCTGGAGGAACTGGTCCCTTCTCAGAGTGGCGGGCAGGAGATCGGCCAACCCCCTGGTGTTCTGGGATGAAATCCTGCCTCCAGCTGATGCTTGTGGCTGGGGAGAAGGGGAGGCCCTTGGGAGGGGAGCCATGTTGGGGGAAGAGGGGGGCTCCCCCTTAGGGAGGGCTGCCTGCTGCCAGCCAGAGGGGAAGAGTCCTCAAAAACCAAACGTCCAGTGCCTGACATGGACTCCTCCTCCTCATGATTCTCCTCCTCCTCTTGAACCTCCTCCGCGGACTCCGGCCTTGTTGGGGGGGCCTCATTAGGCTGCTGTCCTGGGGATGGTGCGGTCAGGCCAGATGGCCCTGCACCCTCCTGCACATCTGTGGATGACACAAAACATTCACAGGTTGGAGGATCCACACACTTGCCACATATTCCCTTTCACCCCCTCCCCCACACATGCTACACACCTGATATTAAAAAAAAAACTTACCCGGCACCACGGGCTCCGGACTTGAGTCAAAGCCGGGCAGGCCCTCAACTTCATGCCGATGAAAGGTCAGGGCCACCGCACGCTCCTCCGCTGTCAGCCTAATACGGCATGGTGGGCCCCCTCCTGTGCCCCTGGCATGGGCATGCATTCTGGCCAGCTTCTGTTTGACCAGACGCCGGAGGTCATTGATTTTTTTGTCAATCCCAGACCGGGTCCGTGTCTCCCCCTCCCCCGCTGAATTGACCTGCTCAGTGATCATATCCAAAATCTCCCTCCTCCTGGCCGGGGTGGTGTTGGCACTGTCCGGGCCGTGGAGGAAATGCCCATTATCGCTAATGGCCTGGGCAAGAATTCTTTTTTCCCCCACAGTAAAATTGAGCTTTCGCTTTCTCTCTGTCATACTTCCAAAAAAACTCACTCCCAGTCAACAAAAATCACTCACAAAAACAAGCACAACCAATCAAGCAAGAACACACACAAAGAGAAAACTAACACAAAAAATCACACTAGCACTCAGCAAGAAACAGTCACAAAAACAAACAGCAAAAAAACAGCAAGAAAACAAACTAACAGAAATATATCAAACAAACAGTCACTTAAACACTTATCAAAAAACACTTTCAAAGATCTACTAACAAACACTTGATCACACAGAACAAATCTGACAACTCACACTTTTGCAATGCAAGTTTGTTTGTGTCTGTCATGCTGTTTGCGTAGCAAGTCCATTTCCAATTTCAACTGCGCCGCTCCCGAGTTGTGAGCATGCGCACAGCGGAGCTGAATGGTCTCCTTCAAGTGCGCAAGCCGGCCGGCCCTTCATTTGCATGGGGTCACGGATCATTTCAAAACGCGCCCACGTCCTTCCCAATTTGTATTACTCCGCCTTACGCCTCTGAAAAAACGTTACATGCGCAATTTTCTGCGCAAAAGCTACGAGAATAGGGTGATTACGCGGCAAAATTCAGTCTAACGTAAACACGCCGGTCACAGATGTACCTGAAACAAATTACATGTTATTTTTTTTATTGCATTTTAGTGTAAATAATATGAAAAACTTTGATACTTTATTGAGTTTTTTTGTAATACAAAAATACAAGATCTAACATAACGTTGAGAATATAGTTATAAAATAGCGCGTCTTCAGACTTGGTTGTGATACCACGTTAGTGCACTCTATATTATGGCTTTCTCTATTCTCTTTTTACACAACTGTCACCACTTTAAAGTTTTCTCCCTCTCTCTTGCCGTTACAACCTCTACATGATTAAACACATTCTGCTCAGCCAGGGCGCCCAAAGCTTTTTGAATTTTTCAAAGTTGCCCTGTCAGGTTACTTTCTCCTTCCATACTGTGGCATTAATCGTGTTTACCCATTCACTTAGGCGCTTTCTCTGATTGCCACTTTTGTGCTATTATGGAACAAACATCTCACAGGCTACTGCACTGCCCCTTTGCTCCGGTCTCTCCTCCATACCTCCCAACAAGCAAACCCTAGCCTCCACAGAATCCCGAAAGTTGTATTTATTATCTCTAATACATTACCCCAGTATCTATATAGTTTGCATTTCCACATCATAATAAGGTCACCAGTGTTTTGGCACCTGGGACATTTATCGTCTACTTTTCTCCCAAAGTTGTATAACCTCTTTGTAAACCCTGTGAAGTAAAAACAAGTGGGAAACTCTCTGTGACGGGGCTAGTATCGAGGATCTGTCCCATTGCGTATCTTTGTTTGTTACCTGGACAATCGCCCCCTCACTAATCTTTGCATATAGCTCTGATATAATTCCCTTGGTGCTCTCGGAATTTTAGCCGTTGGAAAATTTCTTGAACTGTGCATGTCTGACCTGCCGCTTCCCTTAGTGTTGCAAAAGATTTCAATGTGTGTTGCAGCCTAGTTATTCCTAGCTTCTCCCATTCTTTCACTTTTCCCATTTTTACATCTCCTGCAGGTTTTTGTTTTCCCATAAAGGGGAGCTGTTAGCCCCTTATACCCCAAAGCTGCCTTACCTGCCTGGTTCTTTTCAGTGTCGCGTTCTTATCGGGAAAGAATCAGCCTCCAGGGCTATTATAGCGCTAGAGCTTCGGAAACGCAACCTCCCCTGTAATTGGGCTGCCCTTCTTATGGCAATTGCAGTGTCCGTAGACTGATCCTAGCCTTCCTCTTCTTCCAAATTAACTCCCGGCTACATAAAGTAGTTGTGGCATCCAGATCATCTTTATAAGGTTACACGGCGCCCATCCGTCCTTTTGAATTTCAAGAGTGGCTCACTGATGTACTGTATTACGACTCCGCCTATTTTCAGCTATTTCTGCACCGTATTCTGTAAAAGAACTGTTACGAGAGTTGTCCAAATGCCTCCACTATCTCGCCACTTTGTTGAGTCCCCCAGAAAAAGCAGGATTTCTGCACAAAATGTCCTGGCTAATCGCAATTGCCAATGGCTCTATAGGGGACAGCCCTGCCTTGACTTAAACGTCCGTGACTGTTCGTTATTAAATCTTTGCGCTTGGAGAATTGTAGAGCGTTTTTATCCACCCAATGAAAGTAGGGCCGAATCCAAATTTTTCCAGGACAAGCCAGAGGTAGTCCCACTCTAGACTATCAAACGCCTTGGTGCAGGGACAAGATGGATTTGTCACCCACATTTTCAGTTGGCGTTTGTAGATTCAGATACAACCTTCTGATGTTAACGCTAGTTGATGGTATAAAACCAGACTGATCTGGGTGTATTAATTTCTGAATACATTTATTTATCCTGGCCGCCAGCACCCTGGCCAATATTTTCACATCAGAGCACTGATATTGGCCTATAAGATGCTGTATTTAATTGGTCCTTCCCTTCTTTCTGCAACACTATTATGGTGGCTTCTGACATTGAGGTAGGGAAAGTTTAACGCCATGTTACTGTTTGTAAATTTCTACTGGTAAACCATCAGGTCCAGGGGACTTCTGATTGGTCATCCCCCCCAGTTGTAATTCCTCTAAGGTTATTGGGACTTCTATGGTAGAGCTGGTGTTTCTATTTTAGGTAAATTTTACATTCCTTGTAATAGGAATAAAAGTGACACTTTTTTTATTAAAAAGAACAGTGTAAAAAAAAAAAAAAAAAGGTAAAATAAATAAGAAAAAACAGGGAAGTGAATGCATACGTGAGCAGCGACCGCATATGAAAACGGTGTTCAAATCATACATGAGAGGTATCGCCGCGATCATCACAGCGAGAGCATAAATTTTCTAGCACTAGATATCCTAGACCTGTAGAATTTTTTTAAACTTCGCCTATGGAGATTTTTAAGGGTAAGAATTTGTCATCATTCCACGGGCAGGCGCCATTTTGAAGCGTTACATGCTGTGTATCCATTTACTCTGCGTAACATTATCTTTCACAATATAAAAAATATAACTTTACTGTTGACTTATTTTTTAATTTAAAAAAGTGTTTTTTTTCCAAAAAAAGTGCGCTTGTAAGACTGTTGTGCAAATATAGTGTGACAGAAAGTATTGCAAAGACCGCCATTTTATTTTCTAGGGTGTTATATTCATATAATGTTTGGGGGTTTTACGTAATTTTCTAGCAAAAAAAAAATGTTTTTAACTTGTAAACACCAAATCTCAGAAAGAGGCTCGCTCCTTAAAGTGGTTGTAAACCTTAAGGCTGTACACACGATCAGTCCAAACTGATGAAAACAGACTGAAGTTCATTTTCATCGGTTCACAGACTGATGGTCTGATGGTCTGATGTGCAAAAACCGCAGAACGCGGTGACATAAAACACAACGACGTGCTGCAAAAAACAAAGTTCAATGCTTCCAAGCATGCGTTGAATTGATTCTGAGCATGCGCAGGTTTTTGAACTGATGCTTTTGCGTACTAACGATCGGTTTGGACCGATGGTCAGGCGTCCATCAGTCCGATTTTAAAGCAAGTTTTAAAACTTTGGACTGAACGACAACAGACTGATGGGCCGTACACACGGTTGGTTTGGACCGATGAAACTGGACTTCAGTCCGTTTTCATCAGTTTGGACTGATCGTGTGTACTCTGCCTTACAGACCACTTTTAGCTACAGGTAATGTGCAGGAGTGATGTCATGCGACTCCGGCCAGTTACAAAGCCGGAGTATGCGGCCTGGGAAGGAAAAGGGGTGAAGAATGGACGCTCGCTGCCAGCATGGACAGGGACATTGTGTGCTTCTCCTGCAGGTAAGGTAATTATGCGTTTTCTTTGCAGGGAAACCTCTTTAACCACTTAATGACCCATTAACGCCAATAAACATCGGCAGAATGGCACGGCTGGGCACAATCACGTACCTGTACGTGTCTCTTTTAGCCCAGCCGTGGGGTGGCGAGCACGCTGCCGCCGGCGCATTTGCGACCCGTCCGAAGCTACGTAACTGCACCCATGGGACCCACGGACCCGATCGCCACCGGTGTGCCGCGATTGGTCACCGGAGCTGAAGAACGGGGAGAGGTGTGTGTAAACACACCTTCCTTGTTCTTCATTGTGGCAGTGTCAGTGATCGTCTGTTTCCTGATATAAGGAAAGACGATCACTGACATCACACATCCAGCCCCGCCCCCCTACAGTTAGAAACACATATGAGGTCACACTTAACCCCTACATTTCCCCCTAATGGTTAACTCCTAAACCGCAATTGTCATTTTCACAGTAAACAGTGCATTTATATAGCACTTTTTGCTATGAAAATGACATTGGTCCCAAAAATGTGTCAAAATTGTCCAATGTGTCCGCCATAATGTTGCAGTCACGAAAAAAATCGCTGATCGCCGCCATTAGTAGTAAAAAAAAAATATTAATAAAAATGCAATAAAACGATCCCCTATTTTGTAAACGCTATACATTTTGCGCAAACCAATCGATAAATGCTTATTGCGATTTTTAAACCAAAAATAGAAAGCTCTATTTGTGGGAAAAAAGGACGCTAATTTTGTTTGGGAGCCATGACGCACGACCGCGCAATTGTCAGTTAAAGCGACGCAGTGCCGAATCGCAAAAAGGGGTAAGGTCCTTAACCTGCATAATGGTCCGGGTCTTAAGTGGTTAAAAAGGAGATTTACTCCAGAGATTAAATGAAAATTTTCCCACTATACAAGATTCTGGTCTGGTCACACCTGGAGTATTGTCAGGGCTGAGCTAAACCCTTCCTTCTCTGTGCTAGCAGCTCAGCTGTCAGCTAATTTCCAGCTCCCATCTCTCCACAGTGACTCACCTGTTGATGATCCTGCTTGTCAGCTCTGCCTACTTAAAGCCTTCCAGTTCATTTGCTCTCTGCCTTCGCCTTTGTTAACACCACATAGACTTTCTCCTGCCTTCCTATTGAAAACTTGCTTGGCTGAAGTTCCTTCTGGCTACTAATCCTGCTTGCTGTACCACTACCTTTATCGCTGGCTCTCTGACATTGGCTTGACCAACTACCTGATCCGGTTACTGAACTATATTTTGACTACGCTTACTCTGTTTACCTTTTTATTTTTATTATTAAACAAGTGTGCTCTAACTGTACTTCTGTCTCGGTCTGATTCATGGTTTCTGACAAGTATGCTGTCATGTTCTGGGCTCCAGTCCTCAGCAAGGATGTGCTGGAACTGGAGAGAGTCCAGAGAATGGCAAGAAAGCTAATTAAGGAAAAACTAAGTGAATGAAGTCAAGCTAAACATTAATACAATTAATATATACACATAAATTGTTATAATACATGCAGGTAAAAAATTGGCAAATGGTCCATCAACCACAGGTGAGTATGACAATCCAAGAATATAAGTGACTTCAGACGAATCAGATACACTACTACATATGTGTTGTAAGGAAATGTTTCATCCGCTGGTAATATCTATCATTTGGCATGCAGTACTGGTGTCCACCAGCAGGTGTCTCCTGGCAGTTTGGAACTGTCAGGGGAGCTTCTACCTGCTAGTGTTATGTCATCTTTGGGCTGCAGTACTGGCATCCACCAGCGGATGGACCCTGGCAGTGTGGTGCAGATGTTACCTTCTGCAATCAGGCATCACCTGAGCTTGTTAGCAGGTAGTAGCATAAATACCCGGCAAGTCCACACACACACACTGCCCTGGTATTGTCCTTCTATCCTGACCTGCAGCCTGTTTACCTAAACCCTGAATCCTGATTCCTGTATCTTAAACCCGTTGTACTGTATCTGTTCTTGCATCCCTGGATCCTTGCCCTGCAACCTGATTCTTTCCTTCTTGTCCCTGTCCATCTACTCCTGGCCCTCTCATCTGCTGATCCCTCTGATAATGATCCCTGGCCAGGCTTGACTATGATTCTGGTTCTCCCCTTGCTACATATGCTGGTTGGTTATTGTCACTGTTTTAGTTGTTTGGTTTGTTCACTTGTTGTATTGGTGGTGTATTCACATTTATATGTATTTACCTTTAATGCATTTACTTACTTTCACCTATTTCTGTTTGCAGTTTCCTCTGTTGTAGCCCAAATATTTCGGTATACACATGTCATGTATCAGTAGTCACACAGATTGCATGCTTACCGAATGGAAAGCTAAGATCAGCTTTTGGCTAACTACCCAGCCAAAGCCTTTATCCAAAGGCCAATAAGATAACAGCTCAGGAGTAGATTCCTTGGATTGAGGGGGCAGGACACAAATCATATTCATAGGATATGGATACCGTATTCTCAGGTCATAACAGTGGGCCTAGCGGTTTACCCAAAAGGAAAGAAGCTCAACATAATGTAAACCCAAAAACATACATTTATTAAAAGGTAGTATTGCACTTACATACGGAGCCCAAGGAGGATGTCAGCTGTGGCGAAATGTGTCGGTAGGAGTGGCGTGGCTGACGTCATTACGTTGAGTTCCAGGAAAGGACGGGAGTTCGCTAGACTTTTTTTTTTTTAAAAACCTTTGTTGCCTTATTACAAGCTTGGCATGTAAGTGCAATACTACCTTTTTAATAAATGTATGTTTTCGGAAATTTACACTATGTTGAGCTTCTTTCCTTGGCTTGGTTATTAGCCGCAAGCTGATCCTAGCTTGCCATTTGGTGAGCACGCAATCTGTGTGGTAGCGGTATACACATGTCATGTATCAGGAGTGACCAGGACTATGTGGACTGCAACAGAGGAAACCGCAAACAGAAATTTTCTGTGTTTTTCTGTTTGCTTAGCAAAAAATAAAAACCCCAGCGGTGATTAAATACCGCCAAAATAAAGCTCTATTTGTGTGAAAAAAATGTATAAAAGTTTAATTTGGATACAGTGTTGTATGACACTTATGTTTGTATTGTTATATTCTCTTTTGTATTATCTTTTGTAAAGCACTTGCTATAAATACAATATTGTAATAATTCCAACTTTTTGCATTGAGGTGCTATATGTTATTTAACAAAGAAAGCTGTCTATAATATTTTGTATAAATTAGTTTTAAATGTAGTACTTGGTATAATTTTTCTTTAACAAATTAGACAAATATTTACGTCTCTTAATGAAGAAAATCACTCTGTATGCTGAAAGTCTGCTGTGGTCTGTAGACCATTGCTTTAGAGCCATGTTACAATGATGCTATGAGCTTTATTCTGTATAACAGTTTCACTGTAGTTATATTTATTGAAACTCAATGACTTCTGCAAGGGGCTGTTGGCTGCAACAAAAACATGTATTACCTACAACTTGTCTTTCAGAGATCAGTTTTGTTTTTCTGACAAGGGACACACAAAAAAATGTAATTTAACTGTAGATTCTCATAAATACAAGCTGGAGATTAAATCAATATTTTGAAGGCTTTTACCTTTTTTTTTTTTTCTTTAATGTGTATTTGAGAAAACTTTATTTTCATTGTAAAACATTGAGAACATATTTTTTTCAAAAATACTGAGATGTAATATGATTGTTTTTGATAAATTCATATTTTGTATGTTAATGACTGAGTGGTTAGTTAATGTTACAAGTAGAAGCATGTCTCTTGCAGAAATTACACTGTCTTCATCACTAAATGTAATTTATGCATTTAATTTTGTTGGTACTGGCATTATGTATCTTATCAATATAGTATCATTACGCAGTTACTATGACTTGTTTATTCTAGTGCAGATTTCCATGGGCAAAATTGCTTCTGATAAGTTTATTGCTATAAACCATTAAAAATGGATACATACTTTTTATTTCACATTAATCAATCCTTTCATAAAGAAGAGGCCGCACGTGACTTTAGTGAATGCAGTTTGTACAATAAAGCTGGTAAACAAATTTACATTTACAGTATAGACAAGATGTAGAAAGAAGAAATTGTTTAAAGCACAGACAAGTAGTATTTAAAGAAGTGGTAATAATAAAAACAAAATAATGTCATTTAAAAAGCTATGTTGGCCGCAGTGTTGTGGGCAAAAGGGCACCTTTCTTCTCTAGAGTGAAAGAGAGATTTTTCTTTGAAAAAGGGGATATTGTAAGTGCCAGTAAAGGGTAAATGAAGACTAGATGCATGTTTCAGACGTTCATTACAGGGTTAAAGTGGACGTAAACCCTTCTATCATTTTCAGCCAAGGAAGCTGCCATCTTGGCCTTTGTTTAAACTTCAACTGCCGTGGTGCTGCACATGTGATCAGTTATGACACCAGCCATTGGATGGTTTGACAGTTTGGTTGAGAGCACAACCAATGTGACAGTAGGCAATCCCGGCATGCCGGAAATTTAACTGCTTTTTGAAACTGTTAAATCGTTGGGTTTACTTCTGCTTTAATAATTTCACTCATATGGCATAGAGATATGGCAGTTAGTGGACTAACCTTTTAAATCATTATGGCTCCTGCTTGGACTCACAATGAGCACCCAAAGAGTCTGTAACTTATCCTTTAATCTTAGGTTTCAGAAAAAGAGTGATCACACTTGTGGTCACCAAACATTTTTCAGTTTGCTTAAACACTCCTTTGGCCAAAGTTATCTGGAGGATGACTGCAGCTACAGTCATTATTCAAATACCGTTCTTTAGATCTGGCAATATAATTTCTGGTAAAAGTGATCACAGCAGCTAAACAGCCGCTTGATCACTTTTACAATCTGTGTAAGGGGCCCCATCTTACCATGCTCCACTGTTCTCTTTGCTCTCCCATTCCACCATGGAGCCCGGGACCACTGCTAGTGGTCATGCCAGCTCACCATAGAGAGGAAGGAGGAAATTATGTTCCCTTATCATTTCTATGATATATAAAAAACCAGAAGAGACAAGGATCTTGTCACTTCCGGTTTTGGTATTTTGTTTACTGACCATTACAAGCTAGAAAAGAGCTGATCCAACCAATCTCAGTTTAATTAACTGCTTTGGAGGGTGTATCAGACCCCAGATCTCTCCATAAGCCTAGGTTCACATTGGAGCGATTTGTCATGCGATTTGAGAGATCAAATCGCATGACAAGTCGCAGCCTATTGGCGGCAATAGCACTGTTCCAATCGGTGCGATACCGATTTTGCGGAGCCGCACGGATTTGCAAAAGTAGTTCCTGCACTACTTTTGCCGAGTTCAGGTGCGATTTCTATAGACATCTGTGTATGAAGCCACACAAATGTCTATCATGTAGCACCTGAAATTGCGCTGACCTTGCTACTTTGAAATCGCGCTACTTCAAGTAAAGTAGTGCGATTTCAAAGTAGCATCAGTGTGAACCAGGACTTAAGGTGACTTTTCATGGATCATGCTATTACAAGGGATGTTGTTCTTCCCTTGTGTTAGAAAAAAGTTGCTAAAACAAATAATAGGATTGTGTAAAAATAAATAAATGCAATTAAAAAATTGTTTTGAAAGCGCCCCATTCCCCTGTGCTTACAATCAAATGCAAATGCATACATAGGTCCTGCAAACATATGTAAATGGTGATTGCACCATACATGTGAGATATCACCACAAACATGGGAGCAATATTTCTAGCACCAGACCTCCTCTGTAACTCTAAACTGGTAACCTTTTAAGGCATGTTCTATTTAAATTTTTAAGTACCATAATTTGTCGCCATTCCATAGGTGTGCACAATTTTTATGTGTGACGTGTTTGGTATCTTTTTACTTGGCACAACAACACCTTTTATATCTTACTAAGTAATCTGTATTATATTGTGTTTATGTGTACTAAAATTTACTAAAGTTTTTTTTATTTTTTGTCCTAAAAATGTTGGCCCAGATTCACGTACATCTGCGCATTACGTTAGACTTGCGCAATTTTGTTGCGTAATCACCCTATTCTCGTAGCTTTTGCACAGAAAATTGCGCATGCGTAACGTTATTTCAGAGGTGTAAGGCGGAGTAATACAAATTGGGAAGGACGTGGGCGTGTTACATTGAAATGAGCCGTGACCCCATGCAAATGAAGGGCCGGCCGGCTCGCGCATGCGCGCTTGAAGGAGACCATGGTCAGCTCCGCTGTGTGCATGCTCACAACTCGGGAGCAGCGCAATCAGTGAAATTGGAAATGGACTAGGGCAACTTTGTGAACTACGCAAACAGCATAAATAGACAGACACAAACAAACTTGCATTGCAAAAGTACATCCCTTTGTCCCTTCCCATTTAACCAAGTGCTTTTGTCCTGTTGTTCGTTGCGTTGTGTTTTGTAGTTGTCAGATTAGTGTTCTGTGTGATCAAGTGTTTGTTAGTAGATCTTTGAAAGTGTTTTTTGATAAGTGTTTGAGACTGTTTGTTTGATATATTTCTGTTCGTTTGTTTTCTTGCTGATTTTTTGCTGTTTGTTTTTGTGACTGTTTCTTGCTGAGTGCTTGTGTGATTTTTTGGGTGTTAGTTTTCTCTTTGTGTGTGTTCTTGCTTGATTGGTTGTGCTTGCTTTTGTGACAGATTTTTGTTGACTGGGAGTGATTTTTTTTGGAAGTATGACAGAGAGAAAGCGAAAGCTCAATTTTACTGTGGGGGAAAAAAGAATTCTTGCCCGGGCCATTAGCGATTATGGGCGTTTCCTCCACGGCCCAGACAGTGCCAACACCACCCCGGCCAGGAGGAGGGAGATTTTGGACCTCATCACTGAGCAGGTCAATTAAGCAAGGGAGGGGGAGACACAGACCCGGTCTGGGATTGACAAAAAAATTAATGACCTCCGGCGTCTGGTCAAACAGAAGCTGTCCAAAATGCATGCCCATGCCAGGGGCACAGGAGGGGGCCCACCATGCCATATTAGGCTGACAGCGGAGGAGCGTGCGGTGGCCCTGACCTTTCATCGGCATGAAGTTGAGGGCCTGCCCGGCTTTGACTCAAGTCCGGAGCCCGTGGTGCCGGGTAAGTATTTTTTTTAATATCAGGTGTGTAGCATGTGTGGGGGAGGGGGTGAAAGGGAATATGTGGCAAGTGTGTGGATCCTCCAACCTGTGAATGTTTTGTGTCATCCACAGATGTGCAGGAGGGTGCAGGGCCATCTGGCCTGACCGCACCATCCCCAGGACAGCAGCCTAATGAGGCCCCCCCAACAAGGCCGGAGTCCGCGGAGGAGGTTCAAGAGGAGGAGGAGAATCATGAGGAGGAGGAGTCCATGTCAGGCACTGGACTTGTGGTTTTTGAGGACTCTTCCCCTCTGGCTGGCAGCAGGCAGCCCTCCCTAAGGGGGAGCCCCCCCCCTCCTCCCCCAACATGGCTCCCCTCCCAAGGGCCTCCCCTTCTCCCAGGCCACAAGCATCAGCTGGAGGCAGGATTTTGTCCCGGAACACCAGGGGGGTGGCCGATCTCCTGCCCTCCACTCTGAGAAGGGACCAGGCCCTTCAGACCCGCCATCTGGGACAGGTCAGCCAGACATTGGTGCGGATGGAGGAGAGCCATCAAGGATACGCTGGGGAACCTGGACTTCCACTCCCGGGCTTTCACAACCTGCCTAAACGACCTGCAGACTACATCAGCAGGCGATGGGCAGGATGTGAGGGCCCTCACCCAGGCTATCCAGGCCAACATGGCAACACTTGGTGCTGCCCTGGACAGAATAGCCGTGGCCTTGGAGGGCAGGCCGCCAGGTGGGCAGAGATCAGGGGCTGCTCCTCCTTCCCTGGTTTTACCCCTCCTCATGAGTCTCCCCTGAGGAGCCGGGGCCGTGGCCGGGGGCGCCCCAGGCGTGGCTCACATAAAGGGCAATAATTTTTTTTCCCTTTTTTGATTTTTTTTTTTTTTTTTTGCTGGAAATTTTTTGATTTTGCTGGTAATTTTTATTTATTTTTTGGGTTGTGAATGCTGTTTGAATGTGGGGGTGACATTCCTGCCGGAAAAGGGGTGTCACCCTCAATTTTGGTGGAGAAGGGTTCCCCAGGACCAGGGAGAAGTGATCCCCAGGTCCGTGTGAATGGTGTATGAATGTACAGTGACATAATTGGAGCCTTGGCGTGGCGTTGCTGCTCACAAGTCCTGCATGGTGGACTGGTGCCAATCCAATTTGATGTGGATGTGGGGTGTGTGTGCTAGGGACCACAGTGGTGTGCATGCATGCATTCTCATTGTGCCATGATTAATGTGTGTGTTTAACGTGCAAAGATGCCCAATGTGAGTTGTCTCCTGGCTGCTCTTCCCTCAGAAGATGGGGTAGCCTCGGTTAGGGGGGATTGTCTGGTTCAGGGGTCAGGTCATCACGTAGGTCAATCTGCAGGCCCTTTCTTACTGCGAAGTTGTGCAGCATGCAACATGCACCGATGATCTGGCACACAAAGTTTGGGGAATACAAGAGGGTCCCCCCAGACTTATCCAGGCATTGGAAACGTGACTTCAGGAGGCCAAAGGTGCGCTCTACCACTGCTCGTGTTTGGGCATGTGTTTGATTGTATCTTTCCTCTCCTGGGGTTTGGGGGTTCCGGATAGGAGTCATGAGACGGGGTCCCAGTGGATATGCAGAGTCACCTGGAAGGGAAAAGACAGGAGGATGTTAGTCATGCATGTGCCCCTTGTGATGTGTGCATCATGGGAGGGGATAGTCATGCCTGCCACCCATGTCACTCACCAACCAGCCAGGTGTCCCCATACACGTTCTGATCGAATTCCATTCGGATGTGGCATTGATTGTATATGTAGCTGTCATGGCTGGACCCTGGGTGTTTGGCACGGACGTGCCATATGAGGCCTTGGGCATCGACTATCACCTGTACGTTGATGGAATGCCAATGCTTCCGATTGCGGTACATGTGCTCTGTCTCCTGGGGGGGCTGGAGTGCCACATGTGTGCAATCAATGGCCCCGATGGTGCGTGGGAATCTGGCAATTCTGTAGAAATCTGTCATTGCCTTCAGCCGCAGGTCCTCAGTGGTGGGTTTGATGATTTGGTTGGCCATGCATCTGAGGATTGCAGGGACAACCTGGTGCACACATCTGCTTATGGAGGATTGTGACATCCCAGCCACCACTCCACTTGTATGCTGAAAAGAGCCACTGGCAAGGACATGGAGTGTTGCCATGACCTTGACCAGTGGCTGCACTGCATGTGAGCGTTGTGTTCGGCTGGTGATGTCCTCCTGCAGGGTTGTGGTTAATTCCAGGATGACATGAGGGGTGAATCTGAAGATGCGATACACCTCAGAATCACTCATGCCAAACAGGTCTATGCGGGTGCGGTATATCCTCTCCTGTGCCATCCTCCGTGCCATCCTCCGTGCCCTCATCCTTCTTTGTTCATCTAAAGTCAGTAGTATAGCTATGTGCGACGATGCCCCTGGCATGTTGGCATACAGATTGTTGTGCAACACGTGTGACTGCTGAGCTCCTCACTAACAGTGTTGCTTTATCTAACAAGTAGACTTTTTTTCTCTTTTTAGACCAGCTTTTATATGCTCTAATTTTAGACAGGACATTTTGCTGTTGCGCACACTGAGTAGCCTGCGCTGCCCCAACGTTCTTTTGTGGATCCCTGTAAGTCCCTCATTAGCATATTTGACTAGCAAATCAATGGTCTGTATAGCGCAGTTTTGCGCAGACGGATGCGCCTGTCTAACGAAATTACGCCGGACCAAAAAAAGTAGATTTCTTGCGTATCTCGTTTTGGGGATGCCGTGCATCGAAACGCACACGCACATTTAGACTTACGCACGCGCATCTCCTGTTGCGCAGGCGTAATCGCTCTGTGAATCTGGGCCGTTGTGTTTTAAAAATTGCAAAACAAAAAACAGCATTTTACTTTCCAGGGCCTTTGATTAAAAATATATAATGTTTGGGGTAATTTTCTAACAAAAATGCTGATTTTTACATGTACTGTATGGGAGAAATGTCAGAATTGGCTTAAGCACCTTATGCCGCGTACACACGATAATTTTTCGGCTTGTAAAAAACAAAGTTTTTTTTAAAATGTAATCTAAAATGATCACGTGTGTGGGCTTCACATCATTTTTCGGCTTCTGAAAAACGACAATTTTTTTTTTTCGAACATGCTTGATTTTTTAACAACGTTTTAAACAATGTTGTTTTTCAGGTTGTAAAAAATGATCGTGTGTGGGCTAAAACGATGTGAAAAACCTGCGCATGCTCAGAAACAAGTTATGAGATGGGAGTGCTTGTTCTGGTAAAACTACCGTTCGTAATGGAGTAAGCACATTCATCACGCTGTAACAGACAGAAAAGCGCAAATCGTCTTTCACTAATACAAAATCAGCTAAAGCAGCCCAAGGGTGGCGTCATCCGCATGGAACTTCTTTATAGTGCGGTCATAAGTGTTGTACGTCACCACGCTTTGCTAGAGCATTTTTATTAAATGTGTGGTGTGATAAAGTCGCAAGATTAGCGATAAATGTAGAGTTGCACAGTCACTGGTCTTCAAGCCGAAGTAGTAAAAGTAAACACGCTTTTATTGCATCCAACAGAAAAATATACAGGGGTTTTCACAGTCCATACAAAATGGTACCTTCAGCCTCCTGGCTTACACGTATAACAGAAAATACCAAGCCACCTGGCTCTCTGTAGCAGTACTTCTGCAGCAATACTTCTGCACGTTTTCCTGGTCGCCCAGACCAGCGAAATCCTCAACATAGACGCTTCCCTTCATCATCTACAGCTCTGCCTCTTGCAGTCACCGTTCTGGCTGTCTCCTACAGCCCCCTTCAGCATCTACAGCTCTGCCTCTTGCAGTCACCGTTTTGGCTGTCTCCTACAGCCTCAGACTTCTGGAGACCATGCTGTCTCCCACTGGGAGCTCACACCTGGCTCCCAGAACCAGACTTCCTGTCTGTGGGTGGGGCCCTGAATGCTGTTCAGGTCAGACTTAAAAGGCTGACCACACAGCTGTATAATTAAGGTGTCTGTCTCTCCAAAATATGGCGAAAACCCGCCATCATTTAGGTAAGATAGACCCAAACCATCACAGTGGGAAATGTCGTTTTAACCACTTAAGCCCCGAGCCTGTTTTTCAGATTCGGTGTTTACGAGACTAAAACAGTTTTTTTGCTATAAAATTATTTAAAACCCCCAAACGTTAGAGAATAAAATGGCAGTCATTGCAATACTTTTTGTCACACCGTATTTGCGCAGCGGTCTTACAAGCGCACTTTTTTTGGAAAAAAAATCACTTTTTTTAATTAAAAAATAAGACAAGAGACGGGGCGCTTTAAACATTTTTTTTTGTTTTGGTATTTACTGTATTTTTCTTTATTTTATAATTTTTAACACTGAAATAAAAAAAATAATAATAATTATCACTTTTATTCCTATTACAAGGAATGTAAACATCCCCTGTAATAGAAAAAAGCATTACAGGTCCTCTTAAATATGAGATCTGGGGTCAAAAAAAACTTAAGATCTCATATTTAGGCTTAAATGAAAAAAAATAATGAAATTTTGTCTTTTGAAAAAAGGTAAACAAAAAAATTGTTTCTTTAAGACGCTGGGTGGGACTGACGTTTTGACATCACTTCTGCCCAGCAGAGCTATGGGGATGGATGGGGACGGGTGGGTGCCATGTTGGCCTCACTCGCATCCCCACACAGCAGCCAAGCAGACCCGATCGCCTCCGCCACTGCCGACTGCTACGGTAAGCGGCGGAGGGCACGGGAGAGCGGCGGGAGCGGGGCCTCTCCCACCACCGATAACGGCAATCTCGCTGCGAATCTGCAGCGGAGACCGCCGTTATTGTAGACAGGCCCGCCCACTGAAGAGATGGATATCTCGGTTGTGGCAGCAGCTGCTACCGTTACCGAGATATCCACCTTTAAAAATAGGACGTATATATACAGTGGGCGGGCGTTAAGTGGTTAATGATGTAGTTGCCGAAAATTGATTGTGTGTACACGGCATTGGATTGAACTAGTGTTATGCCACGTACACACGACCGTTTTTCATGATGAAAAAAATGAATTTTTTTTAATTGGTCGTTAAAAAACGGTCATGTGTAGGCTCCAGGCTGACGCACTGCCACTAAGTCAACCAATCCTTCCCCCTGACCCCACCCTGGCCCTGACCGACCACACCTCTTCCACCTCTTCTACTTCTCGTTCCTTTGGTCCACAGCTCTCCTCCCACCCCTGAAACGCACGAGATAAACTCAATCACCTACCTAGGGTTCTAGACATGGGGAGACCTGTGTGGCCTTACACACATGCTTCCTACCAGACGCGGGAGGGGAGGGCTGTGACCCATGCATCAATGACAATCAGAGTTTTTCCTACCCCTGGTTGATCCGACAGGGCTGCAGCTTCAGATCTGGAACCCGCCCCCCTCCTCCGTCCACAGATTGTTCCTGATAGGGGTGGACAGGCTGAGGGAGGCCCTCTATTAGCTTACATCTGTGGTTCAGAAGCCCACCCTAGACGCTACCGTAGGAGTTGAAGGGAGAGAGTCAAGACAGCCCCACTTCCCCCCCCCATACCCCTGCACTTAAGATGTTTATACTGTCTCCTACTCCGAGCATCATTCAATAAAATGTGCTTCTCATTTCTCTTTCAGTCTGTTGGAGATGCTGATACAGATGTATATTTACGCACCGTTCACTGTGCATCTTTGTCATGTTACCCCTGTATTGCATTACTGTTTGTAACTCATTTTCTTATATACTCAATAAAATTGTTTTAAAAAAAAAATGTGTAGGCTCCAGAGCATTTTTTTTGGCGAGAAAAATTGCCATTAAAAATTTAGAGCCTGCTCCATTTTTTCTCGTCGTTTATCACGTTGTAATTTTTCTCGTCTTGAAAAACCGTCGTGTGTAGGCTTTAACGGTGGGGAAAAAATGTGCATGCTCAGAAACAAGTTAAGGGAAATTTGCTTAATCAGCCCAAAGGGTGGTGCCATTCTAATGGAACTTCCCCTTTATAGTGCCACCGTACGTGCTGTATGTCACCACTCGAGCATTTTGTATCACGATTGTGTGTATGCAAGGCAGGCTTGAGAGGAATCACGTTGAGAATTAATTTTTTCTCCATGACATGAAAAACGGTTGTGTGTACGGGGCATTATACTTTGATTATTTATCAATTCATGTATTGAAAGAAATACATTAATTGATCGGAATTTTGTTTTTGCCCGAAAAATGAATTTATTTAGTTACTCCTGAAATTTGTTTTAATTTATTTTGTTTCGTTAAAAAATGCATTAATCTGAAAATCCAACTTAATTAAGGTCGAATCTGTCATTGAAGGCTTATCGTGTCTGTCAAATGTTCTAAGAAGATTTGACCGAGCATCTAAAAGATTAAAAGCCGCATTCGTACATTTCCGGTCGAATGTTCCGCCTACAAGCTATAAAATAATTCTAATGTTGTATGACACTAGTAGTAATTATATTTATAAATTATTATTACTAATCAACAAAAATTCAAATTTCTCTATAGCCTATGGGCCGAGCATTTGACCGGAAATGTACGATTGCGGCATCGTACAGTTTAGCTGCTTGTCGAATCATCTTAGAACTTTCGACAGACACCATGAGCCCTCAATGACAGATTCAACGTTTGTATGTTTTTCGCTGCTTCATCAAATCTTAATCGTTCATGACGAATGGTCTACCCCAACACTATATATGTCTATATAATGTCAAATTTTTTCTCTCTATGTTGAATCTTTCCTCTATATGTAGAATAATCCTGGACTAATAGAGTTAGGGTTAGGCACATTCGACCACAGGTTCGATAGACACAGATTGCTGTTGTCAGCGTCATGTCGAATCTCCTATCTATATCGAACTGTTGTAGCAACGAACGTGAAAATAAAGCATTTTTTATGTCGTATCTTTCTGCAAGTTCGTTTACGTTTGTTAAAATTATAACGAAAATACCCGAAATTTAGACGAAAATGCATTCGGACGAAAACAAATGCACATGTCTACTGTTCTGTATAGTACTGTATAATTATGATACTGATTTTTTTTCATCCTTTCTTGTGGAGCTTTTATGAAAAGAAGCATGATAAATATATAAGAAAAAATTTACAAAGGCATTGTTGAGGGCAAAGGAACTCTTTCCTAGCTTAAAGTGGAGCTCCACCCTCTTTTACTACTTTCTTGCATTCTCTTTAGTTCTGCCCCCTTAAATATATTTGGCATATATTTTTATCTTATTTTAAAAACTCACTGTTGTATTCTTATCTTTGTATTTCTTCGGCCGTGGCGGCAGCAGCCTTGTCTCCTCATCTATGTACCGCTATGCCTCCTGGGAGATGTCTGTCATCAATCCCAGGAGGCCCTGGGCCGTAGCATCGCACTCGTGGTTCACTGACAGCCTGAGAAGGGAGATCAGTGTGAGAGTGAGTCTCCTCCTGGCCCCGCCCATATCATAGTCGGAAAGAACTTTCTCACAGTGAGATCCTGAGCAGGTTAGTGCAGACTTAGGGGGAGGGGGGAACTGTACTACACCAGCCTGTCTCCTCTCTGTATACTATTACCCAGCATCTCCCCCTCTGTATACCCAGCCTCCTCTGTATACCCAGACTCTCCCCTCTGTATACCATTACCCAGCATCTCCCCCTCTGTATACCCAGCCTCTCCCCTCTGTATACCATTACCCATCATCTTCCCCTCTGTATACCCAGCCTCTCCCCTCTGTATACCCAGCCTCTTCTGTATACCCAGCCTCCTCTGTATACCCAGCCTCTCCCCTCTGTATACCATTACCCAGCATCTCCCCCTATGTATACCCAGCATCTCCTCCTCTGTATACCCAGCATCTCCTCCTCTGTATACCCAGCATCTCCCCCTCTGTATACCCAGCATTCTCCCTCTCTGTATACCCAGTCTCTCCCCCTCTCTGTATACCCAGCCTCTCCCCCTCTCTGTATACCCAGCCTCTCCCCCTCTCTGTATACCATTACCCAGCATCTCCCCCTCTGTATACCCAGCCTCTCCCCTCTGTATACCATTACCCAGCATCTCCCCCTCTGTATACTCAGCATCTCCCCTCTGTATACCCAGCCTCTCCCCTCTGTATACCCAGCCTCTCCCCTCTGTATACCATTACCCAGCATCTCCCCCTCTGTATATCCAGCCTCTCCCCTCTGTATACCCAGCCTCTCCCCTCTGTATACCCAGCCTCTCCCCTCTGTATACCCAGCCTCTCCCCTCTGTATACCATTACCTAGAATCTCCCCCTCTGTATACCCAGCCTCTCCCCTCTGTATACCCAGCCTCTCTCCCCTCTCTCTGTATACCGAGCCTCTCTCCCCTCTCTCTGTATACCGAGCCTCTCTCCCCTCTCTCTGTATACCCAGCCTCTCTCCCCTCTCTCTGTATACCCAGCCTCTCTCCCCTCTCTCTGTATACCGAGCCTCTCTCCCCTCTCTCTGTATACCGAGCCTCTCTCCCCTCTCTCTGTATACCGAGCCTCTCTCCCCTCTCTCTGTATACCCAGCCTCTCTCCCCTCTCTCTGTATACCCAGCCTCTCTCCCCTCTCTCTGTATACCGTGCCTCTCTCCCCTATCTCTGTATACCGAGTCTTTCTCCCCTCTCTCTGTATACCCTGCCTCTCTCCCCTCTCTCTGTATACCCAGCCTCTCTCCCCTCTCTTTGTATACCCAGCCTCTCTCCCCTCTCTCTGTATACCCAGCCTCTCTCCCCTCTCTCTGTATACCCAGCCAATGTGCTGGTGCGATGCAATTTGTCTGGGGGGGGCAATGTGATGTGCTGGGGTGATGTGATTTTTTTGGGAAGGCGATGCTATGTGCTGATGTGATGCGATTTAGTGGGGGCAATGCAGTGTGCTGGGGTGATGCAATTTGATGGCAGGGTGATGCAATGTGATATTTTTTGTCGGGGGCAATGCAATGTGCTTGGGCGATGCGATTTGGTGGGGGTGATGCAATGTGCTGGTGTGATGTGATGCGATGTGATTTAGCGGGGGCAATGTGATGTGATGGTGCGATGTGATGTGATTTGGCGGGGGCAATGTAATGTGCTTGGGCAATGATAATTGGCAATGCGATGTGCTGGGGTGATGCAATTTGGTGACGGGGCAATGTGATGTGCTGGTGCGATGTGATGCGATTTGGTGGGGGCAATGCAATGTGACTGGGCGATGCGATTTGATGGGGAGGGAGATGCAATATGCTGATGCAATGCTATTTGTCGTGGGGGCAATGTGATGTGCTGAGGGGATGTGATTTAGTTGTGAGGCAATGTGATGTGATGGTGCGATGTGATGCTTTTTGTCAGGGCAATGCAATGTGCTTGAGCGATGCGATTTGGTGGGGGGTGATGCAATGTGCTGATGTGATGCGATTTGGCAGGGGGCAATGCGATGTGCTCGAGTGATGTGATTTGGTGGCGGGGTGATGCGATGTGATGGTGCGATGTGATGCTTTTTGTCAGGGCAATGCAATGTGCTTGAGCGATGCGATTTGGTGGGGGGTGATGCAATGTGCTGATGTGATGCGATTTGGCGGGGGGCAATGCAATGTGCTTGGGCGATGCCATTTGGTGGGGGGTGATGCAATGTGCAATGCAAATTGGCAATGCGCTGGGGTGATTCGATTTGGTGGTGGGGCGATGTGATGCGATTTGGCGGGCTGCAATACAATGTGCTTGGGCGATGCCATTTGGTGGGGGGCGATGCAATGTGCAATGCAAATTGGCAATGCGATGTGCTGGGGTGATTGGATTTGGTGGTGGGGCGATGTGATGCGATTTGGCGGGCTGCAATGCAATGTGCTTGGGCGATGCGATTTGGTGGGGGTAATGTAATGTGCTGTTTTGATGGAATTTGGTGGGGCAATGCAATGTGCTGGGACGATGCGATTTGGTGGCAGGGTGATGCAATGTGATGGTGCGATGTGATGCTTTTTGGTGGGGGCGATGCGGTGTGCTTTGCTAGGGTCGATGCGGTGTGCTGTGATCGATGCGGTGTGCTGTGCTGTGATCGATGCGGTGTGCTGTGCTGTGATCGATGCCGTGTGCTAGGTCCGATGCGCTGTGCTGGGCCCGATGCAGTGTGCTGTGCTGGGGCCGATGCAGTGTGCTGTGCCGGGGACGATGTGATGGGCTGGGGCCCGATGCGGTGCGTAATGTTATGGTGGCAATGTGCTGTGCTGGGGGAAGGAGGAAGTCAGCACAACACAGGGATGGTGGGAACCCCTCATAATGATCACAGCACAGGGATGGTGGGAACCCCTCATAATGAGCACAGCACAGGGATGGTGGGAACCCCTCATAATGAGCACAGCACAGGAATAGTGGGAACCCCTCATAATGAACGGGCAGAAGTACAGCCCCAGGAAGTCAGCACAGGGATGGTGGGAACTCCTCATAACGAGCACAGAAGAAGTACAGCCCCAGGAAGTCGGCACAGCACAGGGATGGTGGGAACCCTTCATAATGAACACAGCAGAAGTGCAAACCCAGGAAGTCAGCACAGTGATGGTGGGAACCCCTCATAATGAGCACAGCAGAAGTACAGCCCCAGGAAGACGGCACAGCACAGGGATGGTGGGAACCCCTCTTGAAGGGTTCCCACCATCCCTGTTCTGTGCTGAATTCCTGGGTTTGTACTTCTGCTGTGCTCATTATGAGGGGTTCCCACCAGCCCTGTGCTGTGCTCATTATGAGGGGTTCCCACCATCCCTGTGCTGTGCTGAGTTTCTGTGGCTGTACTCCTGCTTGCGCATTATGAGGGGTTCCCACCATCCCTGTGCTGTGCTCATTATGAGGGGTTCCCTCCATCCCTGTGCTGTGCTGAGTTTCTGTGGCTGCACACCTGCTTGCGCATTATGAGGGGTTCCCACCATTCCTGTGCTGTGCTCATTATGAGGGGTTCCCACCATCCCTGTGCTGACTTCCTGGGTTTGTACACCTGCTGTGCTCATTATGAGGGGTTTCCAGGAAGTCAGTACAGCACAGGGATGGTGGGAACCCCTCATAATGAGCACAGCAGATACTATTAGTCCGCTTTAAGTGTCCAGATTTTTAAATTCATCATAACAAATGTTGGTAATTGTTATGAAAAGTGAACGAATCTAACGAAAATTCGTATTTAGTACGAAGCCAAATTGAGTTTCGGGCACAAAATACCGGCTAAATAACGGCTAATGCAAAACGGAACTAAATAAAATGAATTTATTGACAGTGCACATGTCTAGAATGTGTATACACACTACATATATAACTATGTATATATATATATATATATATATATATATATATAATCTTGTTATGTAGATATATCTGCACAGGAACAAATTATTTAGTATATTTCCTGGTTCCTGGAAAGAGGAGGGGAGGAGAGATTTGCATAGATAAGGGGCGGCAACTTCCTCTGACACTCCCGTTGCTATTGAAACCTGATCTGAAACCTATTACACTGCTTGTGCAGCACTGAGCATGTGCGAGATCAGCAAGGCTGAAATCCAGGAAGTCATACAGTCTGGCTTCATGGATTCCCACACTTAAGATGGCCCCAGTCAATTCCTGTTTTATAAAGTATCTAAATGCTGTAACAACCTAAGAAAACGGACCTTAGTTTACAAACTAACTTTACTAGAATACATTAAGCTTGTGTATTACAGGGGTATTTATATTTAAAAAGTGAAATTGTGGCCGGAACTCCGCTTTAATATGTTTGATCAATTATTCAATAAACTGTAATAGAACCTCTAAAGATAATAGGATTATCACCTGATCCAGTCAGTTTCTGTCAAATTATGTAAATATCTTCATGCCTTTTGATACAATCAGACTACTTTTGCAAGCAGTGGTTCAAAACAACCCGAAGGACCTGGTTGGATTTTTGTGTCTGTCTTTAATGTCTGTCCAGAGTGATGCTAAAATGATCTGCATACTCTTTGACCAGCATGTGGACATGAATCCTTAAACAATACAAATATATATTACATGCACATTTGACTTAAAAATCACATCTAATGTATCGTCTCCACACCTGTTCATAACATTTTGGATTCGCTCTTGCTTGCTCTTGCCTGCGGCCACTTGAATGGACATCATCATTGTCCAGTCATTCAAGTGGCCCCGCGGGAGTCACGGTTGCGGCACAGAGCTCTAAAGGAATGGTAAAGTTATGCCATTCCTTCAGAGCGCATGCACTGATGAAGTTACCATCTGCTGCTCCCTAGTAAGGATGGACAGAACACCCCCCCCCCATGTTCTGTTCATAGCACAACTCCCGATCAGGGGAAATGTTCTAACCCAAACGGCGAACCCCACTGAAGTCTAAAGGAGCCTAACAGGAAAATCTAAAGTGACCATTTTTAAGGCTTATATATAAGTAATTTGCCATAAAAGGGTTACGGGTCTGGGTACAGCCCTGGGGGACATGTATCAATAGAAAAAAATCTAAAAACAATTGTTTTTGCAGGAGCAGTGTCTTTAATTATGCTTAAAATATAAAAATAATAAAAAATCCTTTAAATATAGTGCCTGGGGGGGGGGGTCCCCTTGATGTGCCTGTAAAGTGACGCATCTGTAGCATGCATTAAACTTGCTACAGCAATAATTAAGTTTCTAAAGAAAAGAAAACAAGTTGAATCCCATTTAAAAAGAGTAGCATTTACAATTGCCGGCACCCAGCTAATTAAATAAAAAGGAAGAAAAAACAACATAGGGTGCCCCCCCCTAGTCCAAACCAGGCCCTCCTTAACAACAAGTGTACACTGCACCCTGATTGGGTAAAGCTTTGCCCAATCAGGGCAAAGAATGCACTGTGCAGATCTCAGAGCATTGCAGGGTGTTGATCAAGGCAAACATCCGGCGAACACCATGGAATTTCAGGTGTTCAGCGAACGTTCAAACGGGCAACAGGTGTTCAGCTCAAACTGATGCTCTGGCCGAACCGTTCACCCATCCATACTCCTTAGAATATCTTCTAAATGGTGCACACTTAAGAGATATTCATTTGACCTACAGGTATCTTTATTATAAGCATACCTGTAGGTTAAAATCAAAATACAGACTTTACTACAACTTTAAAACCTGTGCCTTTAGTAAAGTATTGATAAAGAAGAATATTTCATAGAAGAGTTTTGAAATTTTAAAATGTCAGTTGTAAGAAGGAACAAGTTATTTATTTTTTCTTTCATAGTTTTTTAAATATCTGATTATAGAGTATATTGTAGGCTTTAGAGTAAAAATTCAGTTGAAATATAAGTGTACATTTTATAGATCTAGGGGTACATAAATAACACATTTTGGCATAATTATCTTTTTTAGTTTTTATATTTGCTTGATATTCAGAAGTTCATAGAACTAGGAGTACATAAATAACACATTTGACATACCATTTTTTATCGGCATATAAAACGCTTATAACACACACTCTAACTTTAAGAGGGGACGTTTCAGGAAGAAACATTTTCCACAGACCCCTGCGTATAACACGCAGGCACAGTTTACCCTCTATTTTCAGGGTAAAAAAGTGAGTGTTATACACCAATGAATACAGCACAGTACAGTTTTTTTACCAAAAATATGTAGAAGAATATGTATCAGCCTAAACTTGTATTTTTGGGGAATATTTATTATAGCAAAAAGTTAAAAATATTGCATTTGTTTTAAAGTTGTCGCTATATTTTTGTTTATAGCACAAAAAAGAAAAACCGCAGAGGTGATCAAATGCCACCAAAAGAAAGCTCTTTGTGGGAAAAAAAGTACTCCAATTTTGTTTGGGAGCCACGTCGCAGTGCCAAATCGCAAAAATTTGGCCAGCCAAATGGTCTGGGACTTAAGTGGTTAATATTCTTTTATTTCACAATACCCTAATCAAAATTAGTTTTTTTTTTTTTTTTTTTACTCTTCCTTTCTCTTCCTCTCTTGCATTTACCTTCAGTCTCAAAATTATATTTGTTAAACGTAAACCAGAACAGTCTATTTACATTTTTGGTAATTTGAATAGGTTTGTAAGTGGAAAAACAATAGATAATATTATTACTTATGACATCAATCAGTGCTAAATGTAATCTAAATTTACTCTGCACTCACAATAAATTAGGCTGGCTATTTATACAGCAAAAACTTAACTTTTCATAACCTTTCACCTAAATTATGTTAGAATGAATAGCTTTAATACTGAAAATATTGAGAGACTGCCATTGTTTAGCTATCCTTTTGAAAATGCTGCCTGTTGTAATTTAAAGGCTTCAGTTTTTACTGGGAAAAGTTTTTAAAAATCCTGGCCCAGATTCACAGAGCAATTACGCCTGTCTAACTGGTGTTAGACAGGAGTAATTTCAAATTTTGCGCGCCGTATCACTAGTTTGAATCCTCAAACCATGATACGGCGGCTTCGGGCTTCGATCCGAGAGGCTTATGTCTTCGTAAGCCCTCGGATCTACGTTGCGATATTTTTGCGGCCGCTGGGAGGAGTTTGCGTCGTTTTGATGCGCCGGGATATGCAAATGTGTTTTTACGGCGATCCACGAAGATACGAGCGGTCTTCGCAATCGCTTACGTCTGTTTTTTTTTTACGTACTGTTAGACCAGCTTTTTGCTGGTCTAACGGTGCGTAGCCCATGTTAAGTATGGCCGTCGTTCCCGCGTCGAATTTATTTATTTTTTTTATTTTTTTACGTAACTCGTTCGGGAATAAGAATCTCCGTAAACTACGCTACTCAAGAAAAAAAGACGTAACGACGTGATTTCGCGCAATGCACGGCGGGAAATTTGCGAACGGAGCATGCGCAGTTCGATCGCCGCGGGAACGCGCCTATTTTAAATGCTTCACGCCCCCTACTCGCGCAGATGGATTGCGACGGGAGAAATACACTACGCCGCCGTCGTTTACTGGACAAAATCTACCTGGATTCCACGTAGAGCCAGGTAAAAAACGGCGGCGTAGTGTATTTCTGATACTCTACGATAGTCTAATTCTATCTGAATCTGGCCCCCTGACTTTATTTGCATGTTGGCTCTGGGTCAGTGGCTCAGAAATTAATGAAACTTGAAGAATCGGGCAACTGGTCAGCAATGGCAGCCTTCATATTGTTATCAGTACAATTCTCCTTACATTTTGGGACAGGCAGATGATCCTGTGCTCCTGTTACAATGTTTCCAATTGTGCTTTAAAAAAAATCCAGGCCAACCAAATCTCATCCTACTGTTTTCCATTTTATTTGTATTTGTAGACTCTACCTATAAACTTCCTGTAATTTTGTGTGCATTGTAGAATAGGCCTTAACATAGCTGTTTTACTGGGATGATGATGGTGCAGCTGCAAAAAAAGGTGAACAGAAATGTCTTCTTTTTTTTTTTCTTGTGGGGGGGGGGGGGGTAGCAGTGTGAGCTTGTGGCTTGTAAGTGTTCTCACACTATACAACCTAGCAATCTTTCACCACCATATGTCCTTCCATGCAATGGAACCTTACCAGATCCTTTCAACCACATTTGGCCAAGAGCTCTTAAAAAACAACAATGGGGAAAAACATGTTGAGCAAGTGATCACAGGATCCGTAAGTACGGTGCGATGAGGTGCTGACATCGTTGAATGGATGTGTGATCTTTCCCTTGTATATGTAAGCTTATTAAAAAATAAAAATATGTTTTTACTTAAAAATACTACACTGTTGGAAGCTCTTTTTTATGAGGTGGATTGGTGACTTTGAAGAAAGTAGCAGAGAAGAGGAGAGTGGAGATTGGGTGCATTCTAGACCGACTGTGGTTGCAAGGCTTATGTGAACACAATAAATAATGTGTGGGAAGCACGGTTTTGGTTTGATAGTATCACGCTATGATGGTTTTTGTTTTTATATGTACATGAGGAATTTTTGCACAGAAGGTGTGACAAGTGTGATTTGACCCATCATACAAGAGTGGTCTTACTATCTGGTGGGTTTTTAAGATTTTAGTGAGAAGATCACTTGAAGAGGATTTTTGATTAAGGAACTTTGTACATGTGGATATTGTAGTGCGAGGAATAAGGACTATCAGTTTAAGACCTTTTTTGGGAAAAGGAGGATTCCAGGGGCTGTGATAATACACTTTTTTGGGAGGGGAACGATTATACATTTACATATATTTTAAGCTCTGATTTGCATTGTGTTATATGATATATAAGGTACTTTAAGGCCGCGTACACACAATCGAATCTATCTGCTGGAAGCGGTCCGACGGACCGTTTCAGCAGACAAATTTGATCGTGTGTACGGGCGGACAGACAGGTTTTTCCAGCAGACAGATTTGAAAGCATGCTTTAAAATCTGTCTGCTGGGAACCTGTCCGTCCGACATGTCTGCTGGTTAGTACGCTAACCAGCAGACATATCTGCCCGCGCATGCGTCTAATGGATTTGACGCATGCGCGGAAGTGTTTTACTTCCTGGTGACGGCGACGTGGCGGCGTCAACGTCACCGCCACGTCACCGCGCTGTCTGCCGGTGGGGATTTTGGTTTGATCGTGTGTACACGATCAAACCAATATACCCCAGCAGACAAATCCGATCAAAACGGTCTGTCAGACCGATTTGATCGGATTTATTTGGTTGTGTGTACACGGCCTTTAAGGAATCATTAACCACTTCAGCCCTGGACCATATTGCTGGTCAATGACCGGGCCGCTTTTTGCAATTCGGCACTGCGTCGATTTAACTGACAATTGCGCTGTCGTGGCTCCCAAACAAAATTGGTGTCCTTTTTTTTCCCACAAATAAAGATTTGTTTTGGTGGTATTTGATCACCTCTGCGGTTTTAATTTTTTGCGCTATAAACAAAAATAGAGTGACAATTTTGAAAAAAAAAATGAATATTTGTTACTTTTTGTTGTAATAAATATCCCCAAAAATATATAAAAAATGAATTGTTTTCCTCGGTTTAGGCCGATATGTATTCTTCTACATATTTTTCATAAAAAAATCGCAATAAACGCTTATTGATTGGTTTGCGCAAAAGTTATAGTGTTTACAAAATAGGGGATAGTTTTATGGCATTTTTAGTAATATTATTTTTTTACTAGTAATGGCGGAGATCAGTGTTTTTTTCCGGTACTGCGACATTATGGTGGACACTTCGGACACTTTTGACACATTTTTGGGACCATTGGCATTTTTATAGTGCTATAAAAATGCATTGATTACTATAAAAATGCCACTGGCAGGGAAGGGATTAACGCTAGGGGGCGATTAAGGGGTTAAGTATGTTCCCTGGGTGTGTTCTAACTGAAGGGGGGAGGGATTGACTGGGGGAAATGACTGATCGCTGTTCATACATTGTATGAACAGACGGTCAGGCATTTCTCCCCTGACAGGACTGTGAGCTGTGTGTTTACACACACAGCTCCCGGTTCTCGCTCTGTAACGAGCGATCGAGGGTGCACGGCGGCGCACACCGGGATCAGGGATGAGTGGGGGGCACGCGCCCCTATTGGATGCTGGGAGAGATGACGTATAGCTACGTGATCTCGCCCAGCAGAGCCGACCTGCCACTGTACTCGGCAAGCAGTTAAAAAGGTCTATAGTATCTGACTAAAGCCTAATACACACCAGTAGTTTTTTTTTTTTGTTTAACCTGGGAGGGCTGAACAAAAAAAAAACTGACAACTCAGTAGGAGCCGCGGTACCAACTATCCAAAATGAGTACAGTGATTTCCCCTTACTGTGTTCTGACAGTGGGACGGCCCCCCTGCCAGAACACTCCGGTCATTGGCTGAGAGAGCTGATTGTGACGACCCCTTCTGGCCTCTGTTGGACTGACACCAATACACATGGGCTGAATGATGGCTGGTTTCTATTGAACCAGATGATGCTGCCTGACATGTGTCCCATGTGTACTAGGCTTAAGCTCTGATGGAAGTAGCAAATCAGCCTTTCACAATTTTGATGGTAATTTTGAGGCAGTAACTGAATGGATAGGATTAGTTTTATTTCAGAACTAATATGGTAAGATGCTTCAGAGGCAATTCCTACTTTCATATGGGCCTTGCCTTGTGAAAATCCCTTTAGCTGACTAGTAACATATGTTAGACAACCTAATCTGCATATTATGAAGGCCTGTTGAAAAATGGTAAGGCAGATGAGCCAAAAAATTGGCAAAGTGGACTGGGTCACAACTGCAGAGCTTTAGGCCGCGTACACACGACCAAATCTATCTGCTGGAAACGGTCGACCCGACCGTCCCAGCAGACAGATTCAATCGTGTGTACGGACGAGCCGACGGATTTGGCCAGCCGACAGATTTGAAAGCATGCTTTCAAATCTGTCGGCTGGGAACCCGTCCGCCCTACATGTCTGCTGGTTAGTACGCTAACAAGCAGACATATCATCTCGCACACGCGTCGAATGGTTTCGACGCATGCACGGAAGTGTTTTACTTCCTGGTGCGGTGACGTGGCGGCGTCAACGTCACCGCTACGTCAGCGCGCCGTCTGCCAGCGGGGATTTTGGTTTGATCGTGTGTAAACGATCAAACCAATACGTCCCCAGCAGACAGATTTGTTCAAATCGGTCTGTCCGACCAATTTGAACAAATCTGTCTGCTCGTGTGTATGGGGCCTTAATGTGTCATGCAGAAATTGTGATCATCCTCCAGACTACAGCTGAAAGCTTTGCTTTTTTGTTTTTTATGTTAATTTTACACATACAGTATATTTCTAGCATCTTTCTAATAAATGATCATAAATAAACATAAACATAAATAAATAATATACAATATAAGTGTTCTCTGTGTCTTCCAAAACAAGATACAATTGATCAGAGATTAATGATAATAAAATGAAATATTGTTACCTCGATATCTTAATCTCTTAATTGATTATGCAATTCATCAAGAATTACAGGGCTTGCATATGCTGTTCTGCTTTTAAAAAATGGAATTTAATTTATAATTCCATTTCAGTATACCAGAGAGTATATTTCTGCCGTAACAAACTAAGAGTAATATGTTGCATTAGCATAAAATTGCTTTTATTTGTTTGCTTTCTGAAAGGTAAATTATAGTATAGCATCACTTTCTCTGCATTAAAAGGGGAACAAAGTTTTAATATGCAGCAAATGGATCAATATAAACCTTTCTTTATGTTTTATTTAAACTGCTAATGGACAATATGCATGGTTTTGGTAAATTGCTTACTTACAAGACTTGTTTTTGTTTCAAAATGGTGCATTATAAGTATAATCATGTACAAGTGAGTTATTTAAAGAAAACTGTATCCTTTTTGCTCTGTCTAGAAATGTTTTCAAATGCCCTCCAATAGTACAGACCAATATTCTATAAATCATTTCATATGAAAAATTAACATGACATCAAATATTTATAAATATTAATGTGTATGTTAATATAGGCAAAGCTGTAACAAACAATACTAACCTTGCCAAGTTTCTTAGGACAGGCGCTGCTGATAATGATATCCATTATTTCTCAAGGAATATGCAGTTGTAAAATGTTGATAGTTCTGCGTTAGTTGATCCCTTGCCCCAGTGACCATATTTTATCTTCTGTATGAGTTTTCATCATTGAATACATAGACAATGCGTAAAAAATTATCATCACAAATAGTATCATACTGTATGTTGAGCAAATAAAAATATAGGAAGACACTTGTCTTTCAGCTTTGCCACTGTTACTTAAGTTTAGGCTTCACATAAAATCAGAAAAAATATGAAGTATCACGTAATTAATGTAGTGGGCCAGTGATTTTGATTTAATAGTGATTATTTTCCCTATTTTCAGTGATTTCCTTTCAAGTCGGTGACAGCCCTTGGAAGTGCACATAAGACCCCGACTCTTGAGAGAGGTAAGGAAGAGTTTCTGGTTCACCACTACCATTGGTTTGCGGTGCATTCACGAGTTGTATGAAGTTCACAAGTTGTAAACTTGTTCCCCAAAATGTTGCAGGTTCACCACCAGAAGTAAGGAAATAACTATAATACGGTTCAAAACTATTTCACTGGTCAGCTGAGTAACAAGGGACAATTATTTTAATAAAAGGGGGTTCTCAAAGCATCCATATTGTCAGCATGTCTGGCAGGCTTTAGGCAAAGCTGACTATCCTGTACAGGGTGAAAAGTGTTAATTTATTTGTTTTAACTTTGGGATTAGTGCATGTGTCCCATGGCAGTGCTTTAATAACAAGATTAACCTCTATTGATTTCAGCAGGATTTGCCACAAAGTTCACAATCTTTGAACAAGATTTGTGAAACTGTTTGCCAACTGATCCCAAGTAGAAACACTCATCCCTAAAGAGAAGCGGCTGACTTAAATATGCCTGCCAGGCAGTCGAGTTCCCAAGAATATGGAATAGGAGAAACTGCTAGGCATCAGGACTCTTGAAACTCGATATATCAGGTTACATAGAAAGATATTGTAGGCTGCTTAACTTGAACAAATCAGACTTCACTATCCTGTTGGAAGACCCATCATCAGCAGCTTCCTCAGCCAGCAGTATGTTTAAAAAAAAAAATGGGGGTTAATTTATGTGTTCTATCATTTCTCACTATTGGCTTTTGGTCAGTGTCCAAGGTGAGTCTTAGGCCTCGTACACACGACCGAGAAACTCAACAAAATCCATCAAGAAACTTGGTGGGAGAGCTTTTTTGCCAAGGAAAATGGCCGTGTGTATGCTTTTCATCGAGAAAACTGTCGAGGAACTCGACGAGGAAAAAAGAGAGAAAGTTAAATTTTTCCTCGACGGGAGTCTCAATTTCCTCGTCGTGTTCCTCGTCTGGCTGGTTTTCGATGAGAAACACGTTGGTGTGTATGCAAAGAAACCCGCAGAACCTTCTTTAAAAGTAGCGTTGTAATGGAAATAGTACATTTGTAACAGACTGAAAAGTGCAAATGTCTCTTTCCAAACTTTTACATAACACGCAGTAACATGAGATTAGCAAAAGCAGCCCCAAGGGTTTTGCCAGTGGAATAGAACTTCCTCTGCCCTCTATGTGTTGTACGTCACCGCGTTTGATAACAAGGAGATTTGGTCTTGACTGTGTGTACGCAAAGACAGCTTGTCAAGTTTCTCGACAAGCCTAACAAGGAACTCGTCAAGGAAAATGATGTGTCTTTTCCGAGCCTCGGTCGTGTGTACGAGGCCACAAAGTTGTGAAACAGAGAAACAGAGTTCCTTTATTACTTATGAAAAATGTTCCACTCATGAATACATGTATCAACTATATATATATATATATATATATATATATATATACACACAGAAAAGGCAGGCAGATGGTGTAAATAAAAAAAAGAAAGAAAAAGAGGAAACTTCAAAGTGTGGAAACTTCACATGTGGATGGAGGAGATGTTAGCCCTAGATACCGACACCTACGATAAGTTCAGGACCATATGGCTCTTATGGATTGATTACTCCACTTCTGATTCCTTAAAGACGTTGGGCCAGATTCATGAAGAGTTAGGCTGGCGGATCCAGTGATCCGCCAGCCTAACTGTCACTTTAAGCAGGCCTTTCTGTTTTCTATAACCAGAAAACAAGAAACGCCGGGTTGGAGTTCCGATGCGATCGGCGTAATTGAATTTCGCCATCGCATCGTTACTTCAACTTAAAAATGGCGCCGGGGGCGTTCCCGCTGATTAACGCTGAAAAAATATGTTAATCAGCGGGAGTTGGAAATTCACGATCGTTTTCGGGCGCGACGCAGTGACTTTACGACGTTTCCGGAAGCGATACGCGGCGTAAAGATAAAGCAGCCCCCTAGTGGAATATCCTATGTTAGGTATAGCCGTCGTCATCGCGTCGGAAAAAAAACAAATCGCGTTGTTTGCGTAAAACATTCATGAATGGGGACGTGACGTCATTGACGTTCACTGACAGAACTTGGAGCATGCGCACTGGGATGCATTGACACTCGACGCATGCGCAGTACGTTCGCCGCGGGATCGCGCATAGTTTGAATACTACACGCCCCGTACCTGCCCAATTTGAATTCCGCTGGCTCATTTGCGATGCGTTGCCGCAACTTTAGGAGCAAGTGCTTCATGAATAACAGCACTTGCTCCTAAAATTTCTGCAGCGTAACGTAAATGAGATGCGTTACTCCAGAGCAAAGATGCTCTCATCTACCTGAATCTGGCCCCCAGTTGACACCTTGGGCCCAGCTCTGAGGCTCGATTTGTGTGTTCTCTATACAGCAGGGGGTGTCGTGGCCTGCTCGGTTCTCAGTTCTTCCTTCCCTCCTCCCCCACCCATCTTTTTCCTCTTTCTCTTTTCTCCTTCCTTACTTCTTCTCTTTCTCTCTTTTCTAATGACCAGCTGTAGCTCTGCTGACTTATGCTTCCTCAGCTCTCCTTGTTTCTCAACATCATATACTGTTAACCTCCCTGGCGGTCTTCCCGTGTGTGGCACGGGGTGAGATTTTAAAGCTACGATCGGTAACCCCGTGCCACACACGGACTTGCCTCGCTGGATGCAGAAAAAAGTTTACTTACCTTTTCTCTGCGATCCAGCGATGAATCCCCGCAGTACACGGCGGCCGGATGTCCGCCTGATGCTGTGTGTTCCGCCGATTCCCTTCCCTGCGAGCGTCGCGACGTAGGGGGGGAACGGCGCCAAATTTAAAAAAGTAAACAAACACTATACATACAGTACACTGTAATGTTTCTTATAGATTACAGTACTGTATGTAAAAAATACACACCCCCCATGTCCCTAGTGGTCTGCCCTGTACACTACATGTCCTTTTATATAATAAAAACTGTTCTTTCTCCCTGCAAACTGTAAAGATTGCCCATAGCATTTACCTAAAGGGAAGTCTCCCATTGTTTACAATGGCAAAAATTGTTTTAGAGCAGCTAAAAAACAGCGATAATAAATCAGAATCACTTGCAGCCAATTTAGCGATAGCGGCAGTGTCATTTGTGGGGAAATTCCACCCGTCATACGAAAGGCCGGCCCCCAGCATCATCTGCCCATGGGCCAGGTGGGAATGGGTCAAATTGAATTCGACCAGGAGCAGTGATTTCTTAACCACTTAAGGACCCTGCACTGTATATATACGTCCTCTTTTTAAAGATGGATATCTCGGTAACGGCAGCAGCTGCTGCCACAACCGAGATATCCATCTCTTCAGTGCAGGGTCCTGTGTACAATAACGGCGGTCTTCGCGGCAGATTCGCCGCGAGATCGCCGTTATCGGTGACCGGAGAGGTGCCCCCCCCTCCCGCCGCTTTCCTGTGCTCTCTGCCGCTTACCGTTGCCGTCGGTAGCGGCGGAGGCGATCGGGTCTGTGCGGCTCCTCTGCTGGGATACGAGTGAGGGAAAAATCGCCCCCACCCGTTCCCCATAGCAGCGCTGGGCGGAAGTGACGTCAAAACGTCATTTCCGCCCACTGTCTTAAAGAGATATTTTCTTTTTAAGGCTATTTAAAAAATGACATTTTCCTTTTTTCTTTTTAAGCCTAAAATATGAGATCTGAGGTCTTTTTGACCCCAGATCTCATATTTAAGAGGACCTGTCATGCTTTTTTCTATTACAAGGGATGTTTACATTTCTTGTAATAGGAATAAAAGTGATCAATTATTATATATTTTTTTTTCAGTGTAAAAAATGTTAAAATAAATACAAATAAATAGGAAAACAAAAAAAATTTTTTTTAAAGCGCCCCGTCCCGACGAGCTCGCGCGCAGAAGCGAACGCATACGCGAGTAGGCCCGCATATGAAAACGGTGTTTCAAACCACACAAGTGAGGTATCGCCGCGATCGTTAGAGCGAGAGCAATAATTCTAGCCCTAGACCTCCTCTGTATCTAAAACAATGCAACCTATAGAATTTTTTAAATGTCGCCTATGGAGATTAAGGGTAAAAGTTTGACGCCATGCTACGAGCGGGCGCAATTTCTAAACGTGACATGTTGGGTGTCATTTTACTCGGTGTAACATTATCTTTCACAATATATAAAAAAATTGGACCAAATTTATTGTTGTCTTATTTTTTAATTCAAAAAAGTGTATTTTTTCCAAAAAAAGTGCGCTTGTAAGACCGCTGCGCAAATACGGTGTGACAAAAAGTATTGCAATGACCACTATTTTATTCTCTAGGGTGTTAGAAAAAAATATATAATGTTTGGGGGTTTTAAGTAATTTTCTAGCAGAAAAAACTGTTTTCAGTCTTGCAAACACCAAAACTGAAAAACACCCAAGGTCCTTAAGTGGTTAAATTACTGACATTTCTAATAAAAAATGGTTTTAGAGGCAAAGTATAGGATTGTAAGAAAAGTAAAAAAAAACTAAAAAAATCATTCACATCTATGCTGCAGCATCAATGTGATGCTGCAGCTATGTCACATTGGTTCTAAGACCAAGAACTGAGTGGGCGCTAGCATATAAATCAGCATCCAAGGAGGACTATCAAGGTAGAAAAGCCCAACCAACTGACCCTTACAGTAGTGGACATTTACCCTGTGGCGAGGAGGGTGTAATGATAACCAGAAGTGGAAAAACAGTGAGCATGTTGTTAAAGTGAGCATGTGGCCAGGTCATGGACAGTTTTCCAATAATTTTCTTATTCTTAACATAAACTTTAAATAAACTAGCTTAAAACAAAGAAAAAAACTCTCAATGATCTCTGTAGCTGGAAGTACTGTTGAGCATTTTATGCCAAATGTTCATAGATGAAATACTGTACATGGGCCAGATTCAGGTAGATGAGAGCATCTTTGCTCCAGAGTAACGCTTCTCATTTACGTTACTTTGACGACCCTTTCAGCGCAAGTACTGTTATTCACATAGCAGTTGCGCGTAAAATTGCGCCAGAGTAACGATAATGCGCTGGCGTAACCCGACGCAAGGGGAAGTGGGTGTGATCATATGTAAATGATGGGCGGAGCCCAGCGCAGAGGCTTACGTTCAGCGCATCAACCACGGAGCATGCGCAGTGAGTGAGGCTCCACTCGCCCCCTTTGTGCGCATGCTCACAACTTCCGTCGGCACCACTTCACGGGAAACGTCAGCGCAATGCCTTCCGTTGGACGTTTAAATGCGCCCGTAGAAGCACCATTCCGGCACTAAAGTATATCCTGCTCCCCCTCCCAGCAGTGATGTTACTTTTGTTCTGAGATGGCTGCTCCCGTTCCCCGCAAACACACAGGAGAAAGCTGAACTTTAATGGCCAGGAGCTGTCAGCCGTCATCTCGGCTATGGAGACCTATGTTGTCTTCCTCCATGGCTGTAAAATTTGACAGACAAGCATGGACAGAGGTGTTGTCCTGCAAGTGGGGGTGCTCAGCTAGCTCTTATCGTCGGTAACGCTGCTGTAGCTGCTCTCCTGCTGACCTGTGGCCATCTGGAGTAAAGATAAAGCAGCCTTTTGTAGAAATAACTTTGCGCCGGACGGACGAGATACGCGCGGCGCATGTAGCCAGCGTATGGTGCTAATCCGTTCGTGAATTGGGAAATCTCCCTCATTTGCATATTTGCAGGGGAAATCAATAGGCGCGACTGATGCGCCAAGCGAAATTAAGCGCTGACGATACTCTGGCGTCGGAACGTTCCGCCGCTCGCAAATGGCCCGTTATTGGGCGCATCTAGTTTGGTGGGTACGGGCACATAGAAACGACGGCGCATCTTCACAGTTACGCGGCGCATATCGAAATACTCCAGCGCAAGTGTTGCTGAATCTGGCCCCTAAAGTCATTTTTTTCTCAGCAGCTCAGCTTACCCAGCTTACCCCTTTCAGTAATGACTTTGGTAAGAGGAAGCATGGCGAGAGAATGACTTGAGTGGCTTCCATTGCTGTTGTGATGTTTGAGGTTATATTACACCATGGTATCTGCACAGTTTCCACTGGCTATCAGCACCCCCCAATAGCAGTATTTTATGAGGTCCCATTCACACATCATTGATTTTCTTTTTTTGTGATGTGTTTCTTATGCTTTTTACATGTGTCTTGCAAATTTTGCCATTAATCCCTAATGCAATACACGTTGGCAACTGCACCAAAAATGTATTTGTGTATTTAATAGATCAAAAGAGAGCAGATTATAGTTCATTGTTAGGGTTTACATACACTTAAGGCTGATCACAGGCATCTATCTATATGGTTATCGCTACTCATGTATTATTAAGGAGAGGTCTCCTGCAATGGTACAGCCCCTGTCGGCCAAAGCATATCATAGATATGAACACAGCTTAAACATCAGAATGTTACATATTACCTCTGCTGGACAGAATTACAGTTCTGTTTTGGCCTAAGGGGGCTGTACCATTGCCGGAGACCTCTCCCTAATAATACATTAGTAGAGATATCCAGATATATGCCTGTGATCTTGTAGTCAGCCTTAAGTGTATGTAAACCCTAGGAATGAACTATAATCTGCTTCCTTTTGGTCTGTTAAATATACAAATTAAAGATTTTTTTATATCTTTCACTATCTTCACTCTTTTTACAACATGCTTTAAACTCTCCAAGAAAACAATCATTTTCAGACTAAATGGCTAGGATAAAATGTTGTTTTAAGTCTGTTCTAACCTTGCACCTGATTTTAATTTTGAAAGTGTTGTTCATTAAATTTACTGTACATCTAACAGTAAGACCTTGATAGATTCCCCCACTGCTAGTACTTATTTCTTTACAACCTCCCAGTGCGTTTCACTGGAATGATGTTAAAGGCAACAGACAAAAAAAGGAAAGCTGATCTATTTAGTAAACATATATCATTAGGGATCCTATTTTTTGCTTACTACAAGGTAGATCATTTCTGCAATCTGCTCATTTGACTCTTATCAATACAAGTAAACATTCATTAAGTATAAACAGGAGCAGTTGGGACTCTGGTAGTTTTATAGATGTGCTAGAGCAGACTGGAACAAGTAGAACTCTCAGCGCAAATATAGCATCTCATCATTTCACTGTTACCTTTAGACAGAAATAAACACTACTCAGGACACAGTACAAGGAACAGTTTACTCAAGAGGTAAGTAACGAAGATGAGCAATTTTATATCCATTTTGATTTATTGCCATTCAGAACAATTGATTAGGTAGGTTAATTATTGCTTTGTAACCACATTTGAACTGTGATAAGCCTCATTCCCTCCCTGTGGTGTACTGCTGAAAATGTGTCAATGCTGTGTAATTTTTAAATAACACAATAGGCATTCTTTTGTTTTCATATCACTGAGAAAATAATATCAACACAGTTATCAGTGCTTTAGAAAAGTGGCTAATTAAAATGTGGGTGAGCTGTAAAAATGCCATCGTGACATGTCATATGTCACTTCATTTCTAATAATAAAAAAAAAAAATCACCCAGAGAAATGCACGTTCATTTACTCAGGAACTAACATTCACACAATGAGGCATTATACTGTTTAAAAAATATAAAAAAGATAATTACAGGAAATACATAAAATATTCCAACATGAGCATAATATTAAAACAAGGCTGTGTCTCTGTAACTTTATACAGGCTTTCACCAAACTGAATTTCTTTGTAATATACTCTCTGGCCTTTTAACTTGGGTCAGCTGGTTTTAAAGATCCAGTAAGTGGGCTTTTGAATAAGCCAGCCCCCTCAATATGAAAGGGCTAGGTCACAGCTGCCATATTGACATGGTGCTTAAAGCGGAATTTCACCCTAAATATAAGCCCTCCCATGTGATCCAGCATACTGGCGTCAGCGCCAGTATGCTGTTTTTTTTTTTTTTTAAATCCATGTACTTACTGTCTTATTCAGAATTTTATTTTTTTTACCCCGCGGTGGACGGCGCCAGTATAGCGCGTCACATCTTACGAAAGTACCCGAAAAGGACTCGGGTAATCTCGGCGAAAATGCGGCGCCTGCGCACAGACCTAGGAGCTGACTGCGCAGGCGCCGTATTTCTCCGAGTCCTACGGCTATGGCGCGTCACGCCCTCCGAAAAACGCCGAAATAGGACTCGGAGAAATACGGCGCCTGCGCAGTCAGCTCCTAGGTCTGTGCGCAGGCGCCGCATTTTCACCGCAATTACCCGAGTCCTTTTCGGGTACTTTCGTAAGATGTGACGCGCTATACTGGCGCCGTCCACCGCGGGGTAAAAAAAATAAAATTCTGAATAAGACAGTAAGTACATGGATTTAAAAAAAAAAAACAGCATACTGGCGCTGACGCCAGTATGCTGGATCACATGGGAGGGACTTATATTTAGGGTGAAACTCCGCTTTAACTGTGATAGGGAAAGAATAAGGAGTGCTGCTGACAAACTGCATAGTGACATATAACATAAGGTTTGTAGGAACTAGCAGATTCAGTTGATGAACAGGCTTTTTCTGGCACTTTTTGTTTACAAGTTTAAATCTGTATTTGTTGCTAGAAAATTACTTCTAACCCCCAAACATATTTTATTTTTATTTTTTAGCAGAAACCGTAGAAAATAAAATGGCGATCCTTTAAATTTTTTATGTCACAAGGGTCTTTGAAAAAATAAACTTTAATGAATAAAAAAACAAAACACAATATTTACTCCAATTTTTTGTATAATGTGAAAGGTGATGTTACACCAAGTAAATACACTAAGCAAAATTATAAACGGAACACTTTTGTATTGGTTCCTATTTATCATGAGCTGACCTCAAAGATCTCCGACTTTTACTATGTACACCAAATACCTATTTCTCTCAAATATTGTTCACAAATCTGTCTAAATATGTGTTAGTGAGCACTTCTCCTACAAATTGCATGCTCCCTCAAAACTTGTGAGATCTTTGGAATTGTGCTGTGTGATAAAACTGCACATTTTAGACCTCTTTCACACTGGGTTGCTTTGCAGGCGCTATAACGCTAAAAATAGTGCCTGCAAACTGACCTGAAACAGTCGCTGCTGTCTCTCCAATGTGAAAGCCCTGAGGGCTTTCACACTGGAGCGGTGAGCTAGCAGGACGGTAAAAAAAGTCCTGCTAGCAGCATCTTTGGAGTGGTGAAGGAGCAGTGTGTATACTGCTCCTCCACCGCTCCTGCCCATTGAAATATATGGGGCACCGCGGCTTTACCGTCGGCAAAGCGCCTCTGCAGAGGCGCTTTGCGGTGGTTTTTAACCCTTTCTCAGCCGCTAGCAGGGGGTAAAACTGCCCCATTGGCGGCCGAATAGCGCCACAAAATTGACGGTAAAGTGCAGATAAAAATAATGGCGCTTTACCGCTGATGCCTCCCCCGCCCCAGTGTGAAAGAGGTCTTAGTGGCCTTTTATTGTGACCAGCCTAAGGCCACGTACACACGATCAAATCTATCTGCTGGAAACGGTCTGACAGACCGTCTCTGCAGACAGATTCGATCGTGTGTACGGGCGAGCAGACAGATTTGTCCAGCAGACAGATTTTAAAGCCTGCTTTAAAATCTGTCTGCTGGGAACCCGTCGGACCGATATGTCTGCTGTTTAGTACGCTAACCAGCAGACATATCTGCCCGCACATGCGTCGAATGGATTGATGCATGCGCGGAAGTGTTTTTCTTCCTGGTGCGGTGACGTGGCGGCATCAACGTCACCGCCATGTCACCGCGCTGTCTGCCGGCGGGGATTTTGGTTTGATCGTGTGTACAGCAATCAAACCAAAACAGCCAGCAGACAAATCTGATCAAATCGGTCTGTCCGACCGATTTGAGCAGATTTATTTGGTCGTGTGTACGCGGCCTAAGGCACACCTGTGCAATAATCATACTGTCTAATCAGCATCTTTATATGCCACACCTGTGAGGTGGATGAATTATCTTTGCAAAGGAGAAGTGCTCACTAAGGCTGGGTTCACACTACGATTTTCCCGTCCGTCAGCCGCATACGATTTCTGTTTTGAAAACGTACGGGCCCGTACGGGAAAACGCATACATAGACAATGCATTGCAAATCGTATGCACTCAGATGCATCCGGGTGCGTACGATTTGCTGGCAAAACGTTTTTTAACAGTACACAAAACCGTGTTCGACCACGGTTTTGAGTCCGTTTTTGAAACCGTATGGCAAACGCATACGTTTTTTTTAACATTAAAGTCAATGGAAAACGCACATATGTGTGGCTCCATACGTATAAACCGTATGCGTTTTTCGTCTGCGCTTGCACATTTTCAAAACAAGAAAATCTGTATTTATTAAATGACACTAATTCCAAAAACGTTTCAGCCTCATACGTTTTTTCATATAAATCGTATGCGGCTGACGGACGGGAAAATCGTAGTGTGAACCCAGCCTAACACAGATTTAGACAGATTTGTGAACAATATTTGAGAGAAATAGGCCTTTTGCGTACATAAAAAAAGTCATAGATATTTGAGTTCAGCTCATGATAAATAGGGGCAAACACAAAAGTGTTGTGTTTATAATTTTGCTCAGTGTAGATACCTAACATGTCATGCTTTAAAATTGTGGAATGGAATGGTGACAAATTATGGTACTTAACCACTTAAGGACCGGACCAATATGCTGCCAAATGACCCAAGGGGTTTTTGCGATTCGACACTGCGTCGCTTTAACAGAAAATTGCGCGGTCGTGCGACATGGCTCCCAAAAAAAATATGCGTCCTTTTCTTCTCATAAATAGAGCTTTTTTTGGTGGTATTTGATCGCTTCTGCGATTTTTTATTTTTTATGTTATATACAAAAATAGAGCAACATTTTTGAAAAAAAGTCAATATTTTTTACTTTTTGTTATAAGAAAAATCAATAAACTAAATTTTAGTCAAACATTTAGGCCAAAATTTATTTAGCCACATGTCTTTAGTAAAAAAAAATCGCAACAAAAAAAAAATCGCTACCTAGCGGGAACAGCGACACTAATACAGCGATCAGAAAAATGATTGCTTAGTGATGCTGGCAATAGGGAGTGAAAGGGTTAACTAGGGTGGTGATCAAGAGGTTAAAACTTTATTAGGGGGGGTACAGGGGCTACCCAGGGCCTAACACTAACTGACTGTCACACTGCCTGTTACACTGCAACTAAATACAGTAAAAAAAAGAAAGGCGCACCGACCTTGTGCATTACCACTTATACATTTTAATATACACAAAATAAAAAGCAATGGTCCTACTTACAAACATTCAGTAGTAAGCGCATTAAAAACAGCTGAACCTGGACCTCACGGCACCTGCCAGTCAGACCCTAAACACCAATATGGCTGACGCGTTTCTGGGGCGTACCCCCTTCTTCAAAGCCTAGGCTTTGAAGAAGGGGGTACGCCCCAGAAACGCGTCAGCCATATTGGTGTTTAGGGTCTGACTGGCAGGTGCCGTGAGGTCCAGGTTCAGCTGTTTTTAATGCGCTTACTACTGAATGTTTGTAAGTAGGACCATTGCTTTTTATTTTGTGTATATTAAAATGTATAAGTGGTAATGCACAAGGTCGGTGCGCCCTCCTTTCTTTTCTTTTTTTCACTTTTAGCCATATGAACACCCTTTGTTCTGTGGAGGGCTGCAAGACTTAAGACTTTGCCTTTATACCATACTGATACACCCAGTTTGGCGATACACCAGAGCGCAGGAGGATTTTTGTGGTAACTAAATACAGTAATCATACATGTATGATTACTGCATTCAGTGACACTGTGACAGGGGGAGGGGGGGGGGCGATCGGGGGGGTTAAATGTGCCTATATGTAGTGTTAGTGCAGTGTAGTGTTAGTGCAGACTTACTTGCGTTGTGATCTCTCATCAGCAGTGGTTGAAAAAAACGCTGAGGGAGAGATCACATCGCTTCCTCCTTCCTGTGTTTACACAGGAGGAAGTGACACACAGACGGGCGGGCGCATTGGCTGAGAGCGATCCGGAGGGGGTGGACAAGAATGAATAGCCGATCCCTAATCCTGGATCGCTCGTACAGCCATGCGGACCGCTGCATGTACCAGGGGGGTCCCGATCGGACCCCCGACCCACCTCAAAGCACCAACGTATATATACGTTGATGTGCCTGTCGGTGCCATTGTGTCGACGTAAATGTACATGTCCTTAAGTGGTTAAAAATCACCATAGGCAATGGTTTAAATGCCTTTACAGGTCATTTGTTTAGAGTTACAGAGGAGGTCTAGAACTAGAATTTTTGCTCCCACTATGACACATGTGTGGTTCGAATATAATTGTAATATGTGTGCGTGACTTATGTATGTATTTGCTTCTGTGCGCAAGCACAGATAGATGGGGAAACTTTAAGTTTTTTTTTTTTTTTTTTATTATTATTATTTTTTGAATTTTGTTTTTATCACTAATATTGAAAAAGAATGACAGATTATCTTTATGGAGAGATCTGGGGTCAAAAGACCCCAAATCTCTTCTTTACTTTTAAAAGCAAAAGATCAAATGCTTCATTATTTTCCTTTAACCACTTGCCTAATGTGCACCTACACCCCCTTCCTGCCCAGACAAAATTTAAGCTTCCGCCACTGCGTCGCTTTAACTGAAAATTGCGCGGTCGTGTGACGTGGCTCCCAAACAAAATTGGTGTCCTTTTTTTCCCACAAATAGAGCTTTCTTTTGGTGGTATTTGATCACATCTGCGGTTTTTATTTTTTGCGCTATAAACAAAAACAGAGAGTCAATTTTTTAAAAAATGCAATATTTTTTTACTTTTTGCTGTAATAAATAACCCCAAAAATATATAAAAAAAAATATTTTTTTCCTCAGTTTAGGCCGATACGTATTCTTCTACATATTTTTGGTAAAAAAAAAATGCAATAAGCGTTTATCGATTGGTTTGCGCCAAATTTATAGCGTTTACAAAATAGGGGATAGTTTATGGCATTTTTTTTTTTTTTTTACTATTAATGGCGGCGATCTGCGATTTTTTTATTGGGACTGTGACGTTATGGCGGACACTTCAGACACTTTTCTGACATTTTTGGGACCATTTACATTTATACAGTTACAATGCTATAAATATACATTGATTACTGTATACATGTGACTGGCAGTGAAGGGGTTAACCACTAGGGGGCGGGGAAGGGGTTAAATGTGTGTCCTATGAGTGTTCTAACTGTGGGGGGAGGGGGGGTGACTGGGGGAGGTGACCGATTGTGTCCCTATGTACAAGAGACACAGCAACGGTCTCCTCTCTCCCTGACAGGACGTGGAGCTCTGTGTTTACATACAGAGCTCCACGTCCCCGCTCAGTTACTGAGCAATCGCGTGTACCCGGCGGCCATGACTAGGGCATGATGGGAATTGTAGTTCCTGAACAGCTGGAGGGCCGTAGTTTGAGGACCCATGGTCTAGCGCTTAGTAATAGCTATGACTAAGCACTAGACCTCTGTGCAAAACACGTCAGTTTTATATCTCACTGCTTGCTTTGCTGTGTTTTGTAGTGCTTTTATCCTTTTTGCACCGATAAAGGCTACCTTTAAGGTTTATTTGGGTGTGCGGCTGTCCATGAATTTTCTCCATTGATTTCTGCCTTGTGCATTCCCAGCACCCGCCGTCTCTGAGGAGGACATTGATTGCTCATTGCACTCACCTGAAGCCGTGGTTTCCCTTTCACTATTTTATTTAACAAGATTGTGCAGATTGGTATTCACTTTATAGTATATCAGAAACACATGTGAAAAAAAATAAGCAGAGGCAGGACAGTATGTGCGTTGCTCACATAGGCCATAATGTGTGAAGACAAACCAAGGTTTTTTATGGTCAGACTTTTTTTCAAAAGATGGACCAAGGACTGAAACTTGGGGCCCATTCTGCAGTAAAGTCTATAATTTCCTGTGGAGTGGGAGGGTCACTCGAAGGTCAAACCCGGGAGCCATTTTACAGCAAGGTCCATCACTCCTTGCATGGTAGGCTGATGAATATTAAATTACTCCATAGACTTTGTGTCGCAGACGCACATTTCCAAGACAACCAACATGGGCCTACATATAGAGACAAGGAAATGAGAACAGAGACAAAAAAGGGGGGCATTATTTTTTTTTTTTTTTTTTTTATTTCAGGGGGGTAATTGATTTTTTTCCAAAGGGAAATAAGAGGAAGGAGAAGTTCATTGAGGCAGCAATGGAGGCAGCAACAGTATCAACAGTGACAATAACAGGCAAAATGTTTGGTCTTTTCTTAAAGAAATGAAAAGTATTTCTTAAATACTGCAGTCTTTCCACGCAGCTTTTTACCACCTTTTTCTGTCACTTTTTAAACAGTCTTTGTTTTTCTTTACTTCCTTCAGACTACTAATTAAGGGGAGTGGTTAATTGGTCACAGGTGCTTGAGGTCCTATACAACTTGCTGTAGAGCACATCTGAATTTGCCAGGTTTGCTGGTTGGAATCTGAAGAGTAGGAATGAGCTCCGGCGTGTTCGCACAGACCACGTGCAGAGCCCGCCAGGAAGTCTGCACGGCGCTGCTCTAATCACAGGCAGTAAGACATTTCCCGATCTCTGCAGCCGAGCAACGGGACAATGTCTCCCTGTCTGTGATTAGCACAGCGCTGTGCAGAATTCCTGGCGGGCTCTCCACGTGGACTGTGCAAACACGCCGGAGATCATCCCTACTGAAGAGTGTGAACTTGAGTGGAGAGTGAAAAACAGCTTTGCTTTTCACTGCCGGTGACTGCTGTGTTTGCATATTTAGGTTCTTTTTGGGGTCTTTCATTTACCACCTTTTTCTGTCACATTTTAGGCCTCATTCCCATGGACATTTTTACAGCCACTTTTATGAGCATTTTTTGCAGTTTAAAAAACGCCTCTCCATATTAGCCTATGGCCTCATGCCCAGCATGACGTTTTTGAGCTGTAAATGGCATAGCTGCAAAAAAATAACAGCACCAATGCTTTCTGAAGCTCTAGCGTTAGAGCTGTAAAGACGTCAGGTGCCAACAAAAGGTGTTAAACCCGATTTAACAAGGCTTACACAGTGTTAAGCCTCGTCCGGCATTTCTTTCTCTGTTCAAAACAAATGGTTCCCTATGGAGGTCACACCACAAGTCGGATCAAGATGATCCGACTTGTGGTGTGACTTGCGTGCTGAGAATCTTGAAGTGGAACCCCGCAGAGGTGCATTGCGGGCAGTATTAACCCTTTTTCGGCCGCTAGCAGTGGTTAAAACTGCACCGCTAGCGGCCGAATATTGCGGTAAATACGACGGTATAGTGGCGCTAATTTTAGCGGCACTATACCGCCACCTCGCCTCCCGCTGCAATGTGAAAGCAGCCTAAGTCTTTTTCTCACAGAAACAGTCTGTTTTAGCCTAGGCTCACACTGGACTGTGGGAATGAAGCTGTGTGAGTTCAGATGAACTTGCTTGATTTCACTCCTGCTTGTCAGTCCCGAGTTTGGCTGCGATAACAGAGACATATGTGCCAAAATCACAAAAAGTAGTACAGAAACGACTTTTTGAAATCGGTGCAGTGTCGAATGGCATGTTAAAACGCACCAGTGTGAACCAGGGCTTAAATAAGATTAATCGGGACTGACCATATTTGTCGTTGAATTTCACCTGTTTTACCAGGGTATATCAAGTTGGATAATGGGTGTAACAATTTTGATTGTATACTGGTGTGTCGATTTAAATTCTTTGTTCTCAGACCTACTTTTTCTATGACTGATGAATGACCGGGATAATTCCTGTGGGTTTAACAGCGTATGGACATATCATTAACAGTACATCTTTACCATTATGGGGTAGTGCACTATATGTCCTTTGTTTACACAAAGTTTATTACTGCCCTATTTAGGAAAGAGCTATAGGGGTCCCTTAATAGCTGGCTTAGAGCCATTGTAGAAGGATTTTGGGGGGTGTTCTGTATTGGGTAGGGTGGGTATGTCACAGTGGGAATTGTGCTTTCAGCCCCTTGGCTATTCTCGAGGGGTGCACCATTGTCCGACACAGGGTGTGTTATTTTAGAGGAGTTTTTTTTAAGGGAGAGGATAAAACCCCCCTTTTAGGAGTACATTGGGTATGTGGGGTTTTGGGCAATGTGTTAGAAATATTTTGTGTAGAATCTCTTGTTTTTTTATTTTTTTGGTCTAAATGCCATAAATCTGCCTGTGAAAATAAGTAAATAATACTGGCTGCTAGGTACCTGGGAGGAGAAAGATTATGCTACCGAAGTAGAGAAACTGCCTCACCTCTTAAAAATAAAAGAATAAAAACAAAAATAAATTAAAACAAAAAAAGAAATTGTGACTGGGAATGTGCCATCTTGACACTAGACAATTTCTACTAAACCTATGCCTGGAGTCTATATTTCAAATATTTGGGGAACTATTCAGTATACTAGGTTAAGGGGATTTTGTGATTATAGGGTTGTGATTTTTTTTATTTTTGTTTTATTTGGGCACTCTGCTTTAACATGTTATTAAACTTTTGGAAATAATGGATAGCTGCCAGACAGTTGGACCACAGTTGTTTAACTTTCCAGCAGCTGTCTGTTCTAAATGAAGTGGGCCAGCAGTAGGGGACAGCACATCACACGGCTCCCTTTTTTATTTTTTATCCAACAAACTTTATTCACACAAAAGTGACACTTCATTCATGTCACTGTAAAACAGTGGGGTGCACAGGAACATGCGATCTTTGTAAATTGCAGCATGTCTTCATTTTATCGCAAATGATAGCAGTGCATTCTCGGGCTGCGTTTCAGTGTGAATAGGACACAAAGAAAATGCCAGGCATTACATTAGTGTGCATTGGCCTTTAAAATAATGCATTATAGTACTTTTAAAAAAGAAGCTCAAAATAGTGTTGTGATAGAACAAAAGCACTGTCTTGTGTGTTGAACATATAATTAAAATTGACTTGGTATGGGCCAACCTAGCTTTTTCCAAGCTTAATACTTAATACACATTTTCCAACATTTCTGTTTATGAGCCATCTATCTAAAAGGATGAGCTGAGGGGAGCAAGATCATATGCCAAACATGTTATTTAAAGGGTTTTTCCGTGCAAACTTCAAAGTCACATATAAAAAAAAAAACGTTCACATCTTCTGCAAAACCAACTATAATGGATGTTAAGAACAATGTACAAATCCTTTTATTTCAGGAAAGCTCACTATGGGAGCAGTCCACTTTCACAAAATGCTTTGCCTCTTATTTTGGGTTATTAGGTATTCGCGTTTCTTTTTGCTTGTTAATTTACCCTTATACGTAGGATGCCGATTCCCTCTTTTAGGTCAGTGATGACCCTTAGGGGACCCTCCATTCATATCTCCTTATTCCTTCAGAATATCTATATTCATTGTAATTGCCATGAACAGTGAAATGGGTCCAACTGAATGTCAACCTTTTCTGCTAGCTCCAATTTACTTTTTTAGGGTCTGTGACCCTATCCTACAGCTGTGTTGATACAATGAGAAAGATTTATTAAAACTGGTGCACACAGAATCTTGTGCAGATATGTTTTTTAACCAAACACCTTCTAGCTTTTATTTTCAAAGCTTTTTAAAAATTTCAAATTGAACAAGCTGAAGTTAGGAGCTTATTGGTTACCATGCACAGCTTCACCAGAGAATGTGTGTTTTAGTAAATCTTTCCTTATGGCTTATATGTTTTGCAAAATCTAATAAAGGTATTATTGTGTGCTGTAACCCTTTACAACCACTTAAACCCTATATTCAGTGTCCAGGAATTGAACTTGAAGCCTCGTACACACGACCATTTTTTTCGGCAAAAACCAGCAAGAAAACTGCTTCTTGCCGAGATTACAGTTCGTGTGTACGAGGCATTCAGGTTTCTCATCAGGAAATCTGACCAGAATCTCGACGAGAAGAATGTGACATGAGCCATGCTCGTCGTACGCGGTGACGTCACCGCGTTCTTTCCTTTCAAGAGAATCACTGTTCTTTTGAAAGGTCAGTGTGTACACTCGGGCGGCAAGAGATTTCTGACAAGATTCTTGCCCATGTGTACAGGGCCTTAGGCTCTGTTCACATGTTGGTGTTCCGAATTACAGACTAGACATGTGCATTTGTTTTTGTCTGAAAATCGGGTATTTTCGTTATCATTTTAACGAACGAAAACGAAAGCGCAAGAAACGAAAACCGAAAGATCCAACATAAAAAATGCTTTATTTTCGTTTTCGTTCAGATCCGACAATTTCGATGTTTTGTCGAATTTTCGTCGTTCAATTTAGAAAATTTGACAAAGCATCGAAAATCTTCGTTTTCGGACGAAAATTTTCCCGACGAAAACGACATAAAGCAAAATGATTTTCGGGAGTAACTAAATAAATTTATTTTCCAAACGAAAACGAAAAAACAAAACAAAATATTCCAGTCTGCACATGTCTATTACAGACAGAATCACAAGCAAAATTGCTGTGAATCTGCCCGCAATTCGAAATTGCGGAAAATCGCACTACACCCATGTTATCACCGTCACTTATAATGGCACCCTGATTGTGGCCTGATTTTTGCCATGATTCTTGCACTTCTCAGGCGTCCCGTGGTTCTGTTGTGATTGTCGCCCGATGAATCACAGCAGAATTGTGCCGTGATCGGGGATTCATTGGAAGTGATCTTAGCTTGCACAGATATCCAGCAATTTGCCACTGTTTTGAATCGCGGGCAGAATTTTACCCAGGATTGGGAACGCCAAGATGTGAATGGAACCTTAAAATGGTTGTACACCCTGTAAAACCACTTTTACCTATAGGTAAGCCTAGATTAAGGCATATCTGTAGGTGCTAAAATTATCTCCTAAACCTCCATGGTTTAGGAGATACTTACAATAGAGACGATCAACGATGTCTATGGCGCAGGCACACTTTAGAAATGGCGATCAAGCCATTTCTAAAGGAGGTCATGCCAATCACAGCGCGGGAGCTGTGATACCTGGAAGTAATCCCCGGGAGAGATGTCGGCTGCTGGAGCGGTATACAAGCATGGCTGCGGGGGCTTCGATCTCAGGTAAGTACCGTAATTCATAATGAGTTAGTATGCTGTGCTTACAAGCTCATTATGCATTTGTCTTGTAGGGTTTTAATTTTTTGGACTTTTTCGGGGTTTCAAACAGCTAAATGGGGGACATTTGACATCCTTATAGATCAGCACTATGGCAGTAGTTTAGAATTGATGAGAGTGGGTTTACATCCACTTTAATAGAAGTTTAGTGAGAGAGGGTTCACACTTTTCAGCCTCATGCTTTTCCGTCCGTTACAGCGTGACAAATGTGCTATCTCCATTACAAACGCTAGTTTTACCAGACTGAGCACTTCCGTCTCGTACTTGATTCAGAGCATGCGTGGAATTTTGTGCATCGGAATTGTCCACACACGATCAGGAAAATTAACCTCACATTTTCTCCATCTTCCTGTTGCTATCTCTGTGGCAGTAAGTGAAGGGACATTTCTCTAATGATACAGCAAAAATTTGACTGACAAGGGTTTAACCCTCCTGGCGGTATTCCCGAGTCTGGCTCGGGGTGGAATTTCATTACCAAAAGCGGTAACCCCGAGCCAGACTCGGGATTGCCTCGCAGCAGCCACAGGCATGGTTTACTTACCTTGTCCCTGGGTCCTGTGATGCCTCTCCGCTGTGTGATCGAGTAGTGTCTCCTCGCTCGATTCACAGTGTCCCTTACGACGCACGGGGGCGGAAAAATGACGCAGCAGCTTTATTAAATTCCCCCAATGACTCCAACTCATGCAGAACTCTCTCTATGCCATGCCATAAAGGAAGTAGGAAATGAGTCAGTGGCCACATTTCAGAGGACCCAGCACCAAGAAATAGATGAGTGCTTGGGGACTAGGACTGCCATTTTTAAATCCATGAGGGGCTGCAAAACATATTCAAACCCTGAACTGCTGTTTCAATTAAAAAAGTTTTTTCTTTTTATTCAACTTTCATCATTTTTCTAGCAACTTTTCAAAAGTGTTATAAGCTGCAGGTTAAGGATAGTTTGAGTAAAAATAAAATGTCTCAAAGACATAATGGCTATGCTATGTGACCAATGATAAATAATAGATTAAAGTCATGTACTGTATAAAAATGCAGGAAATGTATATGTATGAATACGTGTGTATTTTGCAGAGGCATGCTTTTCTGAACTCTTATCACTTCACTATCCTGGAGTTCATTAAAGAAAGACAATGAACCTTATGAGCCTTATATAGACATATTGTTCTCATTACTGCTAGAATCAAATTCAAGACTGGCCAATTTAAGGTAACTTACTCAACATGATGTAAGTGTAACAACCCACAGTAATAACGACCGCCTGCAGAGACAAGCCAGGTGGCACAAAAGCGATTAGTACTTTGCTCAACTACATGACTACACAAACCACATTACAGGTTTCAATTTGTTCCACATTTGTTAAAGATTGACCCGAGTCTGTAAATGGCTGAATTTTTCTACATCATGTAATAAATGGCAATGAATAATTCTGGTTCACTAAACTTATAAATGAGTATCCCGTGCATGAAAGCACATGCTTTTTATGACATCCAGCTGATTGTAAGAAGGAGAAAAAAAAAACAGTTAAAAGAAAAATGGTAAAATCATGATGATTATGATTAGAAAAAGCACAGCAAATTTTTAAATAATGAAAAAATGCCATACATAAAGTTCCACTTCTCAAGGCTTCCCATTACCTGGTGGGATTGATTTACTAAGACTGGAGAGTGCAAAATCTGGAGCAGCTCTGCAAAGAAACCAAGCGGCTTCCAGGTTTTATTGTCAAAGCTTCATTGAACAAGCTGAAGTAAGAAGCTGATTGGCTACCATGCACATCTGCATCAGATTCCTAGTGCTCCAGTTTTAGTAAATCTTCCCCAGTCTGTCTAGAAAAAGCATTGCTCTAACAGATTAGGTTGGTAATCCACAGAGTGATAGTTAGCTAACTAGCATTCCCAGAAAAATGAATAACTATTGGCAGACCCTTTTTCTCTCATGATAAGTTACATTACTGAAATAAATAAGGGGGTTGCTTTGGATGACCTCCATCTGAAAATGCTGGTTACCTCAATGTTGTGCTGATCTACTGTTCTCAATTCTTTCGGAGTCGCTGGCCAGGGAAGTATGAAAATCAGGAAAGTTAAAAGATCAGAAGAAAAGTCAGAAGACTTTATCTACATGCTTGTTCTGGGTCAGTAACACAGATTATTGAAAAAAAATAGGAATGCAAAACATTTTCAAGGAGAGGTCAGCCATTGCAGTCTTCATATGTCTCTCATGACAGGTTTCAGATTAGGAGAATTTTCAACATTTACAGAATAAGTTTGTACAGTATGTCCATAAATAATATATACCAAGCAAGCTCTCCATGTAGGAGTATTAATGGGAGCCTCTTATCTCATTGGAGATCAAAGGATCAACCAATGATTTTTTTCAGCACGTCCAGCTGACATTCCAGTGGATGGAATTCTTCCGATTCTATTGTTCCCTGATCATACATTTTCACTTATACAAGAAAAATGGTGTCTGGGTTTCTGTTATAGTACATTTGAGCAGAGAATTTCATACCAATTTACCTCATAGCTTGAAAGATAAAAGTGCCTTCTAAGGGATTAAATCCTTTATTGTTGAGGGGAAAAGTCCAGTTATATGCATTAAAAGTCTTTTGGAAACTTCATCGCAGATTTGAACCTGCTTCCATTGCTTGCTTGCTGTTGATAGGGAAACAGGCCATTTCTATAACTTTCTCAAATCAGCTGATAAGTGGGAATATATGCTTGCAATTACCAGCTGTTGTACTGCATAAACTACAAACCCACAGACCAGTGCTGGGACAAGGTCATCAAGCGCCCAGGGCAAAGATGCCAAACTGAGCCCCCCTATCCCTTAGGGTTAGGGTCAGGGTGGCCCCCCAGCCCTGCAATAAACCATTGTGCCAGGGGCAGCCTCTCCTCATGCCCACCCCTTGTCCCAGCCCTGCCACAGACCAATGTATACTTTACAGACACCAAACGCCTACCAGATCACCCCAAAGGAATCAGGGGGAGTCCTACAAAGATACAAGGCTGTTTTATTATATATTATTAGGTTAGAAACTTTGTATATTGATACAAAGTTTTAACAGTTATCTCTTATTAAGTAAAAGTCGATAAATAAAAGGTAATCTTAAATAAAACAATATTTCCCTCTGGGTGATCTGTGTACATTAAAAGGATTTTAACAAACTTTGTTGCAGATTCCTACCTTTTTTTTATTTTGAAAAAATCAGTTATTTTCTCTGTATCTATGTTCAAAGTGAGTCTAATGGGAGTGTTTTTAGAATTATCGACCAGCCACTACACCTGCAGCGCTCTGTGGACAATTGCAGGGTCTGCATCCCATTAGACGTTATTTCCTAATGGGAATATCTCGCCAAAAATTAAATTTTTGTTGCGAAGATGTCTGAAATCTGACTTGTATCTTAGTGCAGGCTTCGGGGAAAATCAGTGAGGCCAATCACACAAGCAAAAAATTATGTTTCTGAGGGGCATTCTGTACACATTATGTGTACAGAACACCTCCAGGTAACCATATTGCATTGTGAAAAGTGAAAACATTGCGCCAATGACTACTTTGTGTGCTAATCGAGCTGCTGTAGGTGATCTATTGTGTAGTTTTAGTAGGGGGTGCTGTGACTAATACTTAAATTGAGACATACAAACAATACATTGTGAACAATGAAAATAAATACAGTATATATACAACAATGCATATGATGGATCTATGTGATTAATACAAGTGTGAATAGTACATATTCTTTAGTGAACTGTCCAAATAAAAAGTGGTTAATTCAATCAATAAATGTAGCTATCCTCCACCGCTTTATAGACATTCAATGACACCCAAGGTGCTCATATAAGATAACCTGCTCACCAGACAGAAGGTCTGAAGCTAAAAAGAAGGTCAGAAATCGCTTGTGCTACAATATTGCAGCCTGGTGTGGAATCGTGGATATATGAGATGAGAAAAACAAGGAGGAACCAATAGTGTAATATTTCTTTATTTAAAACATGAGAAAATAAAAATTCCTGCTTACATTGTTTATGAATGAATGAATGAAAACTTATATAGCGCGGCACATGCGAACTGAATCGCCTCTGGGCGCTTGTTGTTCCTGTCTCCTTTGCTATCAAAAGAGAAAAGTCTTGACCTTTTTCCTAAATGCTAGGTGGTTCTCCTCCAACCGAATGCTGGTTGGTAAAGCGTTCCATAGTCTGGGACCCTGGATCGCAAATCTTCTTTCTCCTTTGGACTTGAAGTTGGCTTTCGGAACCTGGAGCAGGTTCTGATTCGTGGATCGCAAAACGCGATTTGGATTATGCACTTTTATTAATTCGCATAAGTAAAGGGGGGCATTCCCATGGACACATCTATGTGTAAGACAGAGAGCTTTAAAAGCAATTCTGTCTTTAACTGGCAGCCAATGAAGGGCTCTCAGTGAAGGTGAGATGGATTCCCAGGGTTTTTTCCCAGTCACAAGTCTGGCGGCCGTATTCTGAACGACTTGCAGACGAGTGATTTGGTACTTGGGGAGGCCGAGGTAAAGGGCATTTGCATAATCCAGCCTAGAGTTTACAATAGTTCCCACCACGACCGCTAGATCTTCTTTAGGGATGAACGGAGTGAGTCTGCGTAGTAGGCGCAGTAGATGGTGAGATCCGCTGACCACTGACCCTATTTGTGCGTCCATTGTCATAAAGGAGTCAAAAATGACCCCTAGGCTTTTGACTTTGGCGCTAGGGGTGATGAGCTTGCCCAAAATAGGCGGGGGAGTCCACGCTGTTGAAAGTTGATTCCTACGCTTGGCGTGAAACAGAAGAAGTTCTGTTTTCGCTCCATTGAGTTTAAGATAACTCTTTGTCATCCAGTCCTCTATCAAAGAGAGACATGTCTCTAGATTGAGGTGGTGATCCTGTCTGTTGCAGATGCGGAAATACAGTTGCGTGTCATCTGCATAAGAGTGATAAAGCAGTTTTTGGCTGCTAATAATCTCAAAAAGAGGACGAAGGTAGATGTTAAATAGCACTGGTGACAGAGGCGATCCTTGAGGGACTCCTCATGTTACTGTGCTTTTTTCAGACGTAAAAGGTCCTAACTTCACTGTTTGCGATCGGTTTTCCAAAAAAGAGGAGAACCAAGATAAATCGCCTTCTGCGACCCTGGCTACTTCAGTAAGCCGAGTCAGTAACAGATTGTGGTCTACAGTGTCGAAAGCTGCACTTAGGTCCAACAGAACCAGGAGACAAGATTCTCCTTCGTCTGCGGCCTTGAGAACATCGTCCCATACTTTCAGCAATGCTGTTTCCGTCCCATGTCCGGGACGGAAGCCTGATTGCAATGGGTCAAGTAGCTTGTAGGTATCTAGATGCTGTTGCAGCTGTTGTACCACTACTTTTTCCATTATCTTAGAGAATACGTTGAGGCTTGTTATGGGACGGCGGTGGAGTGGGTCCTTGGGGTCCAGGGAGGGTTTCTTCATGATGGGTTGGATTATACCCTCTTTCAACTGTGAGGGCACTATGCCCTCCAAGAAAGACTGGTTGATAAGCTGCGTGATGGGAGGAGCCAGGATGTCGGCGCATTCCTTCAGCAGTTTTGTGGGGATAATGTCATTTGGCGCTGTGCCATTGCGCAGAGTACAAATGACATTCTTAGTGGACTCGATGGAGATGGGTTCTAGGGTGAACTTACCTGATATCGGAGAATTACTATGGGTGCTGTGTGAGAGGCTTCAGGGGGGGCTGAGGGGAGAATAATTTTGCTGAATGCTTTCACGGATTGCCTCGATTTTATTAACGAAGTAATCCGATAGTTCATTGCAAAATTCTTGTGTGTCCGAACTGGGGGCTTCAATGCATCCTGGTTTCATGGTCTGGGTGACCATCTTGAAGAGTTCGCGGGGGGACGGTTAAGGGCACCGTTGATAGCCTCCGAAAAATAATTTTTCTTGGCTTGGAAAATTCCTTTGTGGTATTTTCTTGTGGTCGCCTTGTAGATGGATAGGTTTAGCTCTGAAGAACATCTTTTCCAGGCAGATTCTGCCCTTCTGCGTTCTTGCTTCAGTAACGACAGCTGGTTGTTAAACCAGCTGCGGTTGTTTTTCCGAATGCGGGTTATTCGTTTCGGCGCTACCAAGACGGCTGACTGTAGCATGGCCGAGTTTATGGCTTCCAATGTTTCAACGGCCGTTTGCTGCGGCTGAGTTGTTTCTATTTTTTTCCTTAAAGTCGTTTTGAAGAGTTCCGAGTGGAGCTTCTTCTGACATCTAGTCCAGTGTGTTGTCACTGGATTTGATGTTTTTGTTGCGGGGGGGGATGGTGGAAATACTGAATATAATTGCATGGTGGTCTGTCCATGGCAATTTTTCATTTTCCCAAATTTTTATTTCCAGAGCTTGTCTGAAAATAAGATCAAGTGTGTGACCTGAAGCATGTGTGGGCCCACATACTAGTTGCTGTAATCCTAATCCTTCCAGGTGGTCAATACAGGCGTCGGCAATGGGGTCTTGTGAGGAGTTGGCCCAGAGATTGAAATCCCCTAACAGCAAAAGTTGTTTACTGTTGAGGGTATAAGTGGAGAAGAAATCCGTCCATGATGATAGCAACTGCGATTTTGGGCCGGGCGGCCTATAGCAGAGCAGAATGTGGGGTCTCCTTTGAACTTGCTTGCAGTTGCAGAGTAAGGGTTTCCACGAATGGAAGAGGGTTTTGGCGGACTGGTTTGGTGATCGTAAGATGAGTCTTGTGGATCACCGCCAGGCCGCCTCCTCTTTGCCCTATTCTGTTTTCCGTTATGATACGGTAATTTTCTGGCACCAGTTCTCCTAGAATGGTGTTACAGTCGGCTGTGAGCCAGCTCTCTGTAATAAAAAGACAGTCTAGATCCTTTTGTTGAATGAAGTCGCGGATTTCTAGTCGGTGTTTTACTGCCGATCTAGTATTAATCAGAGCACATGATATGTGCTTGAGCTGGGGTAAATGACTGAAATGTCTAACCGTCGATCTATGATTGATTCTCCATAGTCGCTCAGTTCTTAGGGCCTTTTTGGTGATGGCTGGCAGTATTGCGGCGCATTGCCTCAAACTCCAAATGGTTTTGGCAGAATATTGCCTACATGCCATGATCGCCAATACACCAGGGGGGGGTGGATTTTAGGGCAGTGGGGAGAGGAATTGGCTAAACTCCTCTCTCCTGGCTTGGTCCAGAGGAAGGCAAAAAAACCTCGCTCGGCCAATGTGCTCCGGCAGGGAAAAAATTCCTTCCTGACCCCTGTAAGAGGCGATCGGGTAACCCCTGGATCAAGCTTCTGTATGCTGGAGAGACAGGGGGGGGGGGCTGGGGCTAGGAGGGTGACCCTGTTACTGGTCTGGTGGGATGGCTGACTATACCAGCGGTGGGATGAGGGCTGACAGGGTGCTTCTTTAGATACACTAGGGGCTGAGAGGGTGTACAATAGGGCCGGGTAACAGTCCTTCTGGGGTGAGGGGGGGTTTCTTGGAGGCTGGGTGAGGACCACAGAGGCATGGGGAGCGGCGCGCCGTTAGGCCGCAAGTGAAGCCGCAGTCTTTCCTAGACCGCGGCCTCGCGATTCAAGGCGGCCTGGCGCGGTGCTCTCAAAAAGAGCCCCGAATCTGCGAAAATTTCCGTGTGGAGGATAGAGAGGGGGGCCCTTGAGGATGATGGAGGTGTGGGAGAGCAGGGGGACACCAAGATGGATAAATGGAGATCCGTACTGCTGCTGCGGCTTTATCCTGAAAAGGACGGCCGTCAGCAGCTTAGGTGAAAGGCTCTTACTTATAGAGAGCCAGGGAGCGGTGCTGGAGGAAAGGAGAGATCCGGGACACAGGATTTCCAGGGCTGGAAACTGGAGAAGAGGACTGAGCTAGCTGAGCTTGGCTGAATGAAAGCCGCACTCTGCCCTGTTCGCGATGGGAATCGGCGTGCGCTCAACCACCGCTGGATGTAAAACCATAAGCTGGAACCGGAAGGCACTTCAACGTATGTTTCGTATTGCTACTTCATCATGAAGCATCTTTTTTGTAGGTCTCAATTTAGGTATTAGTCACAGCACCCCCAACTAACACTAACCATATTGCATTGCAATTTTTTGAAAATTACAGAGCTGTAGATTGAATGTTTAATAACATTCAATTACAATATGACTTGTGTCGCCATTGTATATGCTATATATTTTTTTTCATTTGCTTTTTTTTGCCATGAAAGTGGCGTTAACCCTTAAGCAACTAAATTAAAAAATCTTATTGTTAAATTGGTACATCAAAGTACCAATGTAAAAATATAAAAATAAACAGCACAATTCTATAAATGAAAGTTGCTCTTGACAATCAAAAGCATGTCTTAATATTATTACTATTATTATTATTATTCAGGATTTATATAGCGCCAACAGTTTACATGGTGCTTTATTTTGGCTGGGTCTCCATGGTCAGCCAATTTATGTAGCCTTACAAGAAAAAAAATGACTCCAACTAGGGAATGAGACCCCAACAGTGATTAGACAATGGGCTGTAATCACTAACTGTAAAGTATCAATCACATGGTTGCTCCTTGTTGGGGATCTCCACCAGTAGTGGTACTTTTCAGGGAACACTTTTTCAGAAATTGAATTGTCTAGTACTAAAGACAGACACCAAGCTTACCAGGCTATGATCGTGTGTCAGGTCAAAGTACAGCCAAGGTGCCTTGAAGCAAGCCCACAGCAGGTCCAGGGCCAAATTATTATTATTATTATACATGATTTATACAGCACCAACAGTTTACACACAGCTTTACAGTGTAGAATGAAGAGTGGACTAATTCCTCAGCTGTCAGTTACAGCCTCTGTCTGATCTGTCAATCATTACTGTGAAGGAGGCGGAGAGGTGTAACTTTTTTTCTGTAGCCCTCTTGTTCAGTGCTCTGAACAGCTGCATGTACAGCAGGAGCACTCAAATACAAGAAAAAAAAACCTAGAGCACTTAATATGCCCTAGGCGGCAAAAGGGGTACCAAAAAAATTAGGGTGTGACAGCGCGGCGGGGGACAGTTACAGAAAAAAGCTCAAAGGATAAAAAAAAAGAAAACTGCAAATGAAAGTCAATTATTAGTATCTGATCTCTAAAAAAAAAATAGTTTGATATCACCTTAATAGTGTTGGGCCAATTGTTTCGGCCAGAGCATGAGTTTGGGCCGAACATTGGCTGTTTGCCCATTCTGGAATACCCGAATTTGCAGGATGTTCGGTGGGTGTTCGCCCTGCCAAAAACCCTGCAATGCACTGTGTGCTGCACAGTGCCCTATGCGCCCTCATTCGGCAAAGCTTTGCAGTAAAAGCTTGTTGTTAAGGAGCAGGGTTTGAAAGTGAGCTGTGGCGTCCTTAACAACTGATAACTCATCACCAGTCAATGGGCTTCCCCGCTGACAGCTAAATCTAAAAATTTACAGATGAAAAATAGTTTAAAAAACGGCTCCATACCAGACCATTCATAATGGATTATGGATTTACATTTTTTTTTACACTTTTTGACACTTTTTGGTGAATAAATACCCCATACTCATTCCCATGGGGGGGGGAACTGGGGGCCCCCTTCTTAAATGAGGCTTCCAGATTCTGATAATCGCCCACCAGCAGACCCCCACAACCACAGTCCATTGTTGTGGGGAAGAGACCCTTGACCCCTTCAACATGGAGACAAGGTGTTTTGGGGTAGAGCAGAGCCCCCTCCCCCAAGATACCGCCCCACATTGAGGGCATGAGGCCAGTGGCACATCTAGGGTATGGTAGCAATGGCAAGTGCCATGGGCACCATATGAAGAGAGCGCTGGTGAGTGGCTGGGAAGCAAGGCACTTACCAGGGTCTGAGGGTCTCTTCTTCCCTCCAGGCTCCCGAGCATAGGCAGGATCTCCTTTTCAGCACCTTTGCTAATGGACAATGGCAGTGCTGTGAGTGGGACTATTTCTCATTTGGTTGTGTTACTCCTGTGAGTGCAGTCACTGGTCGCAGAGTAAGCATGCAAGTGCTGCAGTTTCCGATGCTACCTCTATAGTCCGGCTATAGGGATGCTATAGCCAGGACTATAGCGGTGGCATTGAGGCCGGTGTATTTCTCGACAGGACACCTGGACTGTGGACTGTCAGAAGATGTCTCTGACAGGACTTCTGTACCGGGCAAGGGGTCCTATCGGTGCAAATGCAGAGCCCAGCCAGGAGGGATGGCTGTACTGCCTCATGCTGAGACTGATCCTCTTGATGAAGCTTAATGCACATTTTTCATACATTCCCCTCTCCATGCAGGCCATGACTCCTGTGTAGTCTAAATCATTTTTTTTATGGCCTATGACATCGATCATAGGGACCCAGGAGGCTGTAAAATGGATAAATTATTTTTTTCTAATTCGGCTTACTGGAATATCAACTCCTCCCCGCAGTTAAAGGCAATAAATTTCCAACCGGGCGGAGTGATATCAAAATACCACTTCACTGCCTGACTCCTGCAGTTTCCGATGCTACTTCTATAGTCCGGCTATAGGGATATATAGAGTACTATAGAGTGCCTTGATGTTGGCCTGCAGCTTACACAGATTTGTCCACTTCAGAGACAGCGTCACAACGGGACCCCCATTGCTAACTCCAGAGGAGGAGACCCTGAGGAGCTTGGCGGTTTGGAAATTCCTGGTAAGGGTCCCCCTTACTAATTTGTGTGACACCTGAGGAAGAATCCAGTGTGGTGGTGGTGTACAGCAGCTTCAGTCCCTGTCCTTGCACTCCTAATTTGCCACTCGTATTGAATTGGATGGTTTTTCTCTGGACATATTGGACTTTGTCCTTTCACTTGCAGTCACATATGTTCTTCTGCTGTTTGGACACTTTTTTGTTTGTTTTAAACACAGACACTTATTACGGTTATCCTAATTTCTTTGAGATTTAAGTTTATTTTTCTCAATATTTTTGATGTACTTATTTTACATTTATCTTTGCAGTTTTGCATACATATATGGTCAATTTTATGCCCATATGAACAGTGTAATTTGTCACTAGTGGTACATTGTATTCTGCTTTACCTATGGGTATTCTCAATATTTTTATTCATGCACTTAGTCAGTCTTATTTAGCGCAACTATAATATCTTTATCCCCTTTAAATATATCAATACTTCTTGCTGACACCGCCAATTATGGAAGAGAGTTCCACAACCTTATCACCATGATAGCGAAAAAAACCTATGCAACTCATTGTATGGCCCTTCGTCCTCTTACACTCCCTGAGACTAAAATGTTTTCTTCCTACTCTGGGATCACCATTGAGGTATTTGTATATTTCTATCATATCTCCTCTCAAGCATCTCTTCTCCAGAGAGAATAAATTGAGTGCTTGCAGTTGTTCCTCATAATTGAAGTCCTCCAGTCCCCTTATTAATTGTGTTGCCCCCTCTGGACATCTCTTCTCTCCTCTCCATCTCTTCTTTCCAGTTTCAGCACATCCTTCCTGAGGACTGGTGACCAGAACTGGACGGAATACTCCAGATGTGGCCAAACCATAATTTTATGATGTGGCAGAATTTTTGTTTTATCTCTGGTGTAAATCCCCTTTTTTATGACATGTGTCTATTAATTTCAATAGAAAACACATCAGACACACCAAAACAAAAATATAAAAATGAGCCCCTTGTGGGCATCTTAAGAAAAGCTGTTTGTCATAAAAAGAATGAATATATAAAATACTCAACCACAAGAATAAGCTTTAGAAGATAATAAATATGTAGTTACATTTTTTTACAGACATTAAGAAAATGATTAAGAAAATGATTAAGAAAATTACTGATTTAGCATAAAATCTTCTCCTGCAATTCATCCTTCGCACCTGCCACCAGCAAATTATAAGCACATGCCTTTGAGCAACCAGTGAATGCAGAAAAACAGACAAATGTGCCTGAATTCACCCACTATAAAAGGCCCTATAAAATTGAATTGATTCAAGGATTTATCTGAAAGCCATTTTGGGTCATAAGAGACATTTTCTACTCTAATAGACCAAACAACAACAAACTTCAAATGATTTACATTTATACATGGGGGATTTAAGGATTGTTTATTTTATACAAGTTGAACATAATGCACACCGGTTTGTTCCAAACAATAATTTAGCTATGCACAATGTGAAAAACATTTATTACAATAACTTGAATGCATCTCCTCTCAAAAGAATATACTGAGCTGTAGAATAGTGTAGCTCTCAAAAGGTAAGCATTAAAAGCCTGCATTTGTTCTGTTTTGAAAAAAACATTGCACATAAGTTAGCTTTGCATTTCTGGAAATCTATGTAGTCTTCAATGTTTTATCCACTTGAAACCATTGACTGATGAAATTGATTGACAGCAATGGTATAGCAATAAACACTATTAGAATTGCAGAGATGGAGATGAGATTGCTGAATGTCTGTGAAGACTGACATCTCATGCAAGGCAATTGATTTTGAGCCTAAGTTGGTGTGGAGGAGTGACTGATTACATAGCGCTATATGGCATAGCATTGAGAGCATGCATTGACATCCTTTTATGACCATCTTTGTCACTACATGCTTTTGGGTGGCTTCATATTTACTATTTACAATTTTGAAATGTCTTCTCTACACTTTGTGATGATGTGCCATATTCATTATTCATCTGCTGCAGTTTTTTGGTTTTGTATCTATCAGCCCTGATATATGCCATCCACCTACTTTTTATTCTAACATACGCAATAGGTGGCCATACAATTATCAGACAGAGTAGGCATAATACTAAACCCAGGTGATATCTGCTCAGAAAATAGAATACGCTATGACAGGTGCCATCAATGTATTACAAGGTGGCTTCTGACAAGTGGCTTGAAATTTACAAATGATTTTAAGTGAACATCAGAGTTGTCCACTTAATTTGTTCATTGCCTTCCTGATAACTATAACTCTTAACACTTGCCAGGATTACTTAATTTATTAAAATGTTAAATATTAATATCAGGGAAATTTCTGACTGTTATTTTTCTCTATTGTGGCTTCACCTCGCATGTCAAGTTCGCAAAGTTGGAAGGGCATGATGAGAGCTCATATTGTCCCTTAATGCATGTTTGCACTAATTTGCTACAATGCCAAATGTCTTATGCCGCGTACACACGTCCGTTTTTCATGACAAGAAAAATGCTATTTTTTTAACCACTTAAGGACCGCCGCATGTACATTTACGTCGGCAGAATGGCACCGACAGGCACATCAACGTATATATACGTTGGTGCCTTGGGGGGGATCGGGGGTCCGATCGGACCCCCCCGTACATGCGGCGGTCCGCGCGGCTGCAGGAGCGATCCGACAAGTGGGGGCGGCTATCCGTTTTCACCCGCCCCCTCCGGATCGCTCCCAGCCAATGCGCGCGCCCGCCCACCCTGTCACTTCCTCCTCCTGTGTAAACACAGGAAGGAGGAAGCGACGTGATCTCTCCCTCGGCGTTTGTTTCAAGCGCCGCTGAGGAGAGATCACAAACACAACAAGTAAGTCTGCACCAACAGCACACTTACACACAGACACAAACACATTTAACCCCCGCGATCGCCCCCCCCCCCTCCCCCCTGTCACAGTGTCACTGAATGCAGTAATCATACATGTATGATTACTGTATTTAGTGTCAGTGTGACAGACAGTGTGACAGTCAGTCAGTGTTAGTGTCAGGGTAGCCCCCCCCATCCCCCCAATAAAGTTTTAACCCCTTGATCACTGCCCTAGTTAACCCTTTCACTCCCTATTGCCAGCATCACTAAGCGATCATTTTTCTGATCGCTGTATTAGTGTCGCTGTTCCCGCTAGGTAGCTAATTTTTTTTTAATGCGATTTTTTTTTTTACTAAAGACATGTGGCTAAATAAATTTTGGCCTAAATGTTTGACTAAAATTTAGTTTATTGGTTTTTTATTATAACAAAATGTTTTTTGTATATAGCGCAAAAAATAAAAATCGCAGAGGCGATCAAATACCACCAAAAGAAAGCTCTATTTGTGGGAAAAAAAGGACGCAAATTTTGTTTGGGAGCCACGTCGCACGACCGCGCAATTGTCTGTTAAAGCGACGCAGTGCCGAATCGCAAAAACCCCTTGGGTCATTTGCCAGCGTATTGGTCCGGGTCTTAAGTGGTTAATTGGCCGAGAAAAACAGTTGTGTGTAGGCTCCAGAGCATTTTTCTCAATGAGAATTTAGAACCTGCTCTATTTTTTCTCGTAGTTTTTCACATCGTAGTTTTTTTTGTGTAGGCTTTAACGAGGGGGAAAAAAAATTTGCATACTCAGAAGCAAGTTATGAGACGGGAAATTAGCATAATCTGCCAAAGGGTGGCGCCATTCGAATGGAACTTCCTCTTTATAGTGCCGTTGTACGTGTTGTACGTCACCACGCTTTGCTCAAGCATTTTTTAACACGATCGTGTGTATGCAAGGCAGGCTTGAGAGGAATCACGTTGAAAAAAACATAGTTTTTTTCCATGACATGAATAACGGTTGTGTTTACACGGCATTGGTCAAAATTCCTTATAGACATGGGTAAAATGATATCTAGACCCTGTATCTAGCTTCAGGGCTTTATGATACCCATCACACTCACTAATCACCCTCCTTTTGAGTTTTGTTTCTTCTAGTGTAGTGAAACTGATGCATAAATTACTGAAGAACTATTCATACACTTACATTAAATAAATACTTGTAATTACTGATGTGACTATAGAGCATTTTATGCTGCTAAAGGAAGAGGTAAGATAAGGAAGGAAGGCACAGTGGACCCAGCATTAGATGACAATACCAGTTGTTTCCTGGTATATAATTATTTTCAGTTATCAACACATTGTAACTATGTCATTGTACAACTTAGTATTCTTGCATGTTGCTAATGTTTGAAAATGTAATAGTATGAGATGAGGATATACATTTAAAAGCACGCTTAAAGACACATTTGCCTACAAGCCTGCCAATTTGTTTCAAATGTGCTGACTAAACAAATAACTTACGATACTTTTATGTAGAACATGTGAAAAACCATCTTGACATCTGAAATGTTTTATGCTCAGAATGTGTCTCTAAAATTTCACACTTTGTCATAAATAAGAAGATGATATATATATACACATGCATACCCCACTTTCCCACTTTTAAGTACGCAATGGTGTTTGATTTTGCACTCTATAGCGATAATAAATAAACCCCATTGTGTACTGAAACGTGGGGTATGCCTGTACACACATATATATTGTATTATTGCACGTGCAACAAAAATAATTAAGTACTGTCAGCATAGTTTTTTTTATTTGCACTAACTTCCAAATATTTAGGACAGGCTTTTGAGGTGCCCCTTCAAGGTACAAGCAGTAATGTGAGTGCTTCCTGGACCTCAAAGAAAGGGGTACACCAAAAGCTTGTCCTGATAATTTGGATGAAAGTATCCAAGAAAGTACTCAATTGTTTTTGCTACTGTACCATAAAACTCTACAATAAAAGTGTAAAACAAGTAAAAAATGTGCAGTAAACCAATGTCTCATGCATCAAATCAGCACCATAGGTATTAAAGGATAGGCAGTGTCAGTAAGCAATAGTTTATAAAGTCTGACAAGAAGGGTAAAAGAGTCTATAAAGTTTGATGGGGGTACACACTCTCAGGGCTGCTGTCAGAGGGGAACAGCAACCATGTTCCAAATCTATGAGAAAACAACAAGGGAAAAGGCGCCTCTGGGTGTAGTAGTTTAAAACACTTTTAATAAGAGCACAAGTAATGGTCACTCACATTTTTGAATTGACAGGTAGGCATATAAAAGAGATGTTCCCAGGAAGGGAAGGGTGTCATCCGGCCGTCGTTTTCTTCCCGATCCTGCTGGGGCACTGTGTGGTGAAGTTAGACTTCCATCGCTGGTGAAAAACAGCCGTCTGCAATGGAAGATCCTCAAACCGAGGCTTGGAGCGCAGGTGAACAGCAGGTGGAGGATGATGATGTCACCGGGTGTTTCTGAGTGGTCAGGCAGCGTATGACGCGGCGTATGACGCGGCTGCCGCACACCTTTCTCAAGCTGATTGGACGGGGGACGGGGAGCTAGTTTTATGTGGCAGAATGTGGAGGGGCGGAGCGAGCGGGTATGGGAGGAGTAGTGCTATACAGGGAGGAATGACAGAGGAGAAGTGTTAAGGGATTGGATGGGAAAAGAGAGAAATGTATAATTAAAATAAAATGAAGAAGGGAAAGAACGAAGTAAAAACGAGTAAAACAAATTAAGTTAGTTGAAGTGGGATAATGTAGAATAAAGGGGGGGTGGGGGACCGGCTAATGGAGTATAATATAGGCAACCATTAGAAAACAGATGTGTGGCTCGCAGCTGGTGAATTGGGATGCACAGGAGTAAACTAAAATTTAGTTTAATGGGGTATATTTTTAAACTAACTATAATTAAGATTACATTTTGAATTAAAATGAAATAATGGGGGAAGGGGGTGTATATACATACATAAATAAATGAGTTAATACATACATATATGCGCACATAAACATACATATATATACCCGTATACACATTTATGCTGCTCCTCTTTTCTGTAACAGACTAGGACACATTTAAAACTGGAAAGGTACCTTAAAAGGCGGTGGGGGCAACAAAGCTTCCCCCTTGCAAAGATCCATTTTCCCAGTACTGAGTATTGAAAAAGACAAACTGAGTGGGTATTAGCCACTACAGAGTAATTAGGACTTTGTTGGTGCTTTGTGTCTATAGTAGGTGAGCTAATAAATTCCCAGAGAATTTCTTATAAACAAAATAATACATTTTATTTAAATACATAAAAACAATAAATAATAAAATCCATTGTTTGCCCTGATACAATATAGATGCTATGGGACCACAAGCATGATGCAATAAAACCAACACCCCCCCCCCCCTTTCAAAAAACATGCAATAGAGGAAAGACACAACAGATCATTAACTCTTTTCCAAACATTTTAATGGTAAATACAAACATTTACAACATAAACATATATAATTTCTTTGGACTAGTATTGGCCACGGCCTGATTCACTGGTTTAATAAAAAACAAAACGTATAGTAACTTGATATTACGATATCAAACTTTTAGAACATTCACCGTAAAAAATTCCAACACTTAATTTTTCCGACACCAACCTCAACCCAGCCACTGAGACTCGAGCTGATACACCAACATGTTTCAAGCCTTCTTAACTCTCCCCAAGCGACAGAGGGGGGGAACCCTGGCCCCCCCTCTGTCCCTCACACCCCCAGACCGCGGCCGCCTCTATGCATGTTTGAAAGTTCATGTTTAGAATATCGAGACCTATATCGGACAGATGGACCCCATCTGCCCCATAAAGACCCTGAAAACCACCCTCCAACTCCCGATGCCTAAATGAAAAACCAAAATCAGGAGACAAAAATTGCTCCATAGCCCTGTTTATCCGCTTCCGAACTTTCTCCAATGGCCTGAAGGTTGGCGAAACCAACCAACGTAATCACGGAATTATCTCTGAAAAAATTAGAAAAGAATTCGGCGAGGCCACCCTGAGGAACTTAAAAGTATCCTTCATGTTGCTAATCAAATCAAAAGTTTTCAACTTACCTATATCATTTCCCCCAATATGTACAATTAGTATGTCCGGAGGGGGAAGAATAGCATACAACCTACCTAATTCAAAAACTAGATCCTCCCATAACATCCCTCTACGACCGTACCAAGAAATGCTGGAAGCTGAAGGATCCAAACCCAAATTTTTGGTATACGTCCTAAGTGCTGCTCTCTTCTGTGCCCAAAAAATAAAGGAATGGCCTACAATCCACACTGACCGTTGCAAACCTGAAATTGAATTTAAATCATTAGTAGGGACGAATATATAATTTAATTGCATTAGACTTCCATCTGCCGATTCTCCTGATGGTACTCTCCTCCAACCCAATCCTGGCGGCCTCTGTGGCCGCACCTATACGAAACGAATGGGATGATATCCTAAAGTGACCAAGGCGACTGTGTAACACACATCTTCTCAAAACTGCTGAGAATTGATAAATTGATACCGGAGAGCCATCCTCATGAATGAACAACAACCCAGCGGCCAGTGGCCGGACACGTAAATACTCCTGAAAATTGGTTAATGGGCAGATATCAGGAATCACATACCTCTTTAATGAGATCCATACTCCTACTCCCAGCGTATCCGTCTTACTGAACTTAATGAATAACCTCAAATTCTCCACCAGAAAGGATACCTCTGATAATAAAATTCCTGAGGCATCGTTCCTAGAGGCCGGAAGCAATTCGGACACTCTGAAAGCACCAAAGAATGTAATTACAAATAAAACCTTAAATAATACAGCCTCATATTCTGAAAAACAGATTGCTGAAGCTGCCTTGCAAATTTTTTCCAGCATGGCCGGGGTAACTGGTGACCTCGAATCTTTCTTGAAGGAAGCCCTTTTATACCCTTTTAGGATCTGTTTAACCGAAAAGAAACTATGGCATGATGGCAGCCCACGAAGGCGTAAAAAGAAAGAAATGCCCGAGAGCGTTTTATTAATGTGGGACCAGGAAGGCTGCTTCTGAATTAGGGAACCCAGAAATAATAAAATCAGTTCCTCCGAAAACTCAGATACAGACAACTGCAAGGACCCCAAAAAAGCTGACCATTGAAACCAGGATGCTGAATAGCTTTTCCACGTGGAAACAGCCACAGAATTCTTGAAATAGCGAAGCATTATATCAGAGCCCACAAATGGGAGGGGCAAACTGCCCCCACTGGATCTGCCCCGGGAAGTAGCCCGAAAAAACGGTCCATCTGCAGACGGGAGAGAGCATCGGCAACATTATTCATTCTACCCGGGATGTACTTTGCTTTTAGCCAGATGTTCCATTTCAGGCAGAGGAAAACCAGATGCCGAAGATAGGATACTACCATCGGGGACTTAGATGACAGCGTATTTACTGCAAACAGAACGCCCCTGTTATCTGTGCTAACCCAGATCCTTCTGTTTGCAAGCGTGACCCCCCATATTTCTAATGCTACAATTACTGGGAACAATTCAAGCAAAACTATGTTTTTTGTGAAACCACTGGTGACCCACCTGTCCGGCCAGGTTCCTGAGCACCAGCGGCAACCAAAAATGGCCCCAAAGCCAACTGAGCCCGCAGAATCCGTTTCTAACAGAAGATCACTGTCTAAAACAAATTCTTGCTGCCACATAGCTCTACCATTGAAATGCTCCAGAAATTTCAGCCAAACCAACATGTCCTGCTTGATATCCGAGGTCAGCCTAATATGCGCTGTCGGGTTCTTTAAACCTGACATGGCTGCATATAGCCTCCTGGAGAAAACCCTTCCCATAGGTAGGACCCTTGTCGCAAAAGCCAGTAAGCCTAGAAGGGATTGCAGCTCCCTCAGGGTGACTTTACTCTTCCTTGTGAATGAATGCAAAGCCTGGGACAACTTGTAGATCTTGTCCTCTGGCAGTCTAAACTCCATACTGACAGAATCCAAAGTTATGCCCAGGAATTTAATGCATGTCGTGGGAAACACCGTTTTTTCCTGCGCCAAGGGTACCCCGAAATGACCGCAAACCTTCTGAAATACTGCTAACAGGAAAGTGCATTCAGTCGAATCGCCCGGGCCTAAAAATAAAAAATCGTCCAGGTAGTGAATTAAAGAACTCGAACCCGCTATCCTGCTAACTACCCATTCCAAAAAAGTTGAGAATGCTTTAAAATAAAAACAAGAAATTGAACAACCCATTGGTAATGCCTTGTCAAAATAAAACTGATTCTCAAAATAAATGCCCAATGAGTTGAAACCTGCTGGATTTATTGGAAGCAACCGAAAAGCCGATTTCACGTCGGCCTTTGATAATAACGCATTCTTACCCAGAATGCGAAGCTTATCAACAGCCAAATCAAAGGATGAATAAGACACGGATATGACCTCCGAGTCCAACTGGTCATTTAGAGAACTCCCAAAAGGAAATGACAAATGGTGTATCAACCTAAATTTGGCTGTTTCTTTTTTGGGGACCAGGCCCAACGGGGAGATCCTGAAGTCCTCAAAAGGGGGGTGAGGAAACGGACCCTCCATCCTACCTGCTCCAACTTCCTTCAATAACTTCTCTCTTACCACCCACGGGGCCTCGCTAACTGATTTTAAATTGTTCGTTATGACACAACCATTTCTATTGAAACTTGGTATAACGAAACCTTCAGAAAAACCTTTAATTAGCAGGGAAGCCATCCGCCGGTTTGGGTAGCCCTGCAACCATGGTAGCATTCTTGGGAGCATCACCGGGGTAAATGCTTTTGGGAAAACCCTCCCTGGCGGATGCCTGCAATTTACGAAAACATTTTGACACAGGATGGCTCCCTGCACAAAATGCGCACTCGTGCTTAAACTTGCATGTATTTAACCACCTACACTGGGAGTCATTAAAAGCAAAACACAATCCTTTCTTATAACTCCCAGGAGGTGGGGCTTGTGGAGCCGGCACCGCGTTCTGACGAGCAAACGGTTGCCTTTGGGGCAAAAATAAGTTCAGCCAGAGGCCGACGTCCTTCGAACCCCACTGCAAAGATGGCTGTACCGCCAATTTCTGCCTGAAAGCCTCGTCATAGACCAACCAAGCTGCGCCGCTGAAACCCCTGTAGGCCTCCAAAATAATGTCAATGTGCTGGAACAGCAAAGAACTCTTTTTAGGGTATTTTTCACACAGCACACTAGAATAAATGAGAAAAGCCTGCAACCAACCATAAAAAGATTTGATCACTGGGTTCCGCTCATCTGATTTCTCATCTTTCCTATCATATTTTAAATTATCCCTGACAGGAGGAAGGATTGTCGCAAAATCAATATACTCACCCCTCCATATCCTCTCTTTAACACTGAAGGGCAAATGGAACCCTAACGGTGACATCAGACATGGCATACATTCTCTAACACTTGTTTCAGGTATACTCTTAGCACCATCAGTCCTTTCTTTGGATGAATCACCTCCTGGGATCTGCCCAGGAAGCGAGTCCACTGCCCAGACCCTCGCCTCCTTGGCAAACACTGGCGGAGCCACCTGTGCCCTCATTACCGACACTAATTGTTCAATCGCAGTAGATAAAACATACATTTGAGCTGTATTGCTGCACTCACCATCGGCCGCCTGAGCAGGACCAACTCCAGGGGCTGTTGCTGGGACTTCACACCGTACCGGGATCCTACCAGTCTGTGGGGCTTGTTGCTGTTTCTCCACATTCTTGGTTTTGCGGCTGCACTTGCCGCTTTTACTGCCTTTTGCGAGCTGGCTGGCTGACTCTGGCAGAGGTGGGCTGTGGTGACGACTGCCTCGCCGAGGTTGAAGCGCTTCTGCCTCTCCGTCCACTGCCTGCAGGGGGCGCCGCTTGACTAGGCTGCTGGTTCCTGCAAGAAAAAAGAGAAACATACGATCCGCCATTGTTCCTTCCGACAGAGCGGGGCTGGCACTCCTCGTGGAACGCCTTCGTTTGCTTCCTCCCGGCGTCATGTCATCCACCCTTGCAACGTCATCGGGCTGCGCAGTCTCGTCCACGAACAGCGAGGGACTTCCTCCATTCACCGACCGGCATGGCTGCTGCTGCGATGCTTCCGCGCTGGTGCCTGCTGACAGCTCCGCCACCGGGACCGACCGAGGCTCCAAAGGTACCGAAAGGCAGTGGCGAATCCACTCCTCTCCACCCGCACTCTCCGCTCTAGCTATTAGCTGATGTAATAAGGCTTCCATCCCGAGACACGTGACCTGGGGAGCTCCTCCGGCTGCAGATTTTCAAAGAGACGGCCCAGGCCTTCCTGGTGCGGTGACTTAGCTCTGGGCCAGCTACCAGAACCTTCTGCCCACAACCTCCCTGTCTCCCAGACCTTCTAGCCCAGCTGTTCTGACTTAAATAATTAACTCACACAAACTTCTAAAAACCTCCCTGACCTTACTATGACCCCTTCCCTTAAGCTTTCTGCTAGCTGCCCCTGCTGTGGTCCCATAAGGAAAGGAGAGCCTAAATGGCTGTTTCCTTTCCCTTCCTATTATTGATTAGATGGGGGTTGTGCTGGTCACCAGCATGTTTTGCATATATTAGCGTCGTCGGGGCGCCGCATCCATCTATTTCATGTCTTCATCTTATCTGTCAGGTTTGGTTTGTAAAATGCACAAGGCTGATGGTGACCCCCAGGAGCAGCAAATAGCCACTGAGGAGACCGCACCCCCGACGGGAGCCAGATCTGCCAGGTTTCTTGTGGAGTTGCTGGACCTTAGTGATCCCTAATGGGGTGTGTGATGTAATAATATCTGCTGTTTGTCTAGGTGCAGTTTATCACAAATCTATATTACCCCCAATGGGGAGATGAAGGGAGAGTAGACAGAGACCAGATATAACCCAGGGCTTCTTGTGCCTCTGAGGTTAAGAATCTCCCTGATATTGCGTCACTGTCTCTGAATCTCCATAAACGCCTGGCGTATATTATCACAGTGTACATTCTCCTTTACATTGGTGGTAAGTGCAGAATTTCCCTTACACTGGTGGTCAGTGTAAATCCCCTTTACATTGGGGGTCAGTGTAAATCCTCCTAACATTGGTGGTCAGTGTAGACGTGTCACCTTACATTGGTGGTCAGTACATGGAGTATTCTGTCTATTGATGGGTCCACTCACCTCCCCAGTCCATGGTGTGCAGGCAGTAAGGAGATGATGTACTGTAACTTTTAGCAAACGGTCAGTGAGCAGTAATGCAGGGTCTGATGGGGGGTCTGTGTGTGATGGGTCAGGTCAGTCTGTGATGGGGGGGGGGTCAGTCTGTGATGGAGGGTTTGTGATGAGGCAGGGGGATGTGACATAAGGGGGGGCTGAGGACACTGATGTAAAAGGGGGTATGTGATGTGAAGGTGGGGGGAGCAAGACACTGTTTTAAAAGGGGGTCTGTGATTTTTGCACTAGCAAAACACAGGTCTCTGCAAGGGCAATAGAAAACAATTGTTTTCTATGTGTCCTGTTCACACTGCAACAGCACCCCTGTGTGCTGAGCAGTGTGGTGCAAAATGAATTCTGGTTCTATGCACCGCAACTGAGCTGCGGTGCATAAAAATTAATAAAATGTATTTTGACATTTCAATAAAGTTGAAAGAAAAAAAGCACAACGTGCAATGTGTATGGGTCGTAAATGTTTGTGCATGTGTGTGGTGGTGGTGGTGGTGGGGGCGCTGTGATGGGAGGTTGTGAAGTGGAGGATATCATGTGGCGTCATAGCACCAATTTGACATTCGGACCTCCGCTGGAAGAATCTTTTTCTGACTGGACCCCTGTAAATTTTAATTCAGTACCCCTAAAGTAAACTGATTTTGTCTAGCTGTTATTTATTGTATGTCTCAAAGCATGTGGAGAGCTAAATTGCATTGAAGAGGGGGCCCAAGTAAATGTTTGCCCAGGGTCCAGTCAATATTAAAGACAGCCCTGATTCTATCAATTATCATATTTATACACTGGGGTGGAAAAATAACAAACAAGCTTGACTTGCATTGCACTCATTACCCAAACCACATTCCAAGTGGCAATGTCTTACCCAGCTGTTATTTTTTTATTGATATATGTCCAAAATTAAAAAAGATTTAAGGATTATAAGGTTTAATAGCACACACGTTTCATAATGCAACAAGAGGAAAAAACAACTTCACAGTCATGCCCCATACACACGGCCGGGATTTCCAACGGTAAAACTGCGATGAGAGCTTTTGGCCGGGAATCCCGGCTGTGTGTATGCTTAATCACAGGTTTTCCGATGGGAACTGGCTCTCTTTTTTCCTGTCTGGATTCCCGACTGACTTTTTCCCACCGGAAATAACGGCCGTGTACAGGGCATCAGACATTTTTGATCCCACAATAACAATATCATTTTTTAATTTTAAAATTACAAGGTAGACTAAAATATGATAATCCTTCCTACATTTTACAGCAGCTTTCATGGAGATGACAACCACAACTCTGACAACAAATGTATTCTTCACATCCAATATGCAAAATGGTCAAAAAGATAGTTAGAGAGGGCAGTGGGCAGAGCTGAGCTGAGCAGACATGCCTGCCTCACTCAGAGGAAGGTAAAAGACTTATATTAGTGGCTGTTCGCTAGACACCCACACACAAATAGTATCTACCTGTGCCCATTGAATTCAGGGAGCTGGAAGTTTAGCTACAAGTGATCCTCTGTGGGATATGAGGAAAAGAAACAGCAAAAACAAGCAAGTTTTAAAACTTTGGTCTGACTGACAATGGTCCGATGGGCCGTACACACGATCAATTTGGTCTGATGAAATTAGACCGGTCTGAACGTGTATACGCGGCCTCAGAGTGAACATATATCTCCAGCAATGTTAAAACAAACTGATTTTTTTTTTAAAGGCCTTAAAGCTCACTTCTGACCACATAACTACTAATTTCACTAAAGAAATTGGGAGACTGAGCCATCACTTGAAACACGTGTTGACTTAAAACACATGTTGATGGCAATAGAAAACTATACTATCAACTGGATCCTTTGGAGCTGTGCAACCAGCTTAGGACCTGGAAAGGAGTTTTGGGATCCACACCTATCAAAACGAGGACCAGCTGAATGCAGAGGAGTGCTGCAGTTCCCCCCCCCCCTCCCTTCTGGGATCGAGTGGATCTATATGCTTTACTAGCTGGGAATCTGGTAAGAGTTTGATTACCTACCCTTCTCCTGGTGGATCTTTTCTGTTCTATCCAAACCTGACTGGTGGCGGAATCCCTTTCATCTTGGCTTTTTCCCCCTTCAACATACATCCATGGAGTTGATACTTTGATGGGGACATTGGCCCAGATTCATAAAGCAATTACGCCTGTCTAACTGGTGTTAGACAGGAGTAATTTCAAATTTCGCGCGCCGTATCACTAGTTTGAATCCTCAAACCATGATACGGCGGCTTCGGGCTTCGATCCGAGAGGCTTACGTCTTCGTAAGCCTTCGGATCTACGCTGCGATATTTTTGCGGCCGGGATATGCAAATGTGTTTTTACGGCGATCCACGAAGATACGAGCGGTCTTCGCAATCGCTTACGTCTGTTTTTTTTTTACGTACTGTTAGACCAGCTTTTTGCTGGTCTAATGGTGCGTAGCCGATGTTAAGTATGGCCGTCGTTCCCGCGTCGAATTAAATTTTTTTTTTTGCGTAACTCGTTCGGGAATAGAAATGTCCATAAACGACGCTACTCAAACAACGAATGACGTAACGACGTGATTTCCCGCAATGCACGGCGGGAAATTTGCGAACGGAGCATGCGCAGTTCGATCGCCGCGGGAACGCGCCTATTTTAAATCCTTCACGCCCCCTACTCGTCTAGATGGATTGCGACGGGAGAAATACACTACGCCGCCGTCGTTTACTGGACAAAATCTACCTGGATTCCACGTAGAGCCAGGTAAAAAACGGCGGCGTAGTGTATTTCTGATACGCTACGAGAATCCAATTCTCTCTGAATCTGGGCCATTATGTTTAAGAAGTCACAGATCTTTTTGGACTGAATGGATTTTATTTATTTATTATTATTATTATTATTATTTTTTTCACACAGTCATAAATTAAATGTATTTTGGTTGTCTCACTAGAAGGTTTTCCTTACCTTCTTTCCCTAGAGTTTAATATATTTCTTATATTTAATATTATTTATTTATTTATTTAATTATTTCTTAACACTTTGTTCACCACATGGTATGACTAGCGCAATTTTTTCTCCAATGTTTTCTACTTGTATTTACATGACTACCATGTGTAGCTAAAGATTGCTGCTTGGGTTATTAAGTTAACATTATTTTCACATTTACACATATTTATTTTCAATTTTAGCTATTCATATCCTTTAGCGCAATATTTTTTTATTGTTCTTTAATAAAAAACTATACTCTGAACTATACAGCAGAGATTGAAAATCTCAAAGATGAAAATTTAATGGCCCCAATGTTCGAGTGAGGCATTTTAAGAAAATTTGAGTGCCATAATGCACTGCAAGATTGCAGTGCATTGATGGCTGCTGATTGGCCAAAGCATGCGCCTGACCTGCATGCTTTAGCCAATCACAGTATGATATGGTACCTTTGGCCAATCATGGCTAAGGCGCTAAATCCGAGCCCCACACTGTATAAGGCTGCTTACACGGCAGCCGTGTATAGTGTGCAATGTGCATTAACCCTTTCATGACTAAGCCTATTTCTGACATTTGGTGTTTACAAGTTAAAATTCATATTTTTTGCTAGAAAATTACTTAGATCCCCCTAACATTATATATATATATATGTATATATATATTTTTAGCAGAGAATCTAGAGAATAAAATGGCAATTGTTGCAATCTTCCATGTCATGCGGTATTTGTGCAGCTGTGTTTTAAGCACTTGCCTACTGTGCACCTAAACCCCCTTCCTGCCCAGACAAAATTTTAGCTTCCGGCACTGCGTCGCTTTAACTGACAATTGCACGGATGTGCGACGCGGCTCCCAAACAAAATTGTGAAAAAAAGTGGTTAAACGCAACTTTTTGGGAAAAAGACACTTTCATGAATGCTGGCCATACACTATACGAAAATTTGGCCGAAATTCAGTCGTTCAGACAGTTCTTTAATTTTTCGGCCAGTTAATGTTCACAAAATCGATAAATGTTTTTGAGCCATAAAAACGAAGGACACATTTGGAAATGTTCTGCCGAACGAATGATAAATCGTAAGGTTAATGTGTTTCCCGTCTGTACTTTCTGCACTAGGTATATGTAAAACAAACCCAATTTTTTTTATTTATGTCCACTGAACAATTTATTGGTCATTACATGATGGCACTATCGTTTGCGGTCACGACCGAACGTTCGTTTTTCGAAAGTTTGTTCGGATGATTTTTCGTGGATTGTATTAGCCCAATTTTTGTTGTATAATGTGCAAGATGATGTTATGCCGAGTAAATAGATACCAAACATGTCACGCTTTATAATTGTACACACTCGTGGAATGGCGACAAAAAAATCTCCATAGGTGACGTTTTATTTATTTTTACAGTTACCAGGTTAGTGTTACAGAGGGGTCTAGTGCTAGAATTATTGCTCTCGCTCTGACGATCGTGATGATACTTCACATATGCGATTTGAACAACATTTACATATGCGGGAGAGACTTCTGTATGCATTTAAAAAATGTTTTTCTTATTTCTTTTATTTATTTTTATAATATTATTATTATTTTTTTAATTATCACTTTTATTGCTGTCACAAGAATTGAATTCATCCCATATGACAGTAATAGGTGGTGACAGGTACTCTTTATGGAGGGATCGGAGGTCTAAAAGACCCCAAATCCCTCCTTTGCACTTTAAAGTATTCTGATCGCTGAAAATGGAGATTCTGAATACTGTATATTTTTTTTAAATCCGGTGCCATTGTCAGCAGAGAAAACCATTGTTTTTTTTGCCTGGATAGCCAATCGCCTGCTCTTAACAACGGTACTGGGATGATGCCTGCAGCTGCTGGCATCATTCTGGTATAACCCCCGAAAGCCGAGGCTGCATATGTGCGTACACTCGGAGGCAAGGGGTTAATGAAGAGAGATTGAGAACTTGAGGCTAGATTAGGTAGGTTAGTTAGTGGCATGCAGGCAGTTTATATATATATATATATATATATATATCTATCTATCAAGCCTGGTGGTTGTGGGGGTCTGCGGGCTGGGGGCCTATCGGAACCTGGAAGCCCCCTTTAACAAAGGGGACCTCCAGATCCAGGCCCCCCTATGTGAATTGGTAATTGGGTACTTTGTACATTGTACCCAAAAAGTGAGAAAAAAGGAAAAAAAAACACACACACAAAGTTGCGACACGTCCTTTAATAAAAAAAAAATCCAGCGCCGTAATCGTTCTACGAGTCCCACCCGACGCTACGAACGATACTGCCTCCATAGGAGGCTCCTGGTTGAATGACGCGAGACAGCTGTTTTTTAACCGAAGGTGGGGCCCCCCATGACGTGGATGGGTGACCCGACCCTCTGACGCAACAGGGTTTCCTGTGATGTGTCAGATGGGGCGGGGTCACCTGTGACACCACTGGGAAACTGCCGGAAACACCCATTGTGTCAGAGGGGGGCTGGGTCACCCATCTACATCACGGGTGGCCCTGCCTTCGGTTATAAAAGATATCTGGAGGGGACAAAATTCACATTCAATTTCATCGGGCTGTGATTTGAGTTTGTTTCTCAAAATGGGCTGTAATGACTATTAGTGTTTCTATAGGGTGATATTTTGGATATGTTTCATTGTGGTATGTGTCAGATAGTATAAGTTACTTGTGTGAGGGTGGACAGTCCTGCTTGCATCCTTGGTTAGGTCCGTTGGTTGTGTGTAAGAGAGTGTGGGGGTTGGGGGGATGATTATAAGTAATATAGGTGTAGGGGGTATGAAGGAGTGTGGTTTTGGGGAAAGGGGTATAAGGATGGGGGGAGGGTACGGCTGTGAATTGGAGGGTGGAATAGGCCAAGACAGGAGAGGCAAAGGCCTCCTACCTGACCCTAAACTTCGGCCCATCCATCCTCGATCCTTCAGTATGCCTGATGTTTAGCGAGGTGTTATGGGGTCGATAGGAGGGTGAGATAAAGTGTAATTTTAGGTATTGCGTGGGTTCATAATTTGCGTCTATTCGGAAGTGGTCTTGAAGTGGGACCAACAGGCCCCGGTGATCCTTTTATCTCACTTTGCTAAAACATGTCACATTCCATCCTGTTTTCTCTCCTTAGACATTAAAAAAAACATTTGATTCTATATGATGGTCTTATATACATTTTACTTTGCAGAAATTGGGCTTTAGCCCTTATTTTTTACAATGGATCGCTGCATTATACAATCAACCTAAGGCATATGTTAAATATGCGGGCTATGAAATGCAATTATTATAGGAAGGAGCACAAGACAAGGGTGCACTCTTTCTCTTTTTCTATTCATCCTGCTCAATTAAACCATTGGCTCAGAGAATTAGAACTGATCCTTCCATTACAGACATAGTACTAGGTGGATATTATCATAAATTGTGTTTGTCTGCAGACAATATTCTTCTATTCTTATCCACAAATGTCTATCCCTAATCTTATGAACATCCTAAACAGGTTTTCAGTTAGTTCAGGTCCTAAAGTTAATATTCATAAATCAACAGCATTGAACATTCCATTATCTGATAAGGAAATGTGTACTATTAAGGAGGCATTTCATTTTAAATGGGCTACACACAGTCTGTCTTACTTAGGTATCCAGCTCACCGCAGATTACAAAGATCTATTTTCCATCAAAACAAACCACTCGTTAATTGTAAAAATGGTCATCTATTCCACTTTGCTGGTTCAGGAAAATCAATTTACAATAAAACCTTGGATTGAGAGTAACTTGGTTTGAGAGCATTTTGCAAGACAAGCAATTATTTTTATGAATTTTGACTTGATATACAAGCAATGTCTTGATATAAAAGTAGCATCATACAAGTAGAGTCATGTCACAACTGAGTATAAAAGAAAAGAGAGGCGCCTCTAAGTGTCGCAATACGGTTACATTTAATGAAGCTACAACATTTAGAAACTCACATGGTTGATAATTAAAAGAGGCTCATCTAAGTATGCAGGCATCCAAGGTAAAGCTGTCCACATAGACAGTCCGCTGCACCACCATCAACTTCATTCCTACCATGCTGAGCTCAACAAGCAATTCAAGCCTCACTTTCAGATCGCTCTACTGCAGGGTAGTCTTCCTGGTCACGAGTGGTGAGAGCCAGTGGTGCGAAGGACGGTCTATGTGGACAGCTTTACCCCGGAAGACTGCATAATTAGATGTGCCTTTTTTAATCATCAACCATGTTAGCTGCTAAATGTTGTACCTTCATTTAACCACTTAAGGACCCCTTCACGCCGATATACATCGGCAGAATGGCACGGCTGGGCACATCAACGCACCTGTACATTGCCCTTTAAGCCCAGCCGTGGGGTTGCGCGTGCACGCGACCCGGTCTGAAGCTCTGTGACTGGAGTCCCCGCGATCAGTCCCCGGAGCTGAAGAACGGGGAGAGCTGTGTGTAAATACAGCTTCCTCATTCTTCACTGTGGCGGCCGCATTGATTGTGTGTTCCCTTATATAGAGAATCATAATCAATGATGTCACATGTACTTGAAAGGTCACAATGTAGGGGAAGAAATTAATCACTCTATTCTCAATTGCTCACTAAACTTGATGCATCCCCACCCTCTAAGGCCTCGTACACACAATAGGATAGCCAGAGGACACCGGTCTGATGGACCGTTTTCATCGGTCAAAACCGATTGTGTGTGGGCCCCATAAATTATTTAATCTTTGGTTAAAAAAAAAGCCAACTTGCTTTAAAATTTAACCGATGGATACCTAACGATAGGTCAAAACCGATCGTTAAAAATCCACGCATGCTTAGAATTAAGTCGACGCATGCTTGGAAGCATTGAACTTAATTTTTTTCAGCACGTCGTTTTGTTTTACGTCACTGAATTCTAACGCGATCAATTTTTTAACCGATGGTGTGTAGGCAGATCAGACCATCAGTCAGCTTCATCGGTTAACCGATGACAACGGTCCTTGGGACCGTTCTCATCGGATGGACTGATCGTGTGTACGAGCCTATATGTGGCCAAATGGGAAAATGATCTATGTCGTACTATTGATACAACGAAATGACCTGAGATATGATCCATAACAAAATCTTCCTCACCGAATGTAACATCAGTTAAGACTGCATACAAAGTACTCACACAATGGTACACAGTTCCAGCTAGAATCTCTAAATATGTTCTGGATCTTTGGGGTTCATGTTTTCGTGGCTGTTCAGGGCTGGGTTCACTCTTACACATATGATGAAAATGTCCAGTGGTAGTTTTGAATTTTTGGAAATTATTCTCATGCTTGCCTCAGCAATGTATAAAAGCACTATTACACCTAACCCGGCATTGGCATGTTTAAATTATTGATACAGCTCTTTACAGCTGCTAAACAGAATATAGCTAAAGCTTGGAAAACTCTGACTCTGAATTTAGCCGATACCAAACATAGAATGAACCAAACTCTGTTACATGCAAAGATGGAAGCTTTAGATAAAAACAGTCTAAAAAAAAAACATGGATTAAACATTGCTTACTACCAGACTTCGAAGACCGAGTATTTTTACCATGGTACTGTAGATGAAGATTTAATGTGTAGCTATATCATTACCCTCTAGCAGTAACCTACCTTTGGGGACCTCCTCTCCCTTTCTTTTTCTACTTACTTTCTTCCCCTCCTTGTTGTAAACCCCTCCCCCTCCTTATTTTTCATATTACCTCTTTAATTCAGGTAAACTCCACAATAGTTGGTTGACTCCCATAACATTATGCTGATATTAGGCTCCAAAGATTAACATTAACAATAATGTTCCACTATATATATATATATATATATATATATATATATATAGTAAATTATTGTTTGAATATATAACTATTAATTTACTGCGTTGATCTGTCTTAATTTAATTCTTAACTAATCAATTATATGATGTCATATGCGACTAGAGATATTCTTTCCTATAATAAGATTATCTTAATGTTACGATGTAAAACATTTTTCTTTACTTATTACATTTCTGATAATCTTTAATAAAGTACATGAACAAGAAAAAGATAGTTAGAGAGTAACTGATCAGGCAATTTGCCAATTTGCCATTCAGGGGCTTGTTTAGTTGAATTCTGCTGTCCTGTCTGAACAATACCAAATGCATAAAACTTCTGCAAATGTGAAGATAAAAATGCACCTTTTTCACCCAGCTCTCAATTTGTATTTGCATATTTTTCACCAACTCTTGCCTTTGTCATGTAGTACTGTGGCATTTGTTAATTGGTGACGTTTTCTATAGGCAATTGCATATCTTTTAAGTGTCATACAGGGTTGGTGCCATGGCCACTGTCTCGCACACATTCTAGTAGGCTGTAAGCAGGGTCAATTTTAAGGTCTGTCAGGCCGTGTACACACGGCAGAGAACCTCGACGGGCAGAACACATCGTTCCGCCCGTCGAGGTTCCCTGCCGGCCGTCGAAATCGGCGACCCGCCCGTCGGGAATGGCAACCAGCCATTCTTCCAGGCGGGCCGTCGAGCAAATAGAGAGTGTGCTCTCTATTTCTGCTCGACGGGCTTCCCGACGGGAAGCTCGCCGAGAGCGTACACACGGCCGAGGTCCTCGCTGGAATGCAGCTTCCAGCGAGGTTCTCGCTGGTTTCCAGCGAGAACCTCGGTCGTGTGTACACGGCCTCAGTGAATGAGCAAAATATCATGGTAAAAGAACATTTTTTTATTACTGCCATATCTACTTGACTATGACATTCTAAAGCAAAGCAGAGGATGTGTTTTTTCAGAAGGAGACTGATGGTTTTTATCTTGGTTTAATGTTATGTGCCCATTTTAAATACAAATAAGGTTTAATTAAATTCTGCTAAGGAAGTATCTAAGGAAAAGTAAACTTTTCTGAAGATCTGTAGCATTTATGTTAAGAGACTAGCAAAAAAATGCATGCTAATCCAGATAGTGAGGATAACTTGCCACAAAAGCATGGTAGTATTAACCACTTAAGGACCGCCTAACGCCGATATACGTCAGCAGAATGGCACGGCGGGGCACAATCACGTACCTGTATGTCCTCTTTAAGTGCCCAGCCATCTGAAGCTCCGTGACCACGGCTGCGGGACCGTGGACCGGATCGCCGCCAGAGTCCCGCGATCGGTCACAGGAGCTGAAGAACGGGGAGAGGCGTGTGTAAACACACCTTCCCTGTTGTTCACAGTGGCAGTGTCACTGATCGCCTGTTCCCTTATATAGGGAAAGATGATCAGTGACGTCACAAGTCCAGCAATTAGAAACACACATTAGGTCACACTTAACCCCCACAGCGCCCCCTAGTGGTTAACTCCTAAACTGCAATTGTCATTTTCACAATAATCAATGCATTTTTATAGCACTTTTTACTGTGAAAATGACAATGGTCCCAAAAATGTGTCAAAATTGTCGAATGTGTCCGCCATAATGTCGCAGTCATGAAAAAAATCTCTGATCGCCGCCATTAGTAGTAAAAAAAAATAATGTATAAAAATGCCATAAAACTATCCCCTATTTTGTAAACGCTATACATTTTGCAATTTTTTTACCAAAAATAGTCAGAAGAATACGTATCGGCCTAAACTGAGGAAAAAAAAATCTATATTTTTTGGGGATATTTATTATAGCAAAAAGTGTAAAATAATGCATTTTTTTCTGTGCTGGGGCGCTAATAATAGTTGATAAATAAATTCCAAATTCTAGCTTGAAACAACATATTAACTATAAGGTCAACAATATAATAGTGGTTTAAAGTGCTTATATAATAACAACATCAAAAAATAGGTGCAAACAGGTCCAAAAAATGCAGCAATGGTCACTAAATGATAAGCATTGGTAAGTCCATGCATCAAATGGTTGACTTGAGAGTAGACACCATCAAACTGGCGACACCCGGTGAAAGGTAGAGGTAAGTGCCTACTTACCAGACCACCATGAACAAAAGGATCAGGTGGAGCTTTAGTACAGTTGGTGGCCTAAGGTCTGTACTGGTACCTGGATGGGACTGTCTAAGAATGGACTCCAACCGAAGAAATTACCATGAAGAAAAAAGGGCCATAGCGAAGTTCTGCGATTTATTGTAAAAGAGATTAAAAACAAAAGCCAAATTGCTGCTTACTTGTGCAAGTGCCGAGACCTTGGCACTAAGGAATTGAGCGTGTTACAGCTAGAAGTGACGTGGAACACCAGCTGCACTCTCGTGGGTAAGTGTAGCATGCATTCCACCGGCTCTCTGTGCCAAATCTGGAAGTAGCTGAACGTGACTAGGAACGCCTCAAAATGGAGGGATTCTGCAAGAAAAAAAAGGTCTAAAACCATGGTAGGAGGTTATCTTAGCAATAATTCCTTTTTTTACCCTAGAGTTGTAGCAGAGTGCACGTTTACTCACCATGCTCAGATGCAGAAGTAGACCCCCTCCAACGCACCATCCCATAACTTCCTGGGTTCCTGGGCACACCTAGGAGTACAAATTCCTCAGAGATGGGTTTACTTCAAGAGCATATTAAACAAGGGCATTAGCCTGTACATCTCATTGGGCAATAAATTAAAAGAGCGTATACAAGTCCTGGATGGTTTAACACCAATGTAAAAATGCATAAAAAAGCAAAGGAGAAGGCCTTCAAAAAAAATACAAGACTGAGGGATCATCATCAGCAATCAAGCTTTACAAAGAATGCAACAAGAAATGCAAGGGTGCAATTAGGGCGGCTAAGATAGAACATGAGGGACACATTGTGGAGGGGAGCAAAAACAATTGGCAAGAAATTATTTAAGTATATAAAGAGTAAAATAGGGAGGAAAGACCATATTGGCCCCATAAAAAATAAGGAAGGGGACCTGGTTACAAAGAATAGTGAGATGGTGAAGGTTTTGAATGTATTCTTCTCATCGGTCTTCACAAAGGAATTGAGGGGTTTCATTAACCAAAACTGCAGTGTTTATCCTGACATGTCACAGGAAGCACCTCCATGGTTAACAGAAGAAAGAATTAGCAATAGACTTGAAAAACTTAAATTAATAAGTCACAGGGACCAGATGGCTTACTCCCGAGGGTTCTTAGGGAACTCAGTCAAGTAATTGTCAGACCATTGTTCCTAATTTGTACTTACAGTCTACTAATTGGAATGGTACCATCTGATTGGAGAAAAGCCAATGTAGCACAAATATAAAAAAAAGGGCCAAAATGCATCCCTGGGAATTACAGACCAGTTACCCTAACATCAATAGTATGCAAGCTCTTGGAGGAGATGATAAGGGACTACAGTATATACACAATTTTAGTAATGAAAACAGTATCGTTAGCAGTAATCAGCATGGATTCATGAAGAACAATTGTTGCCAAACCAATCTATTAACCTTCTATGGGGAGGTGAGCTGCCATCTAAATAAAGGGAGGCCCGTAGACGTGGTGTATCTGGATTTTGCAAAAGCATTTGACACAGTTCCCCATAAACTTTTACTGTAAAAAGTAAGGTCTATTGCATGGACCATAGGGTGAGTTCCTATGTATAAGGGCAATTGCAAGGCAATAACTTATCCGCAGGACGTGGAAACCTTGCAAATAGATCTGAACAAATTAATGAGGTGGGCAACTACATGGCAACATAGGTTTAATGTGGAAAAATGTAAAATATTCCATTTGGGTGGCAAAAATATTAATACAATCTACTCATTGGGGGGAGAACCTCTGGGGAACCAAGGATGGACAAGGACCCGGGGGTTCTAGGAGATTGAAGGCTCAGAAATGGCATGCAATGCCAAGCTGTTGCAAACAATGCAAACAGAATATTGACATGCATTAAAAAGGGGATTAACTCAAAAGATAAAGTGATAATTTTGTGCACCTGTCCCCAGGAAGGATGTGCTGGTACAGAGAACTTTTTGTAGTTGCTGACTTTTAATAAACACAAAAAAGCCTGTAACTGCGCTTTAAGGAACCTTTTCATGTCTGTACCGCTAGTGTCAGTCCACCCAAAATGTATATTTATGTTTTTAATAAATGCTGAAAAGCATAGACACCTCAACGTTTCTTATATTTTTTAGGAACTGTGTTGGGGGGATATCTGAACCTGAGTGTCTAGGTCTGCAAACCAGTTGGCATTTCACAGGGGAAACAGATGAGGGGCACTAAAAGCAGAATAGAGATTCAGGAGGAGCTGTACAAGCACAAAATATAAACACTGGAAAAAGCAAGCACAGTTGTGCATAAATACAGATAGGAAATACAAATAAGTTATATATGTAATAAAAGACAACCTTCTCCGCAATGTCCATGGAGGAGATGAGCTGTGTGTGAGTGTGTGTGTGGGGGGGTCACACAAAATTATGTCTTGTGATGGATTGGTTGCTGTACAGACCTTTATATTCAAATTCTGTCTCAGCGTTAAACAGGGTATCACTGTGTTTTTTTTGTTTGTTTGTTTGTTACAGTATTTCATTCTACCAGTGGGCTGAAAGTAAAAATAACTCAATAACTCACAGATTCCTGTATCCACACAAGCGATGTGAATGCAGGGATCCCCCCTGCTGTGCTATTATATTCTGACAGCGGGGACTTACCCCCTTCAAAATACACTGATCAGTGCGGCAGTCATTGGCTGCATTGACTGACCGCATGCTGATTTTCCAACAGGGCTGTTCAACAGGATCCAGTCGGATGATTGGCTTTTGTTGAACAGAGTGCAGCACACAGTTCAAAATTCATCCATTTTCAGCTAAACAGGCTGAATTTCGATGGGTGTACCCAGCTTTACATCAAGCTTTCAAAGATGAGGCTCAAAAGCAAAGAAGAAATGGGGGAAATTAGCAAATGGGTCACAATAAGAAAGACTACATATACAAAAGTCAGGACCAAATTGGTAGAATAGAATGAGCACAATAAATTGGGTCTGTGACAGCAGGTATGAAGAATGGGTTGCTAAGGGATGTGAATATGCCTAGGTTTCAATTTGCATACAGTTTCATGAACCTTACTCAATGCTCATAAACTTTACTGGGAACCCCACTGAGGTTTCTGAGGGACAAATCTTGTTATTCAATTCCAGCCATTGGTAGTGCGAATGAGCAAACTATAGCCATAGTTGATTTTCAGACAAAATTTTGCAGTTCATCAACTTCTTAAATCCCTGGCGTTCACCAAAAACTTATGGCGGTGATAAAACTGGACCGCATTCCTAGACAGGTGGTAAAAGGAGCAGAGAGGGAGGAGTTAGAAACAGAGAACACACTAAACACAAGGAGCAGAACAAGAGAACAATGGACTACTTGACCTCCGAAAGGTTTTACCCCCTTCCTGGCCTGCGCTACTTTAACTGGTAATTGTGCGATAATGTAACACTGTACCTAAACTAAATTGATATCCTTTTTTAACACAAATAGAGTTTTCTTTTAGTTGTATTTGGTCACCACTGTTTTTTTATTTTTTATTATTTGTTGCGACAAAAAATAAAAAAAAGACTGAAAATGTTGAATCAAATTTGGTCATACATTTAGGCCAAAATGTATAGTGCTACATGTCTTTGGTAAAAACATTCCAATAACTGTATTTTAATTGGTTTGTGTGAAAGTTATAGTGTCTACCCCTTTTTGGAAAGTATACACCCCAAGCTATTTTCTGAGAGGCATGTTAAGCCCAATGGATGATTTTATTTTTTGCCACAAGTTTTTAAAAAATGACAAAAAAAATATATTTTATTGTTTACACAAAGTTTTAACTTTATATACTGATATTTCTTGCACATGCCATGGGTAAATGTGGAATAACACCCCAAAACACATCCAGCTACTTATGAAGTGTATGGGAATACCACATGTGTGAAACTTTTTGGAGCCCAGCTGCATGCAGGAGCCTGAAATCCAATGACCCTTTGAAAGCCTGAAGGTGTGTAATTTCCTTATTTCACTTCTTCACTACCTCTCACTGTTTTGAGGCCAGGTTCACACCTATGCGAATCGAGTGCGGCTTAAACCGCATCCAATATGCAGAACATTTCTAAATACATTGTTTTCAATGAGGCTGGTTCAGATATGTGCGATGCATTCGCACTGTGCATTGCCGAAAAAACCTGTGCAGAGATAAGAGAGCTGTAATTTGCACTGCACTAGTGTGAATCCGGCCTAAAGGCCCTGCAATGCACAACCCTCCCCTCCCCAAATGACCCATTTTTGGAAGGGAGATACCTCCCAAACTATTTTCTGAGAGGCATATTGAGTCCATTTAAATGAAATATTGCTTACACATGCCATGGGTATATGTGGAATTCCACCCCAAAATACATTCTGCTACTTCTCCTGAGTATAGGGGTACCCACATTTGTAAGACTCTTTGGAAGCTAGTCATATACAGGCCCCCCAAAAGGGATGTTTGCAAAGGCAATTCAGTAGCATGAAAGCTGACTGCCAGCTGAAAAAAACAATACCAGGATGAGGCCTGCAGCTGCAGGCTTCATCCCGGGATACCCACTCAAATTCCAACAACTTACCAGTACATTACTGGTTCTTGTTTGGCATACAGTATTTGTAATGTTCTTTTATTTCATGCAGCCGGTGGGCCGAAAGAAAAAAGAGAACCTAACAGATTCTTCCATTCACTTCACATCAATCGATGTGGATGAAGAAATCTCTGCTAGAAAAAGTTATGGAATGCCCACTATCAGAAAATACAGACCATGGGCTGAATAATAAAAAAAAGAACCTACCAGATTCATCCATTCACATTAATCAATGTGGATAAAGAAATTTCTACAAAACCAAAAAATGTTTTTTTTTTAAATATTTTTTACTTTTTCATTTTTTATGTTTTTTTTTTTTTTTTTTACTTTTTTGTAACTTATAAAAACTGTAAACTTTCCAGGCTGTGATTTTAGAGTCTCTAAAAATGTGAGAGTTTCCTGACTATCTAACATCTTTCGAGACCCTGTGTGAATGTGTATCCTAGACTGTGCTGTGCTGTACCCTATTTTAATACTCAACTAGTGTTTGGTAGTGACAGAAGCAGTCCTTGAAGCAGAGACCAGGTAGGCCAGGACAGGAGGGACAAAAAAAGCGATGTCATGCCTAATTCCGCATCTGCTACAGATACAACATCATTTTTTTGGGGGGGGTGGAGGGGCTAAATGCAGGTGCTGGCAGGTGTTGGGGCTGATCATGCTAACGCTGCATTTTTGGTGACACTATACTATTGGAAACCCTAATATAGTGCTGATTTTGATCAAATACTAATCTGTCCAGACACAATAATGGAGGTTTATAGTGTGTCTTTGATAGTGTTGCTCACAATCAAAGGGTTAACCAGTTAAGGACCGCCGCATGTACATTTACGTCGGCAGAATGGCACCGACAGGCACATCAACATATATATACGTTGGTGCCTTGAGGGGGTACATACGGCGGTCCGTTTTGCTGGCTGAGCGATCCGGGATGAGGGGGGAGGCTATTCGTTTTTATCCGCCCCCTCCGGATCGCTCTCAGCCAATCCACGCACCCCCCGCCCTGTCACTTCCTCCTCCTGTGTAAACACAGGAAGTGATGTGATCTCTCCTTCAGCGTTTTTTTCAACCACCGCTGAGGAGAGATCACATCTAACAGTAAGTCTGCACTAACACTACACTGACACACACTACACATAGTCACATTAACCCCCCCCCGATCACCCCCCTCCACCCTGTCACAGTGTCACTGAATGCAGTAATCATACATGTATGATTACTGTATTTAGTGTCAGTGTGACAGGCAGTGTGACAGGCAGTTAGTGTTAGGTTCAGGGTAGCCCCCGTACCCCCCCCTAATAAAGTTTTAACCCCTTGATCACTACCCTAGTTAACCCTTTCACTCCCTATTACCAGCATCACTAAGCGATCATTTTTCTGATCGCTGTATTAGTGTCGCTGTTCCCGCTAGGTAGCTATTTTTTTTATTGCGATTTTTTTTTTACTAAAGACATATGGCTAAATAAATTTTGGCCTAAATGATTGACTAAAATTTTGTTTATTTGATTTTTCTTATAACAAAAAGTAAAAAATATTGTTTTTTTTCAAAAATGTCGCTCTATTTTTATATATAGCGCAAACAATAAAAACCGCAGAGGTGATCAAATACCACCAAAAGAAAGCTCTATTTATGGGAAGAAAAGGACGTGAATTTTGTTTGGGAGCCACGTCGCACGACAGCGCAATTGTCAGTTAAAGCAACGCAGTGCCGAATCGCAAAAAGGGGCAAGGTCATTTAGCAGCATTTTGGTCCGTCCGGGTCTTAAGTGGTTAAACATGATAATAAATATGTGGTGGACAATCTGACACTATCTGAGAATATAGATAACTGGTGCTAATGCTATCTGGCACCACATGTGACACTAATAATATGATCAGTGAACAAATCTGTACACTGTACTAATGATTCTGGCGACAGGTCAGTGAAAGAGTTACATTGGGGCGACCAGGGGGCTAAATGTGCCTATCTAGGTGTTTTACTGTGTATGTGTGCTGCTTTGACTCACTGTGACTGATCTCTTCTTTGTCTGAAACCAAAAAGGGCTCCACACAAAAAGATCTTGTTTATTCCTGTGCCTGAGTTTTGTAAAATTATGTCCTGTGATTCACTAGAATCGATCAGCAGGTTTAATCATACCTGCCGGGAGAGCGGATCACAATATAGATATGTTATGCAGTTAAAAAAAGTTCAGAGAAGATGGAAAAAAAAGATAACAGAGAACACAGCTTAACCACTTAAGGACCAGAATATTTTCCCCCTCAATGACCAGGCCATTTTTAGTGATATGGCACTGTATCACTTTAACTGACAATTGCGCGGTCATGTGAAACTGTACCCAAACAAAATTGATGTCCTTTTTTCCCACACATAGAGCTTTCTTTTAGTGGTATTTGATCACCTCTGGAGGAGGAGAGAGATCGCTGTTCCTGATCACTGGGAACAGGCGATCACTCTCTACTCCCCTGTCAGAATGCGGATCTGTTTGTTTAAATTGACAGATCCCCGTTCTGTCTCTCTGTGGAGCGATTACGGCTGGCAGGCAGATATTGTGGCAGCACACTGTGTCTCCCCCGCCATGCAGCTCTTAAAAAAGAGTCAATGTACACCTACACCAATTTGTGGGAATGAGCCAACCTGCTGCAGTATAATGACAGTGGCTGGTCGGCAAGTGGTTAAAAGTTATGCAGAAAAATACTGGAAACATGGTATGTGGAGTTAAAAAAACTCAGAAGATGCATATTTAGCACAAGAAACAGCCAAGGCATTTTAGAGATTCAAAAATCCACCTTCACTTTAGTAGGTAACTAGCTGAATACCCGGCGGTGCCCGGTCTTCCTATCTTAACCTTTTGGGGAGGAAAATCATAGTTATATAAATATAAATAAATAATTAATAAATAACACAATGTTTAATTGAGGCATTTTCACACTTTAAAACAATCCACAAACAAAAATGTTAATAAACTTGCAAGTCACAATTGAAATGTACTGTATCACATTTTCAACATAAAATTTAAATAGTTACTGAGGTAGCCCTCATAAAAAAGGGCAGAAATTAGAAGGGGTGTGGCTTGTGGGAGGGGTGTGGAGAGGTCATGGTTAGTGGCATGAGCATGGTTTGCAAGCCAGCCCACATACTGACCTGAAGATGCAGTGCAGAGCTTGTGGAGTAAGGTGTAGCTGAGCTGTGATAAAAAAAAAACTGTGGTTAAAGGACCTGTGATGACATTAGTAGGTGTGGCTAAGATGTGATGAAGAGATAGGTGTGGCTAAGCTGTGATGAAGAGATTGTGGTAAAAAGATCTGTGATGACATCAGTAGGTGTGGCTAAACTGTGATGAAGAGATTGTCGTAAAAGGACCTGTGGTGAAATCGGTAGGTGTGTCTGAGCTGTGATGAATAGATTGTTGTTGAAGGACCTGTGATGACATCAGTAGCTGTGGCTGAGCTGTGATGAGGAGACCACAGTCCCATATACTTGCATAGGACTTGAAACAAAAAACCCTGTTTGGAAGTTATGAAGTAACATGTATTTCCCATAGAGTTGAATGGGACTTTAAAGAAAAACCCTTTCCCATAGAGTTGAATGGGACTTTAAAGAAAAACCCGACCATGGCAAATGGGGGTGGGTAGGGGTTAAACCACCTATCCTAGGTTTGTTGCTGACATATAAGTAACATGTGTGCCAAGTTTCATGTTAATATCTTTAGCCGTTTGGACGTGATGCTGGAACATACATACATACACACACACACACACGTTGAGTTTTATATATATAGATGTAATAGTAAGGCTGTGTGATAGGGCCAAGGCGGCCATGTTGTGCAGAATTCCTAGGTCAGCCATGACCTTTTTAAAGTAAGAGACCCCTTCTCTTGATAATTAAGCTATAATCCTAAAAGTGCTTCTCCTAGTCATGTTACTTGAGTAAACGGTTTGCTAAGGGTCTGGACACTTCACAAGAACTTCAGAATAGCATAATTTGTTTTGTTGACCATTACTTAACAGATAGGTAATAAACAAGGATATGTCAAAGCTGTAAATATTTATTTGAGGTATTTACAGGGGTTCTGGAATTGAACACTGCACTGTTAGGCCACGGACACACGATCAGACCAAACCGATGAGACTGGTCCGACGGACCGTTTTCATCGGACCACCGCTGAAGTGGTCTGATGGTCTGATGTGCGTACACACCATCAGTCCAAAATCCCATTGGGCCAGAATGCGGTGATATAGAACACAACGACGTGCTGAAAAAACAAAGTTCAATGCTTCCAAGCATGCGTCGACTTGATTCTGAGCATGCGCAGGTTTTTGGTCCGATGCTTTTGTGTACTAATCATCATTTTGGTCCGACCGACAGGTGTCCATCGGACAGATTTTAAAGAAAGTTTTAAAACTTTGGTCCGATGGACAACAGTCCGATGGGCCGTACACACGATCAATTTGGGCCGATGAAACTGGTCTTCAGGCCAGTTTCATTGGACTGGTCTGATCGTGTGTACGCGGCCTCAGGGTTCTACACAGTTGATGAGTAATTCTCACTGAGTGAATTAGGATTAGCCATCATAAACCCCCTTAACAGAGATGAACACAATATACTGGTACATCCCCATCTCACTTGAATAGCCCTCATAAACCTTCTGTCTAAGTTGAGGTAATTATGAATGAAAGCAGATTTCCTCTTAAACAAGAACAAGCTAACCACCATTACCCATCAAACATAGTTTAACTGGAGTAATTAGGAAATACACATTGCTGTCTAATTTTTCTTGTAGAGTCAAAACTCTGGTGTAGTTTATAACTCCTGAGCTAATAACAGTACAACCAGAAAGACATATTTACCTGTATCTGTTAATTAGCAGCATTTATACCCAAACACCACTATCTTTATGCCTTGTACACACGACCGGTTTTCCCGTCGGGAATACTGCTGTGTTTTCCTTTGGCTGGGAAAACTTGCCATGTGTATGCTCCTTAGCAGTGTTCCTGACAGGAAAACTGTGGTTAAAAAAATGAGAACATGTTCTCTTTTTTCTCGCTGGGAAAAGTGACCAAGCCGATTCTCAGTTTTTCCCCTCGGGTTTCCCGGCGGTCTTTTAAAGCTGGACAACAATATACAAGTTACCAGACTTAACCTGTTAGTATTTAACAATATTATTACCTATAGAAAACTGTATCTGAGGGCGGGCAGCTGCATTGTCATAAACCTGTTACATCCCATCAGCCACCCCTCAGACCTCTTGATTGGTCAAATTATTTCTGTCAATACCCTCCTCATGGACCGGAAAAGGGGGGCTTTATGAACAGTTGAGAGCTCTCCTTTAGCCATCAAAACAAGGATCATCAGCCTAGATCAGTGATGGCAAACCTTGGCACCCCAGATGTTTTGAAACTATATTTCCCATGATGCTCAACTACAATGCCTAGTGCATGAGCATCATGGGAAATGTAGTTCCAAAACATCTGGGGTGCCAAGGTTCGCCATCACTGACCGAGATCCATGAGAGCCACTGACCCATCTTATGCTCATTGATTGAACTCTGCTGAATGCACAAAACAATGCCATTGTTAATAGAATTGGGCCAAAGACCCCCTGGTTTGCACCAGAACTCCCGAACATGTAAAAAGTTCTTACCCCGAAAAGTGAACCCTATTAAAGTCAATGGGACCTGAACTTGAAAAAAATTAAATATCATTTGTATAGGAGAACTGATTTTAATGATGCTTAAAATGACACAATAAAAAATAAAAGTTCCTCTAAATGTAGTGCCCGGTGTCATCTTTGCCTGTAAAGCGGTGCATCTGTACTGTGTTATAGAACCTGCTGCAGAAAACTGACATTTAAATCAGGCCCATTAGGTTTGGTATGAATTTTGAGGGGAACCCCATGCCAAAATGAAAAAAAATGCTGTGGGATCCCCTCCAAAATCCATACCTGACCCATATCCAAGCATGTTGAATGAATGAATGAATGAGAAACTTATATAGCGCGGCACCTGCAAACTGAATCGCCTCTGGGGCTTGTTGTCCCTGTCTCCTTTGGTATCAAAAGAGATGAGTCTTGATCTTTCTCCTGAATGCTAAGTGGTTCTCCTCCAACCGAATGCTGGTTGGCAAAGCGTTCCATAGTCTGGGACCTTGGATCGCAAATCTTCTTTCTCCTTTGAACTTGTAGTTGGCTGATGGAATCTGCAGCAGGTTTTGATTGGTGGATCGCAGGATGTGATTGGGATTTTGAGCTTTTATTTTATCGCATAGATACTGGGGAGCATTACCATTTGCGATCGGTTTTCCAAAAAAGAGGAGAACCAAGATAAATCGCCTTCTGCGACTCTGGCTACTTCAGCTAACCGAATCAATAAAAGCTTGTGGTCTACCGTATCAAAAGCTGCGCTTAGGTCCAACAGAACCAGAAGACAAGATTCTCCTTTGTCTGAGGCCTCGAGAACGTCGTCCCATCTGGGGCGGAAACCCGATTGGAATGGATCCAGTAGCTTGTGGGTATCAAGATGCTGTTGCAGCTGTTGTACCACTACTTTTTCCATTACCTTTGAGAGTACATTTAGGCCTGTTATGGGACGACGGTGGAGTGGGTCCTTGGGGTCAAGGGTGGGTTTCTTCAGGATGGGTTCGATTATGCCCTCTTTCAACTGTGAGGGCACTATACCTTCCTTGAAAGACTGGTTTATAAGCTGCGTGATGTGAGGCGCCAAGATGTCGGTGCACTCCTTCAGCAGCTTAGTCGGGATGATATCATTTGGTGCTGTGCCATTACGCAAAGTACCAATGATACTTTTTGTGGTTTCCATGGAGATGGGTTCCAGGGTGAACTTACCTGATAGTGGTAAATTACTGTGGGTATTGTGTAAAAAAAATTGCGGGGGGGGCTGAGGGGGGAATTGTTTTGCTGAATGCTTTCACGGATTCCCTCAATTGTATTAATGAAGTAATCCGATAATTCATTGCAAAATTCTTGAATGTCCGAATTGGGGGCTTCAAGACATCCTGGGTTCATGGTCTGAGTGACCATCTTGAAGAGTTCGCGTGGGCGGTTTAGAGCGCTGTTGATAGCCACAGAGAAATAATTTTTCTTGGCTTGGAAAATTTCTTTGTGATATTTTCTTGTTATCATCTTGTAGGTGGAGAGGTTTACCTCTGAAGAGCTTATTTTCCAGACGGCTTCTGCCCTTCTGCGCTCTTGCTTCAGTAACGACAGCTGGTTGTTAAACCAACTGCAGTTGTTTTTCCGGATGCGGGTTTTACGTTTCAGCGCTACTGCGTCAGCTGACTGTAGTAGGGCTGAATTTATGGCATCTAGTGTTTCTACAGCCGTTTGATGCGGCTGAATTGTTTTTACTTTTTTCCTTAATGTGGTCTAGAAGAGTTCCGAGTGGAGCTTCTTCTGACATCTAGTCCAGTGTGTTGTCACTGGTCTAGATGTTTTTGTTATGGGGGGGAGTGTGGAAATAATGAATTTAATTGCATGGTGATCAGTCCATGGCAACGGTTCATTTTCCAAAAATTGTATTTCCAGATCTTGTCTGAAAATAAGATCGAGTGTGTGACCTGAAGCATGTGTGGATCCACATATTAGTTGCTGTAGCCCTAAACCTTCCAGTTGGTCAATACAGGCATCGGCAATGGGATCTAGTGGGGAGTTGGCCCAGAGATTGAAATCCCCGAACAGCAAAAGGTGTTTGCTGTTGAGGGTGTAAGTGGAGAAGAAGTCCGACAATGATGGTAGCAGCTGCGATTTTGGGCCGGGTGGCCTATAGCAGAGAAGAATGTGGACGGTCTCCTTTGCATTAGTTTGCATTTGCAGAGTAAGGGTTTCCATGAAAGGAAGAGGGTTTTTTGTTTCAATCATTTTTATTGAAATACACCAAACATGAATACATTTAGTGACGTGTAACACGCCAGTTACAGATCGAAACTTACAGGCATATCACTTCAAATTATTTAAGAAAGCAAAAGTACTTATTCGAAACAGGCAGTAAATGCTATGACAATATGAAAATTCAGTATCCCTAGACACCCCTAATGGGAGCAACCTGTGTCTAGGGGAAGGTCAGGAGATTCACCACCCTGGAACCTTGGGTAGGTTATTAAGTAAAGACTAACAGTTTAACCAATGGCGATATCCTTAAATAAGGCGGAACATTCAAGTATGAACATGTTTAACAGGAGATACATGTTTAGAGCAAACAAACCATCTCGGATGCAAAGAATGAAGCACATGTATCCCTTAAAGAGAGGTGTAACTTTTAGAAGAGGTAAGAAAGTAAAAAGAGATAAAGAAAAGAGGTTGTAAAGAAAATGGAGGGGGCAAGAAAGAGTAGAGAAGGGAGGATGGGGGTGGAAGGAAGGGGAGAGAACAGCACGGTGGTTATATCAAGTCAGAAGTGTATCAGGTGCGTGGCCATCGTGTATCAGGAAAGTTTGTTAGCGTACCATTGATTCCAGGGGAGCCATTGATTATACATTTTGGGGTGTGATGGCTTTCCTGAGGACATTATCATTTCATGGGCATAATGAGAGTGGACTAATGTGATGACGTCGTATACCGTGGGAGCGAGACTTGTTTTCCAGCGTCTGGCGATGAGAAGCCTGGTTGCTAGGAGTATGTGGGTTACAATCAATCTAAAAGGTGGGGGGAGTGTGTCAATAGTTATATTCAAAATCGCCAGTTGTGGAGTTAGAGTAAATGGGATGTGGCAAATGTCTTGTATGAGATTCCCTATGTCGTTCCATAGTTTAGTTAATTCAGGGCAGGACCAAAATATGTGGAGTAGTGTACCTACTTGGTTGCAGTTCCTCCAGCACGTAGGCAACAAGTGAGGTTGAAACTTGGCCAGTCTCTGTGGTGTTAGATACCATCGTAGATGGATTTTGTGGGACAATTCCCATAGAGAGGTGCAACTAGTGGATTTATAGATTGACCGTAAAGCTGTTTGCCATTGACAGTCAGAAAATTGTAGGTTTAAATCCGTTTCCCAATCAACGTAGGGTTTGGATTTGTGGAAGGTAGACTTTTCCTGTAGGGTGGAGTAGATAAGTGAGGTACCTTTGGTAGGTTGGGTAGTGGAGAAGAAATAGTTCCATATTTTAAGTGGGAGTTCCCCTTCTAGACGCGTCTGTGTCAAGAGGGAATGTTGAATCCTATAGAAAGTAAGGAAGTCCGAGGAAGGTGCATGGGTTGATGCTTGGATCTGGTCAAATGTTTTATGTTGTATTTTGGACCTAAGGTCCGCTATGTCTGACGAGTAGGTCAATAACCATTTGGGTATAACTAGATCAGGTGACAGTAGTTGGAGAACTTGTACAGGTATGTGTAGCCTTTTGGTGGGGGTATGGGACCATTTTGTGTGGAGCAATAATCTCCAAGCACTAATAGACGCACGGACAGTCGGCGAGTGTAAGCGGGGGCAATGACGAGTGGTTGTAGAGCTGAACAACCAGTCTCTTAAGTTATGTCCAGGGGTCATAACATTCTCAATGTTCCCCCAAAGTGTGGTCGGATGATCCGTAACCCAATCTGACATTTGAGCTAGTATAGTAGCTCGGTAGTAGTCTTTGATGTCTACATATCCCAGACCTCCGGCCATTTTATATTTGATGGTTTTGTTATGACTACACCTGGGACGTTTGCCCTGCCAAATGAAATGCAGAATAATGGACTGGAGGGAGTTAAGGTACGAAGAAGTGAGCGGTATAGGAAGTGTGCGAAATGTATATAATACTTTAGGAAGAATAAGCATTTTGAAGGCTGCCAACCTACCCGACCAGGAGAATTCAAATTTGGAGAGCTTGGCAGTGTCTTTGATCAACATTTGTTTAACCTCAACATAATTACTACTAAAGAGGGTCTTGGAATGTTTAGTAAGTGTGATTCCTAGATAGGTAATTCCCGTATCTGCCCATGGGTATGAATATAAATTCTGTAGGATGTTGCTGGATACAGCATCCAAATCCAGTTCTAAAATTTGAGATTTGGAGTCATTTACCTTGTAGAATGAAACATTGCTGAATTTTAGTAGTACAGATTGAATCAAAGCCAGGGAAGATATGGGGTTGGTAACCATTAGTATCACATCATCGGCGAATAAATTTACTTTATGTTCTATCGATCCAATTTTGAAGCCAGAGATAGAGGGGTTCGACCTAATATGTTCAGCAAAGGGTTCCATAACTAAATTAAAGATGAGGGGAGAAAGGGGACACCCCTGACGGGTGCCATTGGAGATAAAAAAATGTTTGGACAGCATTTCAGAAGTGTACACCTGTGCTGAGGGACTCGAGTATAGGGCCATTATTGCTGACAGTATGTGGCCTTGGAGACCAAACTTTTGGAGTGTGGCCCGGATATATGCCCAATTAACTCGGTCGAACGCCTTCTCTGCATCCAGAGATAGAAGCAGAGAAGGCGTTCTGGTGGAATTAGCGTGATGGATAACATTAATAATTCGGCGTGTGGCGTCACACGTTTGTCTACCCTTAGTGAACCCGGATTGGTCCGGGTGGATAAGGGATGGCATGATGTCTATTAGTCTTGTCGCTATAACTTTAGCAAAGATCTTGGTATCAATATTGAGTAGGGATATAGGTCTGAAATTTTGTGGGGAAGTGGGTTCCTTCCCTGGCTTCGGCAAGGTTATTATCAAGGCATTCAACATTTCTGGTGGGAGAGAGGAGGAGGAGGCAGCGTCATTGCATACTTGGGACAAGAAAGGGGCAAGAATAGTGCTAAATTGTTTATAATACTCCCCATTAAGGCCATCAGGACCAGGAGATTTGTTGGTTGGGAGTTTGGCGATCACCTCTAAAATTTCAAGTGGCGTGAAAGGTGCGTTTAAGGATGATATTTGATCAGGGGATACTGCCGGAAGATTGATATATTTTAGGAAACTGTTTATGTCTTCTGCAGATGGTTGATAAGTAGAAGGGTCATCTTTCAGATTATATAATTTATCGTAGTAAAGGCTAAAAGCGTCTGCTATAGCTTGTGGGTCTATTAGTTTCTGTTTAGAGGAGGGGTGGTAGAGGTAAGAGATTTTGGTTTTCAGGCGGTGCCCCTGTATTCTGAGTGCCATGGCCCTTCCTGCTTTATTCCCTGTGGAATAGTACGTAGCTTTAAAGTATTTCTGAGCTTTTTCATAGGATTCTAACAACAGGTTTCTAAGTTCTTGCCTAAGAAGTGTCAATTGTTCTTTAAGTGTGGAGGTGGGGCATGACTGATTGAGTTCCTCTATAGATTTAATTTGGGCTGTGAGATTATCAAGACGCTGTGATCTCCTCCTTCTCTCTCTTGCGCCTAGTTGGATGAGAAGACCTCTAACAAATGCCTTATGGGCATTCCAAAGAAGGGTGCAGGTGGATGTAGAACCTTGGTTTAACTCAAAAAATTCTTCCAAGTGCTTACGAATGTAAGCTGAATGTTCAGGTGATCGGAGGATCGAGGCGTTAGCTCTCCATAGTTTTGTGCGTGAGGAGGTTGGTTGGGTGTCAATCACAATCGACACTGGAGCATGGTCTGACCATGTTATAGTGTCAATAGAGGATGCAGATATTTTTGGCAAAGTCCATTTGTCTACTAGAAAATAATCAATCCTTGTATAGGAGTTGTGTCTGTGGGAGAAAAAGGAGTAGTCTCGTTCTGTGGTGTGGTGACAGCGCCACACATCATACAGGTCGTTGGATCTGAGGAAACGGCCCATTGGTGACAGAAGTCTAGTGGTGCGAGAGGAAGCGTCCAGAGAATTATCCGGAACTATGTTGAAATCACCACACATAACAAAATTGCCTCTGCGGAATTTGGTAAGCTTGGGCAGCAGTTTGGAAAGGAATCTGATTTGCCTGGTATTAGGTACATAGACATTGACAATAGTAAATCTGGTATTATTTACGGTGCAATCTAGGGCTAAGTATCTACCATCCGTGTCTATTAGGCTGTTATGCAAAGTGAAGCTGACTGTATTTTTAATGGCTATCATAACACCATTCTTCTTGGTGGGGCCAGGAGCATTGTATACGTGGCTGAAATGCTTGTTGGTGCAGGACGGTTCTTCTGATTTCTTAAAATGCGTTTCTTGGACGCACAGCACGTCACAGCTAGATTGTAAAGCCGTACGCCACAGGGACTTTCTCTTTGCAGGGTGATTCAGGCCCTTGGCATTAAGCGATAGGAATTTTGGCATTCTGGAGTTAGATACGGAAGAAAATAAAGAGCAAGTGTTACTCACGTATATGCAGGTTGGGTTGCTCGAGTCAGAGGAGGAAGTTCACGTGATTGCTTCTTCGGCGTGTTCTCAAAGGATTGGTAATACTGGGTAGGAAAAACTAAAAAGGAGAAATAAGTAGGCTGAGAAGATAGGAAGTAAACAAAAATGCAACACACTGACAGCAGTCAAATGGAACTGCGACTGCTGTGAAGTAGTGGGGTGTAAGTTCGTGAAACAATGAGCACCGAGCAAAGCATCCGGCCGGACTTTTGCAGATTCACAAAAATGAGAATAAGGACCCGCTATTCAAGTGGGGATCAGTGTACGCCATCAAGACGATTATTCTCCATAGAGTGGGTATTCCGTCTGCGGTTAGGCTGAGGTGGTTGAGGAGGGTCTGGTATAATACCCCACTTGTTGAGTAATTGAAGGCCTTCATCGATCGTGAAGATGACGTGTTTAGTGCCATTCTGGGTAATAATGAGCTTTGTGGGAAACCCCCATTGGTAGGGAATCTTGTGGTTGTTAAGTGGTTTCGTGATGGCATTAAGCTGCCTCCTCATCTGGCGAGTATGTTGGGAGAGGTCAGCATATAGCTGAAGATTAGCGTAGGGAGCTGGCAGTTTCATAAGTTGCCTTGACCTGGACAGGAGCTGGTCCTTGGCATGAAAAAAGTGCACCCTCATAAGGACGTCTCGTGGGACTTCAGTTGGGAGATGCGGGGGTTTTGGGAGACGATGGATACGATCAATGATAGTTTCCATGGGGGTGAGCTCAGGTAAGATAGTGGACATCATTTTTCTGGCAAATGCATTGAGGTCCTGCGGCTGGACCGTTTCAGGGATCCCCCTGATTTTCACATTGTTGCGGCGGGCCCTGTCTTCAAGGTCCGCCATTTTGGCTTTCATCCACTGCTGTTCATCCAGTGTGTGATCATGAGCATCAACAAGGTTATTGACCGTTTCAGTCACCTGCCCCATTTGTTTTTCAACATGCTGTATCCTCTGCCCCATACAATGCATTTGCGAGGAAAATTTGTTAAACATGCAGGAGATGTCACTATGAAGGGAGCTCTGTAGGGAAATGAGCATGTCCTTCAAAGTAGTATCCAGCACAGGCTGGTTTGAGGTGGGGAAGGCCGCAATAGGGGAGGGGGGAGCAGGGATGAGATTCAACACGGTGCTCGCATCATCTGCTGCCGAATCAGTGTCCAGTCTCATCCGCGCTTTAGCAGGACTGTTTCCAGCTGAGGAGTTGAGAGAGGATGGTGAGGCAACATCAGGGGAGCTTGGATGATGGGAGAGCCCCATTTCGCCAGCGTCTGGGAGGTCTGTGTAAGCCGCGGAGGTATCGTGTGCAGCGCTCCCGACGCCATCTTGGGTATTCGTCATGGAGAAGAAGTCTGTCAGTTTCCTAGGCTGACGATAATCTTTCCGTTTGCGGCTCAGCCCGGACATTCTGAGTGGCAGGAGCGAAGGTCCGGTAAGTCGAGCGAGTGCTGTGGGCTGCTGGAATAGCGGGGATGTCTATGATCGTTCCGGTCGGTGCGGGAGCTGTGTGATCACACGTCCATCTTGCTCGGCGGTCGGCCACGCCCCCAAAGGAAGAGGGTTTTGAAGTACTGGTTTAGTGATCGCAAGGTGAATCTTGTGGCTCACCGCCAGGCCTCCTCCTCTTTGCCCTATTCTATTTTCCGTTATAATACGGAAATTTTCTGGCACCAGTTTTCCTAGAATGGTGTTACAGTCGGCTGTAAGCCAGCTCTCTGTAATAAAAAGGCAGTCTAGATCGCATTGTAGAATAAAATCGTGAATTTCTAGACAGTGTTTTACTGCAGATCTTGTATTGATCAAAGCAGATGATATGTGCTTAGGTTGGGGTAAATGACTAGGATTTTTGACAGTTGATCGATGATCGATTCTCAATAATTGCTCAATTCTTAGGGTTTTTTGGTGATGGCTGGCAGTATGGCGGTGAATCGCCTCAGGCCCCAAATGGTTACTGCAGAATATTGCAGATTCGCCATGGTAGCCAACACCGGGTAGTGGGGGGGGTTTAAGGGTGATGGAGGGAAGATTAATTAAATCTTCTCTCCGGGTTGGTCCAGAGGAAGGCAAAAAAACCCTGGCTGTGCAGTGCCAATATGCTGCGGCAGGGAAAAAAATGACTTCCTGACCCCTATAGAGACGAACCCTGGATCAAGCACTGATGGGAGTGGTGGTTGTTAGGGCAGAGTGAATAGCGGGGGGTATACACTCCTTTGAGTATATTCAGTGGGAGCCGCTTGCGGTTGTGGGGTTGTGGGGGGTGAGGGGGAGTGCATTTACCAGGTGCACCCCGGATGGCCAGGGGCCCTGGTCAGGATGGCGAGCGACTGGATGAATGGCTCGAGCGGGGGGAGGGAGAGAGGTGTCTAGGGGGTTGCTGTGAATTATCCGGGGGGTTGCAGGATGTCCGGAGCGGCGAACCGCTAGGCCGTGGATGAAGCCGCGGCCTTTCCTAAGCGCGGCCGCAGCAAATTGCTCCAAGAGGTGGTGCGAGGGGCCAGATAGCAGTTTGCTGACTATAGGAGGCCAAGGGGGTACCTCAAGTTTCGGCTGGTAGTTGGGGGGCCTGGAGATGGAGGATGAAGAAAAAGGGGGGGCCGGAGATAGTGGTAAGAGATTAGGCCGCCGCCGCGGCTTGTCCTGAAAAGGACGGCCGTCAACGGGTCCGGGGGGAAAGTGGGTCGCCCTGAATAGCAGGGGCTTACCTGGTGAGGCCTGCGGAGGGTGAGAGGCGGCCGGGGAGGCTGGAGAATGGCCTGATGGATGGCCTGCTGAGGCGAGGAGGTGGAAACCCTGCCTGTCTGGAGCCCAGGAGCCACACGTCCTACTGGTAGGTACGAGCGCAGATTACTACTGGGACAGTTCTCTCCCTGGTCACTCTTTCAGACCCAACCCAATATTAATAGCGCAAAAAATAAAAAATGCAGAGGTGATCAAATACCACCAGAATAAAGCTCTACTTTTGGGGAAAAAAGGACGTAAATTTTGTTTGGGAGCCACGTCGCACGACCGTGCAATTGTCAGTTAAAGCGACGCAGTGCCAGAAGCTGAAATTTCACCTGGGCAGGAGGGGGGTATATGTGCCCAGTAAGCAAGTGGTTAAAGGGGACTTCAATATTATGATATCCCCATTCCATTTGTTTTTTAAATTTTATATGGGGGCAAGGTGCTTATGGTTCAGAAGAGGGGGCGCTCGCTCATCCCCAGCCCTTTTTCTGGCCTGCCAGGCTGCATGCTCAGATAAGGGTCTGGTATGGATTTCGGGGAGTATGTTTAAGATGTTTCTATTGTCGGCAATGTTCTTTTTTTTCATTCATCTGTCATCAGGGAAGCCCATTGACAGATGATAAACGTATCTATTGTTAAGGCCCTGCTCCTTAACAACCAGCTATTTAATGTGCCCTGATTGGGGCAATGCATTGTGGGGCACTCAACTTAACCGAATGCCCCGCAAATTCAGGTGTTTGCCGAATGGGCGAACAGGTGATGTTCGAGCAGAAATTTTGCCCGGCTCGAAATGTTTGCCCAACTATAGTTATTAAGTATTTTCACCTTTAATTGCTTTTTATTTCTCTTTGTTAATTTATAACACCTTTTGTATAAAAAAATACTTTGTTTGCGCCATTTTACCTTTTCTATTATAAAACAATATTTTGAAGCTTAAGAAAACTCTTTCTCTTTAACCACTTGCCGCCCGCCGCACGCAGATATACGTCTGCAGCATGGCACAGGCAGGCAAAAGGTCATATATATATATATAGGTATATATATATATATTCATGTTCCCATTAAGAAGCCCGCATTGTGGATGCACGTGCGCCGCTGCTCGGGAGCTCCGTGACTCCGACCGCGGGTCCCGCGGTCTCGATGTCCGCGGGCATACCCGTGATCGTGTTACAGTGAGGAAGAAGGGGAAAATGCTTATGTAAACAACCTGTAATCGGAAGCTGTGATCACTGTCGTGTCACACATCCCTCCTACAGTTAGAACACATCCCTAGGCACACTTAACCCCTTCAGCACCACCTAGTGGTTAACCCCTTCACTGCCAGTGTAATTTTCACAGTAATCAGTGCATTTTTATAGCACTGATAGCTGTTAAAATGACAGTGGTCCCAAAAATGTGTCAAAAGTTTTCGATGTGTCCACCATAAAGTCGCAGTCACAATAAACATCGCAGATCGCCACCATTACTAAAAAAAAAAATAATAATAAAAATGCCATAATTCTCTGCCCTATAACTTTTGCGCAAACCAATCAATATACGCTTATTGCAATTTTTTTTACCAAAAATATGTAGAAGAATATGTATCAGTCTAAAATGAGGAAAAAAAAATTGGGGGATATTTATTATAGCAAAAAGCAAAAAAATAATGTTTTTTTTTTTCAAAATTGTCGCTCTATTTTTGTTTATAGCCCAAAAAATAAAAACTGCAGAGGTGATCAAATACCACCAAAAGAAAGCTTTATTCGTGAGAAAAAAAGGACATAAATTTTGTTTGGGAGCCAGATCGCACGACCGCACAATTGTCAGTTAAAATGACGCAGTGCCGAATCGCAAAAAGTGGCCTGGTCTTTGACCAGCAAAATGGTCTGGGGCTTAGGTGGTTTAAAAAATGATATGATAAATCTCTGGATATACCTGGCTGTGATGACATTGTGTATTACAGCTGTTTAGCTAAAATCCTAATGTTTATTTCAAATATTGTAAACATGTTTACAATAAAAATATCTTCTGGCAGAGTAAAAAGTTAACTGTGTAGTTAATGAAACACTCTCAGTTGGCTTGCACATAGATTGTCGTCTTGCAAACTGAAAAACCTTTGTGCAGGGTGAGGCTAATGCCACGTACACATGATCGGTTCATCCGATGAAAACGGACCGATTGATTTTTTATTTTTCATCAGATATCCAATGAAGCTGACTTTCATCAGTCTTGTCTACACACCATCAGTTAAAAATCCGATTGTGTCCAACGCGGTGACTTAAAACACAACGACGTGCAGAGAAAAATGAAGTTCAATGCTTCCGAGCATGCGTCGACTTGATTCTGAGCATGCGTGGATTTTTGAAGGATGGAATTCCGCACAGACAATCGTTTTTTTTCTATCGGTTTTTAACCATCAGAAAATTTTAAAACAGGTTCTATTTTTTTTCACCGACAGGGAAAAAAACGATGGGGCCCACACATGATCGGTTTGTCTGATGAAAACGGTCCATCAGACCTTTTTCATCAGACGATCCGATCGTGTGTACAGGGCATGAGAGTGCCATTATTGCATATCAGTGTCAGTGCAGTGCGAGTTTGACCAGCCATTTGTCACAAGCTGGTGAAGATGACCAGGGTCTGACGCACTACAGGTACTACAAGAGGAAAAAAAAACTGCAGAACAGGTTACTGTAACAGGTTTGTTTTATGCTATTTCAATGTGAACATCTCCCTCAATCTTTTTTTTTTTTTTTTTTTTTACTCTGTTGTCTAAAAGACATTGCATTACCTACTAAGCTGTAATGAAGGGTAACCTTTAGCAACCCTGGAACACATAGAATGTTTTACCATGTGCATTTTCTGAATACAATTTATTCTGCACTTTGCACATTTCATGTTTTGCACTTTTAAGCTGTGTTTGAGATATAAGCTTCCTAATGGGACTTGTCTCCTGGAGAGTTGCCTAAAGGGAATTTTCCTATACCAGATGGATCATCAAAACACCTATCAGCATTCATACAAAGTAGTCCAGCACCCCACACTTCTATTCATTTATTTTATGAGAAAGACCAAAAAGGGTTCCCAAGAGAGTATCTGGGATAACCAGCAAAAGAAAAGCAGCGGAAAAGATGACACATCTGATGGGCATGCAATGTTGATGGACTGCAGGTAGAGCATATTGTGCCATTTAAGCCCATGCAGCAATATGCACGTGATTTGGACAATTGTGATTCTAAAAATGTTTTACTAGCTTCATCCTATGTACATAAATTTATATCTAGATAAATAAAAAAAACATGCAGTTTTCTGATTCACTGACTCTTCTTGTCTCTTCACTTGCTTCTTGTCATCACTAGCGTTAAAGTGGAACTAAATTCAGGGGTTTTAAAATCAGATTTTTATTTTAATGCATTCTATGCATTAAGATAAAAAAAATCAACTTCTGTGTGCAGCAATCCCAGCACCCCGTAATACTTACCTGAGCCCCATTCTTTCCAGCGATGTCTGGGGGTCTCCTCCTGATTGGCTGAGACACAGCAGCAGGAGCCAATGATGTCAATCAAAGTCAGTTAGCCAATCGGGATAGAGAGGGGATAGGGCCACATGGGGGCTCAATCTCAGAATGGACACAGGAAGCTGTGACTCAGCTTGGGTGCCCCCATCGCAAGCTGCTTGCTGTGGGGGCACTCGACAGGAGGGTCGGCCAAGAGAGCTGAAAAGGGACCAGAGAAGAGGAGGATCCAGAGTGCCCTTTGCAAATCCACTGCACAGAGCAGGCAAGTATAATATGTTTGTTATTTTTAAAGAAAAAAAAAACAAGACTTTATAATCATTTATTATGTTTTTTGTTTTTTTGTTAAAAGATTTAAAAAAAGACTGAAAAAAATACAAAACTGTTTTATATTTTGATATACAACTTTGCAAACAGGTAATTTTTTTTCCTTCATTGATGTACGCTGATGAGGCTGCACTATTGGGCACCAATAGGCTGAATTTATGGGCACTGGTTAAGCGGCACTGATGGGCACTGATAGGGGGCACTGGTGGGCACTGATGAGGTGGCACTGAGAAGAGAAACTGAGAGGTGGCACTGGTGAGCACCGAGAAGTGGCACTAATAAGTTGCACTGATGGGTGCCAGTGATGGGCACTGATGCAAACAAAGAAAAAACAGGTATGGACAGCCGCACTTCAAAGAATGTAAAATCCAAAATGCCCTTTATTGGGGTAAAAAGAATGCACTACAAAAACAGCATACAGTAGGGGAAAACAGTTGACGCGTTTCGCATTGGTTCTCAATGCTTAGTCATAGCTAACTACATTTAGCTGTTGTTGTAGTGCATTCTTTTTACCCCAATAAAGGGCATTTTGGATTTTACATTTTTTGAAGTGCGGCTGTCCATACCTGTTTTTTCTTTGTTTGCATCAGTGCCCATCACTGGCACCCATCAGTGCAACTTATTAGTGCCACTTCTCGGTGCTCACCAGCACCTGTTTGGTCTCTGGACGGACATTAATCACCTGGAGCTCACCTGGAGCGGCTGTCTTTCCCATTTGTTTGATGGGCACTGATGGATGGAATTGATAGGCAGCACTGCTAGGTGGCACTGATCAGGCACTTATTGACCCCACTGGTTGGCTATGATAGGTGGCACCCATGGGCATTGATAGGTGCCACTGATTGCTGGCACTGTTATGTACTGGTGAGTTATTGATTCATGGCACTGTGGGCACTGGCAGGCAGTACTGGTGGGCACAGATGAGATGGCTGTGCATCTTTCCTTATCAGGACCGATGTCTCTTGCACAGAAGTTGGTGATCGGCTTTTTATTCTCCTCATGCTTACAGCGTCAGGAGGAAAAAACGATTACCAATCTCCGGTTAACATCATGTGATGAGCTGTCATTGCCCGGGATCATCCTTTACTCCGATCTGTGATCACCCAACTTTTTTATTGACTCGGTGATCACAGTGTGCAGTGTGCAAAGGGGAGGACGTCTATTGATGGCCTCCTGGCAAAGTAGGGCCACACTGTAGCCTTCATTCTGCTATAGAGTGCATCTGAAAGGGTTAAGCATGGATGCTTATTGCGCACAAAGGTATATAGGCCCATTGAGGAAGGGAATATCATCACTATCTGAAATAATGACATATTAAATATACTGTAAATGATAATGAATCAGAATAATGTGTGAGACACTGCAAATAAACGTGCTGTTTCTGTAAAAAAAAATATTAAAAGCAAAACTGCCAGGCATTATGCACAGGACATCTGCGTTAACAAGTTATAATGTTATATTTCTGGTCCTTAGTGTGTGTATGGTACTGGAATCTTCTCTGTCCAACATTTCACTCTGCTCTGCATTTTCTATTACTTTTAGTGTGTATATGGAAATAGGAGGTCCACTGGTACTTTCTCTGCGTGGATTAACTCTCAATCTGCCCCTGCATGCATATTTCCTGCAGTGCTGGCTTCATTGCATGCTTATTTCTGTGTTCTAGAAATGAATGATATTTTAAGTTCACAGAAGCATAACTAACAGTATTTACCGTCCTGTCCCAGAAAGCACCGAGAATAGTTTCAATCACGTCTGCCTAAAACCTCTCCATTTTACTATCCGACGTCAACAAGCTTATGCAATGGATGAAAAACATCAAAACCCACTATTTTTAGGGAGATCCAAAATGTAAAAAAAAAAAAAGTTCCCATGAGTAAAGTTGGAGTTAGCTGTTACATTCAAAAATAGAATGAATTACATATCTTTTCTTGTCCTTTAAATGAATAGCATAGTTTGGGTAAAATTATCGGGCAATTGCATGCCTTTTATGCAGATAATGCTGTTTGATGAAAGCGGTGTTTTGATCTGCTAAGGATAATACAGATCCAGGGTTGGATTCATTGGTGAGAGTAAAGCTGTCTTCTGTGATAACTTCATCTCAGCATGAGGTCAGACGGGGAAAACTGAGATGGGGGATTAAAAAATGACACAGTCGGAGCAGTATTCAGTTCCCTGCTGTGCTCCTGGCTGCATACTATAGCTTATGTTTCTGATCTGTTATGGTATTGTCTGCTTTTTCTCTCCCAGAGCAGAAAGAGATTGCTTGAAACTTTTCTTTTTTTTCAGCTAGAGGGATTAGTTCAGTGCAGTTTTTTTAATTAAAGGATTCTTCTTTTTTTTTTAGAGGCAATTTAGGGCTGAATTATGGGGCCAATGGTATCTGTAACATGTTATTAACTACTACACACTTTGACCTTTTAGTTCAGAACTACAAAAAAGAAAAAAAAATAGAGGAAAACAGAAAACAACTTTTGTTTTCTTTGCTGTTACATTTGTGCTAAAGGTTGTTAGAACCAATTGATTGTTTTATATGTTTGTCTTACAGTTTTTTTTACAACATTCTCAGTAGAAATCAGATATTGTAGCTCTGAAAGCATTGTGTTTATGTTGGATGTCAAAGAGTAATACCAGTTTGTTTTAATACTAGTTTTCCTTCAGTAATACATTAGTTGCTTGCTTATATATTAATTTAAATTTAGAATTTTGACAATATGGGTAGTATAATGAAAATTTGTCTCTGGTGAAGTGATAAATAACAATCAATATAAATATATATATATATATATATATATATATATATTACCAGTAGGGAGAAAGTGTGTCATGCTTTTTTAATCTTCAAATCTCCGATCAGCGTAATGGAATTTTTTAATTTCTGTTAGCATCCTAAAAAGACTTTGTCATGATTACAAATGAGCTAATCAAAAGAAATCCATGCTTTCCCTTATTCACACTACTTGACTCTTTCAATCTGTTGGCGATGAATCCACAGCTGCCTCCACACCATACAATCTCCCTGGAGAGCCACCTCCACCTGGCTGAGAGGAGGCTAATTTCCCTAACAGGAATTTGTTGTCATGCAACCATTTTAATTCTACAGCAGGTATAAAGGCAGAGTAGTTAGAAATCTTGTAGCACTGATGCCCTGCATTAATTTCCTTTCAAGAACACAATTTGTACTCAGTTTGTTCAAATGCCCTTCGCTTACATGTTGGGGACTTAAAGGTGGATTTTGTAACAACACGGAAAACAAACACATCTAATTGCCTTCTAGCTTGTGTGTAGGTGTATGACTAGAGTTGATTAATCTAAGAACTCTCCCAAAACAGGAACTAATGGGACTACTTTCTGAAGTATTATTGTATCACTACACTAAACGATATACCGTAAAACCACACATATTGATTTTTTTTCTTATATAAATATAAGAAAAAATTAGAAACACATAACTGTAAAATGAAGTAAAAGGACTGGTTATGTAACATCAAGACACAATATAAAAAAAATAAATAATCCAGGCAACTTTATAAATTGTCCTTTTCCTCTTAAGTGCCATTTCCAAGATTTTGGTTGTTTGAGATTTATTTACTTTAAGCTCAATGGCTCTGTCAAGCTTAACTCAAAAGTACTATACATGTGAAATATTTCTACCCTTGCTAAGGAGTTTATCACTACTCTTTAAAATATAGAAGAAAAATATGATCGTTTACTAAGAGAGAACATTTTACTTCACTGTTTGAAGGCTTATTTTTTTTTACAGGGGTTGTGTTGTCATGCAGTTTGCTACATTTGCCAGTGCCTGCAAAATTAATGGGCAAGGAAAAAGTTACTGGCCCAGGTGTTAGACAGGAGTAATTTCAAATTTCGCGCGCCGTATCACTAGTTTGAATCCTCAAACCATGATACGGCGGCTTCGGGCTTCGATCCGAGAGGCTTACGTCCTCGTAAGCCTTCGGATCTACACTGCGATATTTTTGCGGCCGCTGGGAGGAGTTTGCGTCGTTTTCATGCGTCGGGATATGCAAATGAGTTTTTACGGCGATCCACGAAGGTACGAGTGTCCCTCACAATCGCCTACGTCATTTTTTGGCTACGTAATGTTAGAGGAGCTTTTTGCTGGTCTAACAGTGTGTAACCCATGTAAAGTATGGCCGTCGTTCCCGCGTCGATTTGAAAATATTTTTTTTTTTTAACATAATTCGTTCGGGAATAGGAATGTACGTAAACGACGCTACTACGACTTGACGACGTGATTTTGCGCAATGCGGGAACGCGCCTATTTTAAATGCTTCACGCCCCCTACTCGTGCAGATGGATTGCGACGGGAGAAATACACTACGCCGCCGTCGTTTACTGGACAAAATCTACCTGGATTCCACGTAGAGCCAGGTAAAAAACGGCGGCGTAGTGTATTTCTGATACTCTACGATAATCTAATTCTCTGTGAATCTGCCCCACTGTTTTTAACAGGGCCTGTTTGTACAAATGCATTGCACTGCAGTGCAAAAAAGATTGTTGAATGCTGATGTTATCTGCATGATGCCATTCACATCTATATGAAAAAAATGCAACACATCTAAAATAAATATCAGGGCACGCCAACCCAATGTACATTAGCCAACTAATTTTTCTATGAACCAGTCCCGAGGTTTGCACTGGTTTCCAAGGCTCTGATATCCTAACTACATGCAGGTTTATGTGTGTTTCCTCCCGCAGTCAACAACATGCTTAACGGATTACAGACTACTGTGTGAATTGGGTCAATTACTCTGTCAAGATAAACTCCAAAAGACCACACAAATGCATTTTCCCCCTTACCAGAAGGAATTCAATACTTTCTTTTGAATTATGGAAGCATGTAAATGTTACCTCTGTATTTGAGGTTTTGAAGTTTGTGCTGAAGTTCTTTGAGTGCTCAGTCATTTAGAGTTTATTTATATCTATGTATTGTGGCAATGTGAAATTGTGCAACACATGATAACACACATGACATGCGTTGAGGCATTGCGGTGTTATTCATTTTTAATTACACCCCAAACCAACTAAAACAAAACACGTGCAACACATTGCAATGCACCATATTGCATTTCTGAAAACAATTGTGACATGTCTAGTAATTGGAACATGATGCTCAAAAAATCAGCAAGAAGACATTTTCACTGCAGCACTACTGCTCAGTTAGGGCTCTTTCAGACAGGCATTAAAAAACACTTGCCAACCACGTATCTCTAAATGTACATAAGTACTTTACAGTTAAATACTATGGTTATGGCTGCAGCTACAGTACTATCTTTTTTTTCTTCAGGTGGTCGGCTTTCTGATAAATTGAATCCCCCGCCCACTTCCCAGTTGTTTTTGAGCTTATCGAAAGCTGTAGGTAAGCCCAGAACCGCTCTGGTGTGGCCGATGGCTAGGCAGAAAGTCGAGTGAGGGCAAGATAGCCCCAACTCGGCTCTATGCCCTTTCTAGGACCGGAGTGACGCCTGATATCTTGGGCAGATATGTTCTTGGGCAGACAGAATATATTTTTTTCCTTGTAATAGGAATAAAAGTGCAAAAAAAAAAATTGACAGTGTAAGAATTAAAAACATAAAGTAAAATAAATAAGAAAAAAAAATCAAAGTGCCCCATCCTTCCAAGCTCGAATGCAGAAGTGAACTCATAACGTAAACGGTGTTCAAATCACACATGTGTGGTATCGCAGCGATCATTAGAGCAAGAGCAATAATTCTAGCACCATTCCTTCTCTGTAACGCTAAACAGGTAACCTGTAATAAAAATTCAATTGCCATTTATGGAGATCTACCATAGTTTGTCACTATTCCACGAACATGCGCAATTTTAAAGCATGACATGCTGGGTATCTATTTACTCGGCGTAACATTATCTTTCACATTATAGAAGAAAATAATTGGGCTAACTTTACTGTTTTGTTTTTAATCATTAAAATAATAATGTAAATAAAAATAATAAAAAAATAAAATAAATATAAAATAAAATATTTACAGTGTGATACATATGCGTGTTGTACAGGCATTCAAGTTGTGTCAGGCAACCCTGCTCAAATGCCCTGTCATATGTGTTTTATTATTTTGTACAAGACTGAAATGCTATTTAACCCCTTCCCTACCGCCGTATAGGGGAATCACGTCATGGTGATCCCCTTGCCGATGAGACAGGACGTTGCACAACGCCCTGTCTTCACGGCGTTCTAGCGCGCGCCCGCGCGCCGCCGGCGGCGGCGCGCGCGCGCGCCCGCGGCACCACCCGCGATCCCGCGCGCGTGCCCGACGGCCGTGATTGCCGCCGGGCACCCGCGATTTCCGGAAATCACGGCAGGAGTGTGGATCTGTGTGTGTAAACACACAGATCCACCTCCTGTCAGCGGTGAGGAGACTGATGTGTGTTCCCAGTACAGAGGAACACACATCGATCTCCTCCCCCTGTGAGTCCCCCTCCCCCTACAGTTAGAACATACTTTTAGGACACATTTTAACCCCTTCAGCGCCCCCTAGTGTTAACCCCTTCCCTGCCAGTCACATTTACACAGTAATTAGTGCAGTTTTATAGCAATAATCGCTGTGTAAATGTGAACGGTCCCAAAAACGTGTCAAAAGTGTCCGATATGTCCGCCGCAACGTCACGGTCACAAAAAAAAAAAACGCAGATCGCCGCCATTACTAGTAAAAAAAATTAAATAAAAATGCCATAAATCTATCACCTATTTTGTAGACGCTATAACTTTTGCGCAAACCAATCAATATACGATTATTGCGTTTTTTTTTTTACCAAAAATACGTAAAATACGTATCGGTCTAAACTGAGGGGGAAAAATTTTTTTTAAAAAAATATTGTGAGATGTATTAAATAAAAAGGAAAAAATATTGTGTTTTTTTTTAAATTGTCGCTCTTCTTTTGTTTATAGCGCAAAAAATAAAAACCGCAGAGATGATCAAATACCACCAAACGAAAGCTCTATTTGTGTGGGGAAAAAAACATAATGATTTAATTTGGGTACAGTATTGCCTGACCGCGCAATTGTCATTCAAAGTGCAACAGCGCTGAAAACTAAAAATTGGTCTGGGCAGGAAGGGGGTGAAAATGCCCTGTATGGAAGGGGTTAAAGTGAATTTACGGCTTGCTTGTGGTGCATTTCAATAGAAGTGAATGAAAGCAGTTGCAAAGTGTCAACACCTACCAATATATGCAGGCAGCATTATTTTTGCCTCACTGCATTGCAAAGCAATGCTAACGCTACAGTGTGAACACCTCCATCTTTTCCTTTTTTTTTTTGCGACATTGATAGGCATTTGGGAAGCGTTAAAAACACAACGCAACTGCCTATTTTCAATGCCTGTGTGAAAGAGCCCTTAGTGAGTTAATTGCCTGCTCTTCTTCCCTTGTACACAACAAAGCACAAGGAAATGCAATATAAACCCAAGATATGTCCAGTCTTATGTATTTGTTGGTGTTGCTATAGTGTTAAAATTAATGATTCAATACTTGCTGCATAAGCTTAATGTGTTGTGATGGAGTATGGGACTGGATCTTTGAACAATAAAAAATAAAAAAAGATGAAAGATTTTCTGCATTGTCAAATCTGAAATCAAAGTGGAAAAATCGTCTTGATGTGTAAGATGACATCTGAGTGCCAGTAACTGTACTGTTATTCCATCTTGTGATTGCACAAAGCAACAACAAAAAATCTCACTAGCTTTAGCTGGCATATGTATTTGTGATTTGCTATTTTACATACATAAATATGAGATTCTTATGATTTTCAGCTGTTTTGTTCCAAGTTATTTCTATGTAGAGTAAGACCAATTTATTGACAGTTTTTGAAGTTATACTGGTTCCTAAGAGAACTAGCAATGAATATTATGATTTTGGCAGTGTGATAAAAAAAAAGTATGGTAGCATATTAATAAGAGCATATTGAACATTCTAAAGGGTGTCTGTTATCATAAAATGAAGAACTCCCAATCTACGTATCTGCCTGGACATTGCATACATACACCTGCTACCTGAAAACACATATATTCCAAAAATGAATTAAAAAGTCAGAGAATTTGGAAAAAAGTTCCCTCTTGTATATTCTTGGACTTTCTGTTTTTTTTAACACATTTTTTGGAAGGAAGTGACTAGCCTAGTTCAAACCGATCATGTTTACATGTGTGACATAGTAGTGGTTTATTATATCAGAATGTAGGAAGTATATCTGGGAAATGTGCATTTAATGTAATCCTGGTCAGTGGATGGAATTTTACTATTTTCTAATTTTCTTCTGTGTAAAGTTGCAAAACACACAAATCACCAGCATGGTTCTATGTCAGATCAATTAGAAACACTTCCCCTGAACAGACGGTTACACATATTTTTTCATCTTCTTGAATTTTTTTCTGTGACCCTATTTTAAAGAGATCAGCAATGCAGAAACTCTAAACTATTCCTATCTCGGCTGGAGAGTAAATCAAAGCTATTCCATCATGTGTCAATGTTCAGCAGGACTTGCCTGCTTCATTTTATTTTTTTTTTTTTTTTTTATCTGAAATGCTATTTCTTCAACAAACCCACTGGTCTTACAAAGATAAATATGTGTAAAGTCAACACAAAACTTGTTTCACCTCCAAATGCTGCAGTTAAAGGGTCAGACCACTCAAAACTAATGGTTGAGTTTTTACAAATTTTGGAGATGCAAACAATCTAATGCCTTGTAATATTCCTCAACAACTTTGTTAGAAGGATCTTTGTTTGAGTTCACCTGCACAGTGCCACAGCCATTGTGGGTGAGACTAAGTCTACATGCTGATTTTTTAAATCCCAACTCCAGGCAAATAAAATATTACCCCTTGCCGTGGAACTGTGTACAAACTGCTTGAGTCAATTGCTAGGGAAACAATAAAAGGAAATATACTTACCCAATCCCCCACTCCTCCCACGGTTAGACCAGTCTCCGCAAGTTTTGCACACCCACACTTTGTGAGTCTAGAGTTCTGATGTCATCAAGACCAGAGCAGGGACCATAGGCCTAGTCTAGACATAAGGTTGATGAGAGATAGTCGACTGCCAGATCGTGGAAGAGCTCCATCTTCCAAGGAAGTGGAGGGTCAGGTAAGTAAAATAGTATCTCCTCTACCCTAGACAAATGAGCTGGTAACCCTTGCATTGTGAACACAGCACCACTGCAAGGGATAATTTATTTTTGCCTGGAGTTGGATTTTAAATACATACTTTAGGCAAACATCTTAATTACCTAGATGAAATGCATAGATACAAGTTGTTTTACATTTCATCTAGACCTAAGAATTACACTCTGCCCCACAACATAGTCTTGCCTGGTAGGAGAGAGAGAGCCTGATATTGCTCTGCTGCATCCACACCCACCCTATGACTGAACACTGAAATGAGAAGCAGCTAACTGAGGAGTTCATCTCTCTGTCACTATGCTCTTTCCTCCTATCAGAATATTCCTTGCAATGCACCACACCTTACTGGCTTCTTATGCTGCTTCTATCTCCCCTTTTCTGAGCTCTACTGTAAAAGGTTGGTTTTAGGTACTTACACTGCTGCACTCATTTTCACTCTTTATATATGCCTGGAGTTTAGATTTAACTTATTTTATATTATAGAAAATAAGAGCATGGGGATGTTCATGTTAGGAAGAAACAGAGCCAAGAATTATGGAAGGGAGAGCGCACAAAGTTACCAGGGCATATAGGAAGCCAGTAGCTTAATGAGCCCATCTGTTTATACTTTCAAGAAACAAACTTTCCAGAGTACTGATGATTTTGATTTTCCTACTAATTGCATTGCTGCTTACACACTTTATATTTGATGAATTATTTTTATAATTGATGATTATTTTTTTTACTTTTTGAAAGACACACTTAGGTTTTTTTTTTTCTATGAATAATATGGATCCAATACCAGACAAAGAACAGATTATTAACTATTACCATACTGAAAATTACAACAATCATTTTTAGAAGGTCATCAGAAATAAAATGTCTAGCTTAGTAATAACTAGATCTGTAAGAACCTTCAAAGATCAGTCTTTATTTAGTAAACTAATGCCGCGTACACACCATCGCTTTATGTGATGGAAAAAAACTACGTTTTTAAAAACATCAATTTAAATGACCGTGTGTGGGGAAAAACGTCATTTTATGTCTTGTGAAAAACGACCCAGAAAAATTGAAGCATGCTTCAATTTTTTTGTGTCGTTTTTCAAAACGTTGTTTTTTGTTTCACAAAAATTCACCGTGTGTACCAAAAAACATTGTTTAAAACAACGTTTTTCAACCCACGCATGCCCAGAAGCTAGTTATATAGCGAGCTTCAATGGAAAAAAGTGGTGAACGTAACCTCGCTTTGCTAGAGCATTGTGAAAAAAACGATGGTGTGTAGGCAACATCGTCTTTGAAAATTGAAGTTTCAAAAACGTTGTTTTTTACTTCACAGAAAACTTTGTTTTCCATCGCATAAAGTGATCATGTGTACGTGGCATAAGGCTCATAAAGACTGTAAATATGTATTTAATTGCGTTTCTACAAACTGAAAGACATGGCTAGGGGTGGGTAAAATTTCTAAGAAAAATGTCTCTTAGAAGAATGGCCAGTAGAACAGGGATGAAATTTGACTCCCGCAGATTGATGTGCTTATCTTTGCATATATATATATGAAAATATGATGAACACATTTAAAAAGGTATATTTAAAAAAAAATCAACTCTAGATATGAATGTGAAATCAGAAATATGGTGACCTCTGTCTTACAGCACCACTTTCTATTATTGAATGTATTTCACCCCAGTTTTAAAATATCAACCCATAATTTTTCATTATTATGTGTTTGACTGAATGACACTCCTAGTGACATTATAAGTTTTGGTCTGTGTTCAAGGCTTGAAGAATAAGGAGTAAGCTCTGTCAGAAAATGTGCTGATGTTCTAATGATTATTACATATCTATTACATAAAATTATGTATTTGTGTTTGCTTGCTTGTTTTTATTAGGTTATTTCATTAGGCTTGTTCAAGACTAAATACTGCTTAGCTTCATGATCTCAGACCTTTCCTCTAAAGCTTCAGCTTTTTAGTTTGTGATTGGCTGGGCCAAAAAATGTTTCTTGCTCTGTTTCTAACTTGATTCAAAGTTCTGGAATTCAACCGTTAAAGGAAATGCTGGCAAATAAAAAAATACCCCTTGATCTTGTTGTGAATGGGAGAATTTATATTTCAATAATTTGAATACATAAAGTTATTTTAATGCATGAGGCATTTACCAAAACATGTTCTCTCAGCTTATTTACTAAATTAGGCTTTGTAAGGTGAATTTTTATCGTGCTTGTTAAAAATGAAAAAGTTGTGTACACTTTGCGTTCCCAAAAATGTGTGGTAAATATTTTGAGATATGGATTTTTTTTCAATTGGTTGGAAAATTGAAATCAATACAGCTTCACTTTACTTGCTATAAGCTCACTGAACGGTCAGCTTGCTAAGTGAACAGTTTCTTCCCCTTTAGTAAATCAACCCCACTATCTGCTTTGAAGCTTAACTCCTGCTAATTTTTCACAGGCTCTTCTTCTGTACTGAAAATGCTGATGTCGCTGCACACTGGGAGCTTCTCAAAATGTGCATTAGAAGATGATGCAAGTAAGGACAGAGCCCATCTAAATTCTTGAATAGGGACATTCAGCATCAATTTCCTTTCATTGGATTTCAGTGATTTTAATCATGGAGGTTCAGCATAACATGTGGGCATTACCTAGGGTTGACTCTATGCAAATTCATCCTGACTTGGAATACCCAGTTCTCCTGACTCACATGCACCCATCAAGGCATTCCATATGTGCATATCTCCTCGCAATAGACAGTTCACTGCTTACATAAGTGGATAAAGGTTCCTGAGAGTAGTACTAAGGCAGGGTTCTGAGATGTTCACAGGAAACTATGTATACCTGCTTCCTTACCCCCAATAGTCATTATCTACCTGCATTGCACAGAGAAATACAAATACATAGTGATGATGTGGCTGGGTCTGTAATAATAAGAAAGAATGGCCCAGATTCACAGAGCAATTACGCCTGTCTAACTGGTGTTAGACAGGAGTAATTTCAAATTTTGCGCGCCGTATCACTAGTTTGAATCCTCAAACCATGATACAGCGGCTTCGGGCTTCGATCCGAGAGGCTTACGTCTTCGTAAGCCTTCGGATCTACGCTGTGATATTTTTGCGGCCGCTGGGAGGAGTTTGCGTCGTTTTCATGCGTCGGGATATGCAAATGAGTTTTTACGGCGATCCACGAAGATACGAGCGGTCTTCGCAATCACTTTCGTCTATTTTTTTCTACGTACTGTTAGACCAGCTTTTTGCTGGTCTAACGGTGCGTAGCCCATGTTAAGTATGGCCGTCGTTCCCGCGTCAAATTTAAATTTTTTTTATTTTTTTTTATGTAACTCGTTCGGGAATAGGAATGTCCGTAAACGACGCTACTCAAGAAAAAATGACGTAACGACGTGATTTCGCGCAATGCACGGCGGGAAATTTCTGAACGGAGCATGCGCAGTTCGATCGCTGCGGGAACGTGCCTATTTTAAATACTTCACGCCCCCTACTTGCGTAGATGGCTTGTGCCGGGAGAAATACACTACGCCGCCGTCGTTTACTGGACAAAATCTACCGGGATTCCACGTAGAGCCAGGTAAAATACGGCGGCGTAGTGTATTTCTGATACTCTACGCGAATCTAATTGTATCTGAATCTGGGCCAAAGTTTTTTTTTTGTGCTTTACCTAATTATTTCATAATTTATAGTTGCCTGTATACGTTTATTTGGATATTCTGTGTATATTTCTTGATTTGTGAAAATTATTCAAGACCCTACATTGATTAAATAAAAAATACATTTATATAATCCCTAGCAGGTTGCGTAAAAGTGCATTTATAGTACCATACAATCTGAACCAAGCATCTCTATCTCTGTTAGTGCTATTATAATCCTGTATTTATGTGATATGAATGGCTTTCAATAGAAAACTCTTCACAAACACACACTATGATACAAAAAGAAAATACCAAATTATTAAAATTGTACTTAATACTAAAGAAAGAGATCAAACAAGATGAGAAAAAGATCAAAATGTATCAGAGTGTAACAGATATCTATACTGCAGTAAATGTGAAATTTTCCAAGCTAGATTTAACCCTAGTAGGATGTATCATCCAATAGTCAATGGAACACATGTTTTGTACTTTTGACCTACTTATAATTTTCTTTTATAATATCCAAAAAAAGAGAGAAATCATTTTAATTACCTAGAGATCATGTGTAACTCCACCTGCCTCCATTCTTTTTCATGTGCACAGCTGCAGTCTTCTGATATTTAACAGCAGAATTAGGAGGGCAGCCATTCTGCTTGACCTCAATTGAGGTAGCTTGTGACTTGTGAATTGTTTAATTGGAAGGAATCATAGCTGTCTCTTTGTAATTCCCAGGACAGTGAATTGACTGGATGCATTATTGGCCAGTTTCTTGAATTACAGTCATACTTGTAAGTAAACTGGTAAATATCCAAAGTACTGGAACTGTTTGGAAACTTAGCAAGCTGTGCAAATTGTCAAGTTTTTTTAACTTAACTACAACATTGTTGGTTTCTTTTCTCTTTTTTTGTAATAGTGATGAAACCTTTTATTTTTTTTTATTTTTTTATTATGTCAGGCGTAAGCCTTACATTCATTCACTGAATCTTTGGTAAATTACTTTACCAGTTGATTTATTGTTTTTTTTTTTCTTCTTCAACCCCACCAAAAGTTTTAATACTGCACATGTTCAGGAAGTAGGTGCATACGCTTTACAGTTTAGGGCATCATCCTTATGTTTGGACAATCTAGAACTTTCTAGTGAGGACATGAGGTTGTCCATTCTCATTGTATAGCATGAATGTTGAGAAAATAAACCTGATGAGGCTGGTTTACTAATGAAAGTTCAAAATATTTATGCAATTCATTCATTGTGTTTATCAAATAATGTTAAAAGCAAGTTCCTGTTTATTTAATCTGAGTATATAAAATGACTCTTCATTCAGTTTGAGAACTAATACTCATGTCCTTTGGTAACTCTTCGTCACTATAAGATGAAAAAAAGCATTATATGTTTAAATATTATATAATATGAATGAGCCCATTCAGGGATGAAGCAAAATGTCCATGTTCCAAATTATATTCGAACAAAAAAAAAAGTTCTATCTTTCACCAAAATTGTTCTCCAATATAAAGGAATGAAAGAAAAACAATTACATTTAAAATGGTGTCTCAAGACATACTATTTGCAATGTTTAACCTTTTGTCAAATACTGTTTGTACAAAAGACTTTTTATATTGAAGGAAATCTTAATCTTAGCTGTATTGACATGTTAAAATATATTTTTTAGTGCTTAATGTCGATGTTATTGTACTGTGTAGCTGGTTTCCAAATAGTGATTTGTTGATTTGTCATTATTTTAATACAATTATTAACCAGTGTTCTTTTGTACGCAACAGCATAACAAATTATCATAGTGTTTTTTTTCCCCAAGGTTTTTTTTTTATTATTTTTTTTTTATTATTATTATTTTTTTATTTTTTTCATTTTTGTTTGAGCTGCTATTCTAAAAAGCTATGTGCTAATATGACTTTTGTTTTTCACCTGTTAACACTAGAAAGATGACACATATTTATTTATGCTGACCGTTCTTGTAATATTGCTCACCTTTGTTTGAATTTTTTATTGGTAAAATCTCACACTTATGCAGTGCACCTTGTTTAATCAGAAACACAATAGTATGCTGCAGCTCGTTATCATTTACAAGAATTAGGAAGTATATTTTAAAGTTATGTCTTCTGACTTGCTTCATCTTCTATTAGGCAATTGACAAAGTGATTTTAGTGGGTCGTTTCAGGCTTTGCCTTTAAAGTTCAATAACTGTTTTTATGGCGTGATTAAGCCAACAATTGAATCTCACTTAATTTCATACAGAAGAAAATACAATTATATATCATAATAAAAATAAACTTCTATCTTGAAGACCCAAAGTTCAAAAGTAGTGTGAAAGCATGCCACATGTATATTACCAATACTTTATAATTGTGTTATAATTTGGACACTATGTTTTAGAAATTATTATGTGTGTGTGTGTGTGTGTTTGTGTGATGATGGAGATGCACCAAACATTTGGGTATATCCTGATAATTATAAAGAGAGGCACATATATTTTGTCTGGATTTTTTTTGTTCTATATCACAGCTTAATCAACATGGTTTTAATAAAATAATATAATCGCATTGTTATTATTATTATTATTATTTGTACTACTGTTATCAATTATATTATTACTATTGCACAAACAACACTTTTTATTAACTAACATATAAACTTAGACAGTTGGAGCAACAATATTTTAATTTAAAAATTGAATACATCCGCAAATTGGTTCTATTGATTTAAAAAAAAAAGGGTACATTTTCTCGAAGCATGGTAAATGTTATGTTTTTAACTAGTATAGTTTGATGTTGTATAACATCTATTAGATTGTAGATTTTAGCATATGGACGGGGATCTTTCTCCTATTGTATTCTCCTTATGGTATTCCTTATTGCATATGTTGTAGATATACCTGCTGCATAGGAAGGTGGAGATGGTGGTATATAAACCATGAATAGTATCAATGATTACTATTTTCCATCATGATCGTAGAGAAATTTCTTACTAAAGTGCATAAGCTCCAGATTAGCGCTACAAACTCATGCTTACAACATCCAACATAGACACTCATTTAGTGAAACACGCACTCGGGCCAATCCAATGTGCACAAAAATATGTGGCATGTTTACTAAACACAGTCCTTACATAAATCAGGCAGAGTCAAGTATTTATCAACTTTAAGCTTTATAGGCCCCTTTCTATTATACAAAAGCATTTGAAGCCATAGCTATTTGCATCTTCTTACTTCAATCAATACTAGGAAGTAGAGCTGCACAAAAAAAGTAAGTCAGGTATTCTATAGTCACACAGGTACAGTAAATCTAGTCAGTTCTTATGTAGTTAAATCACATGGCCATTTATCCTTTTGAAAAGAGCAAGTGTGTCAGACATCTGAAAGCTAGTTGAACAAGATATGTATTCAATTCACTGACCCTTAAACCAGGCATTTCTTCAGCCAATTAAGATTGCCCTGCTCTTCAAGTTGGCTTGTGCTCCAATCTGTATTACTTTAATAATATGCTTTTTATAGTTAGGTATTCAGAATGCACATACCTGTGTGAATATGTTACGCAGTTAGCCAATGTTTTATATGTCTGTTAGTTTGGCAGTTTTCACTAGAAGTTTAGAGAAATATTGGGAAGGGTTGATTACCATCATTAAATATTCTGTTTGATCATTCTTTTTTTTTTCACTTCACAGTGATAGAATGGCTTCATTTTGATCCCTGATGCATTTTCAACTTCCTGTGGTATTCTGCAAACTGTTTAAAGAAATACAAACTGGTAAGATTTTCAAAGCTTTAATTTTAAAATGACTTAATTTACAGACGTATTGTGAAGACATTATTTACAAGGACAGTAAGCTCTGTTGAATCTCATTTAAAGGGTCACTAAAGGAAAAAAATGTTTATGCTAAAATGACTGTTTACAGGGTATAGAGACATAAAAGTTAACCGATTCCTTTTAAAAATGATTAAAAATAGATAAAAATCAATCATATAATGTGCCTCTAGTTTCACTTTCATTTTTAAACTGGTTTCATGTTTCTGTGAAGTAGAGAGAGACATAGAACAAAAACAAACAAATCCAGGGCAGTGTTTTGTTTTTAAAATGAATCTGGTTCTGAGGAGTTTTAGACACACAGCTTAGACCACAGTGAAAAGCTGCCATGAGATTTTTCATAAGGAGCCAGGAAGAGTGGAGATCAGAGCAGAATTACAGCAACTTCAAAGCAAAAATGAACAATGAGGACATGAAACCAGGACTGCAGTAAGGTAAAGGAAGCTATTTAGCTAAAAAATTAATCCTTTAGTGATATATCTATTCTGAACTACATCAACCTATTACAGTATAAATAGTAATAGTTGCTTTCTAGTCTACTAATTTAAAATTACAGCTCAAGTTTGGAAGAATTCATAGGGGTTAATTTAGGGAAAATAAGACAACATTATATTCACTTTAATTACCCAATCATATGTTAGGGAAAAAAATGTATGTTTGCACTTTATTGGATGGCTTAAGTTAGATGATATATTTTGTTAAGCTAAATAAGCATTCATTTTGCAAAGTGAAAGTTCTCTACTCCTTTAGGAAATTATTGCTCTAGTTCCATGGTTATTGAGACTGAAAAAGACTAATACATTAAACGTCTTACAACTTTAGCATTGTTGGGCCAAGGGAAGGCAAAACAGATCCACCCGCAATTAATTTGTCAAATGTAGCAGAAGAATTAATAATGGCAGTCTATTTCAAATTGTGGTACAAGAATTAAGAGTGATTTGCTGAGGGGATGTGATTATCACTAATGTGAAGTGAACAGCTTCTTGTGAAATGCTGGAAAAGTATATATGCTAGTGTTCACTTTAAATTACCCTGCCTGCCACTTCATAGCAGGTACCAATGATGCAACTTGCCTTACCTCTCCTTCACTCCCCCTTGTCAGGATCCAATTCTAGAACCCCAAAATTGTCTATGGAAATTTCAACCTGCTCGGAAAGTTGAAACTTGTAAAAGTTTGAGCAAGCACCCCAGAAACATATCTTACAGCAAATAGTTTTTTTCTTCTTTTTATTTTTGTTCCCATTGTATTAAACAGATCCTTTAATGTTGACCAAGAATACTAACCACATATTTTAAAAGCCATTCATATATTAGAAATTCATCTGTCTGGCAAAAGATTGTAGATGTTTGCACAGCAATAGAGACCTATATCCTATCCTTATACAGTATATATCAATTAGACATCCCCTGTGCTACTATCCAATCTCAGACATAAAGAATGAAGTAATCAAAGGTCTATGTGCTATAAGGAATCATACGTGAAGATGACTTAATAACACCTTGGTACTATACCACAATGACTTTAGACTTGAACTTTTCATAAGTATAAAATAATAAAGGCAACAGAAAATACTTAATACATTCATTTTGGTAATAATGCATTTCTTTAGTTTATGTCTGGAGCCAGTGAAAAATAGTTCAACACCTTGAGAATCAGCTTGACCATTCTGACAAAATGTAGACTAAGACTGGTTATGTTTTGTACATTTTGAGCCAAATTGCATAAAGATACATAAAACTGTAGTTGTTAGAAGGTAATTTGTCTCACAAATAAACATAAATACTCTGTGGCTTTTCCCCAAGCCTTCCAGTTACTTTTGCAATGCACCATCAGTTAGGCCCCATACACACGAGCAGACAGATTTGTTCAAATCGGTCGGACAGACCGATTTGAACAAATCTGTCTGCTGGGGACGTATTGGTTTGATCGTGTAAACACAATCAAACCAAAATCCCCGCCGCCACGTCACCGCACCAGGAAGTAAAACACTTCCGCGCATGCGTCAAAACCATTCGACGCGAATGCGAGAAGCCATGTCTGCTGGTTAGCGTACTAACCAGCAGACATGTCGGGTGGATGGGTTCCCAGCCGATAGATTTGAAAGCATGCTTTCAAATCTGTCGGCTGGCCAAATCCGTCGGCTCCCCCGTACACACGATCAAATCTGTCTGCTGGGACGGTCTGGCAGACCGTTTCCAGCAGACAGATTTGATCGTGTGTACACGGCCTTAGTGTTTGAATCTGTAAGTTGTATCTCCTACTTTGTATGCGTTCAGCTACCAACATAAAATAACGTTTTATTGTATAAAGTATATTTGTCACGTAATCTAGAGAACCTGTGTTATCTTTGATGGCCCAGTCATGTGCATATGAATTAAAAATAACAAATTAAAACATTTCTTGCACAATAATAAATGGAGTGAATACAGTTTCACTGCACTAAGTGAAAAGAGCATCAGATCCAAAATAAATCAACTCAGACATTAAACAGCTGTAAAAAAAAAATGGACTGTAAAGTTAGATAACTTAGTACAAGTTTGATAATGTTAGTAAACTCTCCCATGTATATGCTTACAAAAAAAAGGGAAGGTATATTAAACAGCAACAATATATTAGTATTATTGCTATTATTTTTTCTTGTTAATAAACGAATAGCAGCATGTTCTCTCTATGCAAAAATACATGGCAAACAGAGGGTTCTATTAATAATTTACAGTCAGTGAGAATACCGTTCAGTATCTTTTCATGCAGTGATCAGATTTGTGACAGCTCTCAGCACACTCTAAATTGTGTTATCCAACAGCTCCTAATTTGTACTGTGGCATCACATTCCTTTACAAGGTGTACTATGTATTACCTTATGCATCGACTGACAGGAGCTTAGTAGTAGGGGTAAAAGTTCAACCATGGTGGCTTGTTAGATAAAGCCCATGATTACTCAAACTTATTATTGTACAGTAGTCACTTAGCCATGGCAATTTCTTCCATAAATTTTAAGTACAGTCAAAAATATCTAACTGCAATACATAATATAAGCACATTTAAAAAATATCCATACTGTTGCCAGAACAACGTAATATAACAAGGTGCTAGTGGTTTTAATAATAATTGTGTGCTCTGTTGATACAGTTGTATCTTATCTTTGTATATTTATATGGTTATATTTAATAGATTTTTTTAAATATCCAAGAACTTAGATACAGTACAGCCCTCTCTTAGCTGTATCTAGTGCCATGTGTTGGCTTGTTTGCAGAAGAAATATGTTTTATTTCTATAAGCTGTGTAGTATGTAAGCTATAGTAAACTATATTGGGTGCGATAAGGTTTTGCATTGTGGCTGTAATCCATCACTAGATAACATGCCTTAACATCTCTGCTTGAGAAGAAATGTCCCCAGCCGTGATACCTTAAGTTTTTTTTTTTTTTTTTACTTTCTTGTTCTTGTCTTTTTTAGGAATCTGCTTAGATTAATATAAATGGCTCAATGTATATTCTATAGATAAAATGAGTTAATTACATATGGTGCTTGACAGGGCTTACGATAAGGTTCACCAGATGGAAAGGGAGTTTTGTCTTGCATCACCCCTGTGTATGACTGTACTATGAATATTTACGTTCACAGCACACCACAAGCTAATACAATCATGTGAGCCAACCACAGGAAATGCATTTTCAGCAGGGAGCTCCCAGTACATTTATTGCTTTTGTCTGTCATGCAAAAATCTGTGTTCATTTGTAAATCTAAAACCTGGTTCTTCAAATAAATCATTGCAGTTTGTGATAACACCCTGTGAATTCTCAAATTAGATCACTACAGGGTTATGTTACACAGCAGAAGTCGAGCAGTTCTACTATTTATTGAAGAAACACACCCTTGGATTTCAGTGAATCTTGGGACTTTAATAGACCTTTTTTCTTTTATACATAGCCAACTCAGTACTGCAATATTCCTCTGCAAAATGATGCTAACGCCACATAGAAAGATGCTTGTACATTAACCTATGCTTTTAGTTATTTCTATTATTTATTCAAGTATAGTAACTAAACAATTAGCTGTTCTTAAAAACATGTTTTTAGCATAAAAAAAAAAAAAAGTAGTAGAATGTGCCACTTTGTATTTGTATACCCAAAATGTTTGTATTACATAAAAAGCCCATTTCCATAAATGGTTAGGCTTACCTTTCTGTAATGACTTACTGTGTTCTGTTGATTTTCTTTCTTGACAGTGATATACAAATACATGATAGTTTTCCTTTTATCATCTTGTCAAGTACATAGGTGATATGAAGAGGGTTCCTAGGTCACTTTATGTGTTCTTGGAATGAGACCGTGGAATTGTATAAAGTTTGCTGCAACTTTTTACTGATCCTAAACCATGCTAACAATGGGGCAGGCATCATTGGACATCATTATAACTCCTTGGCTGCCAAGTTACATTTAATGCTTTTGTAAGAAATGAGGGGTTCCTTTGTTGTATGTGGTCAATGGCAGCTGTAAGTCTTTGTAAAATGGACAGCTAAATAAGAGAGTGGTATATATAGAGAGTCATACTTTACATGTCCATGCAGTTGCTTTATGTCTGTTTTAATAACAATTTGCTTTTGCTGATTTATTTATTCAGTAGATTTAAAATCGGAATAGTGGATATAGATGCTTATTTTTTCAAGGATTATTTAAATTTTTTTCCCTTTCTGAGCACAGTTCAAGGCAACTGCAAACTAGATAACGTTGACTGACTTTCCGTCTCATTACTTACACTAGTTTAGAGAAAAGAAAAATGTAACAGTTAAAAATAATGAAGTAAGAGTAATACAATTTATGAAGACTATATTCAGTTCTTGACTGAAGTGGAACCTTTTCTTCTTCTGCTTATACCAGTACATAGGAAAACTGTTACTAGGTATAGGGCAGTTAAAAATACAGTGCCATCAATGTGGCATCATACATATGAAGAACATTCCCGACACCTGATAAAAGTTAACACAATTATATAATATAATAACTCAGGCCTATGCATTGGATTGGGGAGTAATTTTTTAAAGCACATTTTCATCAATTTCTTTCTTTTTTATCAAGTTGGGAAATGTTACACTTTCCACCAGGTGTTTATTTCTGTCTGTCGCTCCATTTTGGGGAGCGTTATTACCTAAATATTCCCTGACATTAACCTCCCTCCTTTTCTTGTGATACGTATAGCTACATAGTTACATAGTAGACGAGCCTTAAAAAAAAAAAAACAGTCCAACCTATGTGTGTGATTATATGTCAGTATGGGATTGTATATCCCTGTATGTTGTGGTCATTCAGGTGAGTATCTAATAGTTTTTTTTTTAAATGATCTATGCTCCCCTGTGAAACCACTACTTGTGGAAGATAATTCCACATCCTCACCTCTCTGAAGCACTGTATACACGATTGGTTTGTCCGATAAAAACAGACACAGGTGAAAAAAAATAGAACATGTTTTAAATTTTTCCTATGGATAAAAAAACGATAGAAAAAACGATCATCTGTGTGGAAGTCCATCGGACAAAAATCTATGCATGCTCAGAATCAAGTCAACGCATGCTTGGAAGTATTGAACTTCATTTTTCTCAGCATGTTGTAGTGTTTTACGTCACCGCGTTATGGCACGGTCGGATTTTTGACTGATGGTGTGTACGCAGCTTTACAGTAAAGAACCCTCTACGCAGTTTAAGGTAAAACTTATTTTCTTCTAAATTTAGTGACTTAAACACAAATTGCATTCAAGGGTAAATGTTATCCCTATTGCCCTTCCCCTCTCAAGTGTCTCTTTTCCAGTTCTCCAAGTTCAGTGCTCGTAACCTTTCCTCATAATTAATGTCCTCCAGTCCCTTTATTAGCTTTGTTTCCCTTCTCTGGACCATCTCTAGTTCCAGCACATCCTTTCTGAAGAATGGTGCCCAGAACTGGGTCTTGTAGAGTGGGAGAATTATCGTTCTATCTCTAGAGTTAATACCCATTTTATGTAACGGCTCTGGTGAACGGGAGTGAACAACAACTGCGGATAGCAAGCAATTTCAATGCACTTCTCTATGTGAGAATTCAGTACTGAGCCCCAGGCGTCACTCCACACAAACAGGAGTTTGGGCGTTCTCTACATCATCTCTCTCTCACATAAAAGAATGCATTGAACTACTAAGGTTGAAAGCATTACAGCATGCGACCAGACCCCAGCGTTTAAAAGATATGATTTACTAAGAGATTCCAATGCACTTCTATATGCAAGTGATCATCAGTACTGAGCCCCAGGCATCACTCCACGCAAACAGGAGTTTGAGGGTTCTCTATATCATGTCACTTATTACATAAAGAAATACATTAGGCCACTAAGGGTGTAAGTACGAAATAGCTTTAAACCATTAGCATAAAAAAGTTTAGACCGAACATGTTCAGTAACTTAGGGTATGGGCCCATGAACAAAAACGTATGTCAAGCACGTAGTAAATAGGAGTTTCTAAGACAACTAATAGTTGCATATGAGAGGTGAATATAGCTCAGCTTATTAGTGTAGTGATATAAGGTGTAGATTGGCATCTTTTTTTTATATAACAGACACTGGGGCACATAATGTTATTTTACAGAGGGGACTGTGTGTTTATAGTGCAGTGGCTTGACAAAAACTTTAAATAATCCACTAAACTGTAGAGCTAAAACAAAAATCCATGAGTCATGTGTAGGAATGTCATAATCCAACGAGACTTGAACTGAACCCAGTGCAGCCGTCAACCACTGGAACGATGGATATTCAAAAAGAAGCAACTTGGAGATGGAGCTCTGTGGGTCAACTCCGAAAATACATGAAGAACCATAAATTGAATAGATTGATAGTTTATTGCACTTGAGATCAATTAAGCAAGAACTAAAAGAAAGTATGTAAATCTTGAAAAACCGTATTGGTCAAAGTATATGACACAACTGGAAAGATAGTATTAAAACGCAAACAATACCACTTGATGGCTCCCGGGTGTTAAAGGCTTAACACAATCAAAATGGCTTGCTGGTGAAACAGGGAAAAGGGGTATTAGCCATGTTGAACCTGATCGAAACCTGGTTTAGTCAAGATTAAAGATTAAGATAAAAAGCCTTCTGTGTGCAGCAGCCCCCCTCAGTCCCCCTAATACATACCCATCTCTATCCAGCAAAGTCCACAAATGCCTCGACTGTTTGGGACTGCCCTCCTGATTGCCTGAGACACAGCAGCTGCACCATTGGCTCCCGTTGCTGTCAATCAAACTCAGTTAGATAAATAGGAGAGAGGGGGGTCGGGCCAAACCACGGCTCTGTATGAATGAATGAATACACAGAGCTGCGGCTTGGCTCGGGTACCCCCATAGTAAGCTTCTTTCTGTGGGGGCACTCGACAGGAGGGAGGGGCCAGGGGCTCTGGCCAGGGATCTAAGAAGAGGAGGATCTGGACTACTATGTCAAAAACCACTACAAATAGCAGGTAAGTATAGCATGTTTGTTATTTTAATAGAAAAAAAAACAATACTTTAGTATCACTTAAAAGCACGATTTAAAACACACGCAATGGTAAACAAAATCTTCTACTGATCTACTTATTTATATTAATGAAGAACTTGCCAGCACCATTTAAACTAGGGCTAGTTTACACTGTATTTTTGCCTTAAAATGTTTTCAAGGGTAAGGTGATTATATTCCCTCCAGGGTCTTGAAGACAATAAGCAATGGGTCTAGCTCCAGCCAGCTAAACCCATTTTCAGTGATATTCTGCCTAAATATTCCTAATGATGTGTTTATCTTGTCCTTGGATGTGTGGCGGTTATTATGTTCTCTTTTGATAAGGCTATTACCTGTGAGTGTGTGTGCTTTCCATTTTCCCTTTTATTCCACTCTCTTAACTTATACAGATAGCTTCTGAGTTGTATGATTGGAAAATAACATGAAATGGACCATTATAGGTTTGAATCACCACAAGGGAATACCTGGTTTACATTGTTCTGGAATCCATTCAGAAAAAAAAAACCTTCAGTTACTGCACTTTAGCACTAATTTCTGTGCTATGGTAATGCTTTCTTTTAATTTTGGACAAGCATTATATTCTTGGCTGTGTATTTTTTTTTCAGTTAAATATGGGTTATTTATTTAAAGAAAAAAACATAACATTTAGCAAGTCAAAGCTTTTGGAGGAATTATTTGCTTAAATGAAGAGATTCTTCCTCTTTCCTTGATTAATACATTCCATTTGCAAGGCATTGGTTGCATGACCTACAGAAACGTAAAGGATTAGTCCCAAAGGTGCCATGTAATCTATAGGATGATACTGATTAGCTGATTTACCAGCTATCAAGCTTGTTTAGCGTGGCAAAGAGCAAGGTGCAGAGTACAGCTACCCAATAAGGATTAACATGTATCTCAAACCGGAGCCACCTTTTTTAGTTTAATAAAGTGTTGAAGGTATAGAACCTTTGTAATCATTTTTTTTTTGTTTACAAACTTTTATTAAAGGAATAAATGGTGGTAAAAATCCATATGATTAAAACATATACAAAAGGGCCTTTGTAATCATTCCCTTGTTTCACTCAATATATTTTTCCTTGTGACTATTGTCACTGGGGCAGAAGGAGACAGGAAAACAAAAATGTTACAGTCAATAAAACAAGAAGTCTTACAATAGGGGCAACAGTTCCAGCGACCACTATCTAAGGCAGAATTTCACCTTATAATTGAGAGATTTCCTGCCACTACATTTGGGATTGATTTATGACATGTGGAAAGTGCAAAACCTGGTGCAACCTTGCATATGAACCAATTAACTATTTTTTTGTCAAAGCTTAATTGAACAAACTGAGGTTAGAAGCTGATTGGCTACCATGCACAGCTGCACCAAATTTTGCACTCCACAGTTTTAGTAAATGAACCCCTTCTTCTGCTAATGTTGTCTGATGGTTAGAATTGGTTCGGAGCATGCGTGTTTATACTTTGGATTTTAGTCTGACTGACTCGTGTACACACAATCGGATAATCCGACGGAACACAATTGTTGTCGGACAATTTGAGAGCATGGCTATCCAACATTTGCTGTGAGAAATTCCAACAACAATTGTCTGATGGAGCATACAGACGGTCGAATTATCCGACAAAACACGTCCATCACACAATTGTTGTCGGAATATCCGATCATGTGTATGGGATTAAGAGTGGCAAAAAATGAGCTGGAAAAATGTATGCAATAGATTTGCCATTTATGGTAGGAGAATTGATGGAAGTGTCAGGATCAACCAGATATTTGCAAGGAATGAACAGTGGGATGTAGGCAAGTTTCTGCATACACACACACAAGTACAGTACATAAGTAGCACTACCCCCGGAGGAGCTGCTGGTTGTTTTGGGTGGCACATTTACCTCGTGGCTCTTCCAAATTCCTAGGGGTGCATGATGCATTTAGTAAAAGTAAAGGAATGTCCGCAACAGCTGCTCTTTGCTCTGCTCCTTATTACCCAGCTGGGTAAAAACAATAAATCTTATGGTGAGGAAAGTAAAGTTGAAGGAAGAAAGGAGAATAGCAAATTCAGGTGTAATGATAGGAAAACAGTCCTGCTCCCAAGCATAACACTTCTCTGCGCCACTCCTGACTGAGTGGGATTAGCGTACCCAGACAGGCCTTTCTCACTGACCTGGCAGCGAGAGTATCACTCGACTATTTGTAGGATAAAGTCCCTGCCACAGACCCTCCTTGGTGAACATCAGCGAGACACCTCTGCCACAGGCCCTCTCTGATTGTAGTTACGGAGGAGATCCTCCTTAGGTGAATTATGCCTGGATCTCCTTCAACTTGTTGCCCAGGTACCAACTGACAGGTGATCAATCCTTCAGTGTCTGGCTACCTTAAACTCTGGTGGTTTTTCGAGGCCCCTTTGGACCGCCAGCCTCTTAATGGCGCTCCTCAGATGGACTCCCCACCGAACAGCACTACCTCTTGGGATCCTCAAAGGTGGGAACCCAGTCGCTCGCTGGGTCTCCGTCGCTGCTCAAATGTTCCAGGCCAACGTGGCCCCTGAACCAGGAACACCACGTGTCATGCACGCCCCGGGCAGGTAGGCCATAATGCCGGGCGCCATGATGTGGCCACCCTGAAGGTGGGTGCCACACTGGACGAAGGAGAACCCAGAACCAATGGCGTCTGCCCCATAAATACCCTCCCCCAGCATGCACAGCGAGGCCAAACCCTCCTGATTGGCTGCTGGGGAAAAGCACCCAAACCTTGACTCCACTGCTGCCACCTAGGGGTGGGAAGGACACCCCAGCACAACATAATAAGCCCACAACACAGCCAAGCTGAGACAGAGACCCTGTTTTCCACATAACAATTTGGATCAGAGTTTAACTACACTACGATCTCCCTCTAAATTTAAATTGCACCGGTACCTAAAGTAACCAGGCGCCACACATACTTTTAAAGAAATATACAGAGAGAGTTTTTTACATTTTATGACACATTTAAATGAGGTCCTAGACTCAAAGTAGGGCTTTTCCTTTGTGAACCTATGTAGGAAAGCTAGATGCTAGATCAGGAGAGTTACTGGCCATCAATCTTTTGCAGCACAGGTTAACTATAAGGCTTCATTTCCACTGGCGTTTTTACAGCCACTTTTCTGAGCGTTTTTTACAGCTTAAAAATGCCTGTCCATGTTTACTTTAGAAAAAAACAATTTTTTTTGAGCTGGAGCTTTAAAAACGCTGCGGCCGCGTTTTTGAGCGTTTTTGAGCGTTTTTTAATGCCTGGTGTTTTTACAGCTCTATTGCTGGAGCTTAAGAATGCCCAGGTCCCGCGTTTTTTTTGCAGCTTAGCCATCTACAGCTCAAAAACGTCATGGTGGGCATGAGGCCATAGACTAACATGGACAGGCGTTTTTAAGCTGCAAAAACGCCCAGAAAAGTGGCTGTAAAAACGCCAGTGGAAATGAGCCCTAAAGAGAAACTGTTGCGTTGCACACAGATACATGGCAATTGAATCATCTAATATTTACCTTGCCATTTTTTTTCATCCTGTCCCCATGTTACAGTGCCAGGCCACTCAAAGCCACTCATCAAGTGCTAGTGATGCCATAAGGGAGGAAGGGGAGTAAATCCCATGCTCCTCATACCCTGAAGTACAATGTTTTCTCTTCCCTATAAAAGCATGGAGTTAAAGGAAATTAAGTAAAAGTCAGATCAAACAGAACCTATTGCTTTGTCCTGCATAAAAAAAAAAAAAAAAAAAAAACACAAATTCACTTTAAGACATTTTTTAATTGCTATATACATAAAAAACAAGCAAAACACTACCTCAATTTTCATATGCATAATACCATTCAAAACAGGTATTTCGGTGCAAAGCCAGTCACAGATGGATTTTCCTTGTTCATAATTGGTCATTAATGAGGCTCGCTTAGTAAATGATGCCTTCTTCCTAACAAAATTGTGGACTATCTGACTGATTTTTTTAATCTTGGTTTTTAATTCTTTTTATGAAATATAGTTATCTGCTTTTGAAATCTTTATATTAAGTAAATTAAAATTACATTTTTAATAGAGATAAACATGCACAGATTATCTTGAAAAAGAGACACAATAATGGCTGTGCATGGTAAATTACACATAGCCGACAGGTTAATGTGATAATCACTTGTGCTTGGAATGAAATCTACCAAGGTCCCAGTTTTACTCATCTCTGAGAAAGCTCAACATATATATGCTAATATACATAAAAACTTGCATCTTCACGTGCCATAATTGCAAATGTAGTCAATTACGTTTGTTTTATTTTCACTTAAAAGCATTGTTCTTCTTTGATAATTACAGTACATCTCACATTTTCAAAATAGAAATAAATGATAAAAGTATAAAATACTGTATATACGGAGTGAAAAGTTATGTTCTAGGAACAGATATTATATCAGTCATCTATAGTGAGGACTTTGATTCAGCCAGTACGACAGTTCAAATGTTCTATATTCAGCAATTTTTGGGAGAAAAAAAAACACCACACAAATGCTCAGAATAGTCCGAAGTGAATGAAATTTGTAACGTACACTAAACTGAGTGACCTAGTCCTCTGATCTTAAAGGGGTTGTAAAGGTTCGTGTTGCTTTCACGGGCCCCCCAGCCCCCCGTTTTACTTACCTGAGCCCATTCACTTGTGGTACGTGCCCCCCCCCGTGTCCTCTTCTCCACAGAGTCTCAGCGTTGATTGGATAGATTGATAGCAGGACAGTACCTATGTACCTATGGACACAGAGTGTATGACAGGGAGCACGCCTGCAAGCTAACCCCCTCGGGAAAAAGCTTCCCAGAGGGTTTAGCTTTTGCGGGGAGGAGCCGAGACAGTCGCCCCAGAACAGGAGGATCAAGGCCACTCTGTGCAAAATGAACTGCACAGTGGAGGTAAGTATGATATGTTTGTTATTTAAAAACAAAACAAAAAAAAAAACAGTACAATCACTTTAACTATCCTAACTATGAAATATGTGATCACATTGAACCTCCAGCTCCTGTTTTCTTATGCCGTGTACACACGATCACTTTTTGTGATGAAAAAAAACGACGTTTTAACCACTTGAGGCCCGCGCTATCGTCGAATGACGGCAACGGCGCGGACCTCAATTTCCAACATGCCGTCATTTGACGGCAGTTCCTTTCTTGTTCCCCGCGCGCGCTCCAGAGCGCGCCTCGGGGAAATTCTGTTGCTGGCCGTGTCTCTTAGACACAGCCAATCACAGATCGTCGTGAACGGCCAATCGGAGTGGCTGTTCAGCTGCGATCTGTGGACGAATGAGAGATGATCTCAAATGTAAACAAATGAGATCATCTCTCATCGCCGCTTCTCCCTCCTCACACAGAGACAGCGTGTGAAGAGGGAGAAAGTTCTGTGAGTTGTATACAGCGCCCATACAGTGCCATCACAGTGCCATCTGTGCCCATACAGTGCCACCTGTGCCCATACAGTGCCATCTGTGCCCATAGTGTCACATGTGCCCATACAGTGCCCATCTGTGCCAACACAGTGCCACCTGTGCTCATACAGTGCCCATACAGTGCCCACCTGTGCCCATACAGTGCCCACCTGTGCCCATACAGTGCCCACCTGTGCCCATACAGTGCCCACCTGTGCCATCAGTGATCTGTGCAGATCTGTGCAGTGCCCACCTGTGCCACCTCATCAGTGCTCACCCGTGCCGCCAATTAGTGCCCACCTGTGTTGTGCCGCCAATCAGTGCTCACCTGTGCCGCCAATCAGTGCTCACCTGTCCCGCCAATCAGTGCCCACCTGTGCTGCCAATCAGTGCCCACCTGTGCCGCCTCATCAGCGCCACCTCAGTGCCCACCTGTGCCAATCCGTGCCCATCTGCTCCGCCAATCCGTGCCCATCTGCTACGCCAATCCGTGCCCATCTGCTACGCCAATCCGTGCCTATCTGCTTCACCTCATCAGTGCCCATCAGTGAAGGCTTAGCACACACCTGTGCAGTCGCACCACCATGTCAAAAAGATACTATTCACTAGAGGAGGCATACCAAATTGTTTCTGCGCCCGATGAGAGCAACATGGACCTCTCAAGTTCAAATTCCACTTCCAATTTTACTTCTGAGTCGGACGTCAACTATGAGCCAGCCCTCAGTAGCGGAACACTGAGTGACTCCGAGGAGGAAGATAGCCAGCCCGCTAAACAAAGGTGTTCTGATCAGGAGGCAGTGCCATCCACCAGCACTGCAGTGCCATCCACCAGCACTGCAGTGCCATCCACCAGCACTGCAGTGCCTTCCACCAGCACCGCAGTGCAAGAAAGGCCAAAGACCCATGCCGGCCTTCCCTATGCCCTTCAGAACCCTTTGTGGCTTCCTCCAAATTCCGGAGAAGCCAACATTCCCCCTTTCACTGCCCAGCCAGGAGTCCAAGTGGACACAGAGAATTTTTCCCCAATTGATTTTTTCAACCTCAAGTTCACAGAGGACATGCTATCTGAAATTGTGGCCCAGTGCAACCTATTTGCACAGCAATTTATTGAAAGAAATCCCACATCCTATCATGCCCGTCCCTTCCAGTGGAGAGACCTTACGGTGGAGGAGTTGAAATTTTATTTAGGCCTCACACTTTGTATGGGACTCAACCCAAAAAATTCTTCACATGCCTTTTGGTCCAAAAACCCAATCTATCACATGCCAATCTTCTCCAGCGTAATGCCCAGATCCCGATACATTGCCATCATGAGATTCCTACATTTTAACGATAATACCCAGTGCCATCCCCGAAATCATCCAAATCATGACAGGCTTTTCAAAATTCGGCCCTTATTGAATTATTTTTCTGAAAAATTCCCCCAATTGTATACCCCGGACCAACACATCTGTGTGGATGAGTCCCTTGTGAAATTCACTGGCAGGCTTCAAATAAAACAATTCATCCCCAGCAAAAGAGCCCGCTATGGTGTAAAGATATACAAATTGTGTGACCGAGTCACAGGATACTTGTATGCCTTCAGAGTGTACAAAGGCAAGGACACCCAGCTAAATCTCCCTAATTGCCCAGACTACTTGGGATCAAGTGGCAAAATTGTTTGGGACCTCATCACCCCTCTATTGGAAAAGGTATATCATCTGTACGTGGATAACTTCTATACCTCCCTTCCCCTGTTCCACAACCTGCACCAGAAGCAGACGCCAGCATGTGGCACCATCAGGAATAATCGGAAGGGCTTTCCTCAAAGTCTCGTGGAGAATCAGCAAGTCTGCAAAATAAGGAGGTCCTGGCAGTGAAGTGGAAGGACAGAAGGGATGTTTACATGCTATCCACCATCCACAATGACACCTTCGTTGAAACCCGCAGAAGGTGTGGCACCGTCATCCGAAAACCCACATGCATCCAGGACTATAATTTGTTTATTGGGGGGGTCGACTTCAATGACCAGATGCTTGAAATCTATCTTGCCACAAGGCGGACGTACCATTGGTACAAAAAAGTTGCCATTTATTTTTTTCAATTGGCCATATACAACTCATATGTAATTTATCGCAACTCCACCCAAAACCCCAAACGCTTGCTTGGCTACCAAGAGGACCTGATCACTGCCCTTATTTTCCCGAACGGCCCACCCCAAACTATCCGATCTGATGTTTTAAGTCGCCTCGTCGAGCGTCATTTTCCCGGTAGAGTCCCTCCCACAGAAACAGGCCGACGACGTTAAAAAAGATGCAAGGTGTGTACCAGTCAAGGAATCAGACGAGACACATCTTTCCAGTGTGCCGATTGCCCTTCACAGCCTGGCCTCTGTCTAATTGACTGTTTTCAGCTTTACCATACCAAACTAAATTATTAATCCTCCGTTCCTGCCTTCACACACCTTCACACCCCTAATGCCACTGCCTGCTCTGTAACTGACCCCGGCTAATGATTTTGTAATAACTTTTTTGACCCCGGCTTGTTTTTTGACATTCTTCTGCCTAACGATTCTGTAATGCCTCTGCCTGATCTGGAACTGACCTCGGACTGTTTGACCATGCCTTTTGCCTGCCTCTTGGACTGATCTTGTACCCTGCTACTGGACTAGTGGGATTTAACACAGGGGTCTCACATATGTGAGGGGCTCCAGAAAAGTTTTTCTAGATGAAGAAAACATTTTTTTTGTTTTCTCATCCTAGATTAGGGTCTGGTTGCCGGGAGGCTTTAAAGAGATTTGGGTGGGAGAAGCCTCTACCGCTGTCCCCATTCTGTCCTAAACAAGGCCCTACTTCTGCCTGTTACCTGTAGGACCTATGCCATCATGCCTTTGCCGGTTGCATGAACTGACTACTTGTGTATGCCGTTTTTGACCAAGTCCCTGCCTGCTGTGTAGAACTGCGCTACTATTACCACAGGTAATCTTTTGTTTACACTTTGCTCAGCATAATGTATTTTGGGGTGTAATTCTTGGAATGTGCATGCTATGTGTCTCTGGAACACCTGACGGTGTTCCTTGCATGTTGGATCTCTGTATGTGTCAGGCTGTGTAGAAGTCTTCAAACATGTGGTACGGCCCTCCAGTTGTACTCAGGAGGACTAGCAGAATGTCCCATTTTGGGGTGTCATTTTTGCCTATCTAAATGCTATGTGTTGGAAATATCTTAGAAACCGACAACTTTGTGTAAAAAAAATATGCGTTTTCATTTTTTTTTCCACGTCCAAAAACTTCTGGAAACAAATGACCTGTTCAAAAGACTAATTATGCCTCATTGATTATACGTTGGGATGTGTAGCTTTCCAAAATGGGGTCATTTTGTGGGTAATTCCATTGTCCTGGTTCCAGGGCCTTCAAAAGTGTAATAGGTAGTCAACTAGTTAGATTGCAATTTATGCTCCTAAAACCCCTGATGGCGCTTCCTGCATGTTGGGCCTCTGTATGTGGTCAGGCTGTGAAAGAAGTCTCACACATGTGGTATCGTTGTACTCAGGAGTAGTAGCAGATGTATTTTGGGGGTCATTTGTGGTATGCACAGCATGTGAGAGAATAAGCTATTACAATGAAAATGTTTAGAACATTTTTAAATAAAAAATAAAAATCTTAATTTTGCAAAGTATTGTGGGAAAAAAAATTACAACTTCAAATAACTCACCATGCCCATTAATAAATACCTTGGAATGCTACTTTCTAAAAAGTGGTTATTTGGGGGGCATTTGTACTTTCCTGGCTTGTAGGGTCTCAAGAAATGGAAGGCCTTCATACATCAGGTGTGATCAGATGTGATAATTTTTTATGATTTGCACTATAGCTTGTAGACTCTAAAACTTTCACACAGACCAAATAATTTCCAAAAATTTTGAGTTATTTTTATCAAAGACATGTAGCAGTATAAATTGTGGGCAAAATGTATGAAGAAAAAGTAATAATTTGCAAAATGTTATCACAGAAACTAAGAAAAAATCTTTTTTCGGTCTTTTTTCATTAATAGCGCAAAAAATAAAAACCCCAGAGGTGATCAAATACCACCAAAAGAAAGCTCTGTTTGTATGAAAAAAAGGACAACAAAATCATTTGGGTACAGTGTTGCATGACTGAGTAATTGTCATTCAAAGTGTCATTCAAAGTGGGAGAGCGCTGAAAGCTGAAAATTGCTCTGGGCAGGAGGGGTGTTTAAGCACCCAATATGGAAGTGGTTAAGTGACGAAACAAACTTCATTTTCCAAAACGACGTTGCATACACACCATCATTTTTCCAAAATGCTCTAGCAAAGCGTGGTGACGTACACCATGTTCGACGCACTCTGTTCCATTGAAGCTCCGTCTCATAACTTGCTTCTGAGCATGCGCGGGTTTAAAAACGTCGTTTTCAACGTCGTTTTGCCCACACACGATCACTTTTTTTTTTTTTTATAATATGTTTTTATTAAGATTTTCATATAAGCATTACAAACAAAAGAATCAAAAGAATCAAAAAGAAAAAAGAAGAGAAAGAGATCTTTTGATACACACGAAATACACAGTATACTTAGTATGTACAAGTACTTCATACTTCACACGCAATACGCAATAATCATTAAGCATTAAGCGTTAAGCACATTTCTTAGGCCAGATAGACCAACATTTGTCAAATCGATAGCATTGCAGAGAATTAATTGCGATTAACCGTTCGAACGTGTAGTTCCTATGAACTGCCCTAATAATATCAGATAGGTTAGGGGTTATAGTTGTTTTCCAAGTGCGCAGAATGGTCGCCCTTGTTTCTATAAGGACATGACTGACAACCGGCCTATTCTCCATGGGGAATCGGTCCACACCTATATGGAGGACAGCCAATGCTGGAGAGGGTGGAGTCAGTATTCCCGTCAGAGAGGAAATAAAGGAAAAGATTTGGTTCCATAGACTCCGTATATTCGGGCATTGCCAGAACATATGCAAAAGATTACCAATTTGACCACATCCCCTCCAGCAGTGTGGTGAAAGCGTCGGATAGTACGTTGCCAGTCTGAATGGAGTATAGTGCCATCTGTTTGCAATTTTTATTGTCATTTCCCAATGCCCAACACAATGGGAGGCTCTATGAATCTCTCTAAATGAGTCCTGCCATTGTAAGTCAGAGAAGGAGATGACAAGATCGGCTTCCCATTTGTCCATTGCTGTCGTCTTTTTGAAGGTCATTTTGTCTTGTAAAAGATTATAAAACAGCGCCGTACCTTTCTTTGAGTCGTTGTTGTCAGAGTAAAAGTTCCATAGTCTGTGTGGCACGTGTATTTTAGGTTTAGTGTGTGACTTGAGGAAGTGTAAGATCCGTAGACATGTGAATGATCTGTCAGCTGGCAAATTATATTGCTCCATTGTTTGTACTAGGGACTTGAGTTTGGGACCGTCATAGAAGTCAGATATGCGTGTAATACCGTGGTTCATTAAGTCCTTGGTTGACAGTGAAGGAATTTTAGCTTCCAGTAGTGTTATTGGAAGTCTGTAGGGTAGTTCCTGAGCATCCTCCCTATTGCGCGTGAGGCATAGTCTCCATGCACTCAGCGAGACCCGTATTGTTGGAGAAAGGTGTGCAAGGTCCCAGGAAGACCATCCATCACTAAGGAGTAGTAATTCTAGGTCGGTCGTGGGTGCTATGGATTTTTCCATGTCCACCCAAAGTGGTGTTTCTGTCGTACTTGTCCAATGTTTCATTTGGTCTAATCTGACAGCCCACAGATAATCAGTCAAATCTACCAACCCTGCCCCTCCTACCCTTCTGTGTGCAATAAGAGTGGTACGGGGACATCTAGCCTTCGTCTTTCCCCAGACATATTTCCAACCCATACTGGAGAGTCTGGTAAGGAATCTCTTAGGTATATGGACTGGTAATGTGCGGAATACATATAAGATTTGTGGTAGGATTATCATTTTATAGGCCGATATCCTTCCCATCCAGGAGATTTCCTTTTTTGACATTTCCTTCAATTGGGATTCCAGTTTGCTCATTAGATTAGTCATGTTTGTATTAGCTAGGGTCGAGATATTGTTTGTTATGGTTATACCAAGGTATACAATACCTTTCTCACTCCAGGAATACGGTAGTTGTTTTTGTAGAGAGGCACGTGTTGTGGGAGATACTCCCAAGTCTAGAATAAGGGATTTGCTAAAGTTTACTTTATAGTAGGAGATTTCTCCAAATTCCATAAGGATGGTATGGGCATGATGCAGAGATGTATACGGATTGGTCAGTAGCAGAATAACATCGTCTGCAAAGAGATTTATTGAATGGGATCTATCGCCAAACTGGAAACCCGTGATAGAAGGATGAGACCTGATTGATTCGGCTAAGGGCTCGATCATAAGGTTGAATACAGTTGGTGAGAGGGGGCAGCCTTGTCTAGTACCATTAGTCAATGGGAAGACCCTAGACAGGAAGCCATCCGAGTGTACCTGAGCAGACGGGCAAGAGTATAGTGCTAAAATAGCTGATAATATATGCCCTCTGAAACCAAACCTGGAAAGCACCATTTGCATATAGGTCCAATGGACCCTGTCGAACGCCTTCTCTGCGTCGATGGATAACAACAGAGAAGGCGTTCGACTAGACACAGCAGAGTACAGTACATTTACAATTCTCCTAGTGGCGTCTGAAGTTTGTCTCCCCCTCACAAACCCCATCTGGTCTCGTTGTATAAGCGATGGAATGACAGACATTAATCGTTTGGCCAGTAGTTTGGCATATACCTTAATGTCGGAATTAAGTAAAGATATCGGCCTAAAGTTGGCTGGGGTATTAGGGTCTTTGCCTGGTTTGGGCAACGTAACAATGTGTGCTTTTAACATTTCTTGGGGAAAGGATGCGGACTCTGCTGCCAAGGAGAATACTGGCAGCATGTGTGGAGTTAGTATGTGTTTAAACATTTTAAGGTACTCATTAGCAAACCCATCCGGTCCTGGGGATTTACCAGTCGGGAGAGTATCTATGACCCGTTCAATTTCTGGAATCGAGAAGGGAGCATTAAGGTGTTCAACTTGTTGTTCTGAAAGGGAAGGGAGATGCAGTCTCTGAAGGAACGAGTGTATCCTATCTGCCGACGGCTGAGGCGTTTTGCTATCCTCTTTTAAGTTATACAATGAGCTGTAATAATCAGCAAACTGATTTGCAATATCTTGTGGGTCAAGGATTTTGTGTTGTGTCTTGGGATGAATAAGAAAGGGTATTCTGGTTTTGGTGCGCACTGCTTTCAATCTGTTCGCTAGGTATTTGCCTGCTCTGTTGGCATTAGCGTAGTAGTTCAGTTGTAAACGCCTCAGGTGTCTATCATATTGCTGAGAAAGGTGTTCCCTCAGTGATTCCCTAAGTGTTGCTAGTTTACTCGTTAGGCTCTGTGTGGGGGCTAATTTGTTCAGTGTTTCTGCTTCATGTATGTCTTTGAGTAAGGAATTTAGTTTTTGGGTGAGGCGTTTCTTTTCCTGAGCCCCTAATTGGATAAGAATTCCTCTCAAGTATGCCTTATGGGCATTCCAGAGCACGAAGGGATCCTGTACCGACCCTTTGTTGTCTAGGAAAAAATTCTCAATATGCCTTGTTATTGCTTTATATGTATGTGGTTCTTGGAATAACCTCGGATTACAACGCCAGATGGGGGGGGAAGAGGAGACACCCCTCTCCCGCACAGACATAGAAATTACCGCGTGGTCAGACCACGTTATGTCATGTATCTTAGCAGAATCTACACATTGAAGAAGCCATTTATCCGTCAGAAACATGTCTATACGAGAGTATGACCGATGTCTATGAGAAAAGAACGTGTAATCTCTTTCATTGGCATGGTGACATCTCCACGTATCGATCAGTTCCTCAGTGTGGAGTAGCGTTTGGAGTGATACTTTACCCTTGGTCTGCCGCGTTGTGGTATCTATCGACAGGTCAGACACCAGATTAAAGTCCCCACATATTAGTGTGTTGCCATATTTCATAGACTTAACTTTTTTCAATACTTTCCGTATAAAGCGGAGCTGATGAGTGTTTGGGGAGTAGAGCGTGACAAGCGTGTAGGGTTTGGCATTCAGGTCTCCAGTGACTATAATAAATCTTCCACCATCATCTAAAAAGGACTCTTTTAACTGGAACGAAACTGAGCCATTAATGGCCATTAGAACTCCGCCCTTCTTTTTGTCGGGCGTGCAGGCAAGGAAGATGTGTGGGTAGTTTTTATGAGAGCAGCGTGGAGCCTTATCTTGTTGGAAATGCGTCTCTTGTACGCAGAGTAAATCTGCCTTGTGTTTGCATGCTTCGGACCAAAGTGAGAATCTTTTTGCGGGGTGATTTAAACCCCGAGCGTTAATGGATATGCACTTGAGTGGCATTTGCTAGATAGGGTACGTGGTAGTGTGACATTGTAATGTGATTACTCACTGCGAGTCCGGTTTTCCAAGCGGTAGGATGAAACCGTGGTGTACGATGAGGCACATAAGCGAAGGTCCTTCCTCTCTGCGGTTGGAAGTGTCCTGAAGATCCGTGTGTATCACATGGTGGAAGTGGGAAAGTGGACAAAAAAAAAGAGCTGAGAACAATAACAAAAAACAGAAAAATAGTCAACATATTGAACATAAGAAAAGGATCCTGAAACTGATCCGAGTGCAGGAAAACTGCTAGTTGGTACCAGTTGGGGGTAAAGGGGATAAAGCAGGCAAGTAACAGACACTAATCCCCTGTCCCCGGAGAAAAGTCGGATTCGTAAAGGATTGGTGTATGAGTTTCCACCAGCTGCGGCCTATTTTTTCTTTTTATTCGAACGCTTGTGTGACACTACTTGCCACTCGCCATGCACGTATTGCGGGCTTGCACTTGGCAGTTGGTCAGCCACTTGGTCCGGCAGGATATTCCACTTTTTCAGGGCAGTGATTCCCTCCTCCAGTGTAGAGATCACTATTGTGGTCCCGTTGTGGGTAATGGAAAGGGTTGCTGGGTATCTCCACTTATGTATGATGTTGTGATTTCGCAAAGCCTTGGTGATGGTCGCCAGGTTGCGACGCCTTTGCAACGTATGTTTGGAGAGGTCCGGCAGCAGCCTTATGCCAGCGTAATGAGAGGGAATATCATCTAGTTTGCGGGAAGCCAGCAATATTTTTTCTTTGACATGATAGAAATGTACTCTCAGGAGGACATCTCTTGGTGTGTCGTCTGGGAGGAAGGACGGCTTGTGGACCCTGTGAATTCTGTCCACAGTGAGGTCTTGTACAGTCAATTCTGGTACCAGAGTGGAAAACATGGTCTGGGCAAATTGCAGAAGTTGATTAGGAGGGACGGATTCTGGGACTCCGCGCAGTTTGAGGTTATTCCTCCTAGCCCTGTCCTCTAAATCTGCGATTTTATCTTTTATCCAAGCAATGTCTTCTCCCTGTGCAGCGTGAGCTTCCACCATTACATTGTATGAGGCAGTATAATCCTCCATCTTGTGCTCCACTCTGTTTACTCTGACACCCAGGGCTTGTACTTCCTTATGGCAGGTATTAATCCCCTTCACAAGATCAGCATGTAATGAGGCCCTTAGAGACAGCAGCATTTCTTTCAGGGTTGTGTCAGAAATAGGGGCATTAGTGGTCGGGAAGTCAGTAATGGGATCCCCCCCTGTCTGACCCTGCGCTGCTGCAGCGTTGTGAGGTCTGCTTACCTCCATCTGTTGCTCTGGCTGCGGCCTAGCAGGCGAGGCGATCCTCTGCCTAGATTTCACTGGACTTCGTGTGGTGGGGCTTGGAGTCCCAGAGGAGGATTCGCTGTGGAGGACGCCAACTCCCGAGGGACCGGGTAACATATTGCCTCCATTATGTATTTGGTCTGCCGTCGGATCCGCCCGTGGATGCCGCGCGCCGCCGCCATGCTGGGGATCGGCCGCGAAGTAGCTATCCAGCTTGCGCGGCTGCTGTGGGTCCTTGCGGCGTCTTGTCATCCTCGAGGCGTGCTTCGGTGCCCGTGCGATCCGATGGAGCTGTTTGGAAGTGCAGATGGCGCTGGTGGGCTTTTATGGTGTAGTTTTTCTCCGGCGGACGAGTGGAGCTCCCTGACTATGCGGCCATCACGGAGCTCGGACGCCACGCCCCCCACACGATCACTTTTTATGACACAAAAAAATTACATTTTGAAAAACGACACAAAAAATTCAAGCATGTTCGAAATTTTTTTTGGTCGTTTTTTTTATGACATAAAACAACGTTTTGCCCACACACGATCATTTTAAATGACACTTTTGAAAACGCTGTTTTTTTTTCCATCACAAAAAGTGATCGTGTGTACGCGGCATCATACTATGCTGTATGTTCTCAATTGTGTTGGTTCACAGTGCTGTGCTGGTGTACACTGCAAAAAATTATGCAGGCAGCATTTTATCACACTGTAGTACATTGCAATGCACTGATGTACAGCATCATAAAAATGCAATTTAATGTACATTGCAAGCACATGGACGTGATGACCTAGAGGTGCGCATCTTCACTGGTGTCACGATACAATTCAATTCCGATTATCTGATCAACGATTAGATTCAATTTGATTCTTGGATGCATCATGATGCTTCACAATTACTGATGATGGTTTCCTTAAAAAAAAAAAAAAATCAAACATTTAGAAGAACTCCAATTTTTTAAATGTTATCCTGTGATGCCTCCCCGCTGTTTGATCGAGCTGTGTCCTCGCTCGATTCACACAGAGCCTGTGTGCCGCCGAGCTCCGTTCCCTGCAACGTTACGATGCACGGGGGCGGAGATCGGCGCCTAATTTAAAAAAGTAAATAAACACAATAATACAGTATACTGTAAGCTTATAGATTACAGTACTGTATGAAAAAAATACACACCCCCTTTGTCCCTAGTGGTCTGCCCAGTGTCCTACATGCACTTTTATAAAATAAAAACTGTTCTTTCTGTCTGGAAACTGGAGATTGTCCATAGCAACCGAAAAGTGTTCCTTTATGTCAAAAGTGGTTTTAGACCAGCTGAAAAACAGCGATAATAAATTAGAATCACTTGCAGAATTGAGCGATAGTGATTTGTGGGGAAATTCGTCATCAAAAAATTAAGTATTCATTTTTATTATTATTATATTATTTGTTATAATTATTTATATTTATTTATTATAATATAATTCATGATTTTGTGTTTCAAATTTTATTATACCTGGGATGTCTACTAGACTCTTGTTTGGACAGATTTACGTGAGTTATTCCTAAGAATTGCAGGCCTACAATATAAAACGCCAAATTTCCATGCAAAATAATGGTACCGCTTTTAGCACCTAAAATCTGAAAAATTCATACCGCCAGGGAGGTTAAGGAGTCCTGATCCCCTTACATGCCACAACTGGCATGTCATCTTTTTTGGGGGGGTGGGGGTGGGTACCTAGTTTTGACAGGTAACCAGCTCCCACTTTCGCTTGGACCGCCTAGGTGGCACTTCATCCCTGCAATCTTCTACCTGCATCGCAGGTCCCAGAAAATTGCCCGGCTATGCAGGAAAATGCAGTGAGACATGCACACACCGCTGTGAAGCTGCAAACTGTCACAGCTGGATGCCCACAGAAGTATTGCCAGTGCCATGGACAGGTGCTGGATCGTGTCTTTTTAAGATACACTTTTTGTAGCTGCTGGCTTTTAATAAACAAAAAATGTACTGAAACTCTGCTTTGATTTAAAAATAACCTCACTCCCTTAAAAAGTGTAGTACAGGGTACAGCCATTTGAACACACTGCTGCTTGGAGGTCAGAAGGGATTAGAATCCACAGCCCTGTGAAGTTCCCTGTATTGTCTCTGTGCTGACAGTTTCCCGGCTTCCCCGTTTGCACCTTACAGCACACTAGGAGTTAACACAGTGGAATGTGCAAACGGGGAAGTCGGGGAACTGTCAGCACGGAGCATGTACGAGGTGTAAGTAGAGTACAAACACATAAATCCTGAGTTACAATCCATTGTATATGTTTTTGAAAAACATTTTGGAGCTACGTACCATATTTTTCAGTGTGTGTACAGTATATGTGTCTGCCCGGCCCGCCTCTCTCCTCTCACGTCTCTCCTGATGTCAACAAGGAGAATTCCCCGCTGACGTCAGGAGAGACGTGAGAGGAGAGAGGCGGGCACATAAGCGGCGTGTACACTGTACACACATGCCGTACATAGCTACAGATTTTTAAAAACCACATACAGTGGGGCATGGGATTTATTAAAACACTTATTTTAACAACAATGCGCTTGAAGCGCTCTCCCAGGAGGGGTGGGGCAAGTCGGGGTGAGGTCACCCAGCAATTTTTTTTTGCAGTCGTATGCATCAAAGCCGCATTGGGGACGCCCAAATTGCGATGCAGAGATTAATTTCAGCACCCTTAGTGATGACGTGGGTGTTGTGATGTGAACCTATACTTAGAGGTCTATTTTTAAAATGTTTGTAACAGGGACGAGGAGGAGGTGTGGCTTTTGAACAATGGACTCCCAAAGTCTGACTCTGCATACAGTGGTAAGGTATGGAGATCGGTACAGTGAGGTATGCAATGGGCACAGTGAGATAGGCAATGGGCATAGTGAGGTAGGCAATGGTCACAGTGAGGTAGGCAATGGTCACAGTAAGGTAGGCAATATGATAGATGTGATATAGCATATCCAAAGAAAGAGCTAAAAAAAAAGCATATGTGTTAAATAATCTCTATGTACTGTCTATATATGCACTGTCTATATCAGGGATCCTCAAACTACGGCCCTCCAGATGTTGTAGAACTACACAACCCATGAGGCATTGTAACACACTGACATTCACAGACATGACTAGGCATTATGGGAATTGTAGTTCCTGAACAACTGGAGGGCCATAGTTTGAAGACCCATGGTCTATATATATATATATATATATATATACATACTAGCTCATTATGTATTACTTACCTCAGATCGAAGCCCCCGCAGCAGTCCTCGTCTTCCCCTCTGGTCACCAACATCTCTCCCGGGGCTTACTTCCGGGTATCGCGGCTTTGGCGGCTTTGGTGCTGTAATTGGCCAGAGCCACTATGACATCAATCCACGCCACATCATGTGCGTGGGAGCTGCCGGTAATGACACACGGACACACGGACTAAACACACGGACTAAACACGGACTAAACACACAGACTAAAGCAAGGGCACATAGGTGCCATTGCTTCAGTTTGCCCCAATGCGCATGTGCAGATGACATTGACACATGCAGGGGCAGGAAATACTGTGCAGGTTTAGGAGATATCCTTGGTAGCTACAGGTAAGCCTTAATATAGGATAACCTGTAGCATAAAGTGGTTGTAAAGGGTTTGCAACCACTTTAATGGCTATACGTTGTGTTATTTTGAGGGGACAGCAAATTTACACTGTTAGGCCACGTACACACGATCAAATCTGTCTGCTGGAAACGGTCTGCCAGACCGTTTCAGCAGACAGATTCGATCGTGTGTACGGGCAAACAGACGGATTTGGCCAGCATGCTTTCAAATCTGTCGGCTGGGAACCCGTCCGCCCGCCTAACCAGCAGACATATCTGGTCGCACATGCGTCAAATGGATTCAACGCATGGCCGGAAGTGTTTTACTTCCTGGTGCGGTGAGGTGGCGGCGTCAGTGTCACCGCCACGTCGCCGACACGTCAGCGCACTGTCTGCCGGCAGGGATTTTGGTTTGATCGTGTGAACACGATCAAACCAATACATCCCAGCAGACAGATTTGTTCAAATCGGTCTGTCTGACCGATTTGAACAAATCTATTTGCTCGTGTGTACGGGGCCTTATAGAAACTGTACACTCACTACTTTACATTGTAGCAAAGTGTCATTTCTTCTTGTCACATGAAAAGGTATAATTAAATATTTACAAAGATGTGAGGGGGTGTACTCACTTTTGTGAGATACTGTATGTATACAATATATATATATATATATTATATATATATATATATATATATATATATATATATATATGTAATAAAATACAACTATATAACAACTATAACAATATATATTACCAAAAGTCTTAAGATGTTTGCCTTTACACATGCATGAACTTTAATGGCATCCCAGTCTTAGTCCGTAGGGTTCAATATTGATTTTGCAGCTATAACAGCATTAACTCTTCTGGGAAGGCTGTCCGCAAGGTTTAGGAGTGTGTGGGGAAGTTTGACCATTCTTCCAGAAGTGCATTTGTGAGGTCAGGCACTGGTGTGGATGAGAGGGCCTGGCTCGCATTCTCTGCTCTAATTCATCCCAAAGGTGTTCTATCGGGTTGAGGTCAGGACTCTGTTTAAGCCAGTCAAGTTCCTCTACCCCAAACTCGCTCATCCATGTCTTTATGGACCTTGCTTTGTGCACTTGTGCACAGTCATGTTGAAACAGAACGGGACTATCCCAAACTGTTCCCACAAAGTTGTCCTAACCCCTGAAAAAAAAAAAAACATAATCCCCCCTCCACTAAATGATCTGGACCAGTGCAGTGTATATATGTGTGTATATATATATATATATATATATATATATATATTATTATTTAATATATATATATATATATATATATATATATATAATTATTATTATTGATACTTTTTTTTATATATGTAGCACATATATATAATGCGGACATAAATTCTGATACCTTTCAAAAGATAAAGAGGTAATGCATTAGTCCCCAACAGTGGCGTAGCGTGGGTTGTCAGCATCCGGGGCAAGGCAAGAAATTTGCGCCCCCCCAACCTGCAAACTTTTAGCACTCCCCAAGTCCCTTCAAATACAATAGTACTGACGTACCTGATTCCTACACTGACCACTACAGTAACCTACTTGATTTCAGCACTGACCAACCTGATTTCTTTACTGACCACTATACTACACTGTCCACTACACTACACTGTCCACTACACTACACTGACCACTACACTACACTACACCAACCACTATACTATACTGTCCACTATACTACACTAACCACTATACTATCCACTACACTACACTAACCACTATGCTATACTGTCCACTATACTACACTAACCACTATACTATCCACTACACTACACTGTCCACTACACTACAATGTCCACTACACTACAATGACCACTACACTACACTGTCCACTATACTACACTAACCACTATACTATCCACTACACTGACCACTGCACTACACTACCCACTACACTATACTGTCCACTATACTACACTAACCACCATACTATCCACTACACTACACTACGCTGACCACTACACTATCCACTACACTACACTGACCACTACACTAACCACTATACTATACTGTCCACTATAATACACTAACCACTACACTAAATATGTATACAGTATACTATACTGACCTGCCTACAGTCTTCCTATACTGACAGTGACACTACATATACGGCGCCTCCCCCCAGTCCATGTCCATCCATTCCTCACCTTCTTGTCCTGCTGCATCGGTCCGGACAGAGGAGGAGAAGACAGCAGCGCCGGCGGCTCACACTTTGCAGAGCTGCGGCCACCAGGTTCGGGGGTGCTTGCTGGAGAGGAGGAACAGTGCAGAGACAGCGGTCCCGGCGGCCTTTGCAGCTCACACTGTGGAGTCTGGCCACCATGTTCGGGGGTGCTGGGGAGGAGGAGTGCGGAGACAGTGGTCCCAGCGTGCACACTGTGCAGAGCTCCGGCGGGCCAGCCGCAATGTTCGATGCTGGGGACTGGGAGGAGGAAGAGAAGACAGCAGGCGGCAGCTTTCAGTTTGCAAAACTCCAGCCGCCATGTTCATGATTTCCCACTGCACTGTGATTGGGCATAATGGGGGTCATGCGATCACGGACAGGCCAGCCCCACGCCGCACATGACCCCCATACGCCCAATCACAGGGTGCTGGATACTGAAAAACCGGAGTTCAGGGACACAGGAGATTAAAATTAAAGAGTTGGCAGGCACAAAATTTTTGCCCCCCTAAATGTGGCACCCGGGGCCACGGCACCCCCTGCCCCCCCCACACTACGCCACTGGTCCCCAAAAAAGAAGATGGCAGTCAGACGACATCTTACAAATTCCCTATAGAAGGGTTTGAACCAAAGCAGGGAGGAGTGTCACCCCCCCCCCTCAAAAAAAAAGTCAAACAAACCATCAGCCAGTAGTCAAACAATAGCATGGGGAAAACCAGTAGTGGTATGTATTTGTTACTTGGCATCACCTGCAATATATTCCTACTCACTAATAGGATGTAGTCATTGTTCGGCCAATAATTTCCACCCGGCTCAATTGACAGGGCCTCCCACAGCCTAAATTATAGCCAATTCATCAGGAATTATCTGCAAATAAAGCCTGCTATGGCCAGCTAAAGTGTTGCATGGCTTCTAACAGGAAACAACAGGGCATTTTCATTTTGTTCCATTAGTTTAACATTTTTCTGAAAGTGTTTTTAATGTAATTTTATCAATTTGACTTGCTTTTTGTTCCAGGTTTAATTATTGTATTTTATATACAGATTTGTAAACAATACCTCATCCGTATATCAAGGGATACGATAAACAGCCTGCTTAACTACTTAATGACCTTGGATGTGCACAGTTTGCCAAAAAAGTCATCTAAATACATTGGGTGCACTTTGTTAGCCCAGCGCTTCCTGCCCTGAAGCTAAAAGCTGTACTCAGAAAAATTGCTGATACTGGCTGTAAGTTTAGCAGCTGGAAAGCTGCTCCTGTATAAATGTGGCTGCCGATTCTATTCATATATACTGTACATTAAAATAACATTATTGGTACAATGGGCCTGAATTACTATAAGAAATATGCCGACACCAGGGCATCAATTCTGCTTGAAAAGTCCCTCCTACAGGGCATACAGAAGCACCAACCTGTAGTCAGTGGCAAGCGCCTATCTTTCAAGAGTGCCCTCTTTAGGGACATGTCTGAAATCCTTACTCGTTCCCCATTTAGGGCCTTGCCCAGCATAGTCACCCAAGCAGCCATCTACCAGGCCTTCTACGGTTCCCTACGACCTAGTGAATTTACAGTCAGTGGCTCCGGCAGTCAGACACTGCTCCGACACCACCCGACTCGCTTTCGAACCCCTACACTCTCAGTCTGCAAACGCAACAAAACAGCCCCGGGGGTTGACATCAACCTGTTTCAGACTAACAATGCCTGACGCCCAGTGACGGTGCTCGACCGACTACTGCTCCATCTACCCAGCCAATCTGATGGTAGCTTGTTGCTACCCTTTCTAAACCAGCTCCCTGAGTGGCAGCCAGTTTGTCAAGCATGTCAGAATCTTAAGCAACTTGGGCTTCAAACCCCAGTCAGTTCTCTGGACATTCTTTCCGAATTAGAGCAGCCTCAACTGCCTCACAACAGGGAGTACCAGACCACGTAATCAAGATACCAGGCTGATGGGAAATCTCCTTGTTTTGCCACATACATCCCAAATCCTCAGGAAGAAATGACACAAGCCTTTACCAAGCTGGCTCAATAAATACAAGATATCAATATAACCTATTTCCCTATCTGAGTCTTTTGCCCCCTTTTCTTGGCATACTGACCAGACCACCAAGGCACACTTCAGGTCTATTTATGTTGTAAGTCTTATCGCGTGTTTATGTGATCCACATCACTCAGTCAGAGGGCCACGACCATAAATAAGAAGGCCAGTATGGTGGCCTGAGTTTATGGGAGGAGCCCGGAGGGTATTTAAGCAGCCCACTCACACATGCTCTTTGTTGGTTCAGTGTGCAGTACTACACGTCACTGGGCCGACTCTTCCCAGCTCACCTCATGTCCGTGAGTCTGCGCATTCAATCGCATTCGACACCCTCCCGCCCTTCCCTTTTTCAGGGCACTTCTCAGCATAGCCTTCTTCAAATAACTACCCATTACTTACTTTGGGTATGCCCCATTTTCTTGGCATACTGACCAGACCACCAAGGCACACTTCAGGTCTATTTATGTTGTAAGTCTTGTCGCGTGTTTATGTGATCCACATCACTCTCAGTCAGAGGGCCACAACCATAAATAAATATACAGGTAGTGCAGAATTATTAGGCAAGTTGTATTTTTGAGGATTCATTTTATTATTGAACAACAACCATGTTCTCAATGAACCCAAAAAACTCATTAATATCAAAGCTGAATATTTTTGGAAGTAGTTTTTAGTTTGTTTTTAGTTTTAGCTATTTTAGGGGGATATCTGTGTGTGCAGGTGACTATTACTGTGCAAAATTATTAGGCAACTTAACAAAAAAAAAAATATACCCATTTCAATTATTAATTTTTACCAGTGAAACCAATATAACATCTCAACATTCACAAATATACATTTCTGACATTCAAAAACAAAACAAAAACAAATCAGTGACCAATATAGCCACCTTTCTTTGCAAGGACACTCATGCAGCCTGCCATCCATGGATTCTGTCAGTGTTTTGATCTGTTCACCATCAACATTGCGTGTAGCAGCGACCACAGCTTCCCAGACACTGTTCAGAGAGGTGTACTGTTTTCCCTCCTTGTAAATCTCACATTTGATGATGGACCACAGGTTCTCAATGGGGTTCAGATCAGGTGAACAAGGAGGCCATGTCATTAGTTTTTCTTCTTTTATACCCTTTCTTGCCAGCCACGCTGTGGAGTACTTGGACGCGTGTGATGGAGCATTGTCCTGCATGAAAATCATGTTTTTCTTGAAGGATGCAGACTTATTCCTGTACCACTGCTTGAAGAAGGTGTCTTCCAGAAACTGGCAGTAGGACTGGGAGTTGAGCTTGACTCCATCCTCAACCCGAAAAGGCCCCACAAGCTCATCTTTGATGATACCAGCCCAAACCAGTACTCCACCTCCACCTTGCTGGCGTCTGAGTCGGACTGGAGCTCTCTGCCCTTTACCAATCCAGCCACTGGCCCATCCATCTGGCCCATCAAGACTCACTCTCATTTCATCAGTCCATAAAACCTTAGAAAAATCATTCTTGAGATATTTCTTGGCCCAGTCTTGACGTTTCAGCTTGTGTGTCTTGTTCAGTGGTGGTCGTCTTTCAGCCTTTCTTACCTTGGCCATGTCTCTGAGTATTGCACACCTTGTGCTTTTGGGCACTCCAGTGATGTTGCAGCTCTGAAATATGGCCAAACTGGTGGCAAGTGGCATCTTGGCAGCTGCTTGCTTGACTTTTCTCAGTTCATGGGCAGTTATTTTGCGCCTTGGTTTTTCCACACGCTTCTTGCGACCCTGTTGACTATTTTGACTGAAACGCTTGATTGTTCGATGATCACGCTTCAGAAGCTTTGCAATTTTAAGAGTGCTGCATCCCTCTGCAAGATATCTCACTATTTTTGACTTTTCTGAGCCTGTCAAGTCCTTCTTTTGACCCATTTTGCCAAAGGAAAGGAAGTTGACTAATAATTATGCACACCTGATATAGGGTGTTGATGTCATTAGACCACACCCCTTTTCATTACAGAGATGTACATCACCTAATATGCTTAATTGGTAGTAGGCTTTTGAGCCTATACAGCTTGGAGTAAGACAACATGCATAAAGAGGATGATGTGGTCAAAATACTCATTTGCCTAATAATTCTGCACTCCCTGTATATATATATATATATATATATATATATATATATATATATATATATATATATAATTTTGTACAGTATAGGAAACAGACAACTTATAGATTATAGGCTTGTACCGTTGGGTGATTGGACACTGGCAAGCTTTTAAGGACAGTGCCCTTGGGGTGCCTTCCCTATAACCCTGACCCACTGCATGAGTTCTCACTTTTTTGGTAGAGTCTGAAAGTGATGGACATCTTTTCTCAGAAAAAACAGCTTCACTCCTTTATTATTTTTCTTAATTATTTTTCTTTATTATTTTAAGTTCTTTATTTTATCTTCAGATTTTTCAATCAATCATAACTGTCTTCTACTATCTACACAGAAACCTTAGGAGCCATGCCCAACAGTGTTGCCAAATGCCAACCCCCTGACTTGAAATTTACTGGCAGGACGCCAACATTTACAAATGGCATCAATTTTTTAATGGCAAAAATTAAGAAATTTACTGGCACTGCAAAAATAAACACATAGCTAGTGCTATTAGCAATGTGTTTAAGTAAAAAAAAAAAAAAACATATTTCTCCATTGACATGAAGGTCAGGTTACTATAACCCAGCCAGCACAGAGTTCCCCCTTACATCAGAGTCTGCAGGATTATATAAAGGGGACTGCTGCAGGTCATGATGGCTCCAGCTTGGCGGTTCTGGCTTTATGCTATAGTATCCTATCGCCAGTCCACACAGTCCACACATGTCTGACACATTTCTGACTCCTCCTATGATCCCCCATCCCGGTGGAGCGCCCACTCTTGACTCCCCCTCAGAGACTGCAGACATGATAAAAGACAAGAGATGGTCAGAGGCTGCAGACATGATACAGGAGGTGGACAGAGGCTGTGGATATAATACAGGAGGTGGACAGAGGCTGTGGATATGATACAGGAGGTGGACAGAGGCTGCAGACATGATACAAGAGGTGGACAGAAGTTGCAGATCTGGTAGTGTCCTCCTCACCCCCTCACAGTTGCTTCCTCCTCTGTCCACTTTCATATTACCTCTCCACATCAGTGTGTCCTCCTCCTTTGTCGCTTTCACCTATCCACAGGGCAGCACATTAGTGTCCTTTTCTGTCCCCTGCACGGCTTCACCCCCCCCCCAGTAATGTTCTCCTCTGCCCCCTTTTTGCTATCCCCCCACACACAGTGCCACTCTCCTCACCTCTTCCTCAGGCTTCTCCTCTGCAGTGACGAGTGCAAGAACAAGGGGATGGGGTCTTTTCAAAAATGGCGCCAGTCGATGCCATTACGTTACTGCGCATGCACCGCCCAGCTGAGCGTGTACAAGCTTTCTCGAGCTCAGCTGGCTTCCGAAAGATGCATGTGAAGTTGCATAATTAGCTCGCGGCCAAAATTATTTTACGGGCACCCCAAAAATGTGCTTAAATTCATGGGCTGCCCATAAATTACCAGGCGGTTAGAAAGACAGATACCCATATCCCCTTGCTGTGAACATTTCATTGTTTTGCTAGCTTGTAACAATTTTTTTCTTTGGTTCAGGTAACATTTTGTCACATTTATGCCATAGTGCATTTTACCAGAACAGAAGGCACAAAAGCAGCATTATTTGAATGTTTGATGCACACGTCAAACAAGGACAACACCATTTATATTGAACACAAGTGTACGATCAAGTTCAGGGATCGTGAATGCTTTGTACATGTAGACCTGTAATACAAGCATACTATAACAATTTATCCCTGCTCATGCTCATTTGCTTTAGTAAATCAGCCCCAATGTGTTTTGAATATTGCTTTTATGTGCAGATCAAAGGAATGTACTTTGATCTTCACAAATTGTCAGTTCCAGCAAGCTAGGGAAAAAAAAAAAAAAGAGAAAAGTAATATATTTTTATTTCTAATACTGTTAGGAATTATACCAAAAAGCCTTCTCTCTTCAGGTCTATTGTATGCCACCAATAGGGATGATTAGTTGTGACCTTGGTTTCCTGATGGGGTTTGAAGATTTGCAGTCCTGGTGATTAGTGTTGCTCACGAATATTCGCATTGCGAATATTCGCTACGAATATTGCATATTCGAGTATTCGCGAATAACTCGAATATCGCGGCGAATATTCGCTATGGCGAATATTCGTATTTTTTCAAATTTATTTTTAAAACAGATCACATCCTAGTGATCTCCATCAACGTCTAAAAGCATTGCTGGTATGATTAGAGACCCTGGGCCGAGTAGCTGAGGCGATCCTTTTATGTTGCCGAAAATTCGCATTGCGAATTTTTGGCAACAAAAAAGAATCGCATCAGCTACTCGGCCCTTCTTTTGTATCAGAGCCAATCAGAATAACTTGAATATTCGACAAACGGAATATTGCGCGATTATCTTCTCCGCCCTTTTTTGCATCAGAGCCAATCAGAATAACTTGAATATTCGGCAAAAGGAATATTGCACGATATTCCTTTTGCCGAATATTCAAGTTATTCTGATTGGCTCTGATGCAAAAGAAGGGCGGAGAAGATAATCGCGCAATATTCCTTTTGCCGAATATTCGAGTTATTCTGATTGGCTCTGATGCGCCCTTCTTTTGCATCAGAGCCAATCAGAATAACTCGAATATTCGGCAAAAGGAATATTGCGCGATTATCTTCTCCGCCCTTCTTTTGCATCAGAGCCAATCAGAATAACTCAAATATTCGGCAAAAGGAATATTGCGCGATATTCCTTTTGCCGAATATTCAAGTTATTCTGATTGGCTCTGATGCAAAAGAAGGGCGGAGAAGATAATCGTGCAATAGGAATATTGCGCGATTATCTTCTCCGCCCTTCTTTTGCCCCCTTATTCTCCTTTCTTTTAAGTAGAGTTAGTGTAGAGTTAGTGTTTAGTGCATATTAGTTTAGTAATACAGGAAATGATCTCCGTTTATGAGAATTTCGCAATCAAATTTTTTTTGGATAAAATATCACGAATATTCGATATTAGCGAATATTCACGAATATTCTTCTATATATTCGCGCAATATCGCGAAATCGAATATGGCGTATTCCGCTCAACATTACTGGTGATCTCTTAACAGAATTTGCCCAGGTGACCTTTTTTTAATCCCATAATAAAAAATTAATGCCTTTTTAAAGCTTGTGCAAGCTATCTCTATCCACAAGCATAATAGAGAAACAATAGACTTTGGGCCAGATTCAGGTAGCCCGATTTAAAATTACGCGGGCGTAACGTAGCTCTGATCCGCTACGCCGCCATAAATTAGTGAGGCAAATGCAGTATTCACCAAGCTAAATTACGGCGGCGTAGCGTAAATGGGCCGGCGTAAACCCGCGTAATTCAAATGTGAATGACGTGGGCATGTTTTATGGTAATGTGTTGTGACCCCAAGTTTTTTAAGATTTTTTTTAACTGCGCATGCACCGACCGTGGACGCATCCCAGTGCGCGTGTTCCAAATTATGATGCTACGACGCATTGTTTTCGCCGTGAACGTAATTGACGTAAATCCCCATTCACAGAAAAACGCCTTATGTAAACGGCGTAAATTCACTGCGTTGGCCAGGCGTACGTTCGTGAATAGGCATATCTCGCTGATTTACATATTCTAGGCGTAAATCAGCGGGAACACCCCTAGCGACCATCTTAAAAATGCAGTTAAGATACGACGGCGTAATACAATTACGCCACTCGTATCTTAACTCAATCACGGCGTATCTTGTTTTCTGAATACAGAAAAAAGATACGCCGGCGCATCTAAGAAGTTACGCGGCTTATCTAGAGATAAGCCGCGTAACTTCTTACTGAATCTGGCCCTTTGTTGAAATTGTCATATTACGGCAGAAGAAAATCATTGATGTATTTAGCATCATAGGATGGTAAGGCCCCTTTCACATGGGGCAGTGGAGGTGCGGTGAAGGCATAGCGGCGCAATTTTTAGCGCCGCTATACCGTCGTATTTACCGTGATATTCGGCCACTATCAGTGTGGTTTTAACCCCTGCTAGGGGCCGAAAAAAGTTTAATACCGCCCGCAATGCGCCTCTGTAGTATTACCGTGGTTTCCCATTGATTTCAATGGGAAGGAGCTGTATAGGAGCGGTAAACACCCCGCTCCTATACCGCTCCAAAGATGCGGCTAGCAGGACTTTTGGAGCGGTCCTGCTAGCGCACCGCTTCAGTGTGAAAGCCTTCAGGTTTTCACATTGAAGCCTGCAGGGCTATTTTTAGCGCTGAACCGCCTGAAAAACGTGTCGGTGTGAAAGGGGTCTAAGGCACAAGGTTTACATGTATTTTACAGGTCTTTGAACCATCTCCAACAGATTGACCAATAAGGAGCCATTTGGATATGCCTATAAAAGGGTGGATTAAAGCAGCTTTATTGTAAATGTTATAAATTATGCAATAGCTGCGCTACCGCAAACCATGTGTCTAATATCAATCTGTGCAAAAAAAGTGAATGAGTACAAGTTGGGAAGCTGCTTCTATTTCTGTTGTGCAATCACAACCTACTTATGGAATTACCAATAAAGATAGTTGTGCTACGCTCTAAACGCTATACAATATAGTGCCGATCAGGGCCACCATCAGGGGGGTACAGGCAGTACACCTGTAAGGGGTCCGGAGGCACCCAGGGCCCCAGATGGCAACCCCCCTCTTTTTTATTTATTTTTTATAAAAAAATATATATATTTTATATATTTTTATTTTATTTATTTTTAAGCGCCAATTTTTTCTCTTTCATTTTTTTTTAGAGGTACGGAGGTCCCCAGGGGCCCAGAGGCCCACATGGCCTCGGATGGCAACCTCCCTTTATTTATTTATTTTTTATAAAAAATATATTTAATATATTTGTATTTTATTTTTTTATTAAAGGGCCATTTTTTTAGGGGTCTGGAAGTCCCCAGGGGTCCGGAGATCCCCAGGGCCCCAAATGGCAACCCCCCTTTTTTTTATAAAAAAATATTTTTTATATTTTTTTTTATTTCTTTTATATTTTAATTTTTAATTTTAATTTAATTTTAATTTCTTTTCTTATGAAAGGGCCCAGAGGTTTCTTTTTATTAAAGGGCCCAGAGGTCCCGGATGGAAACCCACCTTTTTTTGTAATTTCTTTTTATAAAACAAAATCTTTTAAAGGGCCCAGAGGTCCCCAGGGCCCCTGATGGCAACCACCCTTTATATATATATACTGTATATATATATATATATATATATATATATATTTCTCTCTTTTTTTTTTCTTTTTTTTTAAAGGGCCCAGAGGTCTCCAGTGCCCCTAGATGGCTACCTCCCTTTTTTTATATATATTTTTCTTTATTTCTTTTATTCCTTTATTTCTTCCTTGTTTTGTAAAGGGCCCCCCCGATTCTTCATTCATGGTAGCAGCCCCCCCCCCCCCGCTTCTCAATTTCAGCAGCATCCCCCTGGTTCTCCAGGGGGCCCATGCCTGAAGCTGTGTAAGGGGCCTCATAATTCCTGATGGCGGCCCTGGCCACGATTTAGAAAGTGCAGACAATCCATAAAAGTGAAAAGTGCTTCAAAGAAAGTGCTCCAATTATTTTACATAAAGGGACTGTGTTCTGTGCTGAAAAGGGAGCGCTCTGTAGTTGGTATTGGCAGAATTAGGGGAAGTTGAGCGCAGTATTGTGGTTGTGGATGGTTACTTACTTCGAGAGGCTGACCAAAGACATTAAAGTGTTAGGGCCCTTTCCCATGTACGGATCCTGCGATGATCCATACCGTTCTTATCCGCTTGCTCAGCGGGGACCGCTCCTGTGCAGGGACCGCCCTGTCAGATCTCCACTCTCCCCTATGGGGGTGATGGGATGAACACTGACAGCCTGTCTGTGTTCACCCGATCCGCTCTGCAGACAGATGGAAAAATGTGATTTTCCTCCATCTGCAAAATTGGACCATAGCGGGGACCGATGACATCGGGTGTCAGCGGATATTCATCCGCTGACACTCGCTGTCCCATAGGGATACATGTATGTCCGTATTTTATATATATATATATATATATATATATATATATATATATATATATATATATATATATATATAAATGTATATAATAATAATAAATAATACAATTGTAATAATATTTAAAATATTAAATATATATTAGATATAAAAAATAAAATTATACATTTGATATATTAACTAATATAAACATATACTAAACAGAAAAAATTTATCTAAAATATATATTTACCCATTAGGGTGAAAAGAGCCACTGGCAAGGAAATGGAGTGTTGCCAGGACCTTGACCAGTGGCTGCACTGCATGTGAGCGTTGTGTTGGGCTGGTGATGTCCTCCTGCAGGGTTGTGGTTAATTCCAGGATGGCATGAGGGGTGAATTTGAAGATGCGATACACCTCAGAATCACTAATGCCAAAGAGGTCTATGCGTGTGTGGTATATCCTCTCCCATGCCCTCCTCCGTGCCCTCCTCATTCTGCGCTCATCTAAAGTCAGTAGTATAACTATGAGCAAGGATGCCCCTGGCATGTTGGCATACAGATTGTTGTCCTGCAAGTGTGGCTGCTCAGCTCGTCCCTAACTGTGTTGCTTTAGCTGACATGTAGACGGATTGTCCAAATTTAAACCTGCATGTGATCAGCACAGGGCCAATCAGAACTATCAAGACAGAGGTCAGAGGGTCCTGCATCCTGATAGGACAACCAGTGCACTAGGAAAAAACCCTCTTACAAGCTTTAACCAGGGAATGATAGAAGTCACAAGACTGCTACTGTATATACTGCTGATGAGAAAATGTATTTAGCGGTTTAAATTTACTAAAACTATTGCATTTCCATGTTCTGTTTACTGTGAAAAAAACAAACATATAAAGTGAATGCAGGGTCCTGGGTTTATTGGCACAATTTGACCTACCTCAGTTTATACTTAAGGCCGCGTACACATGATCAGTCGATCCGATGAGAACGGTCTGAAGGACAGTTTTTATCGGTTAACTGATTAAGCTGACTGATGGTCTGATGTGCCTACACACCATCTGTTAAAAAAACGATTGTATCAGAACGCGGTGACGTAAAACACAACGACGTGCTAAAAAAAATGAAGTTCAATGCTTTCAAGCATGCGTCGACTGCTTTTTTTACCTTAATGCATTAAGGAGAAAAAATGTGAGGGTTTACAACCCCTTTAAGTTACACTCACATCCCCTTCAGAGAGTTAAGCCACTCAAATATCCCTCAACTATGCCTGGTTAGCCTGTAGTCTTCCATCCTGACCTTGCAAACCCAAGCTGTTTAGACATCAAGGAAGAATTCTCCCCGGAATTAAGTAAGAATTTAGCAGAATATTTTCTTATTGACATAAGAAACAATATACCGGATTCTTGTTATACAGAAAGTTCTCCTGTATACAAAGGGGTACGTTTTACCAGTTTTTCGGCGGTAACTAGCGCAGAGATACTGAATATTCTTAAGTCGCTTAGAGCTTCGTCTTCAGCGCTTGACCCCTGCATTGCGCAGCTGGTGAAGGACTCTGCGGTTACCTTGGCACCGTTTATAGCGGACCTTATTAATATGTCTTTTGCTATTGGAACAGTGCCAAGTATTGTGAAGCAGGCAGTTATAATTCCCCTATTGAAGAAGGCTAACGTGTTACAGTCAGATTTAAGTAATAATCGACCAATTTTGACGCTGCCTTTTTTAGCTAAAATAATGGAGAGGGCTGCTGTGTGGCAACTTCAGCCGCACTTGGAATGGTAGAGGCACAGAGACTGCTCTCATCAAGGTTAAGGACAATTGCCTATAGGCCATGGACAGCGATGAGGCGTCAGCGTTAATACTGTTGGATCTGTCGGCTGCATTCGATACTATAGATCATGCCAGACTTCTGGAAAGGCTGGTGTCTGTGGCCGGGCTTGAGGACATGGCATTGACATGGATGACCTCATTCCTGCAGAATAGGGCCCAGAGGGTAAGACTAGGAACGTATTATTCATCTAATAGTTCCTTGTCCTGCGGGGTTCCTCAGGGTTCCGCGTTATCACTGATATTATTTAATCTTTACATAAGGCCATTGCTATATATTATTCGGCGCCACAACCTCAGCTTTCACGTCTATGCAGACGATGCGCAGATCTATTTTAAGCTGCCTAAAAATAAGGAAGTCCAGGTGGATTTGGCAGCCTGTCTGGAGGAAATACAGTCCTGGATGGGAGCCAATTACTTAAAACTTAATGGCTCAAAAACGGAATGTATCATCATTAGTAATCAGAGTAAAACCAGTTTGACGGATTTTCCTTCTTGGCCGGTTTCGTTTATGCCATACCCAACCCCGGCCACTAAGGTTCGGGACTTGGGAATCATTTTGGATTCCAAATTGTCTGAAGGCGCAGGTAAACCAGGTGGTAAGCTGGTGCTATTACCATCTGAAACTCCTGCGTTCTACAATGGATTTCATTGACGAGGTGGACAAAGTCCATGTGATTAATGCTTTCATTGGTAGTCGGTTGGACTACTGTAATGCATTATATATGGGGTGCTCAAAAACCCTTCTGCATAAGCTTCAGTTGATCCAAAATGCGGCAGCTAGGTTACTAATGGGGGTGGGCCGTCGGGCCCATATTATACCATCTCTGAAAGCCTTGCATTGGTTACCAGTTGCTGAACAGGTCTTGTTTAAAGTGGGTTGCATCGTCCACAAAGCTATCCATAAGATAGGCTCAGGGTATTTGCAAAAAAAAAATTACCGGTTACGTTCCCAGCAGATCGCTAATATCTGCTGATCAGGTTAATTTGATGGTCCCTAAATTTAGAAGTACTAAATGTGAAGGGAGGACTCTGGATGCACAAGGTTCAATATTCTGGAATTATCTACCTCTATACTTAAGACAGGAGAAGGATTTGTTAAAGTTCAGGAAGTTTTTAAAAACGTTTTTATTTTCTCAGGTGTATGGCCCTAATTAGGGTTAGATATTAGCAGTTTTAGTTTTTAATGTTATTATGTGGTTTTATACTGTTATTATACTGTAATGTGAGATGTGTCTGTACATGTATTTGTGGTTCTATGAGCGCATCGAGGCCTTCGGGTAATGACTGCGCTCCCAAAAAGCATTTTTATAAATAAATAAATAAATACACCTGCCTTAACCTACATTGTGTGCAGAATGGCCAACTTTCATCAAGTGCACCAACAGCACAAGGACCCGAACAGGCGGACATCTGGCGATATTCGCGTCTGTTCGCAATTTTACATTGAGAAGAACTTTGACCCATGACACATACATCAGGTGGTACAGGACAGCCAATTGAGACATTTCAGCACATGGACATTATAAACAGACCTGATCTGGTGGCCGTTTTACATTCTGCTTTTTGTCAGTGTAGGGAGAGGTTGCTGTGTGGAGCAGGGACAGGTTGTATTGAAACAAATCGCTAGCTAAAAGGTCCACAAAAGTCCTTTTAAGGACTGGTATAGGTGTACTATTATTTGGTGCGCAGTATATAGGGGTGTAATACACTTATAATATACTTTCTAACATAGAAAGCATATTATAGTGGATTTGTATTGTGCACTGTGCAGCATTGTGACTGGTGTATTTGGGTACTGCATTGTTTTTTTTCTGTTTTGCTGCTTTACCTCTTGCTACACACAATGACAAACAATACTGGAAAACAAGTTTTATAACTGGTGTGATACATTCTGCTTTTTGTCAGTGTAGGGAGAGGTTGCTGTGTGGAGCAGGGACAGACTGTAGTGACACAAATCGTTAGCTAACAGGTCCACAAGTCTTTTTAAAGACTGGTATAGGTATTGCTGCGGTGCATGCGCAGGGGGGAATCCACGGCGAAAGGACCGGCATCCGCCGGACCCTGCCGATTTAAAATCTCCCGCGCGCACGCGCGGTAGTGACGTCATTGCCGCTCCAGCCAATCACAGCGCTGGAGCGGCGATACCCGGAAGACACACGGAGTCAAGATGACATCTTGCTCGGCGTGGACCAGGTAAGTTCTACTTTCCTCATTCAGAGGTAAGTATTTCATAATGAGCTAATATGCGGTGCATATTAGCTCATTATGTCTTTTGCCTTGCAGATTAAAAAAAAAAATTTATATGCGGTTTACAACCGCTTTAAGACAGTGATCCAACTTCTAAAGGCGACTTCCATTGAAATCAATGGGTACAAGTTGCCTACAAGTCGGATTGAAGTAGTACAGGAAACTTTTCTGAAGAGCGACTTCAGTAATGTACATTAAGATGGCTCCATTGACTTCCATTGATTTTCTCAACCGCGCGACTTGGGACGACTTGGGGAGACTTCAAATCGGATCCCAGGTTGCCCAGTGTGAACCGGCTCTAAATGTTGCGTATAAAAAAAAAAAAAGGGTTTATCATGCACACTGCTTTTACAAATAATAGTTTGGTAAGTTGGGATTTAATCTTAGGGTGGTGAAATCTTTGATACGACACCTTTATACAGGGCTTTGGTGTAAGTTGCTATTCATACCTGTGTGCTGAAGGCACATGCATTCACTTAGGAACGCTATGGCACCATGGAACGCTATGGCACCATTCATTCTTAAAGCGGGATTCCGGGCATAGTTTTTTTTTTTGCAATACACAATACATTACATTCAATATTCTTTTACAATTATCAAAAAAAACACAATCGGTACATAAAACAATGTAAACACTTACCTTATATCTGCTCAGCGATCTTGTGGCTGTTTCCATGTTAGATGTGGGCATGAGAAGCCCAGTTCCTGTGTCTTCCTGGATTTCCCTAGAGAGGTGCATGCTGGGATTTTTAGGCACAGTAATGCCCAGAGACTCCTGGGAAATTGGCGTCCTTTTTTTCCCACAAATAGAGCTTTCTTTTGGTGGTATTTGATCATCTCTGCGTTTTTTATTTTTTGAGCTATAAAAAAAGATTGAGCGACTATTTTAAAAAATACAATATTTTTTACATTTTGCTATAATAAATAGCCCCAAAAAAGATATAAAAAAACATTTTTTTTCCTCAGTTTAGGCTGATACGTATTCTTCTACATATTTTTCGTAAAAAAAAAGATCACAATTAGCGTTTATTGATTGGTTTGCGCAAAATTTATTGCGTTTACAAAAAAGGGGGTAGTTTTATTGCATTTTTATTAATATTTTTTTTTTACTAGTAATGGCGGCGATCAGCGTTTTTTTTTTTCGGTACTGCGATATTATGGCGGACACATCGGACACTTTTGACACATTTTTGGGACCATTGGAATTTTTATAGTGATCAATGCTATAAAAATGCATTGGATTACTATAAAAATGCCATTGGCAGTGAAGGGGTTAACACTAGGGGGCAGGGAAGGGGTTAAGTGTGTTCCTGCTTGTGTTCTAACTGTATGGGGGGGTGGACTCCCTAGGGGAAATCACTGATCTTCTGTTCATACATTGTATGAACAGGAGATCAGCGTTTCCCCCGCTGACAGGAACGAGCACGGGACTCGGGGGACGAGCGCGCGCGCCCCCTAGCGGCCGCTTAAGGTAGGACGTAGAGCTACGTGCTCTCGCCCAGCAGTGCCACCGTCCCGCCGTATAACTGCGGTGGGCAGTCGGCAAGTAGTTAAAGTATTAGTTAGTTAGTTAGATAATTACTCTTAGGCCGCGTACACACGACCAAATCTGTCTGCTGGAAACGGTCTGCTAGACCGTCCCAGCAGACAGATTCGATCGTGTGTACGGGCGAGCAGACGGATTTGGCCAGCCGACAGATTTGAAAGCATGCTTACCAATCTGTCGGCTGGGAACCCGTCCGCCCGACATGTCTGCTGGTTAGTACGTTAACCAGCAGACATGTCTTCTCGCACACGCGCCGAATGATTTCGACGCATGCGCGGAAGTGTTTTACTTCCTTGTGCACGCGAGCAAACCAAAATCCAAGCAGACAGATTTGTTCAAATCGGTCGGTCCGACCGATTTGAACAAATAGATTGCCTCGTGTGTACGAGGCCTTTGTTAGTTAATGAAAAGGTAAGTTAACGCTGTACAACCCCCCTAGTCCCCAATGTACTGTAAAATTATTGATAATTTTCCACCCTGGCTGATCAACTCAGTTTGAGTGTAAATTGCTCAGAAGGAATAGCACTGATAGCATTACTCTTTGATCAGAAAAACCCGAAGAGCGTATGGTCACCATTAGTCTAGGTTAACATCTATGCGATTGTGCATAGAGGTGCATTTTTATCTATGTTTTTGGCAGCCTAATAACATGCATAGATTGCCCAATGTAAAGAAAAACATCTAATACAATACATGGCTCTGACAGATTAGCTTCCCCAGAGGTAAGTACATCAGGGACCAGGAGGGTTTTGAGCAGGGCTCAAGTCCTGCGGGAACGCATGGGAACGGAGTCCCCGCATTTTTTTCACAGCAGGAACGCAGTTCCCTTTGTAGGACTAGAGCAGCCGAGCCGCCCGAGCCAATCCTTCACTAAGCGGCGATGCCCAGCTCGAGTCACTGTCAGGGGCAGGCGAACCTTAGTAATCCTTTATGTTACTGGCCGCTTCCTATATATGGATTCATTGGGTAGTGTGCGGTATTCCATCACTTCCTCAATGCCGCAATGTCTCCTGGGAGCTTTTGTAATTGTTCCCAGGAGACATTGCGGAGGTCCGCCGCGAGTTATCGTGGGATTTAGAAAGAACTTGCTTAAAAAAAAAAAAAAAAACATGCGGTTTAGTAACTATGCATATGAGCGTATCTTTTTTTTTTTTTGTGGGGGAGTGGATCTTTGGTGGGAGTTCCCACACTTTTTTCCCCAGGAATTGACCCCTGGTTTTGAGAGTATATGGTGTCAGTACACTTATTTTTTTTTAAGGTGAACTAATACTTTGAGGCAACCCAATGCATGTGCATTTTGGTGCAATAAAAAAAAAAAAAAAAGTGCTTTTCTTTTTATTGGGCAATCTATGTGTGTTAATGGGCTGCCCAAATCATACATTTAAATGCACCCCTATGCACATGCGTTGCCAAATTGCTTAGCTGTGAACTTCGACTAATGGTGGACACACTCACTTAGATTTTTTTCTGGTCGATATGCAATGCTATTCCTTCTGATCAAACTTAGTCTAATGCCCGGTACACACAATAAGATTATCGGCCAATTTTTATTTTTTAAGTTACGGCAGCGTAGCGTAAATGGGCCGACGTAAGCCCGCGTAATTAAAAGTAGGCAGGTAGGGGGCGTGTTGTATGCTAATGAAGCGTGACCCCATGTAGATACATGGCCGAACGAACGGCACATTCGCCGTCCTTGAACGTATCCCTGTGCGCATGCTCATGATTACGCCGGCTAGAGTTCCTAAGATACGTCGAACACTGCATACGACGTGAGCGTAACTTACGCCCAGGCGCATTCAGGTACGCCTTACGTAAACAACGTAAAATTCGGCTGTTCTGATGTCCATACCTTAATATGGGCTGCGCCTCATATAGCAGGGGTAACTTTACGCCTTACGTAAACGGCGTAGCTTACAGGGACGGGCGCATCTACGTTTGTGAATCGGCGTATCTTGCTCCTTTGCATATTTTTTATGGGAACACCGAATGCGTCCAGCGTAACTATGCGCCCACGATACGCTGGCGTAGGCAAGTTACGTCGGACGGCTGAAGCCATGTTTTTCGGCGTATCTTGCTTTGTAGATAGGCGTAAAGATGCGACGGCACACATTTGAAATTACGGCGGCATATCTGGAGGTACGCCGGCGTAAAGCCTTTGTGGATCTGGGCCGATGAGTTTACTAAAGCCACGGAAATTTGCGTAGGTAAAGATGCGACGGCACACATTTGAAATTACGGCGGCATATCTGGAGGTACGCCGGCGTAAAGCCTTTGTGGATCTGGGCCGATGAGTTTACTAAAGCCACGGAAATTTGCGTAGGACAGAATAAAAATTCGGAAGTGATGCCATGTGTTGTAATGCAATTAAATTGCATTTTTGAACGACGGCTGTACTGATTAAACAAAAACCGTACAAAAAAAGAATTATGCCTATCCCATCAAATATCAGATGAACTGTCCTGATCGGCTCTTGGAAGCTCTATATTAACGATCAGATTATCGCACGATCACTCCGAAATCTGTATTTGTCTTACGATTTTCTGATCGCGTGCTTAAGAGCCAGGGTAGAAAACAATCGATCATTTTACACCGATCGGCAACACTGAGATACTTCATTCTTAAATACCATTGTATTTCTATCAATCAGGTTATGAAATTACATAGGGGAACAGAGATGCAATTAATAACCTAATGATCATATCTTAACAATCAATTGAAATCCTCTTCCCTGCGTGTAGAATGTCAATCAATTGGCTTGTTGATTATACTGTAGATCGATCATTCCTATCGAAAGAGATTAATCGGAAAAAACATCATCATGTATTGACGTGTTTATGCCCACCATAAGTGACCGTGGTTAACTAGTGAACAGTGTTTAAAACTTTGTTGAGAAAAAATAAAATGATTTTGATGAAAATAGCAGCAGAAAATCACATCAATGATACTGATTTATTTATTGGATCTCTGTAATCCAGCAGCACTAGGCAAGAAGCAAATGATACAGTAATGTATGAGAAAATAGTGAACGGGCATGCTTCCCGCAGCTACATGATTTGTGTTGCCTTAATTACAATTTAGTCTAAGAATCAATCTTTTCTTCCACCCACCTACCCACGGTGAAGTGGAAAATGCAGTCATAACAGAGAATGTAAGCTCGCCGCAGAAACAAAGCTTTTCAGGCGAATTGCATGAGGGCAGCCAGGGGGCATCAAAGTCACAGTACTATTTAGACAGATCCGAGATATTTCCCGCTCACATACAGAGCTTTCTTCTCCCCTTGCTCTTTTTTTATTCACCTTGCATACAAGGCTGACAATCCTTTATGCAGCTATCGATATCTGGCAAATATTGATGCCTTCAGTGCCTTTACGTATATTGTCACCATAGTGAATTGTTTTGCAGAAGGGTTTCTAACTCAGGCGGGATCAATGCAACCTTGAAGTTACTTGTAAATTCTTCAATGTAACTGGAAACCGCAATCTATCACCAAATACTTTGGGGGTCATTTGTCAAAGTGTGCCAGGTGCAAAAAGATTGCATTAGTCCTAACAACTGTACATTGACCGGGCAAAGCTGAAATATTAGGTAAAAAATGTGTCCTGAACCTTCTGTACTGCTGAAAAATGATTTGCTACCCTCCAGAATCTCCTGCAGGTTTATATGCAAGAAAATCTGCTAGCATCACATGGCAGGGCATCCCTATTTCATTTATAGATACAATATTTGAAAGGGTGAATGGGGGGTTTGGAAAAAAAAAGAAAAAGCAAATTGCAAAGTGCAGTAAGCTATAACAACTAATGAATACATTTTCTTAAAGTCGGATTGCCTACTGTCATGAAAATGCAACCTGGTAACTGTAGGGTTTAATGCACTTTACAGATTAGAGTTCTTTTCACACTACTTTGGTAAAAAAAATTAACATTGATTTTTTTAATTGAATGATTGGGTTAGGATTCTCATTGCTCTCTGGGTCATCGGTGTGAAAATCTTCCTTTATTGCAGCATGGTCTTGTCTAGATTTTAAGCCAGTTTGCTTCTGTCACTGGTTTGCAATTTCTCTATGCATTTCCACGAAGAATCCACTAGAAGGCATATTATACAATATTTCTGTGCCCTACATTCTCTAACGTAATCTCTAACGCAATATATGTCAACAGCATGTTAATGTAGATAAGCAAAAAAATGCTGAGCTTAGCCTACCGCAGCCTTATCATTGTCAAGAGCAGATCGCCCCTAAGGTTTCAGGATGACAGAGAAGACCTCATGGAGAATTATAAAATTGGGAGCATCTAACCCCTAGCAATGAATGATAAAAGTAGTTACTAAGGCCGCGTACACACGATAGGTTAGCCAGAGGACAACGGTCTGGTGGACCGTTTTCATCGGTCAAAACCGACCGTGTGTAGGCCCCATCGGTTATTTAACCTTCAGTTAAAAAAAGCCAACTTGCTTTAAAATGTATCCTTCTGTCCAAAAACAGAGGGCTTGCTTTAAAATTGAACCGATGGACGGCTAACCAATAGGTCAAAACCGATCGTTAGTAGGCAAGACCATCGGTTAAAAATCCACGCATGCTCAGAATCAAGTCGACGCATGCTTGGAAGCATTGAACTTCATTTTTTTAGCACATTGTTGTGTTTTACGCCACCGCGTTCTGATACGATCGTTTTTTCAACTGATGGTGTGTAGGCATACCAGACCAGTCAGCTTCATCGGCTTCGGACCGTTCTCATCGGATGGACTGATTGTGTGTACGAGGCTTTATAGTTTTCACTGTTCCCCTATTTTCTTCCTGGCCCACCAGGGTGTCTGGCTGTTGCTTGTGAAGCCTTCAGTGCTCTGTGATGTGCAGTAGGGAACAGGCTGGGGTTTCTCTACCTGTGTGGAGCATTGAAACTCACTGGTGTAACTCATAATGTATAGGCACTCCCACACACAGGTTTAGGTTTGGGAAGCTTAACATTCATCAGCCAGCCACATTGTTCATGCCAGGGCTAATACAGGGCCTTAGTGTCCAAATAAATCCAAGTGCCTTCAATATGTCGCGAATAACTCTTTGCAATCCATGCAATAGTTAATACAAAGTGTCTCTATAATTTCCACATAGAAATTGATCCCAAAATTGCAGTGCTGCAACAAAATAATTCTTCACACCCGATACAGGGACAAAAGATGTCCTCTCATGTTAATCCTTTGACTTACACATAAACATAGGTCTAAGTGCGCTGTCCCCAATAAAGGAATAATAAGGAATGCCCCCTCAAGTCTGGCGCATGCTTCACTTGCCCACTTAGATATTCAAGGTAACTGTGCGTTTAAATCCTCCACTGTATCGCTGCGTACCTCTGCAAAGTAAGCTCATGCCCATACACACGATCGGTTTGGTGAGAGCTTTTGGTCGGGAATCCCAGCCGTGTGTATGCTCCATTTGACTTTTTCCAATGAAAAAACTTCTGGAAAAAGATAGAGAGCAGGATCTCTATTTTCCTGATGGAAAATATTTCTGTATGGAATTCCGACGGGAAAAAAACATGCATGCTTGGAAACAATTTGACGCATGCTCCGAAGCATTGAACTTCTTTTTCTCGCTCAGTTGTGGTGTTGTACGTCACCGCGTTCTTAACGCTCGAAAGTTTAGAGAACTTTTGTGTGACCGTGTGTATGTAAGACAAGCTTGAGCGGAATTCTGTCTGAAAAACCATCCAATTTTTTTTTCTGACAGGAAATCTGGTCGTGTGTACAAGGCATAAGAGACAACATGGATACCACTATAGTGTAGTAGATTGAATCACCAGTAAATGTATTTAAAAAATACACTTGCATTGAAATTAGTTAAAATCGCAGTGAATAGCAAGCAATCTTTCGAGACAGCAGTACTTCTGGTCCTCCGATCTTAGTGGCACCTAGTTTTGCCATATCACCACACATCACTTGACTTCATCAGGGGATTGATTAGGTAACGTATGGTAAGCTTTTTACAGGCCTCTTTATTTACTTGTTGTTATAGCTACGCGACTGAAGCTTGGAGATCCTTGTAAGCTCTCTGAACAGCCTCTTCTATAGGGAGAGCTTACTCACAGTCAAAGCTATCCAGATGCTGTAGCATCGGCCTGTCCACTACATATACAGATATATGATATTCACCAGAGAAATATGAGAGAAAGTAATTAGCGGTATTTCCAGATCACTTGTACAACAATTATATCTATCACTTCGAAAATGAACCATATAAATAATGATCAATCCCAACACAATCCATACTGTAACATACATGGCGATGGAGCCCAATGTGTAGAAGAAGACCTCTCTTACAGCTGCTCAAGAGCCCTGGTAATGTAACGGAATGGCAGAGCACAGCATGGCACAAGTGCCTGATAGGACTTCTGCTTGAGAGTGCCGATGTGCATCTGAATGCACAGGAGGCAGCTGGCTGGTAGCAGGCAGGCAGAAGAGCAGGAACTGATGACAGGCACAGCTACGGCTGGATCAGGTGCTGGGAGAAGATCTAAGACAAGGTCTGACAGTCCAGGTCGGCAAGGCAGAAGAGTAGTCAGCAGTCAGACCAGGTGTGGTAATAAACAAGTCCGATGAGCAAAAGGATAAGGAAGAAGCATGGTCCAGGGGTGAGCCAGGGGCCGGTGCAGGTAGAGTTCAGGCAAAGGCAGGAGCAGATCGGGTCAGCAATGAATGAACAATACAGGAACAGATGCTTCAAAAAAGTTATAGACCAAACAGAACTGACATAAGACACCAATGCAGTTTAAATAGCCCACCTGGTGCCAATGCGCACTCGCGCACATGCATGCTCATGAAGATGTGTGCACGATCGCGTATGCACACCCGATAAATGGCCTTCAACATGGTTAACCAGAACCATGCACCTGCACACATGCATGTGTCTTCCCTAACACATACCCAATGTGGGTAATAATCTAACTATATTAATGATCATATATCTGCGTGATTGATCGCTATTACATAAAACAAAGTGCCAGTTAATTATAAAACATCAATACTATGAAAAAAATCTCACATGAATATATGAAAAGATAAATGAAAAGATAAATATAAGAAATTAAAAATTTGAATTGCAAAATATTATTTATTATGTAAAACCCCTTTCATTATAGATATTAACATATACCTACCAATCCTTAAATGCAAAATTGTATGTAAATCATTATTATAACTGGATGTAGATGTAAGAAAATCTTAAAAAAAAAAAAAAAAAAAAACCTTACTTAGTTTCAGGAAAAACAGTTACTTTAAAAAAAAAAAAAAACTTTGAAGTAAAATAAGGTTCAGTGCCCAAGTATGCAGTCTGATCAGTGCCCATCTGCAGCCTCTCCATTGTCCATCAATGCAGCCTGATCAGTGCCCATCTGCAGCCTCTCCATTTCCCATCAATGCAGCCTGATCAGTGCCCATCTGCAGCCTCTTCATTGCCCATCAATGCAGCCTGATTAGTGCCCACCTGCAGCCTTACCATTGCCAGATTACACAGAGGGATCTTCTGTTTACTCAGTGCTGTCACACACAATCCCACCTCCTGGACAGCTCCTATGATAGACAGAACATTGGTCCAATGTTGGGACACTTAACGTCTATCCTAAAAGCAGTCCAGGAGGCAGGACTGTGTGTGACAGAGCGCCGAGTAAACAGCAGATTCCAGCTATGAGTAATCAGAACACAATCGCTCATTGTGCAATTTCCCAGCATAAGAAATGTATTAAAAGAACAGTATTCTACTCACAAGTAAAATGAATACATCAGGCATTCAGAAATTATCGTCCTGCACCCCGGCAGGCATGCTCAGGTCACTGTTATGTTCTCCATCTGCAACCCAATGTACCTTTCATCTCAATAGACATCGTCACAGAAGGAATGGAGATGATGGCATCACAAGTGCAAAAATTGATATTTGCATTAGGTTGATACATATAAATACAGTATATCAAAAGGCAGCACTACATATACATAAAATATTAAATCATAAACCAACTAAAGTGCAATTAAGTTAATACAACAAATTAATTTTGCAATGTGCTTGTGCAACAAAGTCCATACGTTCATTCAGAAATATGGTGATTAGTAATGTTTCTTAAAGGGATACTATAGGTTCCTTTTTTTTTTTTTTTTTTAAATAATAAACTAATGTCACACTTACCTCCACTGTGCAGCTCGTTTTGCACAGAGTTGCCCTGAACATCTTCTTCTGGGGTCCCTCTGCGGCTCACTAGGCTCCTCCCCGCATCAGATAACCCCCTAGGAGAAGCGCTCTCCCAGGGGGTTACCTTGTGGTCACACTCCTGAGTTATACACTCGGCATCCATAGATGCTGAGTGTATGACTTGGTCCCACCCCACAGTGCCCACGTCATTGGATTTGATTGACAGCAGTGGGAGCCAATTGCTGCACTGCTATCAATCTTTCCAATCAACGTCAGGACTCCGTGGAGAAGAGGATGTCGGGGATGCGCCGAGCAGGTGAACTGGCTCAGGAAAGTAAAACAGGGAAGCTGGGAGACCAGTGATTGCCAGTAGTTTTTTCACCTTAATGTATAGGATGCATTTAGGGGAAAAAACACAAGCCTTTACAACCCCTTTAAGTGAAAGTCTATGTATTTGAGTAAAAGTTTCCCCACACTTCCACTTCCTGTTAAGAATAAAAGTGCTTCCACCACAATGTGTCGTCACTCATGGAGGCCTCTTATCACCCTTAGCAGATCCAATGGAAAATGATATTATAAATAGTCAGACAGCGCTCAAGTAAATTACACCACTGTGTGTCCCGATCTCCAATCTCCACTGAGATCCTCTCATCCACCATGTAATGTCACCACCGGAAAAATGGATACTGATTTATTGTGAAATAAGTAAGACCCAGTTTTATTAAATTAATATGCAATAGTGCACATGCCCAAAATATACAAAAACAATTGCAGCTTTACCAACAGCAGCTATTCCAATGTAGCAGGCTGAAAATAAACTGCGCTGGGCTCCTGACTCCAGTCGGCAAGCGTGCATGATCACATTACAGCCAACTAGCATGTTTCATTGGAAATTATGTTGTTTGAGGATAGGCTAGCATTTTGTGATTTTTGATCTTTTGTATGGATTTCTTACATTGTATTCAAAGTAATACATTAATACAGTATACCTTACTGAGAGAAAGGTATAACAAATTATTTGTATATGTAGTGGACAGGCTAATGCTGCAGCATCTGGATGGCTCCTCTTAAAGTGGTTGTAAACTCGTCCAAAAAAAAACTAATTTAATCAATATTACAATCCACACATGTATTAAGAATAAAATGGGCACTAAGAGTAAGCCCAAAAATTGTTCTTACTGTAAAAAGACTGTATATTTGAAACGCTGCTGCTCTGTCATAGCCGTTGCCATATTAACTGTGGTGTTCCGTGCCTGTATTCTCATTTACTTCCGCCCGTATTACGTTGTTGTCTCTGTAATCTCGCGCATGTGCACCAATTGCAGTATCCAAGCCTCGTCTTAGTTTCCGGTGACTATGGAAACCAACATCGAGCGAATCAGAGACAGAGACTGTTGCTGGCATCGCGCGATGTCGGGGCTGACGTTGACAATAGGAAATGACGCAGCCCCGACATAGACTCTGCATTCTTCCGGCCAGGTCTCGGGCTGCCGGCCAGTTTGGACAAACGGCGCATGCGCGGGCTACGTCACGAGCCACAATAATACATATATCTCGCAATGAGGGCAGGTAAGGAGACAATCTTCTGATGCAAATGATTTTACAACCTGCAATTGTCCTAGTAAAGAAAAGTCATCTGACTGGGTATACAACCACTTTAAGATCTCACTATAGTGGAGGCTGCCAGACCTGAGGAGGGGCATTCTGTATTATCCTTTTATTGGGGACAGTGCACTTGGACCCATATATATTTGTAGGTCAGAGGACTGAGGTGAAAGCACATGCTTAGTCACTGTGTCAGGTGGTTGAGAGTGTAAAGCCGTGTACACACGATCGGTTCAAACCGATGAAAACGGACTGAAGTTCGTTTTCATCGGTCCAAACCGATCGTGTGTAGGCCCCATCGGTCTGTTATCCTTCGGTCCAAAAACAGAGGGCTTGCTTTAAAATTGAACCGATGGACGGCTAACCAATAGGTCAAAACCGATCGTTAGTATGCACGAGCATCGGTTAAAAATCCATGCATGCTCAGAATCAAGTCGACGCATGCTTGGAAGCATTTTTCATCACGTTGTTGTGTTTTACGTCACCGCGTTCTGACGCGATCGGTTCATGAACCGATGGTGTGTAGGCACATCAGTCCATCAGTCAGCTTCATCGGTGAACTGATGAAAACGGTCCGTCGGACCATTCTCATCTGATGGACCGATCTTGTGTACAGGGCTTAAGAGTTTTTTGTTGTAGCATTGGGATTGTGAGATCAATTTCTATGTGCACTATAATCACTCTTGCATGCATTGCGAAAAGTTTTCACGGCAAATTGGGGCACTTGGATTTATATGTATAATTATGCATGTACTGTATATTAAATACAATTCTATCTTTGTGAATTGGTGTATACCTGTATGATATCTGCACAGACACGGTTCAAGTTTTTTCATTCATTTGTATTATCAGCAGCACACCACATTTATCATTCTATAGTATTTGGTTAGGTGGTGAACACACTGTGGTGAGTGCAGCAGTTGAACAAGGGTTTTAATTATCGCTTGTATGATTGAGTGGCATATCATATGTTTTTTTTTTGTTATGGTTAATAATATAGGGCCTACTACAGAACACCTCTGAAACTTCTGTGTGCCTCATAGTCTGAATGTATACCCATATACTGCCAGCCTCTCTGTCTTCAAGAGCTACCTTGTGTTTCCTGTTTGTCTTTGTGTGGTTCCTCTTGCACCCAAGTGTCTCAAAGTACATCCCTGTATCTGCAACATGCCTCTGTGCACCACTATGTTTTGAAGTCTATCACGGTGCCACCAGCTTGTCTCTGTGTCTTCAATCAAGAGCTACCCCAGTGCCTCCAGGAAGTAAAACCCTGTGCTTCTTGTACCCTCGGTGCACCTCCTTCTGTCCAAGTGGTGTCACCTCTGTGTCTGTCAGGCCCCGTACACACGACCGAGTTTCTCAGCAGAATCCAGCGAGAACCTCGATGGGAGACGTATTCTGCCGAGAAAACCAGTCGTGTGTACACTTTTCGCCGAGCATCCCGTCGGGAAGCTCTTCGAGCCAAAAAGAGAGCACCCACTCCACCCTGCTGAGGAAGTGTTTTCACGCAACGCGTCCAGGGGTTTTTGGAGCCTACACGTCGCTCGGTGTCATTCCTGGTGAACTCCGTGAGCTGTGTTATATATATGTACATGCCTGTTTACATCTGAAGAAATGTGAGTAGCCTGTCAAATGCCTATTTGATTAAAGCAGTGATCAAGCGGAAGCTCTTAGATGGTTGTTTTTTCTTCCATGTCCCCTTGCTCCGGTATCCATGCTGAGACCATCAATAGGAGACCTACTTCACATCCTGTTTTCCTAATGCTCTAATGACCATCTGCTAACCCAGTGGTCTTAACCTAAGGTGAGAGTAGCCATCTACACTGGTGGAGGGATAAGTTTCAATACCTGCTACCCTAGCTTTCTCTCACGTGGTGAAGATCTTCATTCAATCATTCATCTCACTGAATGTTCTACAGAAGTTTTTCTCCTTTTGTCACGAATTGTTTGGACTTTACCAATTTTCTTATTATATTCTTATTATATTCTATATTTTACATGGTTTGCACTGCACTATATATATATTTTTTTTTTCAAAAAGAGAGCATGCTCTCTATTTCCTCGTTGTTCTGTGGGGAAATTTGACTCGATGAGCTTTTCGACAGCTGAACGGGAACCTCGACGGGCGGAACAATGAGTTTAGCCTGACGAGTTTCTCGGTCGTGTGTACGCCGCCTTACAGAAGATATTGACCACAGTCCGTGACAGTTTTACTTTTGCAAATATGTGCAAATCTCTTTGAAGTAAATTCTACATTGCCCTTAGAAGCCATGCCTGTGTCATTTAGGATACTCATAAAAACACATTGCAGTTGAAGAATAAAAAATTGTTAACAAGAAGAATCATAGGAGGAGAAACAAAATAAGATACAATTGCTTTGGTATCTTTTTAACTAAACTTTGTATCTGTGACCAAGCTAGTTTTAGTTCAAGGTTCTCTAAGTCCATGGACAGTACATGGAGTGGTGCAAAGCAGGCCTTCAGCTAAACAGCTGCTCCCTGCTTCTGTTGGAGCCTCTGTGTTATTTGTCTTGTTAACTCGCATTGCACTTGCCATGCCGTTTTCACTGAAATTATAATCTTTTTGTGGCACCCTCTTTCTTTTCCTAAAAAAAGAATTTACAGCTGTGTTCTGGATTGCTGATTTGTTTTTCTTTGTGCACTCATGAACTGACAAGTCATTTTTATGTATGTTATCTTTGAACACAATTTGGCAATCAGTGGTATCATGACAATAGGCTGGATACTAATTATGAACAAGGAAACAGGATTTACAGGTGTCTGTAAAATGACTTTCATGTTACAAGGTCAACTCAGGATGACCTTTCATTACGTCTTTATGTAATTGCCTTCTAAATGGCTGTTTATATGGTATCTCTGTCTTTGCAATGACTGACTGAGTAGAGACACAATCTACACTCTACCAAACAGCTAGTCTTCATACATAAGATGCAAAGTTGTAGACAGGTGACAGGTCTGTTGTCACTAAAGTGCTACAGCCATACTGCTTCTCAGGGGGAAAAAGAGCACTGAAAATTTCCCTTTTTTTGCTTAACTACATGAAGAAGTGCAGTTTCTCAATACAGCCTGAATTTTAAGAATCCTGTAATCTTGCAGTGTATAGCAGAAAGTGGATAGCGAGATCTACTTTCTTTTTAAATGACTCCCACAGTGTGGTTTTCCATGAACAAGCAGAGAACTGAAGAGAGTAGACTGCCACAGAAAGTATGAAGACATAAGATAATTGTTGATAATATTGGATAAGAAATTGGGCATTTGTCTATATGTTGCCTCTTCAGATGCATGTTGGCTGAGGTACCTTTGCAGAAAATTTGTCCATCTGGCCACATCATTTTCATTCTTCAGAAATGAAGCTGGCTGGAAAATTGTGTAAGCTTAATCCAAGATCATTATAATAAATGGCTCAGGCGGCGTACACACGACCGAGAAACTCGTCGGGCGAAACACATAGTTTTCCCCGTCAAGTTCCTAGTTCGGCAGTTAAAAAACTCGTCAAGCCAAATTTTCCCATTGCCCAACGAGGAAATAGAGAACATGCTCTCTTTTTGGCTCGACGAGTTTCCCGATGGGTTTCTCTGCGAAAAGTGTACACACGACCGGTTTTCTCTGCAGAATATGTCTCCCATCGAGTTTCTTGCTGGATTTTGCCGAGAAAACCGGTCGTGTGTACGCCGCCTCATAGTGGCCAAAATAGAGAGGGGATGTCAAAGTATACTAACCTAGGAATACAAATAATCAAATAAGTGAAAATAAAATATTTTCATAGGGCCAGATTCAGGTAGGAGAGCGGATCTTTATTCTGGCGTAACGTTCGTCATTTACGTTACTCCGACTAAACTTTAGGAGCAAGTACTGTATTCACAAAGAGCTTGCTCCTAAAGTTGCGGCAGCGTAGCGAAAATGAGCCGGCGGAATTCAAATTGGGCGGGTAGGGGGCGTGTAGTATTTAAACTAGGCGCGATCCCGCGGCAAACGTACTGCGCATGTGTCGGCTGTCAATGTATCCCAGTGCGCATGCTCCAAATTCTGTCGGTGTTTTCGTCGTCAACGTCAATGACGTCAATCCCCATTCACGGACGAGTTACGCAAACGACGTAAAACTTTTTCAATTCGCCGCGATCACGACGGCTGTACTTAACATAGGATACTCCACCTAGGGGGCATGTTTTTCTTTACGCCGCTTATCTCTTACGGAAATGTCGGAAAGTTACTGCGTCGGGCCCGCGTACGATCGTGAATTGCCGTATCTCGCTGATTTACATATTCTCGGTGTAAATCAGCGGGAACGCCCCGAGCGGCCATTTTAAAATTGCAGTTCCGATACGACGGCAAAATACAATTACGCCGCTCGTATCTGAACTCAATCCCGGCATATCTTGTTTTCTGAATACAGAAAACAGATACGACGGCGTAGGTTAGAAGTTACGCGGCTTATCTACAGATAAGCCGCGTAACTACTACCTGAATCTGGCCCATAGTGTATAGGTGAACTGGAAGCCTAGGATGAGGTGAAACAGGAGGGGCAGCTCCATAAGCTTGCCAACTGCCAATGTGGTGCTGCCCTAGAAGGATTTCTCTGTGCCACCCTCAGCCTGCAATCATCACCACTAACAGGAACAGGAACACAGTATGTGGCCATGCCCACTCAAGGCTGCTGGTATCTTCAGGAGAAATGCTGTGAATTGTTCTTATTGGGCGGGGGGCTGCATTGTATGTATGTGTAAGGAAGGGAGTGCATTATTTGTAAGGGGAAATGGGGCCAGTGTTTTTGTGGAAGCGGGCTGCATTGTGTGCATGTATGTGACAATTGTTTTTGCACTCAACAGAGTGTTTAGTGGTCTCCCAAATAAGGTGATAGTATAGTTACAAGTACAGTATATGGACATAATGGATGGGATTTTAGCGGCACCAAGAGAATGTCACAACCATATATAAAATAGAAAAAGTTTATTGTACAACATGATTAAAAACAGAGATACAAAGATTAAAAACATAAAAATAGGTCATATATGTGGATACATGTATACCCCAGAGATACATGTATCCACATACAGTATATGACCTATTTTCATGTTTTTAATCTTGGTATCTCTGTTCTTAATCATAATGTACAGTAAACATTTTCTATTTCATATGGTTGTGACATTCTCTTGGTGCCATTAAAATTCCATCCATTATGCCCATATACTTGTATCAATTTCAGAGATGTGGCATCAATAGAACGGGTAAAGGTATTTTCTGCCTGACATATGTTTGGTGATAGAATAGTTACTTATCAGGTGCTACACTAAAAAGGAAGTAAAGTGCTCCCTTACTAGGGTACTGATGCAGCCAACAGATGCTGTATTTCAGCTTATTGCATTCACAAGCGAAGAACTACTTTCTGGCTTTGAGTGGAATGGAGAGATTGGCTGTGAGCTCTGACTCATGCCATTCAGTTTGCTCAGCCCTATTTCTGAAGTCATATTTCAATGCAGCACGTTCATTCCAGCGATGTCAGTTGCTATTGCTTATTAGACATGTGCAGACTGGAATATTTCCTTTCGTTTTTTCGTTTTCGTCCAGAAAATTAATTTATTTAGTTACTCCCGAAAATCGTTTTGATTTATTTCGTTTTCGTCGGGAAAGTTTTCGTATGAAAACGACGATTTTCGATGACTTTGTCGAATTAGACGACGGAAATTCGACAAAGCATCGAAAATCGTCGGATCTGAACGAAAACGAAAATAAAGCATTTTTTATGTTGGATCTTTCGGTTTCAGTTTCTTGCGCTTTCGTTTTCGTTCGTTAAAACGATAACGAAAATACCTGATGCATTCTAACGAAAACGAATGCACATGTCTATTGCTTATACCCAGGGTGACTGTTAGAAATCACAGGGCCCCATACAGCCTACCTGACAGGGCTCTTCCTCCTTCAATAATATTAAATGATATTTTCACTAAAATGTCACAGCTATGATTCCTAGCCATGGCAGAAATGATACTCTCATCGATGAAGATTCATCCAATTGAATAGCGGTTCTCTGCAAGTGCTCTGCTATCACGTGCAAAGCAAAAGGTTGCAGTGCGCTAGTGTGGGGTTAAAGCAGGCGATGAGGAGGCAATATACACACACAGACACACTAGGGTGACCACATTTCCAAACTACCATTCAGGGACACCCTCCCTTCCCTAAAATCAGCTTGTGCTGTAATGAATCACAGCGCAGTGATTGGACACAAGAGGCGGGATTTCTGACTTCTCCAATCACAAGCAGGGGGCAGGGATTGTGCTCCTCCAGGCATTCCCGGCCAGGACAAGTACTGTCAGTGAGTAAAGTAGTGATGTGGCGGCCTTTTTTGGGGACATCAGATTGGCCCGGGGGGTGGCTGTGTCAGTTTCATTCTGGGACACTGTATTGTCCTGGAATGAAGGTGCCCGGGGCAATCCAGGACACGTGGTCACCCTAAGGCCCCATACACACGAGCGGACAGATTTGTTCAAATCTGTCCGTCCGACAGATTTGAACAAATCTGTCTGCTGGGATTTTGGTTTGCTCGCGTGTACACACGAGCAAACCAAAATCCCCGCCAGCAGAGAGCACGCTGACGTGTCGGTGACGTGGCGGTGACGTTGATGCCGCCATGTCACCGCACCAGGAAGTAAAACACTTCCGCGCATGCGCCGAATCCATTCTGCTGGTAAGTGTTCTAACCAGCAGACATGTCGGGCGGACAGATTCCCACCGGATAGATTTCAAAGCATGCTTTGAAATCTGTCGGGTGGACAAATCTGTCCGCTAGCCCATACACACGATCGGAGATGTCTGCTGAAACGGTCCATTGGACCGTTTTCAGCAGACAAATTCGATCGTGTGTACGAGGCCTAAGACACACTGGCTTCCTATGTGTCCTGGTAACACCGATGGTGAGCTCTGCCTGCCATATTTCTTGGCTCTTTGTTGCCCAACATAAAGTTTTGAGTGTTCCTGCCTCACTTATTACAATCTCCATAAAAAAATAAAAAAACATGTTAACCACTTGCTGACAGGATACATTGGCAAAGTGGCACTGCTGCGCAAATCGCCGTACCCATACATCGTGCGCCCGCTCCACAGTGGGGGACCTGATTACGAGCACTAGAACCAGAACAGGAATTTGTGTGTGTAAACACACAAATCCCTGTTCTGACAGGGGAAGAGAGACAGATCGTGTGTTCCTACTAACCCTCACTCCCATCCACATACAGATAAGCTTCGTACACGTGATCAGATTGTTGGCAGGGGATTGTCTGTTGACAGACTGTTGGCTTAAAATCTGACCGCTAGTACTCTCCTTCAGGCAATTGTTGTCCAACTTTCTGCCAACAAATGTTGGATGTCGCAGTCCTGATAAAAACATTGATCATCTCCATTACTAGTAAAACATAAATAAATAATAAAAATGGCATAAAAATGCCATAAATCTATTCCCTATTTTGTAGACGCTATACATTTTGCTCAAACCAATCAATATACGCTTATTGCTATTTTTTTTACCAAAAACATGTAGAAGAATAAATATTAGCCTAAACTGATGAAGAATTTTTTTTTTTTTTTTAAACGTGCATATTTAACCACTTAAGACCCGGACCAATACGCTGGTAAATGACCCAAGGTGTTTTTGCGATTCGGCACTGCATCGCTTTAACAGACAATTGCGCGGTCGTGCGACGTGGCTCCCAAACAAAATTTGCGTCCTTTTCTTCCCACAAATAGAGCTTTCTTTTGGTGGTATTTGATCACCTCTGCGATTTTTATTTTTTGCGCTATATACAAAAATAGAGCGACATTTTTGAAAAAAAACCACTATTTTTTACTTTTTGTTAAAAAAAAATCAAATAAACTAAATTTTAGTCAAACATTTAGGCCAAAATTTATTTAGCCACATGTCTTTAGTAAAAAAAAAAAATCGCAATAAAAAAAAATAGCTACCTAGCGGGAACAGCGACACTAATACAGCGATCAGAAAAATGATCGCTTAGTGACGCTGGCAATAGGGAGTGAAAGGGTTAACTAGGGCGGTGATCAGGGGGTTAAAACTTTATTAGGGGGGGTGGGGGGGCTATCCTGAACCTAACACTAACTGTTTTTTACAGTGCCTGTCACACTGACACTAAATGCAGTGATTAAATCACTGCATTCAGTAACACTGTGACAGGGGGGTGGGGGGGGCGATCACAAGGGGTTAATATGCCTATGTGAGTGTGTGTCAGTGTTGTGTTGGTGCACACTTACTTGGCATGTCTTCTCTCATCAGCAGCGCTGGGAAACAGCGCTGCGTTGAGAGAATACATCATTTCCTCCTTCCTGTGTAAACACAGGAGGAGGAAGTGACAGGTTGGGAGCGCGCTCCCATTGGCTGGGAGCGATCGCGGGGGGGGCGGAAAACACGGACATCCGCCCGCAGATCCCGGATCGCTCCCAGAGGTAGGGAGACCCCCGCTCGCCGCGGAGGGGGTCCCGATGGGACCCCCGAACCGCACTCAGGCGGGGACGTAAATTTACGCCCTTGTGCCTGTACGAGCCATGTTGTGGCCGTATATGTGCGTGCGGGGGTCTTTAAGTGGTTAATATAGTAAAAAGTAAAAAAAAAAATTCTTTCAAAATTTTGGTCTTTTTTTTTTTTGTTTATAGAGCAAAAAATAAAAACCACAAAGATGATAAAATACCACCAAAAGAAAGCTCTTTGTGTATGAAAAAAAGGACGTCAATTTTATTTGGGTACAACATCGCACGACAGCGCAATTGTCAGTTAAAATGATGCAGTGCCGTATCGCAAAAAAAAGGCCAAGTCTGAAAGGGGCTGAAGTGGTTAAAGATGAAATCCAAGCAGATATAAATGAACAAATGATTACAGCTCTGTGATTATTAATACATCCATATTTAAAAAAAATGCAAGCTGTGTATTTACTTGAACTAACAGTGCAAGAGAACAGAACAACAGATAAATAAGCTGTTAGCTTTCTGCTTCTACTTTCACTGTTCAGTCATAGGCTGGGGAAGGGAAGGGAAGACATGTAAGTGAAAGTGAAACTGCAGCAGGTAAATAAATATCAAGCCCACTCCCCTCATAGATAGGGTTGTGCTATGTAGGATGACCACATTTCTAAACTACCATTCAGGGACACCCTTCCCTCTCAAAAATCAGCTTATGCTGTAACGAATCGCAGCACAGCACAGCCAAGAGCAGCCGAGCCGCCTGAGCCAATCCTTCACTAAGCGGCGATGCCCAGCTCGAGTCACTGTCCTTTATGTTACTGGCGGCTTCCTGTATTTTGATTCATCGGGTAGTGTGTGGGTATTCCGTCACTTCCTCGATGCCCAACAATGACAAAAGCTCCCAGGAGACATTGCGGAGGTCTGCCGCGAGTTTTCGCGGGATTTAGAAAGAACTTTATGTTCTGCAGACCTCCGCAATGTCTCCTGAGAACAATGACAAAAGCTCCCAGGAGACATTGCGGCATCGAGGACGTGACGGAATACCCGCACACTACCTGATGAATCCATATACAGGAAGCGGCCAGTAACATAAAGGATTATTAAGGTACAGTGGATCGAAGTGGGGGAGGGGATCTTGGGTGGGAGTTCTCACACTTTTTTTCCCCAGGACTTGACCCCTGCCCGGGACAGACCTGCAAAATGCGGGACACGTGGTCACTCTAGTGCTATGTGGCAAAGCTGTGTACGTTTTAGGACTGGATAGACAGAAATAGAAATCCTTTTGAAAGTAGACTTTCGTATGTGTATTTAGATGTTTACCTGGAGTTCAGCTTTTATAGAGTTTCACAGGGCTGATCTAAAATGAAGAAAAAAATTAATAATTAATATAATAAATGAAAAATATCCTATTTTACATATACAGTAAGCACACATACAGTCCTGACCACAGTTATTCCTCTTCTGCCTCTTCTGCCTGTTCCCATCACAAGAGAGTGCTGGTACATTCTGGTACACTCGGCAAAGCTATGTTACAATCCAGGATAAATGTCTTCACATATCAATTCATTTCATATCCAATTACTCCTACATGAGAATGATCAAAGTAAGAGTGACCAGACTAGTGTAGAAAGCTACCGGATGCCTTCTTTCACCAAAAAAGTGTTATTTTATGTACTAAAACAAAAGTAGGGCTAATCAATTCACACACACGCCCCCACCCCACCCCCCCCCCACACACACACACACACATTTTATTTTACTATATATATATATATATATATATATATATATATATATATATATATATATATATATATATATATATATTTTTTTTTTTTAAAGGGAACCTGCAACATTCTTGATTCTTGAAACAATTTTGCTGTTGCAGCTAATGTGTATGCATCGTTTGGAGCCCTGTGTACCTTTTACTGTTCAAAATGCTTTTTCAGTACTCCAGGCAACTGATCCAAAAGCAAGTGCACATTAAAGAAGTCAGAAGTCTTGTTTTTTTATTTTTTATTTTTTTTAGCGATACTAGAGGCAACGTTTTTTTACTACTATTTTAATAACACACGTGTCATACGTACCTGCTCTGTGCAATGGAGTAGCCCTGATCCTTCTCTTTGCTGGTCCCCCCACTGCCTCTCCTGACAACCCCCCCCCCTGCTGTGTAACTTCTTAGCATGCCACTTGCTATGGAGGCACACATGCATGGCTGCTCCTGAGCCCTGCTCTGTATATCTATGCAACACACAGCTCTTGGCTCAACCGACTCACCGCTCTCTCCTCCATACCTCCCAACCGTCACGGATTGTGCAGGATTTTTCCGCATTGATACATTTTTCCCACGCTCCTGCAATACAGGCAATTTTCCCACATAATGCAGCACGGGTGGAGGAAGAGGTAAGAATCACTCACCCTCTTCCTTTCCATCTTGCATGGCAGAAGTCGCTGAATGGTGAAGAAGATGAGCACCCATCAACCCCCCCCCCAGTCTACGATAATGATAGCACCCCGCCCCCTTATTAACTGTAATGTCCAAAGTCATGCGCCGCCCCCCCCCCCCCCCGCTCAACAACTTTAAATGGCAAATGTGTTTAACAACTTTAACCCCAAGTGTCCAAGTGTCTCTCATTCTGAACTTCACACGTTGGGAGGTATGTCTCCTCACTGGCAGCAGGAACCAGTTACTGACAATGTTATAACTGAACCAATGAGGGAGAGAGCCAGGAGAGTGTCTGCTCTTGTGCACATTGCTGGATCAAGATCAGGCTCAGATAAGGATAAGGGGGCTGGAGGTGGGACTGCACACAGAAGATTTTTTTACCTTCAGGCATAAAATGCCTGAAGGTAAAAACATCTTTCAGCCTTTAGAAATTCTTTAATGCATTATCTGCATTAAGGTAAAAAACCTTCCAAATGCAGCTATCCCTCCCAGTCCTGCCTTATATTTACCAGAGCCTGATCTCAATCCAGCAATGTGCACAAGAGCAGTAGCACTCTCTCCTCTCTTTCTCCTTATTAGTCAACCTTGGCACTCTCCCTGGCTTTAACATGGTGAACAGAGGCAGGGCACAACTTTAGAGGGATTGTAAAGGCTGAAGGTTTTTTACCTTTATGCATTTTATGCGTGAAGGTAAAAAAACCTTCAGTGTACTGCTCCCTCCACATACTCACCTTAGCCCTCTCTTAGTCCAGAGATGTGCACGAGAGCCTTGGCTTTCCCAGGACTCCCTCTCTTTATTGGCCAAGACAGCAGCATAAGCCAATAGCTCCTACTGCGGTCAATCACAGCCAGTGAGCCAATAAGGAGAAAGGAGGAAGGTGGGGTCGAGCCAAGGCTCCATGTGTCTTATGGACGCATAGGGATTGATTTACTAAAACTGGGGAGTGCAAAATCTGGTGCAGGTGTACATGGTAGCAAATAAGCTTCTAACTTCACCTTGTTCAATTAAGCTTTGACAAAAGTCCTGGAAGCTGATTGGTTTCTATGCAGTGCTGCTCCAGTTTTAGTAAATCAACCCCATAGAGTAGGGCTTGGGAGTAGTGTTGATCAAGAATATTCGCATTGCGAATATTCGTTACGAATATTGCATATTCGAGTATTTACGAATAACTCGAATATCGCGGTGAATATTCGCTAGTGATCTCCATCGACGCAGCATTGCTGGTATGATTAGAGACCCTGGGCCGAATAGCTGAGGCGATCCTTTTATGTTGCCGAATATTCGCAATGCGAATATTCGTATTACGAATATTCGCGAATACATTCTCTGCCCTTCTTTTGCATCAGAGCCAATCAGAGTTCTCCTACCACAGTTGTCAGAGGTTAGCAACCTCCATAGCAACCAATAGGAACCTGCCTCCAAGACCATGTGCATGCGCGGACGAGAATTTCGCAATCAATTTCGCATTCGCATTAGCGAAATTTCGCAAAGTTTTTTTTAATAAAATATCACGAATATTCGATATTAACGAATATTTCATGAATATTCTTCTATATATTTGTGAAATATCGCGAAATCGAATATGGCGTATTCCGCTCAACACTACTTGGGAGCGGGCATGCAGCAGTACCCACATAGCAAGTTGCATGCTATTGGGGGCACTGGTCAAGGGGTAGGAGCCAGAAGCACCGGCAGGGGTCTTGAGAAGAGGAAAATTGGGGCTTCTTTGTGCAAAACGAATGCACAGAGCAGGTAAGTATAACATGTTTGTTTTTTGTTTGTTTTTTAAGCCAAACATTTAATACCACTTTTTTTTGTCTATTGTGAGTCCAGAATAGTTTTGAAGAATAATTTTCAGGAAATTCTTCAGTAAAGTTATTGTAAGAAGCGTGAAAACCTTGCCAGGTCCATATTAATAATATATTTTTCTTAATTAATAAAAAAAGATGAATTCTTTATTTAGAATAGATCTCTATGGCTGTATAGCCTCATCTAAAAGAACACCTTACAGAATATCTTTTTAAACATATTCCAGCTTGTTCTTGATAATGCCAATATTATCTAGTCCTGTATTGAATAAAAGAAGCATGCAGTAAATGTCAAGCTAATATACAAATGTCTAAATCGCTGACATTATCCACACTTAGGTCTTGAGGCGTAACATCCAGCTTGCATCCACTGGAAATGACTGAGAGTTAATAATAATGACATTGGTTGTACTGTACATGAACTCAGTGTGAGACAGTATTGTATGACCTTAGGCAAGTTCTATCCTGAGATACATATAGCAAAATGATGCTCTAAGCTGTTTAGTTCATGAGTTATGGTGTATGAGAAAATGTGTGCACTGTGCAGCATCATATCTATGCAAGTATTAATTATCATTAATATAAGCTGTCATCGTTACAGACCTAAACGTTTTAGGAACCCACTTCAGCTTTTCAAAGCCTGTGCATGTTTGTGAAATAGGATAGAATCAGAATGTCTGGGCCCCTAGATCTAAGCGGGGACCCCATGGCACAGGCCAATGGGTGCTGTGTTCTCTCTCCTTCCCTTGTCTCCTCTTTGTTTGCAATTGGATTTTTTAGGACTGTGTTTACCATTGGTGTTGTTTTGACAGTCTCTTGTGTCAAAATAGATCCTTGATCTTCCTGTTTAGCCAGCCGCAGGCACGGTCACGGAGCTCCAGGTGGCGCGTGTGCGCCCGATAGGCAGCAAATTCAAAGCAACATACTGTACCTGTATGTTGTTTTGCCTGCCCATGCCATTCTGCCAACGTGTATCTATGTTAGGCAGTCGGCAAGTGGTTAAAAAATTATTCTTGCACATCCACTACTTTCCCTGTAATTAAAGGGGTTGTAAAGGAAAACATTTTTTTCCCTAAATAGCTTCCTTTACCTTTGTGCAGTCCTCCTTCACCTACCTCATCCTTCGATTTTGTTTTAAATGTCCTTATTTCTTCTGAGAAATCCTCACTTCCTGTTCTTCTGTCTGTAACTACATGCAGTAATGCAAGGCTTTCTCCCTGGTTTGAAGAAAGCCTCTTGAGGGGGAAGGGGGCGAGCAGGAGGGCCAGGACACCCACTAACACACAGCTCCTTTCTCTATCTGCAAAGTAGAGAGTGTCCTGACCCTCCTGCTCGCCCCCTCCCCCCTCAAGAAGCTTTCTCCACACCAGGGAGAAAGCCTTGCATTACGGTGTGGAGTTACAGACAGAAGAACAGGTGAGGATTTCTCAGAAGAAATAAGGACATTTAAAAGCAAAATCGAAGGATGAGGTAAGTGAAGGAGGACTGCACTAAGGTAAATGAGGCTATTTAGGGAATAAAATGTTTACCTTTACAACCACTTTAATTTTCCATTAACCACTTAAGGACCGCCGCATGTACATTTACATCGGCAGAATGGCACAGACAGGCACATCAACGTATATATACGTTGGTGCCTTGGCGGGGTTCGGGGGTCCGATCGAACCCCCCCGTACATGCGGCGGTCCGCGCGGCTGTAGGAGCGATCCGACGAGGGGGCGGCTATTCGTTTTTGTCCGCCCCCTCCGGATCGCTCCCAGCCAATGCGCGCGCCCCCCCGCCCTGTCACTTCCTCCTCCTGTGTAAACACAGGAAGGAGGAAGCGATGTGATCTCTCCCTCTACGTTTTTTTCAACCACCGCTGAGGAGAGATCACAACACAGTAAGTCCTGCACTAACACTACACTGCACTAACACTACACATAGTCACATTTAACCCCCCCCCCAATCGCCCCCCCCCCCTCTCCCTGTCACAGTGTCACTGAATGCAGTAATCATATATGTATGATTACTGTATTTAGTGTCAGTGTGACAGGCAGTGTGACAGTCAGTGACAGTCAGTTAGTGTTAGGTCCTGGGTAGCCCCCGTACCCCCCTTAATAAAGGTTTAACCCCTTGATCACCACCCTAGTTAACCCTTTCACTCCCTATTGCCAGCATCACTAAGCGATCATTTTTCTGATCGCTGTATTAGTGTCGCTGTTCCCGCTAGGTAGCTAATTTTTTTTTTTATTGCGATTTTTTTTTTACTAAAGACATGTGGCTAAATCAATTTTGGCCTAAATGTTTGACTAAAATTTAGTTTATTGATTTTTCTTATAACAAAAAGTAAAAAATATTGTTTTTTTTTCAAAAATGTCGCTCTATTTTTGTATATAGCGCAAAAAATAAAAATCGCAGAGGCGATCAAATACCACCAAAAGAAAGCTCTATTTGTGGGAAGAAAAGGACGCAAATTTTGTTTGGGAGCCACGTCGCACGACCGCGCAATTGTCTGTTAAAACAACGCAGTGCCGAATCGCAAAAACCCCTTGGGTCATTTGGCAGCATATTGGTCCGGGTCTTAAGTGGTTAAAAAAAAAAAATGTTTACTTTTTTTTCCTACACTCTTGTAATGTCTTCTGTGAACTCCCAGACCTCTCCTTTCCCCCCACTTCCATTTGTTTGAAATGAGCTGTGCAAGTTGGTTGTGGTCACATGCACTGTTCTATAGACACAAACAGGACAAATCCCATAGTCTGTAGCCCCTAGTCCATCTTGGGAGCAAGCAAGATAGGGTGGCTCCTACATATAATAGTAGCATGGCGAACAAACACAGTCCTCTCAACAGGAAGTCAGTTCACAGCAGAAAAACAGGAATTTGGAGATTTGGAGGAGAATGAGAGCAATATAAAGTACTTTACTTAGTTAAAGTGATATTAAAGTCTTGTTTTTTTTGGTTTTAAAAAAAAAACAGTACAATGTGCCTATGGCAAACGGTATCTCATTAACCACGTATGCAGGTTCAGTGGATTCATATTTCGGGTTTGAGAATTTCAGTATGATATCTAGCCTACTGTATGTAACAACTCCTTTGTTATCTGCTTATATCACATGTAATCTATTTGTCATACAATAAAAACTATTATAAAAATAAATAAATAATGAACATGCTCTGTGCAATGGTTTTACACAGAACAGCCCAGATCCTCCTCTTCTCAGGACCCCTCCCTCCTTCTTTTTCTGGCCCCTACCTCCTGCCGAGTGCCCCCACAGCAAGCAGCTTGTTATGGGGACACCTGAGCTGAGCCGCTGCTTTGTGTGTATAATCAGACACGGAGCTGTGACTCGGCCCCGCCCCCTCTCTTTCCTCATTGTCTCACTGACTTTGATTGACAGCAGTGAGAACCAATGGCGCCAATGCTGTGTCTCTGCCAATCACGAGGTAAAGTCCTGGACAGCCAAGGCTTTCGTGCAAAATCGCTGGATCGAGATGGGGCTCAGGTAAGTATTAGGGGGGCTGCTGCACATAGAAAGTTTTTTTATCTCAATGCATTGGATAAAAAAAACTTCTGCCTTTAGAACCACTTTAGGAACATAATGCCACTTTAGTCCCCCTCTGGTGCCAGCATCTTTGTTACTCTAGCACAAGCACAGATGTGTCAAAGAGACCCTAAGGTTAGGCAGTGCCCTTCGCTATATCTGTGTCTGCATAGGTGAGGGGGGATTCTGATCATGCACTGATATGGCAGGTCTGAGACTTCCATACAACTCCGCCTTTACTCATGTGCAAGAAACCAAAGCATGCACAAATGTGCTTCAGGGTTCTGCTGAGAGGGGCATCATACTCACTTAAAGCGACACTAAAGAAATAAAATAAATAAAAATAACAAACATGTTATACTTACCTCAACTGTGTGGCTTGTTTTGCACTCAATGGCCCCGATCCATGTCTTCTGGGGTCCCTCGGCAGCTGTCATGGCTCCCCTTTCGCAAGAGCTTTCCACCTTCATGCGAGGGGGAAAAGTTGCTGACTATATCACTTGGCTCCACCCCCGGCGCATCGCATCATCAAATGTGATTGACAGCAGCGCCAGCCAATTGCTGTGCTGCTATCAATCCGTCCAACCTAACCAATCAACGGCCAGGCTGGGACCCAAAGAGAATGACAGGGATGAGCACGGGACTTTCGAGGGATGAGGTAAGTAAAACGGGGGCTCGGGGGGGGCGGTGCTGTCGGATGTTTTTTCACCTTAATGCATAGGATGCATTAAGGTGAAAAAACATTTACTTTTACAAAACCTTTAACCACTTGACTACTGGGCACTTAAACCCACTTAATAACCAGACCAATTTTCAGCTTTCGGTGCTCTCACATTTTGAATGACAATAACTCAGTCATACAACACTGTAACCAAATGAAATTTTTGTCCTTTTTTTCCCACAAATAGAGCTTTCTTTGGTGGTATTTTATCACCTCTGCGGTTTTTATTTTTTTCACTATAAATGAAAAAAGAACGAAAATTGTGTAAAAAAATGAATTTTTCTTCATTTCTATTATAACATTTTGCAAAAAAGTAATTTTTCTTCATAAACTTGGCCTAAAATGTGTACTGCTACATATCTTTGGTAACAAAATAAATTTTTTTTAGATATTATTTAGTCTGGGTGAAAGTTATAGGGTCTAAAAGCTATGGTACCAATTACTGAAAATTGATCAATTTGATCACATCTGATGTACTGACAGCCTCTCTCATTTCTTGAGACCCTAACATGCCAGAAAAGTACAAATACCCACCAAATTACCCTTTTTTGGAAAGAAGACATTCCAAGGTATTTAGAAAGAGGCATTGTGAGTTTTTTGAAGTTGTAATTTTTCCCACAATTCTTTGCAAAATCAAGATTTTTTTCATTTTTATTTTCTTTACACAAAATGTTCATATTAGCGGGTTATTTCTCACACACAGCATATGCATACCACAAATTACACCCCAAAACACATTCTGCTATTCCTCCCGAGTATGGCGATACCACATGTGTGAGACTTTTACACAGCGTGGCCACATACAGAGGCCCAACATGCAGGGAACGCCATCAGGCGTTCTGGAACACCCAGACCAATTCTGACATTTCTCTCCTACATGTAAAAATCAACACTTATTTGCTAGAAAATTACATAGAACCCCAAAACATTATATATGCTTTTTTAGCAAAGACCCTAGAGAATACAATGGCGGTTGTTGCAACTTTTTATCACGCATGGTATTTGCACAGCAATTTTTCGAACACATTTTTTTTGGAAATAAAACCGTTTTGTGCTTTTAAAAAAAACAAACATTAAATTTAGCCCAATGTTTTTGCATAATATGAAAGATGAAGTTACACCGAGTAAATAGATACCCAACATGTCACCCTTCAATATTGCACACGCTCGTGGAATGGCGCCAAACTTTGCGACTTAAAAATCCCCATAGGTGACGCTTTAAATATTTTTACTGGTTACATCATTTTAGTTGGAGAAGAGGTCTAGGGCCAAAATTATTGCTCTCGCTCTAACGTTCGCAGCGATACCTCACATGTGTGGTTTGAACACCGTTTTCATATGTGGGCGGGACTTGCGTATGCGTTCGCTTCTGCATGCGAGCTCACGGGGACAGGGGCGCCGTATGCCCAGAGTATTGCGGAGTATGCCCAGAGTATTGCGGAGTATGCCCAGAGTATTGCAGAGTATGCCCAGAGTATTGCAGAGTATGCCCAAAGTATTGCTGAGTATGCCCAGAGTATTGCAGAGTATGCCCAGAGTATTGCAGAGTATGCCCAGAGTATTGCAGAGTATGCCCAGAGTATTGCAGAGTATGCCCAGAGTATTGCAGAGTATGCCCAGAGTATTGCAGAGTATGCCCAGAGTATTGCAGAGTATGCCCAGAGTATTGCAGAGTATGCCCAGAGTATTGCAGAGTATGCCCAGAGTATTGCAGAGTATGCCCAGAGTATTGCAGAGTATTGCAGAGTATGCCCAGAGTATTGCAGAGTATGCCCAGAGTATTGCAGAGTATGCCCAGAGTATTCCCAGAGTATGCCCAGAGTATTCGCAGAGTATGCCCAGAGTATTGCAGAGTATGCCCAGAGTATTGCAGAGTATGCCCAGAGTATTGCAGAGTATGCCCAGAGTATTGCCCAGAGTATTGCAGAGTATGCCCAGAGTATTGCAGAGTATGCCCAGAGTATTGCAGAGTATGCCCAGAGTATTGCAGAGTATGCCCAGCGTATTGCAGAGTATGCCCAGCGTATTGCAGAGTATGCCCAGAGTATTGCAGAGTATGCCCAGAGTATTGCAGAGTATGCCCAGAGTATTGCAGAGTATGCCCAGAGTATTGCAGAGTATGCCCAGAGTATTGCAGAGTATGCCCAGAGTATTGCAGAGTATGCCCAGAGTATGCCCAGAGTATTGCAGAGTATGCCCAGAGTATTGCAGAGTATGCCCAGAGTATTGCAGAGTATTGCCCCCCAGAGTGTTGCCCCCCAGAGTGTTGCCCCCCCGAGTATTGCCCCCCATTACAGAGTATTGCAGCAGGGATGGCTGAGGAGGGAGGGATGGATGGATGGATCTGTGACTGCATTTGTCAGAGATCCAGCCCGCAGCACTGGCGCTGCCATCCGCTCCCTCCCCTCTCCTCTCACACTGTACCGATCGGTACAGAGAGAGGAGGGAGGAACCGGCGTCATCAAATGACGCCGGTCTGTTTACATCTGATCGCGCCGTCATTGGACGGCGCGATCACGTGGTAAACCGCCGCTATCACCTCTGGACCCGGCGGTCACGGACATTCCCGTGTGCACGCCCCAGGGGGCGCGCGGGAGCGCGACTCTGGAATCACGTTATATAACGTGATCCCAGAGTTAAGCAACCACCTTGCCGCCGTTATTTTTCGGCAGGTGGTTGCTAAGTGGTTAAACATTGCAACACAAAAACCCTATGAGAGGGGGAGAAGGCAGAAAGAAGTACATTTATCCTCCAGTACAATAAAGCTACTCGGTAATATCTATTGAAACAATTCCTTAGTGGCTACATGGCAGGATGCAACAGTAAGCAACACGTTTCGGACAAAGCCTAATGCCGCGTTCACACGGTCATTTTTTTGTGATAAAAAAATGATCGTGTGTGTGCAAAACGTCGTTTTATGTCTTCTGAAAAACGACAAAAAAAAATCGAACCTGCTTCAATTTTTTATGTCGTTTTTCATAATGTCGTGTTTTGTGTCATAAAAAAAGATCGCGCGTACGCTAAAATGACGTTTAAAACAACGTTTATAAACCCGCGCATGCTCAGAAGCAAGTTATGACGCGAGCTCGAATGGAACAGAGTGCCATCGTACGTGTTGTACGTAACCGCGCTTTGCAAGAGCATTTTTTTAGGAAACGATGGTGTGTAGGCAACGTCGTTTTTTTAAAATGAAGTTTGAAAAACGTTGTTTTTTTTTCATGAGAAAATACTACTGTGTACGCGGCATTACTCATAGCATAGGTATGCTGAAGTACATTTATATTCAGGGTGAAGGTCCCCTTTAAGAATACATAATCAAATATTTTATGTTATATCACTTTAATGCCTTGTACACACGATCAGAATTTCCGATGGAAAAAGTCACACAGACTTTTTCCATCGGATATGTGTGTAGCCCCATCTGAGTTTTTTCATCGTAAATTCCGATGAATTCCATCAGAGTTTAGATATAGAACATGTTTTATTTATCTCCGATGGAATTCCGTCGGAATTCCGATGTTATTTGGCCAGATAAAAGCCAGATCAGGTGTATAAGGCTATACCTAAAAAAAATATATATATATTTATTTATTTATTTATTTTTATATTTTTAAAATTTGGGTTACCCCTTTAACTAAATACTATGGCCAAAAAATAGTGACCATTAAACCTAAACTGAGTGTGTACCTCTTTTTTTGTGCCTGTTACTCTCGCTCCTTTGTGCTCTTCCATAACCATGTCAGGATGCTCTTCTATTATTGCCATTAGCATGGGTACCAGTTTTTATTGCTCGAAGATACAATCTCTTTTTTTTTTCTTCATGCCTTTCTATCAGTTTGTCTGAGATTTGTCTACTGACTTAGGCTATTACTGTAGTTTCCATGGGTCTGCAGCATATTGGAGCCTCCCCTGGAGAGAAAATGTCTTTTTTTTTTTTTTTTTAATACTATTTCCTCTTTGGTACAGTAGAGAGCAGGCTTACAGTACAAACCGCAGCTAATTGCCTGCTTCTACTGCTAGCTGGTGCTTCTTTTGAATTTTTACGTTTGATTTGTTGAGAAATTACTAAGATCCTCAGTTTGCTGTCACACGTACTTAGGTTTCTAAAATGCAGCGCAGGTTCTTTGTGAGATGAAAGAGAGGTGTGTGTGTGTGTGTGTTAGTGTGTGTGTGTGAGTGTTTTGTGAAAATGGACAATGTTCTATTTTTCTGATTATTTACAGGAGTCACACACAGCTCAGACCACAATATTGCTGGCGAGAAAGCCCAGCTAATGAAGCTGTAAGTTCATTAGTGTTTGCAATCAGCAGCGAGCAGACACCCTCATCAGGGCAGGAGGCTGCAAAGAGCCATTCATCAGTGTGAAGTGTTATTCATGGATGACCCCTAAATCATTGCACTAGTAGTAGATGCACTGATTGGACACAGCATGGGAGCATCGGTACTTTGCATTAGCAGACATAGACAGGGGGAGTGAGAAAGGATTGGCAAGCCGTTGGGAAATCCTGCAAACAGCAGCACAAATAAAAGCAGGCGTCTTTTTTTTTTTTTTTAAGATGCATATAGGCACATATTTTTCCTCCCTCTTTGATAAGGACGTAAGAAAGTAGCCTTCCTGCTGAGCAACGGAGGAAGATTATAAATATGCAGGCTGGTGGCTGCGGTGTTTAGAGGACGCTGGTCTCCCCCCTTGCTCTGTGCTGGGGAGGAGCGTGGTAGGCTCCTGGGTAGAGGCAAAAGCAGCAGCTGCTTCACGTGTGTGCCTGGCAGTGGCTGCTGGAGCTGCTCCCAGCCTGGGCAACTTGTCCCGGTTACTCCGCTGCATAGCCCAGTGTGCCTGGCAACACATGACCTAAGGAGATAGTGCGCAGGGTCTGCACAAGGGGGTGTGTGTGATCCACAGTTGAAGAAGAAACTCACAGGACCAAGAAACAAGTGTGGACTAAGCTGCTGGCATCATTGCTACAGGATAGGGGTCTGCCTGGAACTGAGCACAAGTTGCCCCCCTCTATTCAACCCCTCATTTGTCCTGACCTTCCGCTGCACACCGACAACTTGTTTTCCAGGTTTGGATCCCAGGAGGGTAACCTGCAAAAAGTGTTACAGCAGCAGGTAAGTCAATGCTTTCATTTTTGAAGTGCATAGTCTTTATAATGAATATTTGATTCGTCCTCTGATTATTATTTTTTTTATTATTACCATTGCTGTCATTGGCATGTTTACTGCTTACAGTACAGAGCACTGAGAACCTGTCATTATCTTGGGTGCTAGCAGAAAGCATCCCTCTCTAAGTTCATCCTCTGCGTTCAGGGGTGGGTTGTAGGGACAGATGGTGCCATTGATCTTTCTGACATTTGCAAAGCAAAGGGCAGGAACTATGCCAAATGACCCATCTCTGTAGACAGAAAGGAGGGAGAGCGGTCCTTCTGTTTTGGAGTTCTTACGAAGAAACAGAAACCTGTAGCCTCCTCATTGTGCCTGATGGGTACTCAGCAACCTGCCCTCATTCTAATAGTGCAATGCTGGAGGATTAACACACTAACACTCAGCAAATCTCCCTTCGCAAGCAGCATGTGAGGCTCAGAAAGAAAGCTGTGTTCATATTAATCCACAGGTCTGTGGGACATGATCAGGACTTGTGCCTGTGACAGCTGAGAAGGGGTTAAACTAGGGACTAACTGGTTTTCTAGTCAATAAGAGCCTGCAAGAAGTGGATGTCAGCATGTGATCATCCCGACCTTAACCCTGCTGGGAAGAGATGTGTCAATATCACCACAGCTGCTGCTTTCTTGCCAGAAAGTTCATTTCCTTCTATGTAGGACAAAGGGGGATTTTATTGTGCAAGCAGCCCTGACATCGCTGTTTGATTTCTGTTAATTGCAGTAAAAGAGCGCTGATTTAGAAAGAACTACTATTTTGTCAACACAGCACTAGTAGGAAGGTTGGTGTGGGAGAGGGAAGTCTTACTTGGTTTTGTTCCGGAACAAGGGAACAAATCAATCAGTCTCAGGCACATGCGGTGTTAATACAGCCAGACTTAACCTGCCAGCTCTGTTACAAATGTGATGTATACAGCTATACCATTAGGCTGGTCACATGGGCAGGACAACAATCAGCACTCCTCTGTGTATTAGTATACATAGTCCCCCACCACTTAGCGTCACCGATTGATGGACAGGAGAGAATGCCACTACTAAGCTATAGTAAAAACACATGCATTTAGTATTCTAAAATGACCTTAACCTTAACATCTAGATTGAGAGCTAGAAAATAATCCAAGGCCAATGTTTACTATTATGTCTGCTTCCAGGCCATTTCACATGACCTGATGCAAGCTGCAGTCATGCTGCTTCCCACAGGACCATAAAAACGTACTCCTTAACTGCTTGAAGCTCAGACTAATGTAAGTGACCAGTTTAAATGCTATCTGCCCCATGAATATGACTACAGTGGCATACATGTAATGCTGTGGATCTAAGCCCCTGTGTTCTTAAAAGACTTTTAACATCAGTATGAGAACTAAAAAATAACCCAAGGCCACTTTTCCCTATCATATCTGCTTCTAGGTCAATTCACATGACCTTAGCAAGTTGCAGTCATCCAAATCACACTTGACCTTAAACACTTGTTCCTTGAAGCCTAGACTAGTGTAAGTGACCAGTGCTAATGCCATCTGTCCCATGATGACGACTACAGTAGAATCTCTGTAACACTGAGGATCTGAGCCTCTGTGTTCTAAAATAACTTTTAACATTCAGTTTGAAAACTAAAAAATAACCCATGGCCAATTTTTCATTGTTACATCTGCTTCTAGGTCATTCCACATGACCTGATGCTGTAGTTCTCCTATCCAGCACTTGACCTTAAACTTGCTCCTTGAAGCCTAGACTAGTAAGTGACCAGTGCTAATGCCAGCTGTCCCACTTTAATGACTACAATGACATCCTGTAAAGCTGTGGATCACAGTCTCTGTTCTAACTTGCACTTGAAGCATATGCCAGAGATTTGGAAGCAGTCAAGGAATTCAGTGGGTGGTCTTTTATTCTTGACATGGGAATATGGTTCTAGTTCTGCTTGGTGTGTTCTGTAGTTTAGTCTGAAGTCATAAAACAGGCTTGATAACTTTTTTTTTCAAAGTGTTATTGCAGTTTGTCAGCGCTCACTAATTCAGTAAAATACTGCCATAAATCAGGTAAAGAGTCAATTGTAGAATAGAAATCTTACTGACAATCTAATTACCATTTTATAGAACAGCAATCCCGTAACGCACAAGTTAATGGAACTTAATGGCAATTCAAGCTGCCCCCTTATATCTTTATTAAAATATTTCTCAAGCTCTCTGTTTGAGCTCCTTTTTGTGCCTTAATGGCCACTAGAAGTGTAGAGCTTAATGGTACAGTAGTTGAAATGAGCTTTGCCGGAGCTTTTGCAGTAAAATGTTATAAGTCACTCTAAACGCGTTGTTCTTATTGCTTCTGAAAAGAACTATTGTTTGATTACATTAACAAAAGTTTTTAGCCCTCCACTACACTGAGTAAAAAATCAACGTTCCTCAACCTAGCTTGTACAGATATAAGTAGAGTACACTTCAGTTGCTCTTATGTACCCCATAAAATCAGAAGTAATCTATCATCTAGCTTTGAAATGTATTATATATTATACTACATCTCTTTAGTTAGTGTACATCAGATAATTACTATTTTGTTATCTGAAAACTTATGGGTCGTTTGCTAAGACAGAGAAGAGTAGTATCCTATAGCAACCAATTAGACATCATATACAGTATAATTTTACTGACTGCTCTAAACTGGTGAAAAGTGTCATGTGGTTGTTATTGGTTGCTGTACGCCACTGTTCTTTCCACCATCTGGTTAAATGAGACAGCAAGACTGTGTATAAAAGAGCCCTCACTTCATTTCATTGCATGTGGTTCTTATGTATTTGTTTCATAATTCTAAAACTGCTGGTCTTTTTTTATATTGAAAACGTCTAAGACTTCCCTTTTATTTCTATTTACTGCATGATTAATGCCAGCAGGGTTACTATTTTGCTTAAATTTATATGGAATGAATAAACGTCAATAAAATAAATAAACAGAGTCTTCAGCACTGTGCAAATGGGTTAGGCCTTTGCATGATTGGTCACTGCTTCACAAAATGTGAAGATTGAGGAACTCAATTATATTTAGGAGTGACATTTGAAGGACTGCAATGCAATGGAATATATGTTATGTAGACCTAAATACGATAACTAAGTACAACCGTGTAAAACACAAAACTTTTTTTTTTTTTTTGGGGATAAGTTTTACCATCGAGTGCTTTTTCACTTGCTTTCACAGAAAAGTAAAAACTTTGCCTAACACATCTAATCCATTTAGCCAGTTGAGGCTGGTGCTTCTGCTAAGCCCCACTGAGCCAGAGTAATTATGTCTCATAGTAATAACTTAGGAAGCATCATACAGAGACCAGGAGTCAAGCTCACACTGTAAGTTTCAATAAAACACGTTTGTCAGAAATGAAGAAGAAAGTACCCGAAAGGGTCACGCATTATATTCATAGAAGCTTGAAGCTGCTTTTTTTTTCTTTACTGTCTGACATATTGTATGAACAATCCTCATTTTTCAAGATATGTTTCTGATATATTTATCTTTACAAATCATTTGGAAATAATCACTGTCATTTCATGCATGACATTAGCAATCAAACCCGGCTTTATGTAAAATATCGATTTTTTACATTAAAAATAGAATTTGAGTTAATCGCTTGCATATAGCATGAAATAAATTCTTGTCCTAAGAAACACTTACATAAATTCTTAGCTACACAGTTTAGAAGTCAGAAGGATCATATCTTTGTCAAAGTCACATTTCATGCTGTATTTTATTTTTCACTTTTAATAAAGTTAGCGATGTTTAGCCCCTTTAATTGTAGAGAATGTGCTTTCATAACTATATTATGCCTTATTGATTACCTAATTGTATAAATGTGTTGCTATTTATATGTCAAGCTGAGTTATTCTACTGTAGTTCCAAACTTTACTCTTTCCTTGTATGACCTATTGACATTTAAACAGTTAAAACATGCAGCGTCCAATCAATTGTTTGTTAACATGCTTCACTTTAAAAAATATACACTTGATATTTAAACAAATGATTAATTGATCCACCTGATAAAGTTTGATTTATTTTCTACTTTTTCATAGCAGGCATTATGAAGCTCTCTTTACAATTGAGATTAATGTTACAATACATAGAAGTGGTTTGGAGGGCTGCATACATTTCCAGTGCCTGTATAATCAATTTAAATACAAGCATTCCACAATGGATCAGGCTGCATCCAAACCTGCCTTATTATAGAGAATTAACTTGCTTTGTGATTGATAGCAATATTTCTCGATCTTGAAAATGCCATTTGTTTGAAAATAAGCGTTATGGCTTCTCAGGCTCTCTGTGGAAGCTTCAGAACCTAATTGCATTTATGGGAGACTTTGATTTGTCACACATAGGAAGCATCCTGGGAAAGGCAATATTCCACTATTTCACCTCTGAATGTGCATAGTTATCTTATTAATGATGTTATTAATGTTTAAACTTTGGAGAGGAAAGACAAATGTTGTCATAAGTATTATCAACAAATCCTTTCAACGACCTAACCATTTAGAAAGAAATGAAATAACCCACAGGAGATAAAGGTTTATTTTAGGATACCAGTTTAAAAATTCTGGGAAGTAACGTACCGGTAATTAATATTTTTTATATAAGCTATTCAGACTGATTGACAAATAGTCTTAGAGACCTTCTCAACATGTGTGTCCATGGGTCCAATACTCTTATCTATTCATAATAGTATGCTATAGCAGTGTAAATATTTTCTAAGAATGAGTATATAATATTAAATATTGTTTTTAATCTTGATGATAATAGACTAAGTGCGTGATCTCTGCTCTCTTTCTTGAAGTCAAGCTATTGCAATGCAATGCAATGAAGCCTCTGCTCCCTTTCACTGCTTTTAGCTTGCTTGTATACATTAAATATTGAGCCCTGTTTAGGCTCCTAGTGACCAGTCGTATAAGCCCTCCCACTCACTATCTATAGGCAGTAATACACTGCTATTATGGAAATCTTGCATGTATAGTCAATGCTACATACTTAAGGAATAACTACACTTTCAGACAGAGGCATTCAAATCTCTGTTCTAACATTTTGTTAGGTGGAAGCTCAGACACATTGCTTCTCAACTGATTGTTTTCATTGGTTCCCGTATAGATTTTTACTTTGTTCTCATATTCCTTTATTTAAGTCTTAACATGTGTATTAGCTATAAACCTATGAATGATGACATGTATGCCATCTTTACAGAGGAGTGCATCTATTTAATTGTGAAATAGTTGCATGTAGGTTGTCTGTTCACTGTTTGCCCCAATCCTTTCAAACAAGGTCAAAAATACCTTTTGTCCTACATACTAATGCGAATATGGATTGTTTTTTTATGCCCATATTTTCGAGCATGAGGCTATTTGGTATGTAATCATTATTTTGGAGTATGACATCTTTTAATGTGGTTCAAATATTGTGGCCTTTGGTGATGTAGCTGATGTTTTGTGCTTACACGTGTGAGTGTACCAGTGATCTAGGCAATACTGGCAGTAGGAAATCTAGTGTTATTCTTTTTAAGGTTACTATATGACGTGTGATACTTTTAATCTAGCCACGTGCCCAAGCTATTCTTATAGTTCATAGTCAAAGGGTAGTTTTGGCTTCAGGATAAGAATATCTCTCTTGATTGCCAAAATAGAGCAAAACAAAACAAAATCCGAAGATGATTTGATCAAGCACTCTTACTATATGTGGGTAGCAGTAATCGCCTTGCATTATTTTCACAGCATACTGAAAGCCCCACCGTTTACAAAAAGCTTTTTAATAGCTATGAACTTATCATATGCTAGAAGCAAATGTCATCTTGGACTGCCCTTTTTAGTAGAACAATAAAATGATACTTTGTGTGTTCTTCTTCTTTATAAACTCACTGTGCAGCATTTCATTTAGCCTTTTAACTTGCAGTTGCATGTGTTTTGTCCACTGAAACACTATATTGGACCTATGGAGGCTCCTAAGTAGAATATTATGCTAAATTAGTGAATTTATTAAATACTGCTATTATAATGTATATTATGGATCTTTTATAAGCTGCTTTGAATGAAACCTGTAGAAAAAAAATTACAGGTATTATATATATTTACTTACAAAAAAGTGTTTTATTTTATTTGAATAGATGATGCTTATTTTGCTATTACGTACTTATTCAATAAATATAGATATTTCTTAAACACCTTAAAAAGAGAAATGTTCTCTACTAGCTCCCTCCCAAAAATCAACACTACCAGTTGTATTACTTACATTTATATATCTTTTTTTTTTTTTTTTTTATGTTTTACCATTATTGTTGATATTTTGGCAGTCATTGACTGCTCCTTTACAGTTATTTTTATTAACTAGCGGGCAGTGTCAGCATGCCTTTTATAGATTTTATGTAAGCACTCTTTTTTTGTGTTATAAGCACTTGTGCCGAATAGCATTGTACAAAGCATGAGAAGCACTCTTTACCTGAATACAGAGCAATACGTGCAAGAGTTTTGTGTTGACCTCTTGAAGTCTTGTAGGTTGCTCGGCTTAGCAGTAGGTTGGCAGCATGTGTGCATATAGGTGTGTGTTTTTTATATGTGAGTGTGTAACTATATATATATATATATATATATATATATATATATATATATACTGTATATATATATACATATACAGAGAGAGAGAGAGAGAGAGAGCTTTTATCGAAATATTTATATCTGTGCAAGTACATACATATCTTAATGCATGTATGCCATTACAATACCCCAATACCTCTTTTCTTGTTCTCTCTCTCTGTGGGTATATATATATATATATATATATATATATATATATATATATAACCACACACTTGATCACACTGCATATGTTGAGCTTTAAGGTCAGAAGTGTTGTTACAATGTATCAATTTGGAGGGAAAGTGAGGAATATTAAAATCGCTGTCTGACAATGGATGGCAAAATATAGCACAATATGGTGATTCATTGTCTGCATGGAAAAGTACAAAAGAGAGATATGTCATCCCCAGTTATGTGATACTTGTGGTATATCGAATTTTGAAGAATATCCTTTAGGAGTGATAATGCCTTAATAGCACTGTTAATTATTAGATCATACTGTCCTACACTCACACATAAAGTCCATGGACATTTATAACATCTCTGTCAGTGTGCTATTTAATGTACTAGCAACATCCAATTAATCATTATACCCTGCCTTGAATTGATTTTACTCTATATGAAACTACTTTATCTTTTCTGCCCTGCCCAAAACTTTAATTACACAATAAACTTATTTGATTTTTCCTAGGTCATTTGATCAATATATTGGAAACAAATTAAACATAAAATTCAAAATTATGTGCTTTGTGCCAAATTTTGTGACTTTAACAAATGGCTTAAGAGGGTAACAGTCACAGAAGTGATTTGTATAGAGGAGAAAGTAAGCCTCTGATGCATTAACTTTCAATTGTAAGTTATTTTGGACAGGGCTATCCTTCCCTTCCTTTGTCTACTCCACGTGTGTGTGTGTGTGTGTGTGTGTGTGTGTGTGTGTGTATATATATCTATATATCTATATCTATATATATATATATAGATATATATATAAATATAGATATATATATAGATCTATCTATATGTCGATCTATAGATAGATACATATAAAATGTGTGTGTATGTGTGCATATATATATATATATATATATATACATGCGCACACACACATATATAATGTGTGTGTGTTTCTGTGTCTATGTGTATGAGTGTATATATGTGTGTGTATATATAAATATATATATATATATATATATATATATATATACTATACATATAGTGTGTGTATTTGTCTTTATGTGTATATGAATTAAATCGCGTGGAGTGCATTAGCTTTTTGCCCGTAATAATTTTTTTAACATATATACACATACATTGTATTAGATCCACTTGTTTGTTCACCTGTTTTGTTTTATTTGATTTATTGAATGTTTGTACAGCATTGTATAGGACGTAAATAATGTCACAGTAAAAAATAGCAATACTTAGAGAAAACGTAGAGTATTGTATATTCTGAAAACATATATCATTAGTTTACTTATAGTTATGCATTCTGTGTATTGTTGTTGCTAATACTGTACAGTATATTGGACCTGGCACAGAAATGTTATGATTTTATTTTACACCCAAGCAGACTTTTATTATAACCCCAGAGCTCAAGTAAAAGTAAGGCCATAATAGTTATCTGAATTTCTTAGCTCCCTGGTGAAATGGAGCATTTTTTTTTTTTTGTAAGGAAGGTCCTTGGCCAGCTGTGAAACAGTTAAGTTGCCTTTTCGCTTTACATATGCTTGGCAGCACATCACCTATCTGTTGTTTCGCCTGAGCGTCTTGTTTCAGTAGCCCCTGAGTATCTCTGTAGTTTGCCCGATCCATCCTCCTCAACCACTTCCTTTATTCATGAACAGAAGCACAGCAATAGCAGAAGAGAGAAGGCTGGCAGGTGCTCTCTGACTCCCTTCTTTGGTATGCATTTTTTTCTTTTCTTTTTTTCTTACTGTTTTTTTTTTCTGGCTTTCTGAATTAATATTTTCACATAATCCCCTGCTTATTTTATCATTCAACTCATCAAATGCTTAGCTTGCACGATCAATTATGTGTTTGTATAGTATTACTCTATTAACACAATTCTGCAAATGGCTCGGGAACTTAAGCCTTTAAGTGCTAAGTGAACTTGCAACAGATTGGCTTTGAGTATATGATTTATAAATGTGTTAGGTGGACTTTTGCAGACTGTACCCTGTTTTTATTTGTGTGTATATTTATAAATAAATAAATAAATTAACTATATATATAATGTGAGTGTGTTTTTTATATATATATATATATATATATATATATATATATATATATATATATATTATGTATGTGTGTAATGTGTGTGTACATATATATATATATATATATATATATATATATATGTGTGTGTGTGTGTATATATATATATATATATATAGTTCCCAGATTTGATATTTGAAACCAAAGACTAGGCTTCTTTAATATGTTTGTATGCTGATCATTTGTACATCACTACTGGAGATGATGATAGGAAACAAATTAGCAATAATGATGGTAGCAATATGCCTGTGTTAGTATTTATGGTATATAATATTAGTGTACACAGAAAAGCGCACATGCACACACAAACACACATGCTGTATATTTCTATGAAACGGTATTCTGGATGCAAAACATATTGAAATGCAGATGCAATGGGGTATACATAATATATTCAAGGTCTTCATCCTGCCCTAAAGTATGCCTTTGAAATAAAGGCAAAATAGGTGCATATTCAGGAGCTAGTGGAGCATAACTGGACAGGAGGATTTCCCTACTTTGAGAGACAGCGATGGAGGCATATTGACTCTCTTTAAAGTGAACAGTACACAGTGTGAACAAGACATTATACTGGGATGTGGAATGCACTGAAGTGAATCTCATGAATCTGTCCAGTCTCTTGTGAGTTTGCCTTTGTTTGACCTGATTTACAGGGAAGGTGACGAAAGTACAATGTAGAGCTTGTCGCTGTTAGTTTGCAAGGATAGTTTTTAAAAAAAAAAAAATTTTCTGATCTCTCTCCAGTTTAACATTCTAACAAGAGTTTTAACTATAACTGATATCAAATACAGCTGTGTTAATTAACGGTTTACTTTTATTGATGATTGCATACCACCCATTGGAAAGTTTATACTTGTTTATTAAGACAAGGCAGTAACCCATAGGAATTTGTGTTCTTGACACTTAGGACTATAAAAGTTGATTTTTAGATGGTTGTTATGGGATGCGGTGTGCATTGGTCTTAGCTAAACTAAATAGGACTGTTACCATTGTAGAAGTTGAATTTGTCTATTTGTTTGATTTAGGCTATACTGTGAACTTCCTTTTATTTACAGTATGTATATTTATTGATATGTTTATTGATGCATTGTAATGACATTGAAACATATATGCTTGCAGGACAAAGGCAGAAACGTAATCTGAAATATTACAATTTTCACATAATTTTCTGTTTAAACTATCTGCTTTATATTGATTTGATATTCTATGTATTCTCCATACAGAAGCTAACTATGCCAGATCGGTGTTAAAATTGAATAATATTACACGCTAGTCTCATCCTTTCAGATATTTCACTATACCCAGGACAGGCATCAGTAGGATTAGATAAATCTGAATTCCTTCTTCAAAACCCGGTGAAGCTTCCCTTTTCCAACCTACACCAAAAAAAAACGAGGAGTGTTTAATTATCTCCACTTCAAACGTGTATTCTGCACAGCTGGATGTAAGAGTCTGTTCTAGATTTCAAAAGAACAGGCATTTATTGAACAGTTTGAGTCAACTGGCAATACTTTTTGCTGTTCTCTATGCATAGGTATTCACAACAGAGATAGTGCACCTCTCAGTAGGCAGTCTCTTGTGCAGTAGAGGGACTGATATAGAAGTAGGTTCAAACAGATTATCATACACCTGGTCCCAGCAGAATCATGCTATCTGCCTATTGTCAACAATGTCATTTCAATTCACTGTGACCAATTAGAACTGGATGTCACTATAGCCTAGTTAGTGATACATCTTGGGATGAACCCATAGCATCATTGCTAACCATAATTAAATTGCCTCCTTCTTTTGGGGCACATTGAAGGCTTCCAATGATTCTTTAATTCATTTCTACACTTACAAATGACACAGAACTGATGTGTATTTATGTTGTCGGTAAATACCTGTAGATATTTCCAGGAAAACACCATCACCAACTGCTAGGGTTGTGTAGTTTTATATGCCGAAAACTGATATGTAGCTTCCTAAATAAATGCCCTCTCACATTCCCAATTTTCGGTTACTAGTTTTACATTTACTATATGTCTTTTGCAATTTGAACCAAACACCACTAAATGCACAAGTTGTATGTACAAGTACAGATGTTCACCACCATATTGAGCTATGACCTTTTTTTTTCTGTACAGTATATTGAAATCAATTATTGAAGAAGTGGGCTCAGTTAGAGTTTAAATTGCTTATCATGCAAAGGCTACATCAGTTGATCTCCAGTTGTCCAATAGTCTCTAAAGCTGCCACTGAGTGAGCAATGGATAATAATAGCCCACATCACCATATAAAAGCTCACCCATGAGATCTAAAATGATGATTCAATTAATGCTTTTTTTTTACACGGCAAATAAGATGATCCAGGCATCAATAAATGTTCCCATCATCTTCATCCTTACTTTGTCTTTTGTGCATCAGGCTGGTTTTCCGTTGCTGAAAAGCAGAAACATGTTTTCCAAGAGCTTGTACATTGTTGATGAAAGCAAAACAGTCAATAATGTGCAGCTCAATAACATTTAAAAAGACTATAAAGTGAAATTTTCCAGGCTAGAATCTTTGCAGTGACGAGTTAAGTGCTAAATGCCAGTTCAAGCAAATGTTAAGTCTAGTTCTTCACACTTGGCCACATTTAGCATTTGTCTTAAGTAATACCTTTTCTGTGTTGCCCCAAATCAAAAAATCACATCCAGAAATACGAGTTGGAGAAAGTTTTAATCTGATAGGTGGCTGTGGGGTGACATATGACGTATGAGAGTAATTAATGAGGGTGACAGTCCTTAAAATTTTAAATTGTTGTAATAATCTCCTTTTCTACCAACTAAATATATATTTTACTTCAATCACAACGACATAGACATGTCCTGTTATTTAGTTACTGCTTTAGGATTAGTGAAATGGGAATAGTTTTATGTCATACTGATATTGTTTATGCATATTTACCTATCTTCTTGCAAAAAAAAAATGAAAACTTTACCTTTAACCTAAATTTCCTCACCCTGTAAAAAAGTACATGCTTTGTTTATTATATTTTAAATGTCTTTTTTTGCCATAACAGCTAGAAATTACCAAACTAATATACCGGAGAACAGAGCCATCCTAGATAACCATGATTTGACTATATATGAATTAGTTCAAGACACTCCCTCTTCAATTATATTTGGATGTATTGAAATTATGTCTTCTACAGCTAATGAGTTTTCAGGGTATCACCTAAGCAATGAATTACTCCTTTAGCCCCGGAAGGATTTTCCCCCTTAATGACGAGGCCATTATTTGTGGTACGGCATTTGTGGTACGGTCATGCGATGCTGTACCCAAACAAAATTGATGTTCTTTTTTTGCCACAAATAGAGATTTATTTTGGTGTTATTTGATCACCTCTGCGCTTCTTATTTTTTTGCACTATAAACAAAAAACATTTTTTTTTTACTTTCTGCTATAATACATATCCAAAAAAAGATATAAAAAAACAAATGTATTCATTAGTTTAGGCCGATATGTATTCTTCTACATATTTGAGGTAAAAAAATGCAAAAGGTGTAATAGGCATATTGATTGGTTTGCGCAAAAGTTATTGGGCCAGATTCAGGTACAATTGCCCTGGCGCAGAGTATCAGAGATACACTACGCCGCCGTATTTTACCTGGCTCTCAGATGAACTGAGGTAGATTTTGGCCCGTAAGGTACGGCGGTGTAGTGTATTTCTCGCGGCGGAATCGAAATACGCGATTAGGGGGTGTGAAGCATTTAAATTAGGCGCGTCCCCGTGGCGATCGAACTGCGCATGCTCCGTTCTGAAATTTCCCGCCGAGCATTGCGCGAAATAAAGTCGTTACTTAATTTTTTTTTTTGAGTAGCATCGTTTACGTACATTCCTATTCCCGGACGACTTACGCAAAAAATAAATTGAAATTCAACGCGGGAACGACGGCCATACTTAACATGGGCCGTCTAACTATAGACCAGCTAATAGCTGGTATAACTTTACGCAGCAAAAAGTTGACTACAGATGCCGTAAGAGATTGCGAAGGACGATCGTAACTTTGTGGATCGCCGGAAAAAGCTCATTTGCATACCCCGACGCGGAAAACGACCCGAACTCCACCCAGCGGCCGCAAAAAGATTGCAGCATAGTTCCGAAGGCGTACGAAGACGTAAGCCTGTCGGTTCGAAGCCCGAAGCCGTCGTATCATGGTTTGAGGATTCAAACTAATGATACGACGCGGGTAATTTGAAAGTTACTCCGGTCTAACAGGAGATAGACCGGAGTAAGGGCTCTGTTAATCTGGCCCATTGCGTCTACAAACTATGGGGTCGATTTAGAAACTTTTATTTATATCTTATTGTTCTTAACTGGTAATGGTGGTGATCTGCAATTTTTAGCAGGATTGGGACATTGCGGCAGACAAATCTGACCCCAAATTACACTTTTTGGGAACCAGTGACATTATTACATGTCATAGTAAAAATTATAATGTTAGGGAAGGGATAAACACTAGGGGCAAGTAAGGGGTTAAGTGTGTTCCCTGGGTGTGTTCTAACTGTAGGGGAGATGAGCTACCAGGGACATGAAAGAAATCGTTGTTCCCGAACAGAAGATCTCTGACGTCATCTGGCAGAATGGGGAATCGCCTTGTTTACATAGGCAGTTCCCTGTTCTGCCCCTGTACACCGTGATCACGATTGCCGACGGACATCGAGTCTGCTGGGCGGGCAGGCATTCTCCCACAGTGAGTGCATGTCCGTTATCTCCTGTGCACCTATGGCGATTTGCACAGGAGAACCGACCTGCCGCAGTATAATGACGGAGGCTGGTCGGCAAGCAGTTAAGGGTGTATGTTGTACCCCATGTAAAAAAAAAGTTCACATCTAACATTAAATCAACTTAAGAGAACAGTTTGCTTTTTTGATTTTCCACCTAACCAAGCTATATTTTTAAAAACCGTGATTAACAAGATTAGGTTATACCTTTATAGTACATCACCCATGTTAATATTGCACTAGGATGCTACTTATACTCTTCATGAGAGTTGGAAAACCAAAGTACAGCTTTTGTAAAAGGCTTCAGCAACTGGAACATTTTTGTTTTCTTCGGACTGATGCAAACAATTATAAACTCATGTACCTCACTAATAAACCATGTTTAATATTTTGTTTGTAGACTACGCAAATACTCTTTGATGTGTTCTACATACATTGAACACTGATTTCTTCAAAGAGCCAGCTCCTGCACCCTCCTGATGCATTCTTAGCAATAAACAAATAGACCAGATAGTACCATGCTGTGCTTCACTAAAACTGAATTCACCTTTCCCTTGCTCTTTTTGATTCCTGTCCAATTTAAAAAATTAGTTTTTACCTCAGACGAAAATATGAATGTATGTACTTTTTTTAATCAAAGACAAATATAGTGATTATTTATGAAAAAAAAGTTTACATAATTGGCTCTTACTATCATCTAGGACTAAAAAAGCAAGAATTGCAGAAAGCATGTTTTGCCCTAAAATTAGGAAATTGCTAAGATGAATGCAATAAATATGAAGGATTTTTGCCTTATGCATTCAAATGGAATACCTCAGCACTACCTCATTCAATATACTGTATGTTGAGAAGTAAGAAGGCTGAATCCACACTTGGCTGTAGTCAACTATGAGTGATGGTAAAAGCTGGCCTATACTAATTACCTGTACACACGATCTGGCTTTAGCCTGACTAAACTCACATCGGAATTCCAAAGGAATTCCATTGGAGGAAAAGAGAACCAGCTCTCTATGTAAACTCCAACGGAGTTCCTCGGAATATCTTATGGAAAACTCCGATGGGCATGTCTGACTTTTTCCATCAGAAATTCCGATCGTGTGTACAAGGAATAATGCTTTGCTTTTAAGTGCAAACTTGTTATTTTTTTTTTCAATGAAGTTGACTGAAAGGTTCTGCAGGGTCTATTTAGCAAAATAGTGCTCTTGAGAAAATGTATTCCAGTTGGGATTGAACTAACAGCACCAACAATTATATGGTTGTATGTTGCATCTCTTGTTGCATTAAAAATACTTTGTATGGACAGGTAAACTTCTATACAACATCCTCATTACAGAAAACTATGGCTGTGATTGAAACAAGTACCAAGGCTGAATTTCAACAGGCCAGCAAATATTACTATACTGTAACTTAAGGGAGTTTACCTTCACACATCTGCATATAGACTTATACTATGTATGAACTGACTTTTCTACATCTCCAAGTAAAGTTGACCGATTTGGTAGCTATTAAACACTAATTTCAAAATGTTTAAACCAATATGGCTGATTTTTCTAATTTGAAAAGTGTTCATTTTAAACTTCAAAGTAAAGATAATTTTAATACTCATCAACCTGCATGTATAGGTACAGTTTCAGGCACTACAGGCTTTCAGAGGTTGTCCCACTTTCTGAAATATAGAGCATTTCAAAATGCTTTTGTGTTTCCCATTTTGTCAGTATTCAGTACTCTGGTTGGGCTAGGCAGAAATCATATAGTGTATGCATGAATCTTTGCTGCATTATATCTTATAAATAGTATTAATATACTATTTGCATTTTCCTACCTATTGAGGGAGCATACAGGGGGAAAAATATATGGACAATTTCTGAAAACAACAGTTTTGCCACATACTACTGTTTTATGTACCGTATATATGGGAAAATGTATTGACTCGAGTATAAGGCCGAGGGTGAGAATGCAGCAGCTACTGTAAGCGGAAATAAGGGTCAACAATGCCTATTTGCAGCCTGACCTCACTGTGCCCGTTTGCAGTCTTAACTCACTGTGCCCATTTGCAGCCTGACCTCACTGTGCCCATTTGCAGCCTGACCTCACTGTGCCCATTTGCAGCCTGACTTCACTGTGCCCATTGCAGCCTGACCTCACTGTGCCCATTGCAGCCTGACCTCACTGTGCCCATTGCAGCCTGACCTCACTGTGCCCATTGCAGCCTGACCTCACTGTGCACATTGCAGCCTGACCTCACTGTACACATTGCAGCCTAACCTCACTGTGCCCATTGCAGCCTGAGCTCACCGTGCCCATTGCAGCCTGAGCTCACCGTGCCTATTGCAGCCTGACCTCACCGTGCCCATTACAGAATCCGATCTGTGTAACCAAGTCTGTGACATAGACGGGGGCCATGCAGTTTTAAAAAATTGCGCTCCTCCTTGTGCTGTTCCGTCATAGGCAAAACACACGGTTTCCCAGAAAACACTGTGTTCAGTGTTCCGCCTATCGCGATCGCCCTCTCGTTCGTGATAGACGAAAGGGCGATCGTGATAGGCGGAACACTAAACACAGTGTTTGCTGGGAAACCGAGTGTTCAGCCTATCACAGAACAGCACAAGGAGGAGCGTGTTTTTTTTTAAAACTGCATGGCCGGCGTCTATGTCACAGACTTGGGTACAGAGATCAGATTCTGCAATGGGCAAGGTACTGACTCAAGTATAAGTCGAGGGGGTAATTTTCAGCCCAAAAACAGGGCTGAAAAACTTGGCTTATACTCGAGTATATACGGTACTTAAAAAATTGGGCTTTATTTCTGAAAACTGCTTGAAAAGAAAAGCATTTCTGCTGTCAGCAGTAACCCATGAGAATCAAATTGTCTAGTACTTCTTAGAAAGTAGTTTATACACTGATTCCAGCAATTGTACCATCTCCAAGCAAAAATTGCTTCTTTGTAGGCTGACCACATCAATGTCATTTTTATTGCAGCGTCCATGACATCAGGTTCACAGTTCAATAGTTTGTTTGAAAAAAAAGACACTTTTATCAAATTCAACCAAAGGACAAAAACAAAGAAAATTTAAACCCAAACACATTCAGTAGACCCAACATGCAGGTGACCCAGAGGAAAGCAAGAAAAAACTTTAAAGTGTGGTCCAATTTGGTCCAACTGGGCAAAAAGGTTTCTTCTAGGATCCATTAAAGCCACGTACACACGATCAGTCCATCCGATGAGATCGGTCTGAAGGACCGTTGTCATTGGTTAACCGATGAAGCTGACTGATGGTCTGATGTGCCTACACACCATCGGTTAAAAAAACTATTGTGTTAGAAGGCGGTGACGTAAAACACAATGACGTGCTGAAAAAAATGAAGTTCAGTGCTTCCAAGAATGCGTCAACTTGATTCTGAGCATGCGTGGATATTTAACCGATGGTCGTGCCTACTAACAATCGGTTTTGACCTATCGGTTAGGAATCCATCGGTTAAATTTAGAGAAAGTTTTTTTTTTTTTTTACCAATGGTTAAATAACCGATGGGGACCACACACGATCGGTTTTGACCGATGAAAACGGTCCATCAGACCGTTGTCCTCTGGTTAACCTATCGTGTGTACGAGGCCTAGGGCAACTTCATACAGTGTTGATCTTATTAATAATGAATTATTAAAATTGTTAGGTTCAGTATTTAGCGACATTCTTTGTGGACTCTGTATGTGTCAGTCTCTGCAAAAATGCCTTTTTACCTAATAAGGATGAATGGAAATGGTGGCCAAAATGAATTACCCACAACTCACACCAATTTTGTACAGGTTATTATGTGATAGACATATTCCTAAATGTGCAACTTGGAAATTGCCTTTGCAAATAATCTTTGATCCAGGTGGCATATTCCTGAGCCAAACTACTCAAGAAATGTTGTAGCAGCAACAACTTGAAACTCTACTGGCATGAAGGAACAGCTGCGGTCTTGTATTCTGTCCAGAGTTGGCACAAGAGCAAGCGTTGATCAGTTTGTCAATGTTCAGTGAATTAGGATTCATCCAAAGGAAGCTTATTTTCCGGCAGAATGTCTAGAATACAAAGATTGTGCTTAGAACATTTGCACAAATGGTTTGCATGTTCCCATCCTAACTGATGTATTATTAGCCGGACATAAGCTGATGAAGTGTTTTCAGAGAACGCTGTCATATTCTTGCCTGGCACAGCTGTCCCTTCTCTGTTTAACACCAAATGTCCTTTGTATGCTAGTCACTGACATCTAGATCTTATGGGCAGACATATGTACAAGTCAAAGGGTTATAACTAAACAGGTGATTCATGTAGTCTTTTGGGATTTCTTCAGTTTTTAAAATTATAGCCATAATTTGGGTAGGAAGAAAATGTATCCATTTTGCTTTGCTATGTAACATTGTGATTAAACAGTGTTAAGAGTAATACAGACATTTCCTATATGGTATAACTCAACTATTGCTGTGAAGTGTGCTTTTGGAAAAGAAAGAGCAATGCTATAAAAGTGAAACTATTGTAGTGTGTATGTGCGTGGATCTCCCTTTCAAGTGCATTTATCAATAGTAACTCAATAAATAATTTTCTACAAAACTCAGACCTGATCGGCTGTTCTTGTTTACTGCAGTTTACATATTGCTGCTGTTTCTTAAGTAGAACTGATAGTGTCTTTTTTTTTTTTCCTTTTGATAACTAAAATAAAAAGATTCTTGTCAGTTTGCTATCAGCAGTCACCAAGTCTGGTACCTTGCAAAGCCACCTTCTTTTGATGACACGTTTGTTGCATATTGGGACAGCTATTATCATTTTGCAAGGGCTGTTTACCAGACTCAACTCCATTCTAATCCTTGTTTTCTGCTTGCGCAACTTTGAACAGAAATTGTAATATCATTTTTATGTTTTGCATAAATATCTACTTTATGATGGGAAATACATTAACTGTGTTATGTGGGGGGCTTGTACAGAGTGACAAATGACAGGCCTGGAAGAGATGGCAGAGTGATTTTTCCTGTGAACTGCTATCAACTAATTCTCAGCATCAGATGACTGCAAAAGATCCCTATCAAGCTTAATGACAGACATATTATCATTTATTTCACATCTCTTTAAGCATCGCACAGGGCGCTGTAGATGAAGCCTGTATGCCTATTCTATCTATCTATCTATCTATCTATCTATCTATCTATCTATCTATCTATCTATCTATCTATCTATCTATCTATCTATCTATCTACTGTATCAGTCTCGTTATCTTTGTATATTTATTTATCATTATATAGAGACTTGTGTTAGTCCAGAGACACGAGTGTCTACAAGCAGTTGGAGTCTTTCCCTCTTTTCTCATCAACTGCACTGTAAAAGCAATATAGGTCAGTCAGTAGAATAGCTACTGTATAAATATGGTTTACCGATGGGTTGATTTTGCTGTGTACAGTAAATCCAGAAGGCCGTGTGTGTGTGTTTGTGTAACAGCTGGGGTTAAGTTGTATATGACCTAATTATGTTAAATGAACTGTTTGGAAGGTCGTCTGGCAGGAGCCTTCTTTTTCTGCCTCTATTGTGTGAGCAGATACGAAGAGAGAATAATTATTGCATGGCTCTTGTGAGCTTTTTGACAAATGGTAATGGTGGAAGTGTACTAACCAGGACTGTGTATTGCTCTACATGCCAAGGAAGCTCTCAGTCCTATTTCTAGTAAATGAACACAAAGGTGACTTGCTTGAAACTAAGCTAAAAATCGTAATTTATTTTTAAAGTTAATCCTTGTTAAATGATCTTATTATATGTCTTGGCACATTCTGTAATCATTGAAGAGCGTGGTTTATTTCTCCCTTCATGTCCCATCAGAGATTAAACAACATTGATGAATTCATAACAGTTATTTTTACCAAATTAGCTTTTTTAAGCCTTTTGTTCTAAATAGAGATACTTATGCATTTTTTCCGCAGAGTCTCAGGTGGGCGCCCTCGATCATTTATTTTTGAATAACAATATATTTTTTTGTTTTTCTTATGAGATGAGTGGAAAGATAAGCAGAATTTTGGCAAAATTAATTTAATTTCAGTAAAATTGTGCCCTATTAATTACTCTAATTGAGATGCATTCGTGAAATATGCTTAAAAAAAAAAAAAAACCCTACTCTCTTTTTTTCTTAATTTATAGGCTATCATTTATTTTTTCCTTTTTTTATTTTATTACGTTTTTTTTATTTGATTGTTATTTGTGTACTATAATTTTAATTGTATTTTAGTTTTTGTTTCACTGCCTGTTTTCCATCTTAAGTTCATCTTCCCCATTGAGTCCAATGGATTTTACAAAACAACATTTTGGTGAAAAATCTAAAAAAAATAGGGAAATTAATATTATCCATTTTGTACAACCCTAGTTGTTAATATTATTTTTACAGTAATGTTTTTCCTGCTATTTTGGGGAAAGATTTAACCAGAATAACCAACCTTTTTTCTACTAATAAAATGTATGTAAATTGTTTCTATTGGCAAAACATTTTATATTCCTTTTCTTCTATATTAACAATAAGCCTACCATATCATAGTGACAAAATAATTGCAGCTTTCTCGACTGCTCTCTGAAGCAAAAGGATTACCCCCACGTACTCATATTTTGCCCTGACCATCTTCACCTTTCTTTTTGCCTAGAGAAGAAAGTGGGTCATATGCCCTCTTCCTTTTAATTAATAGCCCAGGATACAGTGGATGTATTCATGTTATGGAGGTGAACCAGGACAGGAATGGAACTAGGCGTAACTGATTACCTATAATAAGCAACTGTTACTATACTGCATCTTTGAGTACAAATATTTTGTCACCTCACACTTCAAAGCAGTTTTTATGAAATACAAATAATAAAGCACCAGATTTATATAATATATTTAAAGTTTTTTTTTTTTTTTTTCAACTGATGATTTGTATACAATTGAGAAACTGAGATTTGAACTTCAAATTGTTTATGCTTGATCAAGGCTTAAGTAAAAATGTCTTTAGTTACTAAAATGATGGGTAGGTCCCACTAGACCCTGTGGTCTATCTAAAAGTTAAGGCCATTTTATTATGATTGAAATGAGATGGTTTTCTCACTTACCTATATTGCGCCATGTTGCTTTGGAAAGTCATAACTATTGCTAGTATTGGGAATGTAAGAAGACTAGACTGCAAGAAAGTGGCAAAAACAGGTGATGGTCTCAGTCCCAGCAATATATTGAAGCTGAATTCATAGAATATATATCTTAGCTCCTTGGTTATTTAGGGAGTTATAAGACGCCTTAAAGTTGTTTTGTTGAATTAAGAGAATTGCGTAATTATTCAAATAAATAAAACCCTATCCACCCAATCTTAATGAGAAACCTTGGCCCAGATTCACAGAGCAATTACGCCTGTCTAACTGGTGTTAGACAGGAGTAATTTCAAATTTTGCGCGCCGTATCACTAGTTTGAATCCTCAAACCATGATACGGCGGCTTCGGGCTTCGATCCGAGAGGCTTACATCTTCGTAAGCCTTCGGATCTACGCTGCGATATTTTTGCGGCCGCTGGGAGGAGTCCGCGTCGTTTCCAGCGTCGGGATATGCAAATGACTTTTTACGGCGATCCACGAAGATACGAGTGGTCTTCGCAATCGCTTACGTCATTTTTTTGCTACGTACTGTTAGACCAGCTATTTGCTGGTCTAACGATGCATAGCCCATGTTAAGTATGGGCGTCGTTCCCGCGTCAAATTTAATTTTTTTTTTTTTTTTTACGTAACTCGTTCGGGAATAGGAATGTCCGTAAACGACGCTACTCAAACAACGAATGACGTGACGACGTGATTTCGCGCAATGCACAGCGGGAAATTTGTGAACGGAGCATGCGCAGTTCGATCGCCACGGGAACGCGCCTATTTTAAATGCTTCACGCCCCCTACTCGCGTAGATGGCTTGCGCCGGGAGAAATACACTACGCCGCCGTAGTTTACAGGACAAAAATCTACCGGGATTCCACGTAGAGCCAGGTAAAATACGGCGGCGTAGTGTATTTCTGATACTCGAATACGCGAATCTAATTGTATGTGAATCTGGGCCCTTGTTTCATTAACTGACTCTCTAAAAAGCAGTAGCTGCAGTAAGTGCTTCAAGCTTCCCCTTTAATAGAACAGAATACAATTGACTGCATTGCTTTATGTGCAATGGTAGCCATTCACTGTGTATTTGTTTTTTCTGATTTAAAATCAAGTTTTTAATTCACTGGATGTTACTGTATATTACACAGAACAGCTGGGTTTGCTACATGTGCTTTATAGTTACAAAGTCAAAGATCAAAGATTTTGAGATGAGTTTTTGCTCTTTCAAATATTACTAGTTCCTGACTGAAGATAATTTTGACAGCAGTGTAATTGTTTGATGACGGAGGTGTCCAACTCCAGTCCTTGAGGTCCACACACAGGTCAGGATTTTGGTATAAACAGAGTAATTCTGTAACTCTTTGTAAAACATTACTTACATTCTGTCTGTTAGAGAAATGTGGATCCTGGCCTTCGAGGACTAATATTGGACACCTCTGTTCTATGAGTCCAGATAGTGTTGCAATTTGGGTCAGAAAAAAAAAAGGCTTGCTGCGATTTTAAGATGGATATTGCATACCCAACTAATCTGTACATGTGAGTTGTATATTTTATAGGTAAAGTTATTGTGGGGTAAACTAATGAATATAGTTAGTTAAAAGACAGCCTAAGTCCATTTTTGACTTGATATAATAAGGGAATCCCAAGAAATTGTTTCCATAAAAAAATGACCTTGATTTCAGCCTCGTATTCAAAAATGTATTAATGGGTTAATCATCGTATCTGTTTCTCGATAGATGCACTACTTTCCATAAATAATTCTTTCTAATTCATCCTTCACTATCTGAAGCTTGATTTAAAGGCACTCTTTATTCCCAGCTCATCTTGCTGCTGATTAGATTAAACTCTTTATTGCTGAAGTTTACATTTTATCTACATTTTCCCTATTTTTTATGAATATTTTCTTGCCAGGTTCATTAAAATATTTCCATAGAGCAACAAACTAAAAATAAATGGCACATAAATGATAATAACATGGCTGAGTGCTTTAATATTTAACTACTGAACCAAAAGTGTCTGTATTGGTATAATCTGTAAGTGGAAAATTACCTTTTTAATTTCTACATGACATTTGCCCATTCCAAATGAAAATTACTTGCTTAACTTTATATTCCCTAAACAACCCAGCATTAATCCTACTGCTAACAAACCCAGTTTGAACACAGCGCCAGTCCACAAAGATCTTACATAAGCTCTTCTACTTTTTAACTATTTGAGATCACTGTTTACTTTGTAAGTTCATGCACCTTATCATTGTTTCAATGGACTTGATAATGCTGATATCAAATTTTAGTGAATACAACTGTTTTTACTGGGAAATAAAATTTGATGCAGCCAAACTAATATGAAGTAGGGCGAACTCTTTTTATGGAAGCACTCAAAAAAGCAGTAGACAGTGTTGACAAGGATACATATTATACAGTGTATATATATATATATATATATATATATATATGTGTGTGTAGTGTGTGTGTATATGTGTGTATATGTATATATATATATATAATATTACATTTCCATTCAATTCAAAAATGAATATCTGCAGTATTAAATGCATTCACTGCACAGAGGGATGAACAAACAATGTTAGAAGTATTCAAGATTTAATGTATTTTATTTATGAAGCAACAATATATTGTTTAGTTTCTTTACTAAGCCTCATAATACAGTCTGATTTTATAATGTTCTTTTAGGACTACCAACAAGTATGTGGTGCAAGGACCTACCTGATAGTTTACAAATGAAATTAATAGTTTAGCTAGATCTTCATGTTACACAGTTTTGCTAAATCTGAGCTTGATTGTACAAAGATTGCATGGTCAGATTGTAACGTGTATGGTAAGCCTTGGAGCAAGAATTGGTCATATTCAGACTTTTCCCCTGAAGAAGCTTACAGTCTAATGTTCCCCAATGTGGACATACAGAATAAAGATATTTAAAAAAAAGTAAATTTTGTAAAATATGAAATAAACATGGAACATCCATCCAGAAAGCCAAATTGATGACCACTGTGTTACCCATAATGTTGCAAAGGGTACAAGAATGTGACCGTGATCAATGCTAATACCAAGGTAATTACTGTATTTATCGGCGTATACAGTAACACGCACAAGCGTATAACACGCACCCTAATTTTAAGAGGGGAGTTTAAGGGTAAAAAATGTTCACAGCCCCCTCCCCAGTACACAGCCCCCCAATCCATTATACACCCCCCCATCCAGTACACATCCCCCCTATCCATTATACATCCCCCCCATCCATTAAACAGCCCCCCTCCCCAGTATACAGCCCCCATGCATTATACAGCCTCCTATCTAGTACACAGCTCCCCATCCAGTACACATCCCCCTATCCAGTACACAGCCCCCCATCCACTATACATTCCCCCACATCCACTATACATCCCCCCATCCAGTACACAGCCTCCCCATCCATTATACATCCCCCCATTCAGTACACATCCCCCATCCATTATACATCCCCCATCTATTTTACAGCCCCCATCCAGTACACAGCCACACTGCACTCCCATTGGATCCCCAGTCTCCTGGGACAGTGCTGCCAGCATTCTCTACAGTTAAGTAATAACAAAAATCACTGTCAGCCCCTTCCATACTGCTCCTCCTGTGTCACTCCTATTGCAAACTGAAGCTTTCATCTACCTTAATAGCTCTGGTTTTGTTCACTGATCTGGTCACATGACTGCTCTCCTCTAAAGTTACACAGTAGGTCATGTGACTGCTCTCCTCCTCCAATCCAATCAAAGGAGAGCAGCCTGAAAAAACAGGAGTTCTAAAGATATTTAAAAGCTTTGTTTTACAACGACACTGACACAGGAGGAGCGGTGTAGAAGGGGCTGGCAAGTGACTTTTTTTCCCTCAACTTCAGACTATGCAGGGAGCATTGTTACAGGCCCAGGGGATTCGGGACAGCCAGCCTGGCACCCCCCCAATGGGTAACTCCTGGGGAGGACTGCCCGATCCCTGCCCCCTACTGGTAAAACATGATATCGGCGTATAACACGCAGGCACTGTTTACCCTCTGTTTTCAGAGGAAAAAAGTGTGTGTTATACGCCGATAAATACGGTTTGCTGAGATTTGCCTCCCATTCACTCAAATGCTACTTGATGTTGATTCAAAGGGCCATTTCTGATGTCCTAAGCTAGGCACCTTCTTTCTCCCCTATGCCTTCCATGTCTACAACAATCATGAGCACTCACCATCGTTAATATATTTTAGGGCAGCAGTACCCATATACTTTTCATCCCTTTACATAGATCTCTAGCTTCTTTTCTTTTTTCTAATTGTGTTTCATAATATATTGCAACTCCAGTGTCCACCAATACCCAACTCCAGCTTGTCCATTCATGTCCATACTATGCTCCTTTACAGACATACTGTATCATTTTCCAGGCCCCGTGTTTTGTGTTCACCTCAAATTGTACTGCAGCTGCTGAGGATATCTTACAGTGTATGTGTTGGAGACCCAACAATTTTTATACTTAAGGCTCCACTGGACGTCAAATTGCTGGCAGGAAAACACTGCTTTAAAAATGTGCGTTTAACGTTTATGCTCATTTTTGAGTGTTTTTCAGCATCAACGTTTTTGGACATTTTTTTAAATTACACTCAGCTTACATTCAATGTACGCTGATAAAAACGCGTTTATGAAAAAAACTCAAGGTGGTAAAAGCCTGTAGATTTAGGCAAGGTAAATTGTACTTACCTTGGTTACCCTAAATCCAGAGATCTCTATGCATAAAGCAACTTTGGCAAATTGGAAATCTTCTGCTTTCAAAATACCACTCTGTGGGTAATCACAATGAGATGTGGACCCCCACAAAAATCTATAGAGATGTGGACCCCATAAAAATCTCACTGACAACTAGCTGCCTGCAAAGTAACCCACTGAGAGCAAAAGATGAAACCCATTACGAGTCGCGCTGCGCATTCTGAGTGGCCCCTGCTGTCTTCTGGGACCTGTGTGTCTCCCAGAAGACAGCGGGGGGAGCTGAGGAGGGGCCAGACATGGCATAGATCTTTTGCCGGAAGTGGGAGCACATACCTGTGTTAGACAGGTATCTGCTCCCCCTGAAAAGTGCCAAATGGGACACTGGAGGGGGGAGGAATCTGAAAAGCAGAAGTTCAATTTTTGGGTGGAACTCTGCTTTAGGAACCTGGAACTCTTGTTTACCTAAAATGTATCTTATTTGGAAAGTGTCCATTTGGAAAGCGTCTACCCTTCATCTTGTGCTCGTAGACTTGTCTTTTCTTTTCAGATGCTTAGCTACCTTGGCCCAGATTCACAGAGCGATTACGCCTGCGCAACTGGTGTTGCGCGTGCGTAAGTCTAAATGTGCGCGTGCGTTTAGATGCGCGCAATTCAGAAAACGAATTACGCCAGAAATCGACTTTTTTTTTTCGGCGTAATTTCGTTAGACAGACGCATCCGTCCGCGCAAAAATGCGCTAGACACACCATTGATTTGCTAGTCAAATATGCTAATGAGGGAGTTGCGGGGATCCACAAAAAAACGCAGTTGCTGCGCAGGCTACGCGATGTGCGCAACAGCAAAATGTCCTGTCTAAAGTTAGAGCACCTAAAAGCTGGTCTAAATTTTGAAAAAACGTCTACATCTCACAGAAAGCAACACCGTTACTGAGGAGCAGACCACACACACGTGTTGCACTACAATTTGACTGCCAACATGCCAGGGGCATCGTCGCTCATAGCTGCACTAGTGAATTTAGATGACCAAAGAAGGAGGGCACAGAGGATGGCACGGAGGATGGCACGGGAGAGGGTATACCGCACACACATAGACCTCTTTGGCATGAGTGATTCTGAGGTGTATCGCATCTTCAGATTCCCCCCTCATGCCATCCTGGAATTAACCACAACCCTGCAGGAGGACATCACCAGCCCAACACAACGCTCACATCCAGTGCAGCCACTGGTCAAGGTACTGGCAACACTCCATGTCCTTGCCAGTGGCTCTTTTCAGCGTACAAGTGGAGTGGTGGCTGGGATGTCACAATCCTCCGTGAGCAGATGTGTGCACCAGGTTGTCCCTGCAATCCTCACACGCTTGGCCAACCAAATCATCAAACCAACCACTGAGGACCTGCGGCTGAAGGCAATGACAGATTTCTACAGAATTGCCAGATTCCCACGCACCATCGGGGCCATTGATTGCACACATGTGGCACTCCAGCCCCCCCATGAGACAGAGCACATGTACCGCAATCGGAAGAATTGGCACTCCATCAACGTACAGGTGATAGTTGATGCCCAAGGCCTCATATGGCACGTCCGTGCCAAACACCCCGGATCCACCCATGACAGCTACATCTACAATCAATGCCACATCCGAATGGAATTCGATCAGAACGTGTATGGGAACACCTGGCTGGTTGGTGAGTGACATGGGAGTCAGGCATGACTATCCCCTCCCGTGAAGCACACCTCACAAGTGGCACATGCATGACTAACATTCTCCTGTCTTTTCCCTTCCAGGTGACTCTGCATATGCACTGGGACCCCATCTCATGACTCCTATCCGGAACCCCCAAACCCCAGGGGAGGAAAGATACAATCAAGCACACATCAAAACCCGTGCAGTGGTGGAGCGCACCTTTGGCCTCCTGAAGTCACGTTTCCGATGCCTGGATAAGTCTGGGGGTACACTGTTGTATTCCCCAAACTTTGTGTGCCATATCATCGTTGCATGTTGCATGCTGCACAATCTCGCAGTGAGGAAGGGCCTGCAGGTTGAGCTACGTGATGACCTGACCCCCCAACCAGACAATCAACCCCTAACCGAGGATACCCCGTCTTCTGAGGGAAGAGCAGTCAGGAGACAGCTCATATTGGGCATCTTTGCACGTTAAACACACACATTAATCATGGCACAATGAGAATGCATGCATGCACACCACTGTGGTCCCTAGCACACACACCCCACATCCTCATCAAATTGGATTGGCACCAGTCCACCATGCAGGACTGGTGAGCAGTAACGCCACGTCAAGGCTCCAATTATGTCACTGAACATTCATACACCAATCACACGGACCTGGGAATCACTTCTCCCTGGTCCTGGGGAACCCTTCTCCACCAAAATTGAGGATGACACCCCTTTTCCAGCAGGAATGTCACCCCCACATTCAAACAGCATGCACAACCCAAAATTTAATAAAAATGTCAGCAAAAAAAAAAATGTCAGCAAAAAAAATAAAAAAATAAATAAAGCAAGAAAACAAACGAACAAAAATATATCAATCAAACAAACAGTCTCTCAAACACTTATCAAAAACACTTTCACAAATATACCAACAAGCACTTGATCACACAGAACACTAATCTGACAACTACAAGACACACTGCAACGAACAACAGGAACAAAAGCACTAGGTTCAATGGGAAGGGACACAAAGGGATGTACTTTTGCAATGCAAGTGCGTTTGTGTGTGTCTATTTATGCTGTCTGCGTAGTTCACAACGTTGCCCTAGTCCATTTCCAATTTCACTGATTGCGCCGCTCCCGAGTTGTGAGCATGCGCACAGCGGAGCTGACATGGTCTCCTTCACGCGCGCATGCGCGAGCCGGCCGGCCCTTCATTTGCATGGGGTCACGGCTCATTTCAATGTAACACGCCCACGTCCCTCCCAATTTGTATTACTCCTCCTTACGCCTCTGGAAAAAACCTTACGCTTGCGCAATTTCCTGCGCAAAAGCTACGTGAATCGGGGGATTACGCGGCTAGATGGCGCAAGTCTAACGTAAAGGCGGTGCGCTACGCCGGTCCAATAATGCGCCGATGTACGTGAATCTGGGCCCTTGTTTTTAAATTATGCCTACATCAAAAACATGACTACAACATGTACCTTGCGTGGATTGAAATCTGTAGAACAATGCAACTGTAATGCCGCGTACACACGATCGGAATTTCCGATGGAAAAATTCAGATGGACTTGTTTTTCAAAATGTTTCAATGTTTTTGCAATAGCGTTTTTTAGTGTTTATTAGCGTGTTTTTTTAGCAAATTTCTGTGAGTGTTTTTTAGCATTTTTTTTTTTTAATGGATCAAAAATGTCCAAAAACGCTGGTGAGACACTTTTTTGAGCATTTATCACCGTTTGACATTGTTTTTTGACATTAGAGTGAAAACAGCTAAAAACTTCTCTCAGAACCCACTAATAACTACTTGCTTCCTGCCCAGGCAACATTTCAGCTTTCAGCACTGCATCGCTTTAAATTAAAATTGCGTGGCCGTGCGACGTGCCTCCCCCTTTTGGTGGTATTTGATCACCTCTGCGTTTTTTTTTTTTTTTTGCGCTATGAACAAAAATAGAGCGACAATTAAAAAAAAAAAAAAAAACACAATATGTTTTACTTTTTGCTAAAATAAATATCCCATTTAAAAAACAAAAATTCTCAGTTTAGGCCGATATGTATTCTACATATTTTTGGTATAAAAAATAAATAAAAAAATAAGCGTATAGTGATTGCTTCGCGCAAAAATTATAGGGCCAGATTCAGATACAATTGCCCTGGCACAGAGTATCAGAGATACACTACGCCACCGTATTTTACCTGGCTCTAAGACAAATTCAGGAAGATTTCGGCCCGTAAGGTATGGCGGTGTAGTGTATTTCTCACGGCGGAATCGAACTACGCGATTAGGGGGCGTGAATCACTTAAATACCTCCCCGCGGCGATCGAACTGCGCATGCTCCGTTCAGAAATTTCCCGCCGTGCATTGTGCGAAATAACGTTGTTACGTCATTTTTTTTTTTTAGTAGCGTCGTTTACGTACATTCCTATTCCCGGACGACTTACACAAAAAAAAATTTTGAAATTTGACGCGGGAACGACGGCCATACTTAACATGGCACGTCTAACTATAGACCGGATAATAGTAGCTTTAACTTTACGCAGCAAAAAGACGGCTACAGATGCCGTAAGAGAATGCGACGGCCGATCGTAACTTCGTGGATCGCTAGAAAAAGCTAATTTGCATACCCGACGCGGAAAACGACGCAAACTCCACCCAGCGGCCACAAAAAGATTGCAGCGTAGATCCGAAGGCGTATGAAGACGTAAGCCTGTCGGATCGAAGCCTGAAGCCGTCGTATCATGGTTTGAGGATTCAAACTAATGATACGACGCAGGTAATTTGAAAGTACTCTGGTCTATCAGGAGATAGACAGGAGTAATGGCTCTGTGAATCTGGCCCATAGTGGCTACAAAATAGGGGATACAATTCTGAATTTTTTTTTATAATAATTTTTTTACTAGGCGATCTGTGAATTTTGTCAGGACTGCGATATTATGGCGGACACATCGGACACTTTTGACAAATTTTTGGGACCATTCACATTAATACAGCGAACAGTGCTATTATAATGCACTGTTTAATGTATAAATGTGACTGGCAGGGAAGGGGTTAACACTAGGGGGCGAGGAAGGGGTTAAATATTTATCCTGGGAGTGATTCTTACCGTGGGGTAGGGTACTGACTGGGGGAGTTGACCGATGCTGTGTCCCTATGTACAAAAGAAAACAGCATCAGTCTCCTGCCAGTGCATCACCTCAGTGTGAAAGCCCTCTGGCTTTTTACATTGAGTAGGCAGTGAAGGAGTTTTTCAGGCGGTATAGCAGCGCTATGTTTAGCGCTGTACCACCTGAAAAACTCCTCATTGTGAAAGGGGTCTTAGTGAGGATATTATGTTATCTTCGTTGTATCTGGCACATGTTTATCTCAAGGACATCATTCTTCATTGCCTAGATGTGGAGAGGGTCATCTTAGATTACCTTTCTGCCACTGTCACTGACACTTTTAGACACACTGACTACCTTTCTTATAATGTTTTTGTTATTACATGTGGTCCTAAAGGAGGTTCTCTGGCTACCAGGTTCATTATTTTAAGTGGAATAGGTTATTTTATAGGCCTTTTAGTTGGGAGATAAAGTCTCAACTTTTACTGCTAAAAGCTACTCTACTAAGGCAGTGTGTTTTTCTTGAGATTTTTGTCATGTATATTCCAATATAGATGCTAGTTTCAATTGAAAGCTTATGTTAGCTATTAAATGATCTTGGTTTCCATTCATTTTTTTTGGCTTGTTTCCCTGCATTGTTTAAGTGTGCCTGCCCCCCTGTTGGACTGCTTTTGGTTTTTCCTAGTTGTCCTTAGGTTTCTTACTTTCAAGCTGTGTCTCCCAATTGACCGAGAGTCAAAAATCAAATTTTTGTACTCGCCATAAAATCCATTTATCAGAGTCCTTTGAGGGGCACAGCTTTCTCCCCTCATATGATTTTGTTCCCTCTTGGACTTCTTGCTACAACTGAGCAACCGTGGTGTGGAAGGGGTTATAGCTTCAAGGGGGCTTCAGTTTTCTATTGTAGGCAACAGTATAACCCCAGGTTTCTTAGGCTGTGTTATTTAATTGAGTCAGAGAAAAATATTTTATGAGTACAAAAACAATTATTTTTATTTTTATCAGTTATGAGTAGTGACAAACAACCTAATATCAACTTGTGGTAGCAGCAGCAGCAGCAAAATACTTCACATTAGTTGCTATGACTTACTACTAGGGATGAGCCGAACACTCCCCCGTTCGGTTTGCACCAGAACCTTCGAACGGACCGAACGTTCACGCAAACATTTAGAACCCCATTGACGTCTTTGGGACTCAAGCTTTCAAATTCAAAAGTGCTCATTTTAAAGCCTAATATGCAAGTTATTGTCGTAAAACGTCTTTGAGAACCCGGGTCTTGCCCCAGGGAACATGTATCAATGGAAAAAAAGTTTAAAAAACGGTTGTTTTTTCAGGAGCAGGACTCTTTAATACATGTTCCCTCAGGCAAGACCCGGGTTCTCAAAGACGTTTTCACAGGCAAACTATAGACACCCAGCAGGTACAATATTTAAAGGATTTTTTTTTTATTATTATTTAAGCATCATTAAAATCACTGCTCCTGTGATTTTATTGATGCTTAAATAAAAAAAAAAATGAAAAATCATTTTAAATATTGTACCTGCTGGGTGTCTATGCCTGTGATAACGTCTTTAAATAGCACAATAATCTGCCTGCCAGTAAATTAGGAAGAACTGATCTAGCTAAGCTATACAGTGTATAAATATATGTACAACACCTGGGATGTATATATATCCTCTACACACTGTAACATTAATTGACTAGCCTGCCTGCCTGCCTGCTCCATCTACCTGCAAAAAAATTACACTCTCTCTGTCTCTCTCTGTTCTCTGTTAACTGCCGCAACACACTACACAAGGCCACCCTGCAGGCGGCTTTTTATAGTGTGGGGCGTGTACTAAACCCCCTGAGCCAACCTGGCTTTGGCCAATTATGGCTCTTCATTTTTTGCGCGCTGTGATTGGCCAAGCATGCGGGTCATAGTGCATGCTTGGCCAATAATCAGTGTGCAATGCCCCAGTGAATTATGGGCCGTGACGCGCCACTCGAATTTGGCGCGAACGGCCTATAATGTTCGAATTTCAACGAACGGTCGAACAGATGATGTTCGAGTCGAACATATATTCAAATCAAATGCGGAGCTCATCCCTACTTACTACACTTGGCCCTTAGATTGTTATATATCCTCTGTATATTTCATACACATTTGTGAAAGAGTCCAGTCTTAGAGGTGTTACTATTACTTTCCAGGCCACTTCTGTCATGATACATGTATTTGACATTTTGTTTGGCCATGTTTTGCTAACTGTACAGTTGCTTTACATTGGGGTTTAAGAATATTTAATTTTTTAACGCTGACACATACAACATGCAGTCATGTCAGGTACAGCTGTTTGCAAACATCACTAACAAAATTATGGACGGGTTTTTGAAGCTTCTGTGGTTGAAATGAATACATCTGAGGATTCAACTTGCTGACTGTGTTTATGTAATTTAATTTTACCATCTGGAATAAAGTAAACAATTTTTAGAAATATAAGTTCTAAAAGTAAAACTGCCTTGTTGTCTGACTGTCACAGACGGTACACCAAACTTCAGGCTAATAAAACTTTACAATAGACTTAATGCTTTTATGATTTAACTCTATGTATCACAGAGTGTTTTGAGATGTCAGGCTTTTGACACCAAATCAGAGCTTTAACAGGCACTTGGAATTCAGATTGCTCTCATATATAATCAGTACAGGTGTGCATGATAAATATGTACACCCATTGCACACACAACCTTTAAAGCTGAACTCTGGGCACAACAATTACATTTTAATATATTCCTTAACCATTTGCCAACCGTGCTATAGCCCAAAGATGGCTATAGCCGGTCCTCCAGTTCTGAGAGGTCGTTTATTGACATCATCTCAGACATCATCCCAGATACCTGCCCCCCTGCACACCACAAGGTACAGCTGATCAAAGATCGAGAGAAAGGGCCAATCACAGCAGCCCTTTACCTTGTTATCAACTGAGTCCAATCACAGCTGTAAACAAAAGCATTATCATTGTGTGAGGAGAGGAAAGCCACTGACCAGCAATCCTGTAACAGGGCCATTTACACTGATAATTAGGGCAATGATCTTTAGTGCCCTGATTATCAGCACAGCCACACCAGTGTCAATCAGTGCCTCTATCAGTGCCTCCTCTTCTGTGCCCATCAATGCCGCCTCATTAGTGCCCATCACTGCAGCCTATTATTGCCCTTCACTGCAGCCCCATCAGCACACATCAGTGAATAAGAAAAATTACTTATTTTCACAATGTTATAACAGAAACTAATGCCTTGTACACACAATCGGAATTTCTGATGGAAACAGTCAGACGGACTTTTTCCATAGGATATTCCGATCGTGTGTAGCGCCCTCTGAGTTTTTATTCGAAAATTCTGATGAATTCCATCGGAGTTTAGATATAGAACATGTTATATTTTTCTCCGATGGAATTCTGTCGGAATTCAGATGTGATTTGGCCGGGCAAAAGCACGATCGTGTGTACGCGGCATAAGACATATTTTTTTTTCTTTTTTTGGTCGTTTTCAATTGATTAGCAAAAAAAAACTGTAGTGATTAAAAACCCACCAAAATAAAGCTCTATCTTTCTCAAAAAAAAAATGAATTCATTATTAACTAGTATTTAACGATCAGCGGCAATCAGCGACTCTTTGCCCATCACCACCACTGCCCGCCTCACAGCCTGTCAAGTCTTACTCTCCGGGCCCCAGCTACTACTGGGTGGGGAGCGTAGGAAGATCACTCTGCCAGGGAAGGAAAGAAGATAAGGAGGCAGGCGGCTGGCCGGGACTTGAGCCAAGGCAGAAGAACATGTGAGCGGAGCTGAATAGGCATGCACCCGAAACTGAAGAAATAGTCCCTCCGCTCCGACCAGCACATGATCATCAGAAAAATACACGCCCTAAGCTAGTAGAAGCGGCAGAGCAGGTGTGTGTAATTCAGATTTTTTTTTTCTGCACTGACTGACTGTCTTTGAAATTGCGAAAATGCCCCAGCCCCTGTTCACATCCAATCCAGGGACAAAACCTGGGACAGACTTGGTCCAGGGACAGTGTCGTCAATCTGGGGACTGTCCCCGGAAACCATAAATGTCACCCTATTCTAGAAGAAATACACACACTACTCCAATATTTAAGAAAAGCCAGCCATACTTGGATCGAAATTCAGCCAATTCAGCAGGGACCAACCAAATTTCAATCCATGTATGGACAGGCTTATTGATCCCAAGTTGATCCATCAATTGACTTAGCTACAACTGTCCTGTTGGACTTATTTACATGTGATCACTGCAGTAATCATTGTGTTCTCCTGACCAGGAAAGTTACACACACCTTCCACCTGTGGTGGAAGAAAAGAAAATCAATCAATGGGTTGCCTAAAAATACACAGGCCTCCTGGAGTTAAACAATATCTGCTTAAAGTAAACCTGTATTATCATCATAGGGCCAGATTCAGGAAAGGTTACGCTGGCGGATCGAGTGATCCGCCAGCCTAACTGTGGCTTTGAGCCGGCGTTTCTGTTTTCTGTAACCAGAAAACAAGAAACGCCGGGTTGAAGTTCCGATGCGAGCAGCGTAACTGAGTTTCGCCATCGCATCGTTACTTCAACTTAAAAATGGCGCCGGGGGCGTTCCCGCCGATTTCCGCTCAAAAATATGTTAATGAGCGGAAATCGGCAATTCACGATCGAAATCCGGCGCGACGCAATGACGATACGACGTTTCCGGACGGGATACGCGGCGCATAGATATACCTACATGGGGTTGGAGTATCCTATGTTAGGTATAGGCGTCGTCATCGCGTCGGAAAAAAAAAAAAAAACGTCGCTTGCGTAAAACGGTCATGAATGGGAATGTGACGTCATTGACGTTCATTCACAGATTTTGGAGCATGCGCACGGGGATGTTTTGACACTCGACGCATGCGCAGTACGTTGGCGGCGGGATCGCGCGTAGTTAGCATACTACACGCCCCGTACCCCGCGACATTTGAATTCCGCCGGCTCATTTGTGATGCGCTGCCGCAACTTTAGGAGCAAGTGCTTCGTGAATGACAGCACTTGCTCCTAAAATTTCGGCAGCGCAACGCAAATCAGAAGCGTTACTCCAGAGCAAAGATGCTCTGGAATACGTGAATCTGGCCCATAGTAGGCAAGTACCAAAGTTACTGTAGAAAAGGCATTGTAAGGCTCCCTGCTTATACCTTTACCTCACCGCCCATCTCCCTAGTATGCCTCTGAAGGTTTTTAGTGTTTGCAAATGCTTAGGCATTTTGTTGAGTCGGCCGATGTCGCCCCACATTTGGCCCATGTGCACTAGACTTAAAATGGCAGCTTCCTTGGTGTAAAAGGACAGAGTGGTTAGTTCTGCTTTAACCACTTAAGACCCGGACCAAAATGCAGGTAAAGGACCAGGCCCCTTTTTGCGATTCGGCACTGCGTCGCTTTAACTGACAATTGCGCGGTCGTGCGACGTGGCTCCCAAACAAAATTTGCATCCTTTTCTTCCCACAAATAGAGCTTTCTTTTGGTGGTATTTTATCGCCTCTGCAAAATAGAGCGACATTTTTGAAAAAAAAACAATATTTTTTAATTTTTGTTATAAAAAAAATCAAATAAACAAAATTTTAGTCAAACATTTAGGCCAAATTTTATTAAGCCACATGTCTTTAGTAAAAAAAAAATTGCAATAAAAAAAAAATAGCTACCTAGCGTTAACATCAACACTAATACAGCGATCAGAAAAATGATCGCTTAGTGACGCTGGCAATAGGGAGTGAAAGGGTTAACTAGGGCGGTGATCAAGGGGTTAAAACTTTATTAGGGGGGGTATGGGGGCTACCCTGGACCTAACACTAACTGCCTGTTACACTGCCTGTCACACTGACACTAAATACAGTGATCATACATATATGATCACTGTATTCAGTGACACTGTGACATGGGGGAGGGGGGTGATCGCAAGGGGTTAAGTGTGCCTGCGTGTACTGGTGTCAGTGTAGTGTTGTGCAGACTTACTATGTGATGTGATCTCTCCTCAGCGGCGGTTGAAAAAAACGCAGAGAGCAGAGATCACATCACTTCCCTCTTCCTGTGTTTACACAGGAGGAGGAAATGACACACAGGCGGCGCGAGCATTGGCTGGGAGCGATCCGGAGGGAGCGGACAAAAATGAACCGCCGCCCCCTCAGCACGGATTGCTCGCACAGCCACCGGGACCATCGCATGTACCGGGGGGGGGGGTCCCGATCGGACCCCCGACCCATGTCAAGGCAGCCACGTACAGGTACGTTGATGTGCCTGTCCGTGCCATTCTGCCGACGTAAATGTACATGCAGCGGTCCTTAAGGGGTTAAATAGAAATGCCAGGACTGTATGCAGACTGGAAAAATAACCACATTTTTGAAAGTAGGCAGCCCAAGGTTATCTAGTGTTTACCACCCTTTTTTGAAAAAAAAGAAACATGCAGGTATTGAAAGGTTTAAAACATGGGGCTTTATAACAGTGCACTAGATACAGAAGGGCTGATAAAGTCAAATAGACTGGAGCAGTTGCTCCAGAGCTTAGTAAATTATGTAAAGGTTTACTTTGGAAAGAATACCCAATCACGTGCAAGGAAAAAAACAAAACAAAACAAAAAAAAGCATTTTTTGCTTGCACATGATTGGATAATGGAAGTCAGCAGAGCTTTTGCTCATTTATTAATCTCTGGAGAAACTGCACTCTTCAAAGCGCACAATCTACTTGCCTTTAGTAAATCAACCCTATAGTGTCATTACTGTCTAGGTCAGAGATAGGAAGAGGTGATATGCAGATCACACAGAGGGAAGATGCAGATGGGGGATTAATGCATGGAATAAAGGAGGGTAGATACAGGTCACATAGAGACATTGTGGGGGTTAAAAAGAACAAAACATTATTCCACAATGTATTAATACCCCTTGCCATGAATCACCTGCTGCTGTCTAGGATCCCTTCATCATTCATCTTCATCCATAAATACTACTTCTTCTCTTTCCTCCATTCTGTCACGAAGGGGAGGACTCTAACATGTATAGTGTTTACATTTCAGCTTGCTGTGATTGATCATTTTAGCAATCACAAGGTACAGTTTGTCCCTGTACACTGTGCCTGTCATCTGTGGTGAATTGTTTGCCTGTGTGTGCTTTCTGGAGTAATGTTTATATACAACACTCCAGAAATACACATCCACCTCCCTGAAATTTTTATTTTGCATCGCATACTAGCACATTATACAATATTTACCATAGAAGGAACACCTCCAGCGGCATGCTGTCACTGCTGAAGGTTCTTCCATCTCCACCCAGTCCTCCATCCGGATTCGTCTCCTCCAGCCGTCTGTTTGGACGCGCCACAATGATCTCACTCATCATGTAAGATCAGTCATGGACCACGGCGCGGAGCTCTAAAGGGACGGCAATGATTATGAAGGGACCACCTTCAGAGTGCATGTGACAGTGACATCAGTGGCTGCATGCAGTGAGAATACGTTTATTGTATCTACAGATAAACATTATTTTAGACTTACCTGTAGGTACAAGATAAAAAAAATGGTTTACTTCCACTTTAACCTTTAAGAAAGGTTAAAGTCACAGCACTGATCCAACTTTGTTGCAGTCTGTTGCAGCCTCTTTTAGGTCTGGCAAGGGGCAATTGAAGGTGTTGAATAAGACATTGGCATAGCAAAGAAAGTGTCCTACATTGCATTAAACAAAACCAACAAGTTGGATTGTCATTTAGAGGGTGTAAGTTTAAAGCTCTCCCTTCAAACTAATAGTATTAATTTTGGAAGGTAGTATAACAAATTAAAATTGCTTTTAACAAACCAATTAATATGCAGTATTTAAAGCTAAATAGAATTCCTCTATATTCAGAAGCATGCGCAGGGGGTGTGCCAGGTGTGCCTGGGCACACTCTAATCACTACGTGGTGCAGTACTGCCTGGGCTTCCCTAGTGTTAACCCCCACCCTGCAGTGCTGTGGGCTTCCCTCCTCTCCTCTCCTCCCAGATGTTTAAAGATGGAGAGTAGGGGAAGACCAGCGCCTTTCTTTTCTAAATGAACACAGTAAACACGCTCACTCACTGTGCATGTATAACTCCGTTTACTATGCCTCAGTCTATGAATGAACAGGAAGCCCCTCAGCACAGAGCACTTCCCATTCATTGACTGTCCCATGCAGTGGAGGCACGTGTGTTTGAGCTTTGGGGTGCACACCCTAATGCAACAGGCTGCACACACCTATGTCTATATTATTGTCAAAAGTAATAATTGTAGCATTAATGCTTATTTCATAAAATGATATTACCATTAATCAAAGTGCTCTGATTTTTATTGCTTAGAAGTATGGTTTTACAACACAGAAATTATTACAAACTATACCGCTACACATGATACAAGTAATACAATGCTGCACCATGTTTAAAGTAGAACTATAGGCAAAACGTTTTACCATTTTGGAGAGAGCAAGATGTTTTTTTGCCAACTGTGACCGATTGTCGAGATTTCTCTTCACTTCCTGTCCCATAGCCAAACAGGAAGCAAGAGGAAATCCCTGCAAAATAAGGGAATTTTTTGGGTTCACCAGAACTAGAACTTCTTCTCTGTTCATTTTCTGGGGACAACCCGAAATGTAGGATTCTAAAACTATAAAAAAAAGTTTTTCCTTTAGTTATACTTTAAGCATTCTAATTGTTACTTCCTGTTTCTCCTCTGTAAGCATGCCCCCTGTTCTGGCTGGGGGTTAGTCAGCCAGAACAGCTTACTGAGGAGGAACAGGAAGTGAGAAATTCAGACAAAGAAAAAAACATTTAGAAGGGAAATCAAAGGAAAAGGTTAGTGAACCAACAATGCATTAGCTTAACTAATTGCCGACCGCCCGCCGTCATATTACTGCGGGACAGTGGCACTGCTACGCGGGAGCACGTAGCTCTACGTCCTCCCTGTAGCAGCTAATATGGCGCACACGCGCCCGCGCGCGTCCCCCGAGTCCCGCGTGCGTGCCCGGCGGGTACCCGCGATTGCTCGTTACAGAGCGGGGAACAGGAGGTATGTGTGTAAACACATACCTCTCGTTCCTGTCACCGGGGGAAACGCTGATCTTCTGTCCATACAATGTATGGACAGAAGATCAGTGATTTCCCCTAGTGAGGCCACCCCCCCATACAGTTAGAACACACCAGGACCACACTTAACCCCTTCCCTGCCCCCTAGTGTTAACCCCTTCACTGCCAATGGCATTTTTATAGTAATACAATGCATTTTTATAGCATTGATCGCTATAAAAATGCCAACGGTCCCAAAAATGTGTCAAAAGTGTCCGATGTGGCCGCCATAATATCGCAGTACCGAAAAAAACCGCTGATCGCCGCCATTACTAGTAAAAAATAATAATAATAAAAATGCCATAAAACGACCCCCTTTTTTGTAAAGGCTATACATTTTGCGCAAACCAATTAATAAACGCTAATTGCGATTTTTTTTAACGAAAAATATGTAGAAGAATACGTATCGGCCTAAACTGAGGAAAAAAAATGTTTTTTTATATCTTTTTTGGGATTTTTATTATAGCAAAATTTAAAAAATATTGCATTTTTTTCAAAATAGTCGCACTATTTTTGTTTATAGCGCAAAAAAACCCTGCAGAGATGATCAAATACCACCAAAAGAAAGCTCTATTTGTGGGAAAAAAAGGACGCCATTTTTGTTAAAGCGATGCAGTGCCGAATCACAAAAAGTGCTCTGGTCTTTGGACAGCAATATGGTCCGGGGCTAAAGTGGTTAAAGGAACCTATTTAGAAACTAAAAAAACAAACCTTTACAACCCTTTAAGGTGAAAAAACTTCTGCCTTTTAGAACCACTTTAAAGCCTGTGACAGGAAGTCAGGTAAATCTGTGGGTGTTGTCACAAACGGGAGATACATTTCTGCCTTGTTTAGACAATTCACCAATTACTATTAGGTGTCGGCTGCAGAAATAGCCAGAAAGGTTTAGGGCGTTGGAAAACTTCAGCTGTTCAGTATGAACTACTGCAATGTGACTACTGATTGCTGCATCCTGAGGCCCTTGAGTTAAGGAGAGCAGTGGACTGAGAGACTTCTGAAGGTGAGGTCGTATCAGTATTTCTGTGTGATAAATATCAAAGAGACTTTTTGTTTTCTGCTGTATGACCAGCAGTGTCTGCCCAGCTGTGCCAGACTGTGCCAGGCTGTGCCAGACTCCATAGGTAGGTTCCTGTGTTGGAAAGGTAGACGCCCCAAGTGGCAAGGGTTTATTTTATGTTTTGTTTTGTTTATGCTGTTTTGATGCTTGCACTTGTATCCAGCAATATGGAAAAATAAACCATATAATTTGTTTTCAACCATCCTCAACAAAAAAATTTTGTTTTCCTTTTTGTTTATTTTGCAACATTTTTTCATATTGTAATATTTAAAATGCTTCTCTATATATTTTAAGTTTATCATATATTGTGTATTCACCCATACTGGGAGTCCAGCCCATTTCTATGTGCATTCTCCATCTATCTAACGTGCCATTTTGCCATATAAAATTTCTTTTTTTCGCTTTAAGGTTATCTCTATTGATTTAGCCGAATGTGATATAGATGGCAACATTTTTTTTTGCTATCTTGGTATAAGGGCGTATACACATGTCCCCACCCTTAAATAGGTGGGTGTAAGATTAAAGTATAGAAGTTTTTAATTTGGGGTTTTTCCAGTTGTCATTTACTGGTTCAGTTAACTTGACCTGTGGGTCATCCATTAATTGGCATACTTAATTCTATTCATGCCTACGATATTAGGTTTTTTATTTTTATTTTTTCATTTTACATATGTCCTCTAGGGGGAGCTTTTCGAAATATAATAATTTCCCTTTTATTTTTAACTTTAATTTTATTTTTAGATAGTCGCGGTCCCGGCACATTGTTGTGTGTATTCCTCGATGTGCACGGTCTATGTCCCTGTGTGCCTTTTTGCGCTTTCTGGGTAGAACTCCCGGAGCGCAATTTGCTACTAAGTTCCGTGCTGAGTCCATGGAACGCATGCCTTGACGCTGGATGTCCGGGTATAGCGTCTCATTGGCCCATAGGATCGAGGCGTGGAACGCATATCTTGCTATTCAGGTCACATTTCACATCCACATGACCTGTCCAGTCATCATATTGGAGACTTCCGCGTCGCACCGGAAGTGACACCATCTGGAACGCATATTCCGGTTTGACATTGAGGCGTGGAACGCACGCCTAGACTCCATGTTGTCCGGATCAGGAAGTGGACAAAAATTAATAGGCCGCGCTGGTTTCTCTGCACAGGTGGGCTTGGCTCCTAATGTGGGGGTTTTCTGCTATATAAGCAGGTTTATTGCAGCTGTAAGTCACCCTTTGATAACGTGTAATGACACGAAACGCGTCAGAAAGATTTTACTGCTGCCATCTATGTCTATATGCGCTGTGTACTACCTCAAAATTGTAAGTGCATTAGTCTATTAAATTTTTAATCCTTTATTACGGTATCACACTATGTTGCTCCTCCTTTTTCCTTCTCTGATATTGTGACTGCAAATACTGTCGAGACTTGGCCATACACCGTTATTGTGGGTATCCTTATCGGTCTGGACAAGATTGGTTATCCTACGTTTGAAGAGATTCTTAGGACACCTGTATACTTTAAGCCTGTCTGACTCACAAAGCGTACGCTTCTCTGAGTCTGACATCTCTGGTAAGCCTACATCTTTACTGGTGGAGGGTTTTCTCACATTGGAATCACATTGGAATTGATCCATCACCTTACCATAGTCTTCTGGAACTTTATCACATTCTTCTGGAACTCTATTTTTTACAGTTATTCCAGTGGATATATTTGTTTTTTTCATCTTTGTTATGGACATTTCTCACTTGGTGCACAAATTTTCTGTATAATTTGTTACTAACTTTATATATTACTTATTATGTGTTGCAATTGCACGTCAGTATAATTGCACTTTTCATATTTGTTTAGCGCGACACTTTCTTTTCACATTTTGTTTACTTTTGCTTTCATCATACAGCCGTGTCAGCAGCTTTAGAATATTGTTATTAGTAGCGCGGTGTTATGCACCATACAACCATCCTCAACTGCCTTTCTGTATAGTTCAGCGTGTAGTGAACCCATCCAGGGAGTCACACACACCCGCTACCAAACTAAATCCCTCACAAGCCACATACACGGTATCAGTTTTCCTGCAGGTTTTTCTCTTCAGATTTACCAAAACCATGTAGGCCTGTCTGATTTTCCGATGTGTGGGCCCCAGATTTAGATAGACTAACAAATTGAAGCCAAATTCCAGCTCCTTTTGGGATAAAGGTTTTGCATGAATAAACAAAAGCTGATCAATGTAATCACCCTGCCAGTGTTAAATGCTGTGTCTCGTCCATGTAAACTGATGCGTTCTTCAGGCGAGTTTGTGCTTTTGGAAAAACAGACTTGCTGGCTGGATCACAAGAAGAAAATAGAAGAAAGAACGCCTAAAAAAGAGAACTAATGCAGCCATTGCATCTAAGAATTGGTAAGCTGCAATATAATAATTGTTTGCTTTTTTTTTTCTTAAAGTGTATTTTTTGTGCGTGACCTCGAGAGAGAGGAGCCGGACTGCAGGAGTTGGGAGTAGGCAGACCCTCCCCCCGGAGGCAATCGCCATCCTTCTCCATGCCCCTGGTGGCAATGGCGGGTGTGAAGGGGGGCCTCCCACTCACCCCGCCCTACCTGCTCCTCTTGGGAGCCCAACTGGGGCCCAACGGGACCCCAATGGGGCAGAGGGACTCCCCCTATGAGGGAGTGAGGGGGCCTAGCCCACCCAGCCAGCCCCGTAGGTCCTTCGCCTCTCTTTATTTTAGGAGACCGCATGGCCAAAGTGCGTGTGTTTTAAACCAATTTCGTGTGCGTGCAAGTGTGGTGTTTTTTTTTTGTGGGGGGGGGGTGGGTGTACTAAGCACAGGCGTACCTTGCATAGCACACCCACCGGGAGCCGGGCTGAGACCACCAAACTCAATTCACATGTAGCCGAGACCGGGATCCGAACCCTTGTCTGCAGAAGTGAATGGCTTGTCAGCGCAGTGCCAATCGCGTTGAGCCACCACAGCTCCCTATGCTTTTGGTTTTACTGCTTTCATGATTAGAAGTTGTGATGGACTGTTTACACAATCTAAATTTCAGATGGGATAAAAACCAATGGCATTTTCAGTCGGATTTACGTTCAAGCTGTCTTGTATACACACCAAATTCTGACCGTCCACAACAAGGTGACGTAAAACACTACGACGAGCCGAGAAAAATTAAGTTCAATGCTTCCGAGCATGCATTGACTTGGTTCTGAGCATTCATGTTTTTTTTCTCCGTCGGAGTTTCATACAGACGATCAGAATTTCCGAAAGGATTTTTTTCCTTTGGAAAAAAAATAAAACATGTTCTATTTCTAAACTCTGATGGAAAAAAGTCAGATGGGGCCCACACACGGTCGGAATATTCGATTAAAAACTTCCGTCAGACCTTTTTCATCGGAAATTCCGATCGTGTGTACAAGGCATAAGAGTTGATATACTTAAATGAGAGTTCAACCCACAATTTCACTTTTTAAATATAAATACCCCTGTAATACACAAGCTTAAGGTTTGTTTTGTTAGGTTGTTACTAGTTTATAATCTTGAAATAGACTGTGGCCATCTTAAGTGCGGGCATCATGAAGCCAAACTGTATGACTTCCTGGATTTCAGCTTTGCATATCTCGCACATGCTCAGTGCTGCACAAGCAATGTAATAGATTTCAGTCAGGTTTGCAAGGACTACTGGGAAACATGATGCCTGTCCCAGAAACCCTTGCAAATAGCCCTGTGACTTAATAGCCTAGGCTAATAAGGAGGAAGTAATGAAGGACTACAAAATAAAGGTATTTACAAGCAACAAAATAAATAAAAATTGTCCATTCTGAACACTTTGAGATTAGGGCATGCAGCACAGACAAACATAAAAAAATGGGTGGAACTCCACTTTAAGATGCAAAGAGAACACTTTCTTTCTCCTGGTGTAGACTAAGCTTATTGCAGTGAGTGGATCAATACCTACAATGACATTTTTTTTTTGCTTTGCTTCATAGCACATCATACTAAAAGGAATTTAAGCTGAAGCATTTGTCCATGTTGATGCTGTTGCTTGAGTTGCTCCGTGTCTCCCCTTTGTGAGCCTCCACTGTTACAGACAGTACTGTAGCATACAAAGTTCACACCAATAACATTAAACACACATTGTGCTCATCTCTACACTATACACATATGTTGTGCTCTTTGTGGTTAATACGACACAAAGAGAAACATACTTGGTTAATAAGACACAAAGCAATGTAAATTGAGGCTTATCATTTCTGATTTTTATGACCACAGGATTGTGAAAGTATTGTTATTCTAAAACAGATCTGATAAACTTCCGCAGAGGATCAGCTTGTTTAGAAAGTTCCTAGCATTGCTGAATAATGGCATGTGCAATACAATAATCCAATGTTTACAATGTTCTAAACAGAGAAATAAAGTCAAGCACAAGCAGTTTTATCACATCCTGATATTTGTCCTTTCAGTCCTTGATAAAACCGATCTTCAAATCGGATGTTTATGCAAACAGAGAGAAATGGATTTAAAACGCCATCGAAAATTGATTTTAGCAGACTCAAGATGGCTTGTCTTTGTAAGATTTACTTAAAGATTGATTGGATGCATCAGTCCTGGCTTTAGCAGTCCTTGTGACATGAAATATTCTTGTTCTGCCTTTGTCGGACCTTTTGTGTAAAAGAAAAAAGGACAAGGCGATGATTGTTGCCCAATCAGGAGGATTTACAGAGCCAGAATGAGGAAATAAGTGTCGCCGAATCAGAAGGATTTACAGAGAGTGTACCTATAGTGCCCATAACAAGACTATAAAATCATGCCAATCCCTCCCGAGCAAGAACAAAAAAAGTGTTACAAGCCTACATTTCATAATATAATATTATAGAAGTTTTTGTTTAGTGAATACTTTGCTTACATATTTTAAAATGTTTTTTGTTTGTGTCGCCAGCAGCCTGGGTCCCCCCTCCCCTTTCCCCCTTTCCACCTCCCTGGTCTATACTGTGGAATTGTTATGCATTTGTAATTTTGGAAGCATTGTAGCGTTACTTCTATGGTTTTAACATCTGTTATGTGCCTTTTCCATAAGTGTACTTATTTTGTCATATTACGTGTTTTGCATTTATTCTATGTTTGTATTCTTGAAAAATGTAATAAAGATATATATTATAAAAAAATATTTTATATTTTTGAAAGTTTTGGAAAGTATCACAGACACCTCATTTGATCCCTCACCAACACTAAGGCCTCGTACACACGACCGAGGAACTCGTCGGAAAAGACACATCGTTTTCCTCGACCAGTTCCTTGTTAGGCTTGTCGAGAAACTTGACAAGCTGTCTTTGCGTACACACAGTCAAGACCAAATCTCCTCGTTCTCAAACTTGGTGACTTCAACACATACAACAGCAGGGGAAGTTCGATTCCACTGGCACAACCCTTGGGGCTGCTTTTGCTAATCTCATGTTACTGCGTGTTAGGTAAAAGTTTAGTAAGTTTGCACTTTTCAGTCTGTTACAGCGTGACAAATGTGCTATCTCCATTACAAATACTACTTTTACCAAAGGTGTGCGGGTTTCTAAGCATACACACCAACGTGTTTCTCGTTGGAAAACCAGCTCGACGAGGAACACGACGACTCCCGTCGAGGAAAAAGAGAACTTGCTCTCTTTTTTCCTCGTCGAATTCCTCGACAGTTAACTTGATGAAAAGCATACACACAACCGTTTTCCTCGGCAAAAAAGCTCTCCCACCAAGTTTCTTGATGGATTCTGTCGAGGAAACCGGACGTGTGTACGTGGCCTAAGGCCAAAAAACTGTATCCAAACACACTTACTGCTAAAAGCCGTTCAGTGTCCTAAACACAGCTAATGATAATCTCATATCACTTGATAGCAAGCAAATACATGACACATACAATGATGTCAATGTTTTAAAATAAGGGATATCTTATACTTGTTTTATACCATTACAGCCTCTAAGCTTCACGAAGAAACCCAAACTCAATTCTGGCACAATTTTTTAAAGTAGATCTTTAGTCACAACATGTATTCTGCTTTTAACATCAGCACGCTATTAGCAATCCACATGCAGGGGAAAAATAAGTGCCTAAAGTGATTGTAAAGGCTTGTTTTTTATTTTTAAATAACAAACATATCATACTTACCGATACCTCCACTGTGCAGCTTGTTTTGCACCTCCTCTTCTGGGGTCCCTTGGCGGTTCTAGTGGCTCCTCCCCGCATTAGATAACCCTCTCTGGGAAGCCCTCTCCTGAGGGGGTTACCTTGTAGGCGAGCTCTTGTGTCATATACTTTGCATCCATAGATGCAGAGTGTATGACTCGGCCCCTCCCTCGGTGCCTCTCATGGCTCCTACCTGCATCAGGTAACCCCCTGGGAGAAGCACTCTCCCGGGTGGGTTACCCTGCAGGTGTTATCCCGAGTCCAGCATTTGCATTCATAGACATGAATGCCGATCTCGGCCCCACCCGGTGCCTGCATCATTGGATTTCATTGACAGCAGCAGGAGCCAATAGGTACACTGCTATCAAGCTATCCAATCTAGAGTCGAGAACCCCGGGGCAGAGGAAGAGCGTGTCTTCCCTGCCTGGTGAAATTCCAGGGCTCAGGTAAGTAAAACTAGGGGGCCGGTCACTGCCAGGTGTTTTTTTATCTTAATGCATAAGATGCATTAAGGTGAAAAAACACTAGGGTTTACAACCCCTTTAAGGTAAAACATTACTTTTCATCTTGCTAATGCTTGCTATCTTCTGCCCATCCCTTTTACCAACTTCCTGGAAGTTTCGTAGTGCCTTTTTCTGGTCACTTTGTGGTAGTTGCCAAACTTCTGCTCAGAGCATAAAATCCTGCTATCTCCTGCCAAAAGAATAGATTTTTCAATGTCATCTATGGTCAGAAAAAAAATCATTCATATCATTAGAAATTCAGTGAATTTGTTATAGTCTATGTCAATGAAATTGAATGCTCTATAAGTGGATAAACACATCAATGTATCCCCTGGGGCCTTTCTTTAATAAGGTGAATCAAAATTGTCATGGCTATTAAATATAAACAGCTGTTTTACCCATTTCAGAATGCCTGCTCTTGAACCACATGAAATGGCAAAGTAGCCACACACCAATAACATGTAGGTAATAAAGGCTTTATTCTAGCAATAACTACAGCCATAGTACCCACTGTGGTCTTATGAAATAGCCTGATGTGATGAACCGCATCAGAATTGGTGGTCTTTTTTGTACAGCAAACATTGTTTGTCAATGAATAATGACATAAAATATCCAAATTGATCACTACTAAAACTAAGCATATTTCCAGGGACAGTTCTTCAACGCTTGTGAATTGCTAGAAATCTTATTTTGATGCATCAAATCCCACCTTCACCTCTTAACCAATCACCCTCCTCACTTTACATTACCTTTTGATTCATCAAATCCCACCTTCATCTCTTAACCAATCACCCTCCCCACTTTACTTTACGTTTTGATGAATCAAATCCCACCTTCACCTCTTAACCAATCACACTCCCCACTTTACATTACCTTTTGATGGATCAAATGCCACCTTCACCTCTTAACCAATCACCCTCCCCACTTTACTTTACCTTTTGATGCATTAAATCCCACCTTCACCTCTTAACCAATCACCCTCCCCACTTTACATTACCTTTTGATGGATCAAATCCCACTTTTACCTCTTAACCAATCACCCTCCCCACTTTACTTTACCTTTTGATGCATCAAATCCCACCTTCATCTCTTAACCCATCACCCTCTCCACTTTACTTCCCCTATACATATATTCTAAACATTTGAATTACCCTAAGGCCTCGTACACACGATCGGACATATCCGATGAAAACGGTCCGCGGACCATTTCCATCGGATATGTCCGATCGGGAGTTTGATCCGATGGCGTGTACACACCATCGGATCAAATTCCCCGCCGCCGGACGGCGCGGTGACGCGGTGGTGACGTTGACGCCGCCACGTCACCGCCACGTCACCGCACCAGGAAGTTAAACACTTCCGCGCATGCGCCGAATCCATTTGGCGGCGGCGCGGCGGCGGTGGGGGACGACATGTCTGCTGGTAAGTGTACTAACCAGCAGACATGTCGGGCGGACAGATTCCACCGGATAGATTTCAAAGCTTGCTGTCCGCTAGCCCATACACACGAGCGGAGATGTCTGCTGAAACGGTCCATCGGACCGTTTTCAGCGGACATATCCCCTCGTGTGTACGAGGCCTAACTTCTATACCTCCCAACATTATAACAGAGGCAAAATCTCCTAATATACAAGTAACTTTAAAGATTTCCAAAAAAAAATAATAATAATAGACAAAATAAGATATTCTTAAGATCAATGTCCCAATGAAGTACACAGCACTATGAGAAATCAGGATTATTACATCAAGATGACACAATACACGCATAAGGTTGTGCACCATGCTATGTCTGTATATATTAGGCAATCTCATTCCTCTTGCTGGCTAGAAATCGGTGAGTGTGGGCCAGAGACCTGTGCTATTCACATTACTAATTCTAATAGCTGAGGTTGCCCTTTTGTGCTCCTGTGATACTTCCATGTATTCTATAGAACATCTACTCTTGTCTTTTGATTAGCAGAGCCCTGCTTCTGTCTTTGGAAGATTGCTGACTTCTCAGGGCTACATACTGCTAAAAAGTAACAAGAGAAGAACACCTCTATATTGCTCATAGGTTTTTAAAGGTTCTTTCTCTGAACAGGGGAGCAATATAGGACAAAATAGGAAGAGGATTCACTAATTACACAGAAGCTATTCAGATCAGCAGAAAGTAGTAAAACATGGACTTGCAAGAGCATTAAGATGGATGTCATTTATACCTCCACAAGATGGCACCATAGATATGAGCCTTGCCTGTACAGTCTCTGGGCATATGTCCATGGGTACCTTAGGTTGCCTATGTAGTATGGCAGTAAATTCTCAGAATAATTTAAAATGTAGTTCTTCACTTTATTATAAATACATACCAACATGGCCAGATGTATTTATAGCTGATCCTTTCTGGAATACTGCTGGAGCCCTCTACCGTCTCCACACATCTTATGCATTTTTTTTTGTGGATAATAACACCCAGAAGTGAAGGATAACAGAGACTCATAGAGATATTCAAAATAGGGATGTTTCAGCACACTACTAGTCATAAAAGTGAGTATCCCTCTCTTTTTCTTTTGAAGGGTGCTCTCAGATTTTATGAATTCAACAGGCACAAAGTACAGAGATGACTTCAGAGTAATGATGTCTCTATCACTGGACACACCGGGAGTCTCTGAATGTTGTTCTTCTAATTGTGGAAGCTCCCAATGACCTTTTCTCATAGCCATCACTGGAGGCTTGCTCAAACATAGACAACTGGATGTAATTTATCAAATTGATTGAAATTTGATTTTCCTCTGCTGTCGCTATGACACATAAGATTTATCGCTGCCTTGCAAAATAAACAGTTTTAATATGATTGGTTGCTCTGGAGACATATCTACAGTTTTTGTTTTAGATACTACAAATAAGGCTCGTTGTATAGAAGGTCCAGTTCACCTTCTTTAGATAATTAGGCCATGGTTTAACCTTAGAAAACATTTCTGAAAAAGATGCAATCAGAACTCCTGATCTACATGCTTGCTTCAGATCAGTGACTCATAAACCCAACTGTATTTGTTTGACAACTGGGCCACTAGCATTTTCAAGACCAGCACTTTAAATCTTCCATGGTGGGCATATCACTGTATACATGCTGTAAAAAAAAAAAACAGCATCAAACATTGATCATTTTAAGGAGGCAGTCTACTTAACAAAATGCATTTTAGGACTTGTTTGTTCAATAGGTAGATAACACAGACTTTGTCCAATGCAGGTGTAAAGAACCTTGCTGCCCATGAGGCCAATTGAGGCAACCACCATAGGCAGCATTTATGGAGACACGGTGGTAGAGCAGCACTGAGGACAGAGTGTGTACACTGGACACTACATGCTCAGTTCAAGTTCAGTACCTCCTGGGCTGGACAGCGTCATTGTTTGTTATGGCGTAGGTGCCCGCACTCCATTACTAGTGCATGTTCAGCACCCCCCTAAGCCATACAGCATCATAGGCTGTTATGGTGCAAGCAACCACACCAAACAATGATGTTGTGCAGTCTTGTCACCTGCATCCCAACAGCCAATGATGCTGTTCAGCCCTGCCCCTAGTGTCCTAACAACTATAGATTCTGTGCATTATAATGACAGGTGTGTGTGTGTGGGGGCATGCAAAAATGTCCAGGTGGCACCCGTCTTAATCATGGTCCTGTGGGGGTATGTATTACAGGTTACAGCAAAAGTTCTCCCTCCAGGCTATTCTGGATGTCTTTAGTCCGTTAGTCTTCTCAGAGTCACCTGATCTTTTTTAAATCACCTGACCTCTTGGAAAACCTGGCCATGAAGGACCACAGTCTGAGCACCAAGTATCTCCCATCACAGGCTAAACTTATGGATTTCAGGAAGTTTTCTCTCAGAATGAACACTGTGATGGCAAGAAGATACCTATACTTTGAAAGACATTACAAATGTAACTGAATGAGCAAGTGCGGCACTTTACCTTTCTGCTCGGCTCAGTGTTACCATAAATCTGCCTATGAATAAAACCTCTTTGCCAGGCATTGAATGAAGGTTACTTGTCCCTGTGTATTTCTGGGAATTTACATCCGGCTGGTCCCATACATGATAATTGATTGTATGCTGTGTATGTGCTTTTCCAAACTGATGAGAATCATCATATATTAATTACACATTTATTTTACAGAAAAGCCAAAGCATTTTCCTGACAATCTCCTTAAATTAGCTAAAATTGATTTTACCATCTAGCGGGTTCCTTAGGAATGTACTGTAAAATTCTACCTATAGCCATTGCATCTTCCCTGTCCGTTTTGGATACTTGTTAATGTAGCAGATTTGTGGTACTTTATATATATATATATATATATATATATATATATATATAAAATTTAAATAATAGACTAAGTGAACCTGTCACCAAATGTAAGTATTCTTACTGACAGCATGTATTAAATGCTTTCTGTATATGCTTACTGGCCACCTGCATTATGTAATCGTAAAAAAAGAAAAAAAATCAAAATCCACCATGGCTTAATGTTTAGCATTTCTGCCTTGTGATACTAGAGTCCTTGGTTAAAAACATATTTGGCACACTATCGGCATGGAGCTTGCATGTTCTCCCTGTACTGTATTTGCATGAGTTTCCTCTAGGTGCTTCATTTTCCTCCTACACATGCTTGTAGGTTAATTGTCTGTCCCAATTTGGCCCTAGCACTGTATGTGTGCACCTGTACGTATGCATTTGAGATAAAGATATATTAATACCTGTAATATATAAGAAAAAGAAATAAAGCAATTCTGGGGCAAATCATCCCAGAGGATTTAATGATCAAATAAGCAAATATATTATAAAGCACCTTCGGTAACGCAAATAGAGTATAATTTAATATGAAGTTCCCTGCCAGGCTCACAGAAGGTATTGTCACTGTGTCACAAGTGTATACTTTATATAAATACCAGCTCAGTTCACATTACTCTTGACTAGTGTTGAGCAGAATATGCCATATTCGATTTCGCGATATATCTCGAATATATAGTCGAATATTCAAGATATATTCGCTAAATACGAATATTCGTGATATTTTTTGGAAATGAAATTATTGCGAATTTTCGCTATTGCGAATGCGAATGCGAATGCGAATTGCGAATGCGAAATTTCGAGAAATGCGGAATGGAGCACTCTGATTGGCTCAGAATATTTGTGATATTTTACAATACAAAATAATTGCAAATATTCGAGAAATGCGGAAGGAGCACTCTGATTGGCTCAGAATATTTGTGATATATTACAATACACAATAATTGCGAATATTCGGCAAATGCGGAAGGAGCACTCTGATTGGCTCAGAATATTTGTGATATATTACAATACACAATAATTGCGAATATTCGGCAAATGCGGAAGGAGCACTCTGATTGGCTCAGAATATTCGTGATATATTACAATACACAATAATTGCGAATATTCGAGAAATGCGGAATGGAGCACTCTGATTGGCTCAGAATATTTGTGATATATTACAATATAAAATAATTGCGAATATTCGAGAAATGCGGAATGGAGCACTCTGATTGGCTCAGAATATTCGTGATATATTACAATACAAAATAATTGCGAAATTTCGAGAAATGCGGAATGGAGCACTCTGATTGGCTCAGAATATTCGTGATATATTACAATATAAAATAATCGCGCGATATCGCTATTGCCGAAATAATCGCATTGCGATTTTTCGGCAATATAAAATGAGCGCTGCAGCTACTCGGCCCAAGGTCTCTAATCATACCAGCAATGCTTTTAGACGTCGATGGGGATCTCTAGGATGTGATCTGTTCTAAAAAAAAAATTGAAAACATTCGAATATTCGAAATAGCGAATATTCGCCGCGATATTCGTGTTATTCGCGAATACTCGAATATGCAATATTCGTAGCGAATATTCGCAATGCGAATATTCGTGAGCAACACTACTCTTGACACTCCCTTAGTCTCTCCAGCTCTGAATGAATAGTGCCACAGTACCTTCATCAAATTTGCCTCATGATCCCATATTTAACTCCTAAGGTGTCAAAACATGTTCTGCAGTCCTTTCACCCAGATGAGTGATCATACATCCTCGTCTCAGCAGACAGATTCGATCGTGTGTACGGGCGAGCCGACGGATTTGGCCAGCAGACAGATTTTAAAGCCTGCTTTAAAATCTGTCTGCTGGGTACCCGTCGGACCGATATGTTTGCTGGTTAGTACGCTAACCAGCAGACATACAGTATCTGTGTTTTACTTCCTAGTGCGGTAAAGTGGCGGTGTCAACGTCACCGCCACGTCACCGCGATGTCTGCCCGAGGGGATTTTGGTTTGATCGTGTGTACAGCGATCAAACCAAAACAGCCAGCAGACAAATCTGATCAAATCGGTCTGTCCGACCGATTTGAGCAGATTCATTTGCTCGTGTGTACAGGGCCTAAGGGAGTGGCGAGGGCCAAGAAAGCTGGGCTGGTATTCATCTCTGTGCTGAATACACACAAATCTATCTCTCTACTTCTCACCTCACTCCTTCAGTCTCCTCTTGCATTACTAACTTACTAACTTACATATCAGCATGAATGTCACACCAATTCCTCTTTCTAAAACTGAGCTCAATATTTTTCTTCTGGCCCGTGCCCCCTCTCCTAACTTCTCCATCAAGATAAATGATACAACCACCCGTTCCTCCCCTCATGCCAGGGTACTAGGTGTAATCCTAGACTCTGACCTGTCCTTTCAGCCCCAAATCCAATCACTGTCCAAATCTTGCAGACTTCACTTCCAAAGCATCTCCAAATAAGCCCCTTCCTACCCATTGAAACCCACTAAGCAACCTATTCACTCCCTTGTTATCTCTCCCCTTTGACTATTGTAACTCCCTCCTTATTGGCCTATCTCTCCGCAAGCTAGCCTCTTTTCTAGTCTATCATGTATGCCGCTGCCAACTTGAGAACCAGCTCTCAAATTTTTGTTGTCGGAAATTCCGACAGCAAATGTCTGATGGAGCCTACACACAGTTGGAATTTCCGACAACAAGCTTCCATCGAACATTTGTTGTCGGAAATTCTGAGCGTGTGTACGCGGCATTACAATAACATACAAAGACATTTACAACTCTGCCCTGAGCTACATCACCAATCTTATCTCCAAAATATCACCCAAACTGTCCTCTCCGTTCCACTCATGACCTCCTGCTCTCTAGTAGCTCCCTTGTCTCCTCCTCCCATGCTCATCTCCAGTACTTCTCCAGAGCCTCTCCCATACTCTGAAACTCACTACCCCAATAAGTCCCATTATCATCTACTCAATACTTTTTACGAGATCCCCCCTTGAAAACTCATCTCTTCAGGGAGGTCTATCCTATCTTCAGTTAACAACCAAATCTTTTACTTCCCTCATCAGTTCATCTCTCACAGTTACTACTTTGTTTTATCAGCTCCTCACTGTTAGATTGTAAGCTCACAGGAGCAGGGCCCTCCTAACCCTCTTGCATTGAATTGTGTTGTTGCTGTATTATCTCCCTTAATATTGTAAAGCACTTTATAAATCCTATATATTAAAAATGATAATAATTTTGCCTATCTATATTCAGAAATGTAGTCCATTTCTTTTTTCCTAACAATAAATACAGCTTCCAGACAAAAAGAATAGCATTATTTTTTCCTAACAATAAATACAGCTTCCAGACAAAAAGAATAGCGTTCTCATTAACAGTTGCACATTACAAACTAACAAAGCGATTCAAGTGAGTTCTAATAATGTCACTATGAACACATTGCACTAGATGTTTGGAATGTTTCCTTATAACAGGTTTGCTTAGTTAAAATAACACATAACTGTTAAACAGTTGCCTAATGATTTCTTTATCTGTTTAGCCTGAACTACTTTGATCTGGTCTGGTATTAGCAAGCCGCATGGTGCTAGCCAAATGGGCATCTGGATCATACCGATTAGTCAGATGTGAATCATTTGGCATTGGCCACGCTAGTTTCAGTGTTCGGTAGTTTCTGATGTTGCACAGGAGGCCAGTTCCTTGTCCCTGCTCCACTTGTGGCTCATCAAATTCTCTGGGCTATAAAATTCTCTTGTTGTCCAGCAAAGGGAGATAATTTAATTCTCCAATCTGATATGGTCTCTCTTAGAAAGCACTTTAATTCATCTTGGATCACTCATACACCATAGAGATGTAGCATTTAAATATCAAAGGCATTTTTTTATTGAAATAAAACCTGTAGTTTAGGCTTGATACAAGAAAAAACAAAAATCATTAAGTGCCTGTGCCCAGACAGCGCCATTTTAGACTTCAATAGCAGATTGTTCTGTGTATATAGAGCAGCTGTTCAGAAAATTGAAAAAAAAAACTTGTGCAATAAATATTATTGATTACATCCAGGACTGGATTGCCACAACTAAAGCCTATAGGCACATATTCTTTGCATCCCCCAACAATACCCCTCTATTAGGATTATCCCTCTACACTGAGGGGGATACAGTTGCAGTGAATATTTGGCAAATGTAACATTCATCCATTTGTAAATATGCACAATCTGGTGGCCAGATTACTGGGAGGGGCTGGGGAAGACACAGCTGTCATGTGCACTTTGGCACCAATGACAAAGTCAGAGGCAGGTGGAGTGTCCTATAGAACGGTTTTAGGAAATTTGGAGCTAAAGTGAGGAAAAGGACCTCCAAGGTGGCATTCTCAGAAATTCTACTGGTACATTGAGCCACATCAGAAAGACAGAGGGAGATTAGGGAAGTAAACACGTGGCTGAGGAGATGGTGTAGTAAGGAGCGGTTTGGGTTCCTGGAGGACTGGGCCGACTTCTCAGTCGATAACCCATACTATAGAAGGGATGGACTGCACCTAAATGAGGAGGGTGCAGATCAGCTGGCAATAAAGATGGCCAATAAGTTAGAGGGGTTTTTAAACTAGGTGATGGGGGAGGGTCCAGAGATAGAGTTGGTCAGCACGGATCATATTTTAGAGGGGGCACTAATGGTAGGGTAACCAAAGCACATAAACCCAAGGTAAGTATAGTAGCAGGTCCTAGTTGCAATCTCAGAACACCCAATAAGAGTATAGTATGTGACCGGTCTAAACTATTTGGCATGTTTACTAATGCCAAGAGCCTGGCGGACAAGATGGGAGAACTAGAGATACTGTTGTACGAAGAGGGATTTGGATTGTGTGGGAAATCCAGAGACCTGGTTCAACAGCTCTCATGATTGGCGTGCAAACATTCAAGGGTATACCCTTTAGCACAAGGATAGAGAGGGTAAAAAAGGGAGAGGGGTATGCCTATATATCAAGAATAATGTACAGGTGAATGTGAAAGATGACATCACTAAAGGAGCTAGGGAGGAGGTGGAATCCTTATGGGTAGAGCTCCAAAGGGATGAAGCTAAGGGTAAAATAATACTGGAAGTATGCTATAGGCTCCCTAACATGAGGCAGGAGAGAGGGACATATCTCTTATCACAATTTTGATTAGCAGCATGGATGGGAAGTGTTATCATAATGAGGGATTTTATTATCCAGACATAGACTGGGCTTAGGGAACCACACATTCATCTAAGGCTCACCAGTTCCTAAATGTCTTGCAGGACAATTTTATGGGTCAGATGGTAGACACACCAACTAGAAATAAAGTGTTACTGGATCTACTGATTTCAAACAATACAGACCTGATCATGGATGTGGAAATATGGGGCAATTTAGGTAACAGCGATCACAGGTCAATTGGCTTCAGTATAAATCACACAAATAGGAAACATAACGGGAATACAAAGACACTGATTTTCAACGAGAAACTTTGGAGGAGAGATGGGTTTGCTTTAAGAGCATATTAAATGAGGGCATTAGCCAATGCACCCCATTGGGTAATAAAAGAACAAGCAAAAGTCCTGGATGGCTTAACTCCAATGTAAAAATGCATATAAAAGCAAAAGAGAAGGCCTTCAAAAAATACGAGGTTGAGGGATCATGAACAGCATTCAGACTTTATACAGAATGCAACAAGAAATGTAAAGGTGCAATTAGGCCAGCTAAGATAGAACATGAAAGACCCATAGCGGAGGAGAGCAAAACAAAAAATCCCAAGAAATTCTTTAAGTATGTAAACAGTAAAAAAGGGAGGACAGACTATATTGGCCCCAAAAAAGACGATGAAGGACATCTGGTTACAAAGGATGGGGAGATGGGGAAGGTATTGAAATTCTTCTTCTTCTTATGCCGCGTACACACGATCAGTACAAACAGATGAAAACGGACTGAAGTTCAATTTCATCAGTCCAAACCGACCGTGTTTATGGCCCATCAGTCTTTTGTCCTTCAGTCCAAAGTTCTAAAACTTGCTTTAAAATCGGACTGATGGACGCCTGACCATCGGTCAAAACCGATGGTTAGTACGCAAAAGCATCGGTTGTGTTTTACGTCAACGCGTTCTGACACAATCGGTTTTTGAACTGATGGTGTGTACGCACATCAGACCTTTAGACCATCAGTCTGTGAACCGATGAAAATTAACTTCAGTCCGTTTTCATCGGTTTGGACTGATCGTGTGTACAAGGCCTCAGTCTTCACAAAGGAATCGTGGGGGCTTCAATAACCAAAACTGCAGTGTCTTTCCTCATGACACATCACAGGAAGCATCACCATGGTTAACAGAGGACAGAATTAAAATTAGACTTGGGAAACTTAACATTACTAAATTACTAAAAATGCTATTTTTTTTAGTAAGGACACACATGCACATGCTGATGCACATACTGACATATACACATACACACACACACGTAGGTCAGTGTATGTGTGTCAGGTAGGTCACACAGCCCCACTGCCCAGCCAAAAAACCCAGCACCACTTCACCCCCCCCCCCGGGCCGGCTTCGGACTGAAGCCCCTGGTCTTTTTGCCACCTAGCAACACCCCTGCCTGTTAGTAAGGAGAATGTATTAAACTGAGGAATGGATGGAAAGAAATACAATTCCTTCAATCTTAAAAACAACTCTCTTATATGTATTTCATCTATGTACCTATGTACAGTAGTTAGCCGTTTGTCTAGAGTTCAGTTTTATTTCTGCCTGCTATTTATGAATTGATCATTCATTGTAAACATGCCTAGAAGCCTTGGTTCTCTAAATGGTATTATTCTAGATTTCTACATATATATTTTCTACATATATATTCCTAGCTCCCCTTTCACAAGATTTTGAGCACACAAATTAAAATCTGAAAGGGCTGGCTATGTTGAAAGCAAATAGTAAGCATTAAGCACTCCGCTGATGTTGTATTCACATCGCAGGCTGACAAATTGCACGCTGTTGCATAAAACTGGTTAAGCTGTCCTCCGGTAACTTGTATGATCATGTCGCTAAGCTGTTTTAATCAATAAAGTTATCTGTCTTCTTATGGATCGCGTTTTAGTGGAAGTTTCCTGGCTTCAAGGTCATATCTTATATTGCCTTAAAGAAAAATTCAACATTTGTTAAAAATTCTCTAACATACATAATTGCCAAATAAACTGTTCTGTAATTTAACCACTTCAGCCCCAGAACAATTTATCCCCTTAATGACCAGGCCATTTTTTGCGATACAGCACTGCATCACTTTAATTGACAATTGCGTGGCCATGCGACGCTGTACCCAAACAAAATTGGCATCCTTTTTTCAAACAAATAGAGCTTTCTCTTGGTGGTATTTGAGCACAACCCCCCCCCAAAAAAAAAAACATTTAGGGGTTGTGCAAAAGTTGATTGGTTTGTGCAAAAGTTATTGCATCTACAAACTATGGGATAGATTTAGGGACTTTTATTTATTTTTTATTGTTTTTATTAGTAATGGCAGCGATTTGCAATTTTTAGCAGGACTGCGACTTTGCGGTGGACAAATCTGAACCCTAATGACACTTGGGGACCATTGACATTATTACATTGATCAGTGCTATAAGAATGCGCTGATCAATGTAAAAATTACACTGGTAGGAGGGAAGGGGTTGACACTAGGGGCGATCAAGAGGTTAAGTGTGTTCCCTTGTGTGTGTTCTAACTGTAGGGGGGCTGGGCTCACTCGGATATGACAGAGATCACTATTTCCAGTCACTGGGATCAGAAGATTTCTGACATGTCCCCTATCAGAACAGTTATCCGCTTGTTTACACTGGCAGATTCCCGTTCTGCCTCTGTACTAGGCAATCGCAGGTCGCTGCCGACATCGAGTCCACCCAACCCGTGGGCACGCTCCTGCAGCATGCAGCAAGGCAAGAGTGTGCCGACAGCAGCGGGAGCTCGCCTGCAAATGAACCTGTGAGAGCCGCCGTACAGGTACGGCGATATGCGCAGTGTTGCCAACCTGCTGCAGTATACATACATGAGCTGGTCAGCAAGTGGTTAAAGTACATCTAAACTGAAAAAAATAATGAAATAAATCACATTGCTGCTTACAGTTCTTTTGGTGGCTGCATTTGTTTTCTTTCATTGTAAATTTTTATCTATTTTAGGCCTCATACACACTGAACATTTTTGCAGCTGCTTCTAGGGGTGTCAGGCGCCGTACACACGGCCGAGGTTCTCGCTGAAAATCAGCGAGAACCTCGCTGGAATGCACATTCCAGCGAGGACCTCGGCCGTGTGTACGGTCTCAGAGAGCTTCCCGTCGGGAAGCCCGTCGAGCAGAAATAGAGAGCACGCTCTCTATTTCCTCGACGGCCCGCCTGGAAGAATGGCTGGTTGCCATTCCCGACGGGCGGGTCGCCGAATTCGACGGCCGGGAGAGAACCTCGACGGGCGGAACGATGTGTTCTGCCCGTCGAGGTTCTCTGCCGTGTGTACGGCGCCTCAGACATCTTTCTTCTTGTCTTTAAACTCTTTGCACATTAGCCTGTTTTGAGGCAGAATTTTTTTTTTTGTCAAACGGTTGTTAACAATGGAGCATTAATTCATTGTATTGACCAGAATAAATTGTTACTCTGGCCAATGAGATTAATTAACACCCAAGCACTTGGTACCTATAAACACGCCCAAATGCACCTTAATGTGTTACACACTTTTTCTGCCCAAAACATGTCTGCCAAGATGAAAAGCTTTTAATAGAGTTTCCACAACGTCTTGTGTGCATAAGGCCTTAGGGTGGATACGCTCAGTCATCCACTCTATCTATGGAAGAGCAACCAGGATATCAGCACTGTTAACTTGTGGAGAGGGTAGTTCTAGATAAAATAGTAGATTTGGATAAACTATGAAAAAACAATTACACTCTAACATTTTTAATTAGTTGCAGACACTTTTTTCTTTAGGGATAAAGATTCCATGTAAATAAATAAAAAAAGCTGACCTGTAAGTGCTCCTGTAAATGGTTTGACCCAACCCTCTAGGAAGATGAAAAATAACAGCTGGTAGAAAATGGGAGAAGATGCAGATGCCACCATGGAACATCAGACTGTTGAAGAGGTAAGTAATTGGGAATTTAGTTCCGCTTTAACGACTTTCTGACTGGCTAACATCGATATACGTCAGCAGAAAGGCACGGTCAGGCAAAAGAATTGTACCTGTATGTTGCTTTAAATCTGCCCCTGCCTTTATAGCACTGATCGCTTTATCAATGACAATGGTCCAAAAGTAGTGTCCGGTGTGTCCTCCGTAATAACTCAGTCACGATAAAAATCGCAGATCGCCGCCATTTCTAGTACACAAAAATAATATTAAAAATGCCATAAAACTATCCCCAAATTTTGGGTAAAAAAATCGCAATAAGCGTATATCGATTAGTTTGCACAAAGGTTATAGTTGTTGTGCAAACTAATCGATATACGCTTATTGCGTTTTTTTTTTACCAAAAATATGTAGAATACATATCGGCCTAAACTGAGAAAAAAATAGCCACGGATTACTGTATAAATGTCATTAGCAGGGAAGGGGGGTAATACTATAGGCGATAAATGAGTTAAATGGGTTCCCTCAGTGTGTTCTAACTGTAGGGGATGGGATTGCCTGGGGGAGGAGACCGATCATTGTTCCTATATAACTAGAACACACAATCTGTCTCCTCTCCCCTGCCAGAACGGGGATGTGTGTGTTTAAACACACACACATCCCCATTCTGGCTCTGTCAGGCGCGATCGCAGGTGCCCAGCAGACATTGTGGCCGCCGGGCACGTGCATCAACTCCTCAGTGACAAGGTGGGAGGGCGTGCGCACGCCCAATACCCCTTAAAGCAGTCAGCACACAGATGCGCAGGGTAGCTATTCTGCCGCTGTCAACGGGGGGTTAACGGCAAGAGGTTAATAATTTATATCCTAATATAGTTGAATATCTAGTGATCCTTTCCATAGTGATGTTGCAGCACTATCACCTTATTAGCATAATGCCTTTTTTCTTATTCGTTCATGGTGGGATGCTTGTTTATTCCCTGCAATATTTTGCTTACGGTCAGATCACAGGGAAAAAAGGACTGCGGCACGCCTTCATGCGCAACTTTGTAGCTCTAGCTTTCAGAAACAAGTGCTTGAAATGAGGGTCTCTATCCCATAGATTTCAGTGGGATTGCTTGAGGGTTTACTTTGAGCCATTGGTCTCTCCACATAACATGAATGATTCTGTCTACGTTTTAAAATATCCTTCATCTCGTAGTACTTACAGTAGGATCCAGTTTCCTATAAAAGGAAAGAGAAAGCTGTGTTCTGTACTGAAGAATTTTGCCAATGCAGATATTTTTTACTGATAGAAGCGCAGCTCAATGAATTAATCTCTTGTTTTTAGGTTTTGATCTTTTATTTGCCAGCAAAGAACCCTAGAAGCATTCATTTTCATGCTTACTTGAATACTTTGTGCTTGTGGCAAACTTGACCCCACTCAGTTAAATCATGCACACTATTCACATCATGTTAATGGCTGAAACGAGTTTTGTGAAACGGCAAGGTAACAGAAACTGGAGAATTATCTGAGGGGGATTTTGAATTGACCTAATTTAACTGTCTGAAAAAAAAAAAAAAAAAAGATTTCCATATGTGTATAGTTCAATATAGCATAGTAAGGTCTCTGAAATAAATATTTCATATGCGTTTGTATGTATGTATGTGTATACAGTGTATGTGTGTGTGTGTGTATATATATATATATATATATATATATATATATATATATATACACAAATATATATACTGTATATACACAGTGGAACCTCGGGTTACGAGCATAATCTGTTCTATAAATTCGTAATCCAAAATTCTCACATATCAAAGTGATTTTCCCAATTGAAGTCAATGGAAACAAAAATAATTTGTTCCGCATTGACTTCAATGGCATGCAATACCGCATGCAGCCAGAGTTGGGGGGGCATCGGAGAGCCTCGGAAACGTCCGGAAAGGCCCGAGGACACCTCGTCTGACCTCAGCAAACCTCGGAAAGACGTTCCTGAGGTTTACCGAGTTCAGCCGAGCTGTCTTCGGGCCTTTCCTTCCACTTCCAGCGCCCTCCACCTCAGGTCAAATGTGGTACTGCACATCACCACCCCCCCCCCCCAAAGTGTACCTTACCTGCTTGTGCACATTGACTAAAGAAATCAGTGTGCAGCAAAAATATATGTCTTTTCATTACATCCCCCCAACAGAAAAGGAGTGCTACATTCTATGAGAGACCAGTGATCTTTCCATATCGGTCTCAGCAAATGCTCAGCAAATCTAGTGTCATGAGCCAGCCCTGTGTTCTAAAAAAAATAATTATAGAGGAAGAACCACCATAGAGAATAAAAAATTATTAGTTTGACATTGCCAACATCACAAAATTTATGTTTGTAAAAAAAAACAAAGGAAAAGTACCCCCCGAAACAGTGGGACTTTATGGGCGAACTATTGTACACAACGTAGCGTAAAAACATAGAATTTATTAGTATTCAAGGATTAAAAAACATTATAGTGGTGTAACACATCACCATATTGTACAGTACAGCATATAAGTAGAATACCATGCTCAGAGCGAGCTACATGAATTTAAATTTGAAAAAAACATTTCTCCTAACCCGAAGTGTTTCGGGAAATTGAACATGTATCCCTTCTTCAGGGTCTTGGAGGAGATGGTATAGAGATACTCTGGAAGAAAACAAAATATATCGTTTCAAAAATTAGAACAAAGCTGTGTCAACATATGGAAAATAATCACCATACCAAAATTCAGTTGGATGAAAGGGAAGAAAACTTCCTATTGCACATTCACAGCGAAGGTGGAAAACCCCTCAAGGCACGACAGGCCCTCACAAGGATTCCCAGGCGAAATACCCACTGCTAGCCCAAAGGAAACCCGATAGGTGTTAATAAAAAAAGTGAAAACTGAAAAATTGGCTTTTAAACTCGATCACACTGGCTTCTGCACTGCAGCTGGTATCCATCGGATTGCACTCTTGTTTTAAAACAAACTTTATTGAGATATCACACAGACATCTCACGACATGGCATTGGATTGCTTCTCACTGTGCTGCACTGAAAAATATTACTGCATGCAATACTTTTTTCAGCGCATCATGCCCTCATACCATCGCAACTCAGTGGTGGGAACTGGGCACACAGGAGGCATTTTAATTTGTTTGTGCAGTGGGACTGTGCTGGAAAATGCACCCAACGCAGTCCCACTGTTTCGGGTGTGAACCAGACCTTACGGTCATTCCCCACCGCCTTCCAGACATAAAGAGAAAGTTGTATACTTGAGCTATGTATATCTTCATTTAGTTTTGTGTTGGATCCACGCGCCTCAATGGGCCACATGTCCGGAATATTTGCAAAAGAAATCCATGCGTTAATCGCTTATAATAGAGCTTGTTCTAATCAAACACATTGGACAGTCACACATTTTATCATATGTAGAGATTCACGCTAGATTCTTTTTTTTTTTTTTAAATAAAGGAGGTAAGGTCAACCTTTTCAACCAAATATTCAGATCCCAAAAACACACACACTTTTTCTATTTGTTTCCATACAATGGCTTTCTAGTCATTAGTCTTCAGTTAGTCTTTTCAGACAATTCTGACAAGACGGAGTGCTTGTCAGTTACAATTTCAGCATTGCTCTTCATTGAAGCCCTTTAGCCTTCTAACAAATGACACCATGACATTAAGCCATGCTATGTGTCTGCTCTTACACATGAATAGGAAGGAGAACTGAATTCCTTTGCTAAACTATTAGTGAATGCTCCAATGCCTTTCATGAGCTCTAACTGAAGTCTTGAATTTTTGTTGTGATAATCGTTGTGGCATTTCATATAACTGCAGACAATTTGAACTGCGGCATCATTTGTGTACCTGCTACATTGAAGCCACTAGCAAAATTGACCAAGCAGTTAGCCATTATAAAACTGACAGAGAGACAGCCAATTAACATAAACATCTGGTGTGCAAGTAGGCCCTTTTCCAAATGTTATTAGTGCAGATGTACAGCTATGTTTATGCGTGCATGCATGTTTGCTGCTTGTTTTTAATGGGATTAAATACCTCCCCACCGCCCCTTGCAAGTATTCACAGACACATGTTTGCATTATGGTTATAGAGTTAGACCGCACATAAATGGACTGACTTCTTGCTGAATTTAATGGGAAGTGGCAAGTTATCAATTCTTACACTGGACTCCATGCATCTTGAAGGGACTTCTCACTTATTAGGTAATTTATTTCTATTTAGTTGCACAAAAGACTTGTTTGCAGCACGTCTGACAATCCCTCTTTACAATGATGGACAGCATTATGTCATATGAGCATTTATTATTACTTGCTTGTTCGACGCCACATTAGCTCTCCTTATGGGACACTCGTTGGTATTTTGTGCATTCTCGATTACAATTGTGCCATCTGTTTTTTGTTTTTTTCATAAGTAATACACCGGGGAACTACAGTCTATGATTCCTGCAAGCATAGCTAGATATTTTTTCTGCTCTCTACCATTAACCATTGTGCCACAGCTGGGCCCACGGTGGTAACAGTAGCACCATCAGACAGTGTTGCCAACCTACAGTACCAGATTGAAATTTACTGGCACAACACCCAAAATGTACTGGCGCATCCACGTTTTTACTGGCATTTGACAAAAGTTACTAAATTGCATTTTTAGGTGCACATTTCAGTATTTAGGCTACAAACAAGTATGGAAGGCAAATAGCAATGTGATTTAAATGGGTTGCAAAGGTACAATTTTTTTTTCCTGAATAGCTTCCTTTACCTCAGTGCAGTCCTCCTGTACTTACCTCATCCTTTGATTTTGCTTTTAAATGTCCTTATTTCTTGTGAGAAATCCTCACTTACTGTTCTTCTGTCTGTAACTCCACACAGTAATGCAAGGCTTTCTCCCTGGTGTGGAGTGTCGTGCTTAGACACCGTTTCGTCTCGTTCCATAGGTTCGTAAAGATTCGTAATTTCGTAAAACTCAAGTATTCCTATTCGGACCCATTCATATTTCGTAAGACGCAAGTTTTCCTATTCGGACCTGTTCGTTTTTTCTTAACAGTTTTATTTTCAATTATACTGAATGATGCGTAATTCTGTCTAATATTATTTTCGTTGATTCGAAATTTGTAATTTTGTTAGATAATAATTTTCATTTAATGGATTTGTAATTTTGTACTTTCGTAAATACATAGCAACACTCGGCCAATTCAATATTAAGATATACTTTCTCTTAAGTCCCGTACAGACGGACGGACTTTTTGCCAACAAACGTCAAAATTTGCATTTTCCAAAAAATCCGACCGTGTGTACGCTCTTTCGGAAAAACTTTTTCGGTTTCAAAAGTCTGGCCAACTCCCTTCAGACAAAAATCCACAGAAAAGTTTGTTTGAAGTCCGATCGTATGTACGAGGCTTTACACTGTACAATGTGACTCGGCACAAAAGAGATTGGCTAAGATATTAAGTAATCACTCACTAACTACACTGCCCAGTGCCCATTCGAAAGAATGATACAAGTACACAAATTTACGAACAGACAAAGAAACGGTTTTACAAAACACACAGATGAAAATACGAACATACGAATGAAAATACAAACAAAGGATTTAAAATTACGGAATGCAAATCGTTCGTTATAGATGTAATTTTTGTTCTTTTGCTTTTTCGGTGTTTCGTATTTTAGTAAGATTGTCCAATCATACGTTCGTATTTTCACTTGTTCGTTATTTTGCTTATTCGTAATTCTGTAATTTTCGTATTTTGGGTCTTTCAGCTTTTCGGATGTTCGAATTGATACGAATGTACGAATACTAACAAATTCGTACGAAAATCTATTTGTTACTAATGGGAACGCGCATTTCTAGTCATGCTCGCCCCCTCCCTTGAGGGGGAGGGGGCGAGCAGGAGACAACCCCTTTAGGTAGGTAAAAAAAAACATATTTTTGTTATTTTCCATATAATAAGGGCAAATTTTTTAGTCACGTCACCCCCTGCCTCCATCCCCCTCTGCCACCAACACCCCCTGCATTTACCCCCCTCTGCTGTGCCACAATCTCCCTCTGCCTCCAATCTCGCTCTGCCTCAAATCTTCCTCTGCCTTTAATCTCCCTCTGCCTCCAATCACCTCCTGCCTCCATCTTCCCCTGCCTCCATCCCCCTCTGCGATGCCTCCGCAGCCACCATCTCCCCCTGCCTCCAATCTCCATGCACAGTTCCAAGCCGAACCGATCTCGGCTTTTTTTACTGGCACATTTCCCACAATGACGGACATTTATGAACGGGGAAAAAACGTGCCAGTTTTTACGAACTGTCCGTAAAAATAGGGACGGTTGGCAACCCTGCCATCAGAGATCCCTCCTACAACATTCCCAACGGCAATAGACTTAATTCACAAAGCACAATGATAAGAATCGTTAGTCTTAGCCATTTGATCATAAACTTTAGTTCCCTTTGGGCTTAGCTGAAAATAGTGGTCTCATTTTTGAAAATTGGAATCTTTATTCTGAAGTGTTAGCTTTGTGAATCAATTTCATTGTAACTTAACACATATTTAAACCCAAAAACAAAAATTCAGCTTATCCGTTTTTAAATGAGGTAACTGCAGTTGTAATCATTTCCAGGCCTTTTATAGTCAAGTGAATAACACACTTCCTGTCCTAGGGTGGCTATGGCTATGATCCTTTATCCCTTTCCCTAGGCTCAGTAAAGCAGGTCACATGCTTGTTGTAGCTTCTACAGTGATGCCCAGACCTGCTGGTAGGCGTATACAGTGCTGGGGGTACAACGTCATAAAAGTAAGTGACGTTGCTGCCAAGATTCTGCGTTTCCATAGCAATCCATAAAATGCCATTCAGCCTGGTGGCATAAGATCACTTCCCACATTCACAGTCGAGTGCAGTGACAGTGGGGCTTGCGTACTGACTACTAAAGTTACAGGCATGCTGCTCTCTGGCACAGCATCCCTGTATCTTTAGTGGAATGACCGGCAGCCATGCTTACCATGGTCAGTTTACTTGTAATATCAACCAGGTAAAACGAGACATTGGCAAGGAGACATTGGGGGTTATTTACTACAAGTGCAAACTACAAATGCAAAGTGCACTTGAAATTGCACTGAAAATGCACTTGGAAGTGTGGTCACTGTAGATCTGAAATGATGGGAAGCTCTGCTGATTTTATTATCCAATCATGTGCAAGCTAAAATGCTGTGTTTTATTTTTTTCTTGCATGTCCCTCTCGGATCTACAGCGACTGCACTTCCAAGTGCACTTTCAGTGCATTTTCAAGTGCACTTTGTAAAGTTACATTTAAAACTTTTTTTTCTCCTGACTGTGGTGTATTCTTTTGTTAAAAAGCTTTTTAACAGTTTTATAGGTTAGCTATGGTATAAAGGGAGGGTCCCTTTACCTGCTTAAGTCATGGTCCTCCACTCTGTAGAATTACACTCACTCATTTTTCTAAGCTGTAGGAATAAATTAACAAATACCTTGCTAGCCTTCTGTTCTTTCTTCACCTAAAGAGATATTAGAGTTTCTGAAAGTAGGTTTAACTTGATAGAGATGGCTTTTTTTTTTTTACATTTCTGTGTTACTATGAAACAGAGAATCCTTAATTAACTTCCTGTGTTAGTATATCAAGTATTCCCCCACTAGCACAATAAAAGTTAGTAGCAAAAGTATGCCTATTCATTGAATGGTGGAGGTACAGAATGGAAATGACCCATTTGTCTTATGAAAAATCACAATGCATTATTTTGCTAAGAGATTCCGTATATGTGTTTCTTTTCTTTGAAGGCGATTGTTTTCAAATGACATGAACCTTGTATTGTTTGAATTGTTGAATTGTTTGTTTTGAATTGTTTTCTCAATTTTTCTTCTATTTTTGAGCTCAATGTACAGGATACCTGCGAAAATGCAGTGTGGTGGGGTAAAAAAAATTAAACACTACTAGCAGAGAAAAATATTAGTCCAGAGGTTGTGGTCTGCGTAGAGCGAATCAACATATGTAGACAGAGGGCATGCTTAGACTTTCTGACATCCGTGGGTTCTGGCCGTCTGAACACAATAGCCATCAATGGGTTATTTGTCCATTTATGTTGTTTATGCAAGGACGGGGTAATTTATTGATCTCTCTATGTGTCTGCCCAGCTTTATTTCAGCTTCAAACTGTCTCATCCCTGTTTCAAGATGCTATGGCAAAACCATCATCCCATATCTGAAATATGCTTCAAGATTGCAATCAGTATTTAGACCACTGACACTTAGACCCCTTTCACACTGGGGCCTCGGCCGCATTAGCGCTAAAGCACCGCTCATTTCAGCAGCGCTGTTTAAACTGCGCTTTTCGGCCGCTACCCAAAGAAGGGGTTAAAAGTGCTTCAATGGGCAGAGTGTTTTGGGAGCGCTAAGTACAGCACTCCCAAACCACTCCAAAGATGCTGGACTTTTCCTAACGTCTCACAAGCGTACCGCCCCAATGTGAAAAGTCACACTGAATTGAATGGGATGCAGTTTTCAGGCTCTTTACAGGTGTTATTTCTAGTGCTAAAATGGTGGAAAAGGGGTCTATGTATATATATAAAAAAAAACACTCACAGTCATTCAAAAAAGTCCCACATGATATCTGTAATGTTTAAGTGTGAAGTTTCAGTTTCTAATTGTTGCTATTTGTTGTCAAGGAGAGTGTAAGGGTCCTTTCACACGGAGCGGACCGTTTTTCGGTCCGCTCCGTGTATCCGTCAGCTCAGCGGGGGGGTCTCCGCTCAGCTGTCGGCGGACGGGGCGGTCCCCGCACACTGTGCAGGGACCGCCCTGTCTCTCCTCCGCTCTCCCCTATGGGGAGTCGGATGGAAACGGTCCGTTTGCATCCGATCCGTTTGGGCGGACGGAAGAAAAATAGGGCATTCTTCCGTCCGCAAAAACGGATGTGGATCTAGCGGACGTTAGCGGATGCATCATCCGCTAACGGATCCGCTCCCATAGGGAAGCATTGAGGTCCGTTACCGGATGTCCAAAAAACGGACGAACGGAACGGACCTGTGAAAGGACCCTAAAGCCTCATACACTCGACCGGTTTTCTCGGAAAAACCAGCAAGAAAACTGCTTCTTGCCTAGAAAATCGTTCGTGTGTACGAGGCTTTCAGGTTTCTCATCTGGCCAGAATCTCGATGAGAAAAAAAGAGAACCTGCTCTCTTTTTTCTTATCGAAATTCTTGTCTGCCTGTTTCCCGACGAGAAACCCGAGAGTGTGTATACTTAGCTGTCGCCGTGGAAACCCGCGCATGATCAAAATGACTTTGACGCATGCGTGGTAGATTCCATGGCATAGGTAGGGTGAAGCAAGAAGGCAGCCACAGCATCGAATGTGACGAGCGCATGTTCGTCGTACGCGATGATGTCACTGCGTTCATGCCTTTCAAGAGAACCGTGGTTCTTTTGAAAGGTCAGCGTGTACACTCGGGCGGCAAGAGATTCTTGGCAAGAATCTCGTCAAGGAAAACTACAGGTTTTTCCTGACGAGATTCTTGCCTGTGTGTACAGGGCGCTTTCCCGGCGCTTCGGTGGTGCTGCCCATTGATTTCAATGGGCAGGGGAGCTTTAGGACTGATGTATACAACTTTTTTTAGCGTCCTGCCAGCACACCTCTCTTGTGTGAAAGCACTCGGGCTTTCACACTGGAGTGACAATGAAACTATCCCATCAGAAGCTGTGACTATTACACACCAAAACTATCTCTATGAAAGAGCATTGGCATTGCATCAGATTCCTTTCGCTCCTTCAAATTGACTTAGGAACAATGTGTTAGCTGGTGCCTAAATATTTGATTTATGGTTTATGGGGTCTTTTCCCCTCAATCTTCCCATTCCACTCTTGTTTACATCCGTAATTTCCTGAAATGTCATGTCTGTAGTGTTTGAACTGCTGTTTGATTAGGCTTCTGGAGATGTATACGCTTTGCTATTTTTTTTTCCATTAAAGTGGATTGCCTTTTTTCATCTTTGTTCCTGTTATATTGTCTAACTGCCTGCAATTGTGTCCTCTCTAGTCCCTACTTTACCTGATGCTATGTGGTATAATTCCACTAAAGAATGTACTCCTTCTCGACTCCCTCTCGACAGAAGTTGCTTGTTTAATCAACTTCCGTCAAATGGACATGTTGGAAAATGTTCCATTGATCAGTGACTTAAGTCAATTAGCTGTAACCAGCAATTAGTGTCCTCTGACAGTGGCAGGTGTCTCTATAAGAATACAATGTCCTCACTGAGAGAAATTCCTCCATCCACCTAATTCACTCACTGGCTTTAACAAAAAAAAAAAACTAACAGTGTATGGCCAGCTTTAGGTCCTAGGCCCCGTACACACGACCGAGGAACTCGTCGTAAATGAAACATCGTTTTCCTCGACGAGTTCCTTGTCAGGCTTGTCAAGAATCTTGACAAGCTTTCTTTGCGTACACACTGTCAAGACCAAATCTTGTCGTTCTCAAACGCGGTGACGTACGAACTATAATTGGAAGTTTGATTCCACTGGCACCACCCTTCTGAGCATATGCGGGTTTCTAAGCATTCAGACGAACGTGTTTCTCGTCGAAAACCAGCCGACGAGGAACACGACAAGGAAATTGAGACTCCCGACGAGGAAAAAGAGAACTTGTTCTCTTTTTTTCTCATCGAGTTCAATGACAGTTTTCTCAATGAAAAACATACACACAACCGTTTTTCTCTGCAAAAAAGCTCTGCCACCAAGTTTCTTGATGGATTCTGTTGAGGAAAACGGTCGTACAAGGCCATATGGGTAAGAATTTGTATCGGTCTCGTTTTCACACTCAGGTTTATTTGTTAAAGTGAGTTGGGGTAATTTGGAACTAATAGAACCCTTGTTCATTTCAAACAAAATTAAAAAAGCTTCACTTTTACAAGTTTGGATGTTTGAAGTGAACACAGGTTTGTTTCTCTTTATCTCATATAACAATTTAGTAAATGAGACCTGTAGTGACGTTACACATGATCATCAAGCCAGATGGTAATGTGCAACTACCTTGCTACTAACACTTTTCTATGAATGCTAAGGCATAGAAATAAATTTCAGAGTTCGGAGAGCTCTGGCAGATCTGTACATTCTCCAGGGCATATGTTCTGAGAGAATGCATCTCTCCTCGGGGTATACTTGTCTAGTGAGGGGGCAATGAGAGACAGCTTCATTTGTGTGTAGTGTTTGGTATTATTTCTAATGTGTAGGCTTCAGACTCTAAACCTGAGTCTTAATCAGACAAATTTGCATTATTAATTAACGGGGCAGAAGTACCGTCTTTGTGTTACTAATGAAATCGCAGCATAACCCATTATTGTTTTAGAAAAATGGCAACTTTTTCTTTGAACAAATGTTACTAACAAATACAACTACAAATGATCTGAAAAAAAATGTTTCATTTTGAAGTAACAGTTGCTTTCTTATTTGTGTAATTTTTCTAATTGATGGCTTAGCCCTGATTCACACCGGTGCATTTTTTAAGTCAGTATGAATTCAAAGCAGCTTGCTGATATTTGTATGACTTCATTTAGCAGAAGTCAATGCAAGTCACACTGAAATCACACAGAAATAGTCCAGGATCCTTTTTCAAAGTCACTGCAGCTTTAAGTCGCAGCAATTTGAACATTGCTGCAAATGGGTGCGACTTGTCATGCGACTTTGAACTGTCAAGTCACGTGACAGGTCGCATTGGGTTGAACCAGGGCTTATTCAGATCTATCTCAGTTCGTAGGGAAAAAATATTTGTTGCACATATGACCTATATTTTATTCACATTCTATGACTATGTTTCACAAATGGACCTTAGGGTGTCAGTAACCTCCTTGAAAAATTAAAAGCTTCCTAATAATCCTGGTAATCCTTCTACTGTCTACATCAACATGGTTAGGAGTGGGTTGAACTGCAGGGGATAAAATGTATTTTCAAGGGCTCACCCCTTGTCCGTGCAGAGACTTGTCAGTCAAGCATATGATCCTCCCTGCAGGCTTAGCTGTCTAAAGTTTGGACGAAATGCTTGATTGATTAATATCGCCACTTGGCTCTGCATGGCTTGGGAAAAGAGACTGAAAAAAGCATGAGACACCTTTGTAAATTAGCCCTTCCCATGACCCAAGTAAAGGTGATAAAAATAAATAACTCATGTGATCTGGGATTACAGGTTAGGTAAGGTATAGAAACAAATAGATTGTGGCTTTAATTTTTTTTAAAACTAAGCTCCACTCAAAAGGGTAAGCTCCAGTTGTTTGCACCCTCCCCCATCCACTGCCACATTTGACACTTTTCGAGGGAGAGGAGGGAGCATGTATCTAGTTTTGACAGGTACCCACTCCCACTTCTGGGTAATGCTGGCCATACACTCCACGAAAAATCGTCCGAACGAACTTTCGAAAAACGAAAGTTCTTTCGCGAGTGCAAACGATAGTGCCATCATGTAATGGCCGATAAATCGTTCAGTGGACATTAAAAAAAAAAAAAAGTTCGTTTTTTTTACATATACCTAGTGCAGAAAGTTCAGACGGGAAACACATTAACCTTCCGATTTATCGTTCGTTCGTCAGAAAATTTCCAAACTTGTCCTTCGTTTTTTCGGCTCAAAAACGTCCAAACAATTTTCGATTTTGTGCCGATTAACTGGCCGAAAACGAAAGATCTTTCTTTACGACCGATTTTCGGCCGAATTTTCATGTAGTGTATGGCCAGCATAAGATCATTGTGGTGATCTCTGCGTATTTCCAGCCCCTCCTCCTTCCCCTCCGAGGCATCTGGGACACACACAGGTCCCAGAAGATAAAAGTTCACTTGTGTATGAAGCCTGATGGCATCTGAATATGTGAATTTGATTGATGAATTGGCTCAGGGTACCGAGATCACTGGATCCCTGGACAAGTAAGTGTCCTTATATTAAAAGTCAGCAGATACACAATTTTTTTTCCCAGACTGGAGCTCCTCTTTAAGTGATTTCGCAGTAAACTAATTGCTAATGGTGTGCCCTACCCTTGAGATGTGGGAACATTATCTGGCTTAACAACCACTTAAATGGGCCTATGACCACCAACAACTGCAACACCTCTTGTTCATGAAAAAAGCCTTAAAAAAATTGTGTATGTTCAGTGGCACATATTTGGATTTAAGCTAGCCATACACCAATGGAAAATTCCACCAGTCCGGTAAGAATTGGTTTACATTTTTACATATTTGTGCTGTCCTATGTTTGTTGTTAGAGGGAAATTTTTATGTTAGACACTGGAGGCAAGTTCAATTACTTACTTCAATGACTGCCTATCTGATTAACAACTGTTGAGATAAGATATCATCTGCAAAATTTCAAGTATTCAATGTGTTTGCAACCTAAGGCTTGCCATAGACAAAGCAAATTGTCTTCCTGCAGCCCGAGGTTGCAGGAAAGAAAATCGCTCAATTGCCCCATCCACACAGTCAGTGTTGACAGGAAATCCCTCCCATGGAGCCATTTTGTTCTAAGCCACTAGCAATAGTCGCATGAAGGAAAAAGGGTAGCCACTCCAGGTAAGAAGCCTTGATGATAATCCACCTCACAGAAACCACAGGTGCTGGCAAATGCATTCAGCAAGGCAGGAATAAGAAAGTATATTTCTGGACAGCCGCACTCTGAACAAACGTTGCCTTTATTAAAATAGGACAGCACTACAAGCCACAGCAAACCGGACAGCTGACGCATTTCACACTATTCATAGTGTTTAATCATAGCAATAATCGCATGTACAATCCCTCAGGCTGGGTGTATACACAAGTTGATCGATTAATTAGTACTGCCCATACATAGTTTGAATCTTGTCCGATTCCTGCTGAAGATTAGAACCGTCTATGGCCGGCTTAACAAGGATGATTTACTAAAGGTTTAAACTAAATGTGCACTTTGTGGATCTACTGTATTATCACTGCATTGCAATTAATAAAAAATATGTAAAATATTTTTTATTTTTTTTTTGCTTCCTTTGAACATGGTTTGGTATTTAATATAAACATTCACTTTGCTTTGGAAACAGTAATGCCGCATACACACGGTCATTTTTCGGCATGCAAGAAACAATGGGGTAGATTCAGATACACTTAATATTCCGCTGCGTAATCGAAATACTCTACGCTGCCGTATTTTACCAGGCTCTACACCGAATCCTGGTAGATTTTTGCCCGTACGCTACGGCGGCGTAGTCTATTTCTCGCCGCGTAATCGAAATACGCGATTAGGGGGCGTGAAGCATTTAAATTAAGCGCGTCCACGCGGCGATCGAACTGCGCATGCTCCGTTCAGAAATGTCCCGCTGTGCATTGTGCGAAATCACGTTGTTACGTCATTCGTTGTTTGAGTAGCGGCGTTTACGAACATTCCTATTCCCGGACGACTTACGTTAAAAACAATAAAAGACGTCGGAAAACGTAGAAATTCGACGCGGGAACGACGGCCATACTTAACATGGGCTGTCTAATATTAGAGCAGCAAAAATCTGGTATAGTTTTACGCAAATAAAAGATGACTAAAGGTGTCGTAAGAGATTGCGATTGAAGATCGTAATTTCGGGAATCGCCGGCAAAAGCTCATTTGCATACCCCGACGCCGAAAACAACGGGAAGTCCACCCAGTGGCCGCAATTTTATTGCAGCGTAGATTCCAAGGCGTACAAACACGTAATCCAGTCGAATTGAAGCCTGCATTCATGTTTTGAGGTTTTCGACTAGCTAGAAAACGCGCGTAATTTGAAATTACTCCAGTCTAACACCAGTTAGACAGGCGTAATGGCTCTCTGAATCTGGCCCAATGTTTCCAACTTCATCATTAAAACGACGTTGCCCACACACGTGCAACGGCACTATAAAGGGAAAGTTCCATTTCGGATGACGTCAACCGTTAGCTGATTTTGTGTTAGTAAAAGACGTTTCGTGCTTTTCTGTCTGTTACAGCGTGATGAATGTGCTTACTCCATTATGAATGGTAGTTTTACCAGAACGAGCGCTACCATCTCATAACTTGCTTCTGAGCATGCGCTGGTTTTTAACAACATTTTAGCCCACACACGATCATTTTTTACAACACGAAAAATGACATTGTTTAAAACAGCCCTCAAAATTTCCACTCGCCTACTAGCATTTGGCGAGTGGATTTAAGCTGGGGGCGAGTGATGACAGGGCTGCATGACCAATCTCCCTCCAATCTGTGCCTACACTGATGCCGCGTACACACGGTCTTTTTTTGTCTTGTAATGGGAGTTGCAGAGAAGACAGCAAGAGAATGGGGAAGAGACCCAGTTCTAGTGCCATGTCCCTCTGGTCTGCCCCCAGTGCCCTGTCCCTTTGGTCTGCCCCCAGTGCCCTGTCCCTCTGGTCTGCCCCCAGTGCCCTGCCCCAGTTTGTCAAAGTTGTTGTTGGTAATATTTAATTTTGTAACTTGATTCTGCATAAAACATTTAACATTGTCATTCCATGAGATAATCTACGAGGGCGTGTTTATGGGTGTAATTAGGCGCAGGGCAGTGTATGAATTAAGTGGGGCAACTGGTGGCGAGTAACTCTTGAGGCCTGGCTAGTAGCTCAGAAATGTTGAGCCCTGGTTTAAAACGTCATTAAAAAATGCAGCATGCTTGAATTTTTTTTTGGTCGTTTTTCAGAACCCGAAAAATCATGTGAAGCCCCCACACATGATCATTTTAAATGATATTTTTTTTTAAACGTAATTTTTTACATGCTGAAAAATTATCGTGTGTACACGGCATAAGGCTCAGTTCACACTGAAAGTCAAATCAACCCAGAGAGTAATGGAACACAACCATTTTGTAGTACTAAGAAATTAATTAGTAAGACCTGGTACTTTAATAATGAGCAGATATGGGTGCCCCATAGGCATATAGAATTAAAAACTGTAAATAGAAATAAGATTTTTAAAGATTAATGCATATTGACATGCATCAAACGTATTTTCTTGAAGCACTAAAAATACTACACTTTCCTTTTAATGCAGGCTATTTAATGAAATTATTGCTGAAAGTTTATAGTGTCTGAAGGTCCGCACAAAGTATTTTTTTTAACATTTGACTGATTATTCTATGCATTAGGGATAGTTGTGAAAGTTTGTTTATGTACAAAAAACAGGGGTTCGGGACTGTGTGTTTTTTTTTTTTTAAACTTAATCCACTTTTTTTTCTTTACAAAACCACCTAAAACAGTTCACATAAAGGAGAAGCCAACACTCTAGTTTCAGGCAAAACATATTGATTTATATAATTTCGGTAGCATTCATGTTCTATTTTATGCTAGGAATTTTCTCCTGATAAAAAAAAAATGAACAAAAATGTCTACCCTTCGGGATACTCTTCTATATTCCAGTCACCCAAATAATTAAATTTTTAACTGAAATAAATCAAAATGGCAAGATAGAAAATAGATCTCAAAACCATTACCACCGGAGGTGCTTTCTGTGCACTTAAGCACAGCCCTCCTTCATAGCAGAGGGGTTAATATAGTTTAGCTTGCATATTTAATAGAAAAAAAACATAAAGTATCTAAAAGCATACAATCTCTGAATGTTTTCTGCTTAAACTGACCCAGGGTGCAGGAAACTGTTAGTCAACAATCTCTAACAGAAGCGCGCTTATTACAGCAAGCACATTTCACTTGTATGCCTAGATCATTTCAGTGGGGAAGAACAATATCAAGTCTAACAAGGGCATTTTAAGTCTCACTCTAGTGTTCTGCTAATGCACAGAAAAATGAGGTGCAAAATTGCCCTGTTAATTAAGAATGAGGATACAGGCTCTTAACAATACATTTGCTATGAGTAATTTTGTAATTTTGTATTGGCTGGTTTGTATAAAACTTCTACCAATGCATTAGCAAATAATTTCTACCTCGGTTCCTGTGCCGATTAATAGGCTAGCAGAGCAGTGGGGAGTGAGTTGACCCTTTTAAGTCCTAATACATTTACTGTACAGGTCTTATTAAATAGGAGCAAAAAGCATATAGTTATATGATATGTAGGACATTGGGGCAGGGTATTAAAACTCTGAGAATCTTCATTTATTTTTCTAAGTCTTGTAAGCTTTTTTAACTTTTTCACATTTTTCTTTTTTTTCATCTTGCATTCCTTTAAAGTAAGGCCACTTTCACACTGGGGTTGGAGCCGCTGTGGTGGTTTAACGCCGCTAAAAATAGCGGCGATATACTGTCGGATTTGCCGCAGGATTCGGCCGCTAGCGGCAATACCGCCCACAATGTGCCTCTTCAGAGGTGCATTGCGGGCGGTATTAACACTTTATTGGCCGCTAGCGGGGGTTAATACCGCCCGCAATGCACCTCTGAAGAGGCACATTGTGGGCGGTATTGCCGCGGTTTCCCATTGTTCTAAAAGGGAAGGAGCGGTGAAGGAGCGGTATACACGCCGCTCCTCTCACCGCTCCAAAGATGCTGCTGACAGGAGATTTTTTTCTCTCCCACCAGCGCATCGCCTCAGTGTGAAAGCCCTCGGGATTTCACATTGAGTATGCAGTGAAGGAGTTTTCCAGGGGGTATAGCAGCGCTGTTTTTAGCGCTGTACCGCCTGAAAAACTCCTCAGTGTGAAAGGGGTCTTAAAGTTTACTTTGCTGACTGAGTTCAATAGAGGTATGGATAGGGATTGGCTTGAGACTCACAATCTCATGTCCAAGCGGCCTTACTGAGCACTTTTACCCCATTCCTGACCAGGCCAGATTTAAGCTTCCAGCGCTGTCACACTTTGAATGGCAATTGCGTGGTCATGCAACACTGTACACATATGAAATTTGTATATTATTTTCCACACAAATAGATCTTTCTTTTGATGGTATTTATTTACCAATGGGGTTCTTTCAAAATGTTAAAAACTTTTTTTCATAGTTTGTTATAACATTTTGCAAACCGGTAATTGTTCTCCTTCACTGATGGGCACTGTTGAGGCTGCACTGATGGTTACTGATAGGGGGCACTGATGGGTAGCACTGATGGATATTGTTAGATGGCACTGATGGGCACTGATGAGGCAACACCAATGAGGTGGCCACTGATGGGGAGGCACTGATGGGCTGCACCGATGAGTACTGATAGGCAGCACTGATGGGCACTGGTGGGCTCTAAAAGGCGGCACTAATAGTGCCCTGATTATCAGTGATAATGTCCCCTTAACACAAACAAGTTATCATCTCTCTTTTTCTCCCCACACGCTGTCAGCGTGAGGAGAGAAGCTGATAACCAGCTTGTGTTTACTTACGTGATCAGCTGTCATTGAACACAGCTGATCATGTGGTACAGGGCTCAGTGATCACAGTTTGTCCCGCAGGGGGTGCAAAGGCAGAGCAGTCATGGGAGGATGCCCATGTATGCACTTCTGGCAAATTAAGCTATAGCTGAAAGGTGGCTGAGAAGGGGTTAATCTCCCTGCTGCCACAAAAATCCCAATGACATGAACAGGTTTAACCACTTGTTTACTGGGCACATAACCCCCCTTCGTGCCCAGGCGAAATTTCAGCTTGCGGCACTGCATCGCTTTAACTGACAATTGCGCGGTCGTGCGACGTGGCACCCAAACAAAATTGGCGTCCTTTGTTCCCCACAAATAGAGCTGTCTTTTGGTGGTATTTGATCGCCCGTGCGGTTTTTATTTTTTGCGTTATAAACAAAAAAAGAGCGACAATTTAAAAATATATATATATTTTTTACTTGTTGCTATAATAAATATCCCAATTTAAAAAAAAAATAAAAAATTTCTCAGTTAAGGCCGATACGTGTTCTTCTACGTATTTTTGTAAAAAAAAAAAAAAAATCACAATAAGTGACTGCTTTGCGCAAAAGTTATAGCACCTACAAAATAGGGGACAGAATTATGATTTTTTTTTTATATCTTTTTTTTACTAGTAATGGCGGCGATCTGCGATTTTTTATTTTGACTGCGATATTGCAGCGGACTCATCGGACACTTTTGACACATTTTTGGCACCATTCACATTTATACAGCGACCAGTGCTATAAATATGCACTAATTACTGTATAAATGTGACTGGCATTGAAGGGGTTAACACTAGGGGGTGAGGAAGGGGTTAAATGTATAGCCTGGGTGTGTTCTAACTGTGTGGGGGAGGGGGTGACTGGGGGAGGTGACCGATGCTGTCTCCCTATGTACAAGAGAAACAGCATCTGTCACCTCTCCCTGACAGGACGTGGAGCTCTGTGTTTACACACAGAGCTCCATGTCCCTGCTCTGTCACCGACGATCGCGTGTACCTGACGGACATCGCGGCCGCCGGGTACACGCATCGAATCCTCGGTGATGCGTCGGGACTGTTTTTCCCCGCCGCGCACCACCCTGTGGCGCGCGCTGGGAATTACAAGTAAATGACGTCCAAAGACGTGACCCCGGCGCCTCAGGTCCGCGCTGTTGACGTGTTCTGTCAATAGCGTGGACCCGAAGTGGTTAAACAGAGCCAGGCAAAGGGTCCACGCAGGCTTAAAAAACTCTGCTTCTGCACAGCGTTTTTCCTGTAGAAGCAGCTCAATGTTATCCTATGTGTTTATGCTCATCGTTTAAAGACAGAAAAAAAACTTCTGATTTGCAACTTTGAGAACTTTCTGGCAGAATAAAAAAAAAAAAAAAACTTCTAAACGGTCTTAAACGCTTCCAAAAGCCTGTACTAAACTCTCTGTACTTTTCTTCTGTCAAAAGAACTGGCCTTTTTTAAGCCCAAAGTGCATGGACCCCAAAAAAATGATTTGTGTTTGCTTTGTGTCAAAAGGCTTGTCTAAATTTACACAAAAAGGTCAGATAGTAAATGTACATTGTGCTTTTAAATGTGGTTCAACATGTCCCTTTAGCTGTCTTTCTCAAATGTATTAAATGATGTACTCTTGTATAGAAAATGTTTTTTTTTTAAAGCAATTTTGATTATATAAAGTGTGCATTAAATGTGCGTAGTTTCCATTACTTTTTAAAATGAATCTATCACTTTGGTGATGCAGGGTCTAATCCATTCCTAGGTCTTGCTGTTTTTGAATTTGCAGGTAAAATCTCACTACATCCCGTGTCTTACTGAGACAGTTAGGAATTGAGTCTCTCTGAAGTACATTCTCCACCAATTTATTTGAAGATTTTACTTATAAAAAAAAATAGCCATGCAAATGCCTCAAGCATTCACACAGCCATCATGAATAATACCTGTAAATTGCATAATATTTTTTATCATGGCTGCATTACAGGCAATATATGAAGCTAGTGATTATAGGAAATAAACATATTAGGCAAATTATGTGTGATGGCTATACGAATGGCTCATGCCCTGTACACACGACTGGTTTTCCTGACATGCCAAAAGTTTTTCCTGATGTAATTCCTCTCAAGCCTGCCTTGCAATACACATGTTCAGTCAAAAAAACATTAGACCAAAGCGCGGTGACGTCCAACACATACAACGACACTATAAAGGGGATGTTCCATTCAAATGGCGCCACCCTTTGGGCTGCTTTTGCTGATCCTCGTGTTAGTAAAAGTTTGGTGAGAGACGATTCGCGCTTTTCAGTCCGTTACAGCGCGACGAATGTGTTATCTCCATTATGAACGCTAGTTTTACCAGAACGAGCGCTCACGTCTCATACTTGATTCTGAGCATGAGCATTTTTTTTCCCCTCGGAAAAGCATACACACGAGCGGTTTTCGCGACGAGAAAAAGACTGACGGGAAACACGATGGGAAAAAATAGAGAAGGTTCTAAAAAAAATTTGCAGGCAGTTTTCTCATCAGGAAAACTGCTATGGAGCATACACACAACCGGTTTTCCTGACCAATCTAAACAAGTTTTATTCTCGGGAAAACCGGTCGTGTGTACGAGGCATTAGACATTCGCACAGCATTTTTTCAAAAGAGTCTCCACTGAGTCCAACATAGCTCTTTAGTAAATTATTAATTGTAATATATGAAGAATGAGGCAAATAAGGAGGTTTAGACCAGAGGAGAACATCTGCTGTCATGCAAGTATTAGATTTCATAGAAATCATTACAGTAACTTAACCACTTAAGGACCGCCGCATGTACATATATGTCGGCAGAATGGCACGTACCTGTATGACCCTGCCTAGATGTGGGTCAGGGGTCCGATCGGGACCCCCCGGTACCTGCGGCGGTCCCCGTGGCTGTCCGAGCGATCCGGGATGAGGGGGCGGCTGTTAATTTTGGTCCGCCCCCTCCGGATCGCTCCCAGCCAATCTGTGTTCTCCCCCTGCATGTCACTTCCTCTGCCTGTGTAAACACAGGAAGGGGGAAGTGATGTAATCTCTCCTCTCGGAGGTATTTTCAACCGCCGCTCAGGAGAGAAGACATCACACATATATGTACTGATCACTGCATTTAGTGTCAGTGTGACAGGCAGTTAGTGTTAGGTTCAGGGTAGCCCCCGTACCCCCCCTAATAAAGTTTTAACCCCTTGATTACCGCCCTAGTTAACCCTTTCACCCCCTATTACCAGCGTCACTAAGCGATCATTTTTCTGATCGCTGTATTAGTGTTGCTGTTCCCGCTAGGTAGCTTTTTTTTTTAATTGCGATTTTTTTTTACTAAAGACATGTGGCTGAATACATTCTGGCCTAAATGTTTGACTAAAATTTAGTTTATTCGATTTTTCTTATAACAAAAAGTAAAAAATATATATTTTTTTTCAAAAATGTCGCTTTATTTTTGTATATAGCGCAAAAAAATAAAATCGCAGAGGCGATAAAATACCACCAAAAGAAAGCTCTATTTGTGGGAAGAAAAGGACGCAAATTTTGTTTGGGAGCCACGTCACACGACCACGCAAATGTCTGTTAAAGCGACACAGTGCCGAATTGTAAAAACGCCTCTGGGCATTTAGCAGCATATTGGTTAATGGCATTTAGTAAAACTGGGCAGAGGATAAGTGCCTGATTATACTACCCTATGCAACCAATAGTTTTGTGGGGGGGGGGAATACATGTTATCAACATAATCATTCTTAAATTACTAAATGCTCAGATTTGTTTCAGCCATTTTTTTTATTATAAATTGTAAACAGATATTCTTAATATAGTTTTATAGGAGGCACAATTCCAGTTTAAATCTATAAAAAATACCTCTATGATTACATACCCCACTAGCTAAGAATCTATGTGCTCTAGCCACTGCAAGATGTTGATCTTAGACATATTGAGTTTTCTTTAAAATGAATTTTAATGAATTTTAATAGTTCTTATATATATATGTATTCCTCTCTCATACTGTTCAGTTAAGTGTTAGTAAAGTTTTAAAAATGTATCAAAGCAAGCCTATGCTATGCTATGCTGGTACAAAGCAAAGCAACAACTTTACTTTAATGCCCTTCTCTCCAGCAGCACATACTTACATATTCGTTACATTTTTAATGATTACTCACCTTTCTGTCACTCCGCCACCACTCCTTTAAGTCACTTGGAGTGAAAAAAATACCTGGTACTTTGGGGAATGGAGGAGCAATTGATTCACTCCTTTCCTTCTTATATGACAAAGCTTGTGGTAGGATGATTGTCCCATTTCTGTCACTTGGGTGAGAACAGAGTCCTCAACCCTGTGTAAGCTCTAATTAAAGCAACTCAGGGCTTGCATAGAACTTTTTACATTGCTCTCAGTTGCTTTATTGAGCAACGGGGGAGCAAAAGAAAGGTGCTACTGGGGAGGGAGACATTTTTAAAACTACTAACTGTATATTATATTTGTAAAGACAAGTGAAACCACTCATAACAAGCCAAAAAAATATTTCAGTACATGTACTGACAAGAAGATCAGTGTTTGCATGCCCCCAGTACTTACATTTTAAACTGAAGGAAGAGGCTACCATGGGATGTGAAGATGTATAGTTCTGCCTTTTTACACTTACTTTAGCTAAAATAGATTCAATTAAATGTTAAAAGTATTCAAAAGTATCAATCCACTAAAAACAACCTGTCGGTTTTTTGACCTCTTGCATCATCAAGTTATCGGGTATTTGGACCAAAATTTGAGTTTCACCTGCTCTGTTGGATTCTTGCAATACAGACTACCAGTGCCCATCCCTATTGTAAATGGATTGAAGCTTCAGGTGTTATCAGTAATACCTTCATGCCTGTCAATAGAGTTCAAGATTAGTGCTGAGAATTTTATTTTGAACAACAAAATGATTTGACACTTGTCATCTAGCATAATGCTAATGAAAATGTTTCTGTGTGTTTCTGACAATACTTTTGTATAAAGGCCTGAAATCCGCATGGACTAACGTAGCCCTAGAGTTGCATAACCTTCTGGATTTTAATTATGAAATTCTGCATATGCAAAAGGGTGAGGAATGACCATTAACACCTGTTTAGCAATGCGAGCTCTATTAAGGATGCTTCCTTTTATGTGTATAAATATGAATAAAACATTATAGTACATTTTGGAATGCTAAGTAGCTAAGTGGTTCAAAGGCTAAGAAAATTGTTGCATTAACATTTCATATAATTATTTGCATAGTTGTTTTTGTGCATTCAGTTGACTTAATTTATTTGTATTATTTTAATATTGTCTGTCATAATTCATTAATGTTAGGACATATTTAGCATGTGAGGGAGTTAGACAATGAGTCAATTTTATCAGCAAAATACACACAACAGGTTGTATAGAAAATCATTTTGAAAACTTCTAAGAGTAGATAATATATCAAATCTGTTGTAACAATAATGCATTTTTAAAATCAGAATTTGTTAAACCAGAAATATACATGTTTAAATGCTTCTTTATACACTTCTTACTTGAAATTTGACTTCCATCCACAATTGATATTTTAATCTTATTCAGTTCAGTTGCTGATTTTTTATATCTCTCATGGAGTATTGCACAAAAATCTAAGCTAGGCCCATATGTTATGGTATCACAACCTTACCTAAAACGTAAAAATAAAAATAAAATAAAAAAGCAGAACTGAAAAAGGGGAAGTTACATACACTCCCCCTGCCCGCTTCAGCTTTTTGGCACATTATTTTTTTTTTTTTGGGGGGGGGGGGCTTTTGACAGGTACCTGCTCCTACTTCCTTTCAGAATCCCCTAGGCAATTTAAGTTTCTGGGACACATAACAGGTCCTAGGAGGTTGTGAGACCATACACAGGGTGCAGCACAGCAGCCCGTTCCTATGGAGTGGGAATCTGGCTGTGAAGCCACAAGGAGTTACAACTAGCTTCCCACCTGCAACCCGAAGACCAGCTAAAAACTGGCCTGAGTGAGGACAACGCTGGATCCCTGGACAGGAGAGTGTCTGCTTATTAACCTCCCTGGCGGTATGATTCTTTCTGGTTTTAGGTGCTGAAAGTGGTACCATTATTTGCAAGGAAATTTTGCGTTTTACATTGTAGACCTGTAATTCTTAGGAATAACTCACTTAAATCTGACCAAACAAGAGTCTAGTAGGCATCCCGGTATGATTTTTTTTTAAACAAAATTATAAATTATAATATAATTAATTATAAATAATTATAACAAATAATAATATAATTATAATAAAAAATATTCAATAATGTAATCAACTCAAAATCATTGAAATTTGCTCAGTTGCCGAATTGTCGCTGTCATTACTTTTATTTTTTGATGACGATTTTCCCCATAAATTGCTATCGCTCAATTCTGCAAGTGATTATAATTTATTATCGCTGTTTTCTAGCTGCTCTAAAACCATTTTTGACATAAAGGTACCCTTTTGGTTGCTATGGACAATCTCCAGTTTCCAGGTAGAAAGAACAGTTTTTATTATACAAAAGAACATGTAGGACACTGAGCAGACCACTAGGGACAAAGGGGGTGTGTATTTTTTACATACAGTACTGTAATCTATAAGATTACAGTATACTGTATGTAATGTGTTTGTTTACTTTTTTGAATTTGGCGCCGATCTCCGGCCCCTGTGCGTCGTAACGTTGCAGGGAACGGACATTGGCGGCACATGGGGACACTGTGTGAATCGAGCGAGGACCCGATCCCTCACACAGCGGGGATGCATCGCTGGATCCAAGGACAAGGTAAGTAAACCCTGCCTGTGGATGTTGCAAGGCATGCCCGAGTCTGACCCGAGATTACTGATAGCAGAACAAAAATGTAACCCTGAGTCAGACTCAGGAATACCACCAAGAGGGTTAAGAGTCAGCAGTTACCAAAAACTGTCATTTTATTTTGGGACACCTGGCTGAAGAACCTCTTTAAAGATACCATTTTAGTACGCCCCCCCCCCCCCTGCACTTGTTTAGAAGTCCTAAACATATCTAAAGTCATGTTAAAACACTGTGTTTTGTGGAGGTCCTGGGCTGGTGTGGTTACATGTGGTCTGCGGTTGTGAGGCTGGTTGGATGTACTGCCAAATTCTCTGAAGCACCTTTTGGAGACGACTTATGGTAGAGAAATTAACATTTAATTCAAGGGCAACAGCTCCGGTGGACATTCCTGCATTCAGCATGCCAATTGCACACTCCCTCAAAACTTGCAACATCTGAGGCATTGTGCCGTGTGATAAAACTGCACATTTTAGAGTGGCCTTTTATTGTGGCCAGCCTAAGGCACACCTGTGCAATAATCATGCTGTCTAATCAGCATCTGGATATGTCAGACCTGTGAAGTGGATGGATTATCTTAGCAAAGGAGAAGTGCTCACTAAGGCCGAGTACACACGATCGGTCCAACCCGATGAGAATGGTCCGACGGACCGTTTTTTATTGGTTCACAGACTGATGGTCTGATGGTGCGTACACACCATCAGTTCAAAAACCGATCGTGTCAGTATGCGGTGACGTAAAACACAACGACGTGCTGAAAAAATTGAAGTTCAATGCTTCCAAGCATGCGTCGACTTGATTCTGGGCATGCGCAGGTTTTTGGACCGATGCTTTTGTGTACTAACCATCGGTTTGGACAGATGGTCAGGCGTCCATCGGTCCGATTTTAAAACAAGTTTTAAAACTTTCGTCCGACGGACCGATGGGCCGTACACACGGTCGGTTTGGACCAATGAAACTGGACTTAAGTCCATTTTCATCGGTTTGGACCGATCGTGTGTACGCGGCCTAACACAGATTTAGACAGATTTGTGAACAATATTTGAGAAAAATAGGCTTTTTGGATACATAGAAAAAGTTGTAGATCTTTGCATGTAGCTCATGATAAATAGGGGCAAACACCAAAGTGTTGCATTTATAATTTTGCTCATATATATATATATATATATATATATATATATATATATATATATATATATATATATATATATATATATATATATATATATATATATATACTGTATATATTGGCAGCTCACCATATATCTCTAAAATCAAAATTATTATACTTACATAAGTTCTAAAGTGTCAAGTCTTAACCCCCCTGGCGGTATTCCCGAGTCTGACTCAGGGTTACATTTCTGTGCTGCGATCGGTAACCCCGAGTCAGACTCGGGCTCGCCTCGCTGAATCCACAGGCAAGGTTTACTTACCTTGTTCCTGGATCCAGCGATGCATCCGCGCTGTGTGAGCAAGCGGGTCCTCGCTTGATTCACACAGTGCCTCTGTGTGCCGCCGAGCTCCTTTCCCTGCGGCGTTACGACGCACGGGGGCGGAGAACTGCGCCATATTCAAAAATGTATACAAACACATTACATACAGTACACTGTAATCTGTAAATACACACCCCCTTGTCCCAAGTGGTCTGCCCTGTGCCCTACGTGTTCTTTTATATAATAAAAACTGTTGTTTCCCCCTGCAAACTGTAGATTGTCCATAGGAACCAAAAGTGTCACTTTATGTCAAAAATGGTTTTAGATCAGCTAGAAAACAGCGATAATAAATCAGAATCACTTGCAGAATTGAGCGATAGTGATTTGTGGGGAAATTCGTCATAAAAAAATTAATAATGACAGCGACAATTCTGCAACTGAGCACATTTTTTGATTTGATTACATTATCGAATAATTTTTATTATAATTATATTATTATTTGTTAAAATTATTTATAATTATTTATTATATTATAATTTATCATTTTTCTTTTTTTTTAAATATCATACCCGGGATGCCTATTAGACTCTAGTTTGGTCAGATTTAAGTAAGTTATTCCTAAGAATTACAAGCCTACAGTATAAAACACCAAATTTCCTTGGAAATAATGGTACTGCTGTCAGCACCTAAAATCTGAAAGAATCATACCACCAGGGAGGTTAAGTACCTATGTTCATCTTTTGTTCAGTTTTTTTTGTGCCTTCAAAGGGTACTGGGTTTAGACCAGGTTATATGCAGAACTACAGTTTCAATCTTAACCTATTTAAGGTTATGTCCTGCCCCAGTCAGTCAGCTATCAAATGTCACAACATAAGAAACCACCAGAGTCTGACATTTCACATCTTATTGACAGAAGGTTCATTTTAGTGCCAATGGGGTTGGACCCAATCTCAAACCAGAGAGAAGTCAAAGACCTGTATACAGTTGGGACCTTCATTTTAAAGGCCAAAAGGAATCAATTTCCAAAGCAAATCTACTTACTGATATCACAAAATGAATATATAGTACCAGTAAAATCAGTGTATACACTTTGGTGGTACAGTTAAATTCAGTGTAGGCTGAAACATCTAGAATACTGTAGTTTCCTATATGTATTCATCAACAAAGTATATAGTATAATGTGTATGCTACTTAGACATATGGTACAGTTTTTGATACGACTATATATGTGCAAACTGAATCGCTTTTCCTAGTTAAAAAAAGAAGAAGGCCTACAAAGATTGATAAATCAGTGCTGGGTGACCTTGTGCTTCTTACATACCTGTGAGAAGGGAGATTATATTGTGTGTTTAAGTAACAGAAATGTTACTTTGGTGAACATATGTCCTGGTGTTTAGTTTTAGTTTTGTCGTTAGTTTCTGTAAACACAAGTAGAAAGGGACAACTATCAAGGGCAATAATGTATGTAGGGTTGCTAAGCAACTTACCACTTTACCTATCATTTGCAGAGGAAGAACAAAGAATTGTGGCACCGACTGGAACTGTGATGCATTTCCCACATGCGCCATTCTGCTGCTATTTTAAAGTTTGGGAATTGTACTGATCTGCACGTTTTTTTTTCTCTCTATAAAGTAGGGCTGTACGCCATTCTATATCAGTTAAGATCTTTACGCTACCATTGGTGGAAATTAGTTTTCTCATTTAAACTGCACTAAAATATACCAAAACTTTTAAAAGTCTAAACTGAGCTATTCGCATCAGTTCCAATTACAATTATATACCTATAGCTACCAAATATAGTCACTGGTGTTTATTAACCATTTCACTACCCGCTCTTGGTAATATAACGTCCACAGGAGGGATCTCCCATACTGGGCGAGTGTCATATGACATCCTGGGCTTCCCGGCCATCTAGGGGGTGTGCGCGGCATCGCTCGGACCCAGTGCGTGTGCCCGGTGGCTGCGATGTCCGCCGGGCACCCGCAATTGTCTGTGATCACAGCAGGACCGTGGATCTGTGTGTGTAAACACACAGATCCACATCCTGTCAGAGGTGAGGAGACCGTTGTGTGTTCCCATAGTACAGGAGGAACACAGATCGGTCACCTCCCCTTGTGAGTCCCCTCCCACTACAGTTAGAATCACTCCCTAGGGAACATATTTAACCCCTTGATTGACCCCTAGTGTTAACCCCTTCCCTGACCCCTTCCCTGACAGTCACATTATACAGTAAACAGTGCATTTTTATAGCACTGATCACTGTATAAATGCGAATGGTTCCAAAAATGTGTCAAAAGTGTCCGATGTGTGCACCATAATGTCACAGTCACAATAAAAATCGCAAATCGCTGCTATTACTAGTAAAAAATATAAATAAACAAAAATGCCATAATTATATCCCCTATTTTGTAGACGCTCTAACTTTTGTGCAAACCAATTAATATATACTTATTGCGTTGTTTTTTACAAAAATTTGTAGAAGAATATGTTTCGGGCTAAACTGAGAATTTCTTTTTTGTCGCTCTTCTTTTGTTTATAGCGCAAAAAATAAAAGCTGCAGAGGTAATCAAATAACACCAAAAAAAAGCTATATTTGTGGGGGAAAAATATATAAAAATGTAATTTGGGTACAGTGTTGCATGATTGCACAATTGTCATTCAAAATGCAACAGCGCTGAAAACTAAAAATTGGTCTGGGAAGGAAATAGGTGAAAATTCCCTGTATTGAAGTGGTTAAGGCAGAAGTTTCCTAACTCAATAGAATGTTCTAGAATTTTGGGAGAAAACCAAGATAGTCGTAAGAAACCAATGCAAACACAAACAGTATATGGAACATCTATGCATATATGATCCAAGATTGTAATTGAGCCTGGGGGTTCTGGCTCTCAAAGGCAGCCACAGAAGCCACTGTGATAAGTGCAACTTGTAGGCAGCCTGTAACAATACTCTGGGGTTTATTTACTAGAGGCAAATAGGCTGTTTCACTTTTTAAGAGAGTTTTCCCTTTGCCAGATAATGTTGCCTTAACATAGTGTAGGAGCTTAAAGTGATTGTAAAGTATTGTTTTTTTTTCTCTAAAATCAAAAAAACATAATACATTTACCTGCTCTGTGTAGTGGTTTTTTCAGCTCAGATCCTCCTCTTCTTGGGTCCCTATTTGGCTCTCCTGGCCCCTCCCTCTTGTCGTGTGCCCCCACAGCAAGCAGCTTGGTATGGGGGCACCATAGCTGAGTCACAGTTCCCTGTGTCCAGTCAGACACGAGTCTCTGGTTTGGCCTCACCCCCTCTTTCTCCTGATTGGCTCACTGACTTTGATCGACGGCAGCGGGAGCCAATGGCGCGGAGAGAGATGGGGCTGAGGTAAGTATTAGGGGGTTGACAGGGGCTGCTGCAGACAGAATTTTTTTTTATCTTAATGCATAAAATGCATTAAGATAAAAAACCTTCTGACTTTACAACCACTTTAAGGTCTGCTGACTTCTTTCACCATTATGTTCAAGCGAAAATATTGTTTCCTTGTATGTGTTATGTTATATTTTCCTTGTATGTGATTTGTGTATTCTAAGCTAAGGGATAATTTTTTTGCAAAGTGAAAATTCTTTAGTAAATCAACCCCAACAGGTCTATATCATAAGACGGAGGGGAAGGGTTATGGCCTTTAGTCTAAGCTGTCAGCTGCACTGGGTGGACAGCCCCAGCAGATGAATATTGTGAAGGAAGCTCTGTGGGTATTAGAGATACCAGCCTGTACTGTAGTATGCCAACATCCATCCAGCACTGAATTATTAGCATTCAGTAGACTTAATTTTTAGCTTCCGAAAAAAAATCAGCAAAGGTCACTTTTTCTCTCAGATGTGTCAATTATTTTTTCTGTTTGACAGCCTAACACTGACTCAATCTGGCTAGTAAATGGAAAACAGCATCTGCTGGGCCAGTCCTTTATATCTGCAAAAACATGTTGAATGTACTGGAACGTCTCTTGTCTTTATTTGCCTGGAAATTGTCCGGTCTGTTTCCACACTTCCACTCAGACATCAGACATTGTAATATGTACTTCAGCTCTAAAATATCTTCATTCTTTTTATGGCATGGGAAATAGTTGAAGTGCATTTTCCTGGCTTTGTAGTGTTGTCGTATTAACTCTGTGGTAAATCAGTCATTCTGTTTCTGTCCATTTGTGCCTGACTGCTGATAAATCACTTGTTGAGTACAATAACATTTTAGAAGTACTTTGGACGATAGATGCATTTAACACAATTTGTACAAGTTTTAGGATGCTAGATGTAAAATGGGCACACTTTTCTCCGGTTTGAAAATGATTTCCTTTCTGTTTTAGTCTTCAGCTCATTTTACATTTCAAACCTGCTACAGTTTGTTTTATTCTGTTTCTCATCTACGATGTTCATGTACTTGTGGGAGCTTGTCTTGCTGTAGGAATAGAACAATGTGCCATGTCTACACTTAGTGAGAATGAAAGTAAAGCTGGCTCATCATTAAGTCTCAATAAAGGTAAAATCTACCCCTCCCAGATATCTATTTTTTGGGAGTACAGAAACTTTGGGAGTACATATCGTGTAGTATAGATTTTTCCTGAGTTTTTTTTTTTCAGTAAATGCACTATAACAGGAGACCTTGGCCCGGATTCAGAAATGATTTACGCCGGCGTATCTCTAGATACGCCGCCGTAATTTCAAATTTGCGCCGTCGTATCTTTACACTGATTCACAAAGCGAGATACGTTGAAAAATAGGCTTCCTCCGCGTATCATGGGCGCATAGTTACGCTGGACGCATTCGGCGTTTCCATTATAAATATGCAAATGAGTAAGATACGCTGATTCACAAATGTAGATGCACCAGGCCGCTTCATATACGCGATATGCGTAAGGCTTACGTCCATCATAAAGTTACCCCTCATATAGCAGGCACAGCTAATGCTAAGCTATGGGCCAGGGAACGACGCCGTCAAATTTTACGTCACGTACGGAGTACGGCGTACGGAGTACTACATGAATAAGGCAGTGTGTAGGTTCCGTTCACGTTGTAGGCATTACGCCGAAATATCTTAGTGAGTATATGTGACGTGATTCTGATTCTGATACGGAGCAAGTGCTTTGTGAATTCTGCACTTGCCTTTCTAAGTTGCGGCGGCATAGCGTAAAGAAGATACGCTACGCCCGCACAAAGATACGCCAATGTATCTGAATCGTGGCCCTCACTTTTTGCTAACATTTTAGGACAGTTACGATGCTTCCAAGGATACAAATCATTTAGATTACCATAAAACAGCCATTTATCTAAAAAAAACATATAAAATTCCTCTTGCTGCTAATCCATCAGAAAGTAACTATTTATAAAGGCTGATAGGAGCTTTTTTCTTAACCCCTCTTTTATGGCACAACTCTCTAGCAATCCCTAAATAGCAGCTGTAAAAAACTCTAATGCCACGACCACACGATCAGAATTTCCTAAAACAAAACCGTGGATTTTTTTCCGATGGAATGTTGGCTCAAACTTGCCTTGCATACACACAGTCACACAAATTTTGTCTGAAGTTCCGAACGTCAAGAACGTGATGATGTACAAAACTAAGACGAGCTGAGAAAAATTAAGTTTGAAGATTCCGATCATGCGTAGGATTTTTGTGCATCGTAATTGCATACAGACGATCGGAATTTCCGACAAGAACTTTTGTTGTCGGAAAAATTGAGAACCAGCTCTCAAACAAATGTCTGATGGAGCATACACACATATCCAACCAAAAGCTCACATCGAACATTTGTTGTCAGAAATTCCGATCGTATGTACACGGCATTAGAGGAATTTCAGTGCTTTAAATCGCTTCACCCACCCACAAGTGCTGCCATGCTGAACTGTTTGGCACATCTGCACATGTGCAGAGAATTTCTCATACACGTGCAGACACTGCAACTTGTTTGTGATTTTGCGACATTCGTGGCAGTTCCATCCTTGTGTATGTACTGGGGGCACTGTCATGATCCAAAGCCCTGTTTTAACATGTTAATATAATTTCAGAAGTAATTGCCATGCAGTAAACATTTAAAATACCATCCACCAGTCACAAAAAAGTAAAAGGGGCTACCACCCTGACCGCTGACGTCATAGTGATGTCATAAACCTGCCTAAAGTAAAGTAAAAACACCCGGCCTAGTCATGGATCACATAAACATCAGTTGTAGTTTAATATACTGTAGGAATGGGGTATTAAAAAAATGGAAGTGACAGTAGGCACAAAACAGCAGAAGTAATTTGCCATAGAAAACTGTCCAATCAGACAATCTGTCAGATACACCCAATCCGGGAGGTTGTCAGGAATTCTCCCATGGGACGTTTGTCCTGTTGCTCTGCAACCGTGCAAACAGCACTTTGTCATGTCAGTTTAAACAATGGGGCATGCCCACATGTAGTGTTACTAGCTGCACCTTAGTAACAGGTGGCGCTGTGCAGCCCAGCCGATGGTGCCACGGATGCTTATAATGTTTGGAGCGCCTGGACGCAGAGTCAGTTATCAATACAAGAAGTGTGCGAAAAGCTGAGAACCAAGGCTGATGGGATAATTTTAAAAGAAGTCTGGACATTATTTTGAAGATTCATAGTATGCTGCCAATGTTCACAGCAAAATACTCACAGCAAAATATTCCTTTGAAGTTTATTTTTTTTTAAAACACCTTGCACCTGTTGTAAACTCCAAATGAGGAGACCTTCAATCTCTTTTTGCTTTATACCATGGAGTCTTCTACTGTTCCATGCCGAACAAACCCTCTTGTAATGACCATCCAGGTGCATTAGGAATTTAACATAGGGATCTTGCCACTGGAGTCAAATAAGCAGCATATTTCAGCATTACAATTCTCTCTGTCTGGAGTGTCATCTTACCTTTTGTGGTGTCTGTATTTTATTTTTAATTTGCATTTATGTCTTTTTTCCTTTTATCGCTGAACCACAGACTACTTTGTGTGTCTGATCATTTTGACAAGTGATGTGAGACATCCACAAATACAAGCACACAATTAAAGCACACTTATAAAGACACATGCTGCAGCATTAATAATTTGCGGTTAGAATTCTACGGCACAAGTGCCTGCACAAATGAGGCATGATTGCAAAATGCTTTATATGAATAAGTCATTGTTCAAGGCAGTTTGAAAGTTTGTCTTGGCTATGTATGCAGCATTCATTAAATTGTTTGTTAAATAATGTATTTAGATTAAGTAGTGTTTCCCAGCTTCTCCGTCACCCATTATGTGTTCTAGTAAATTAAAGCGAGAGAACCTTTGTCAGACCTATAATACTCAAACTGACATCTAATTCCCCTAGACAATAATTCTTCCTCCTAATTCCGTGCAGTCTTTACATGTATTGATTATTTTGTGGACCTGTTTCATTCAATCTGCCATAACTGTTTCCATTTAAAATGTGAACTATAACACATCTGACCTGTACCGCATTAAGAAAGTAATAGTGGAGCAAAACTTTCATGTGTAGTTATTTGTTGGAAATCTGATTTTGAAAGTAGGCTTGTCCGGTTGTCACCAAACATTTATTCAGAGGAGCATCAGATGCCATTGGGTGTCTCTTCCCTTTCAGACCAATGCTTCAGAGTGTCCTTGAAGCCACTGGAATACTACGATTATGGGGCCAAGAATTTATACTAAAGAATACCCTGTTGTATCGCACAGTGCAATGTAGGGGGCCTAAGTGCATAAGTTATATTAGTGTTCTATTAACTAGTAGCCTATAAATATAGGTTTTCTATGTATAATAGTTGTTGTCCTTCTAAGCAGGGTTTTATTAACTTAATCAAGGGCGTTTAGTCTCCTGCTGGGTTGTTAAGGTGTCATGTGACACCCTGCAGCCACAACAGGCAACAGATTAAACTTTCTGCTTAATGGAAGGGTTATTTAGCTCATTAGGTTTTCATGTCTTCTTATACAATGGCAATAAAGCCAAGAGCACAGACCATCACAGTACTTTGGCGAAAAGTGAGGCATGGATAGAGGAATCTCAAGCCTCGTACACACAACCGGTTTTCCTGCCAGGAAAACTGCCAGGAGAGCTTTTGGCCAGGAAAACTGGCCCTGTGCATGCTTCCTCGTAGTTTTCCCGACACTGTCGGGAATCCCGGTGGGAAAATAAAGTACCTGCTCTCTATTTTCTCGCTGGGATAACCAGTGGTTTTAAACCCGGCAGTTTTCCTATGGGGAAACACTGCAAGGGAGCATACACATGTCCGGGATTCCCGGCCAAAGCTCTCCCCGCAGTTTTCCTGACGGGAAACTCGGCCGTGTGTACGCAGGGAAACTTACCAAGCAGGTTCTCGGTTTTCCCATCGAGATTCCCGGCGGACTTTATACCGCCGGGAATCCCAGTCGTGTGCACAGGGCTTCACAGTTGTGGTCCTGTACAGAATTGTCTGTTCCACTGTTTTCTTTTTCCCCAAGTGTAAATGGTTTAATATGACCATGAAGACATATCAAGGATTTGCTCTGTCACCCCGACTCCACAGAATTTATTCATGGCCTCCTGCACATGAATCCTAATTGTCACGTGTCCCTATATACATATATATATACACAAAATAGCATTTTGGTAATCATATGGTATACTAACATGTATCTTCTATTTGTGGCAGATGGAGTGGCTGGCAAGGCAGGCTTCTACTAAAGTTGTCCTGTGCAGAGCATTTTTATTAATTTTAAAGGTCATAGCAAATACATTTTGTTTTGTGCATCATGTTTGGATTTGAAAAAAACACGGTTACTGTCACCAAAAAAAAAAAACAACATACTCTGACCCCTAACATAACAATCTCTCACCCTCACTGACTTGTTAAAACTTAACACAGCCCCTAAAATTAACCTTTAACAACTAAACCCTTAACCTAAATATGAAGGGTAGACTGTGCACTTTGCAAGGGCATTTGCTCTGGTGCTTTAGTAAATGAGGCGTACACAATCACATGCAATAAAATTAAAAAACAGAAATTCTTCTTGCATTATGGAAGTCAGCAGACTTTTCCCTCATTTACTAAGCTCTGGAGCAAATTCCCTTGCAGAATACAACTGTATTTGCACAGAGCACAATCTATTTGCCTTTAGTAAATCAAACCCCATAGTGTTTGCTTATGTTCCCTCCAGGGCCGCCATCAGAAATTATGGGGCCCCTTACACAGCTTCAGGCATGGGCACCCTGGAGCAGAGAACAAAAAAAAAGAAATAAGGAAAAATATATATAAAAAAATTATATAGAAAAGGGGGTGTGTATATATATATATATATATATATATATATATATATATATATATATATATATATATATATATATATATATATACATATTGAAAAACAAAAAAACAAAACAAAAAGTAATAATATTTTTTTATATAAAAAAAGGAGGGGTTGTCATCCGGGGCCCTGGGGACCTCTGAGCTCTTTAATAAAAAAATATATATACATATAAATATATATATATATATATATATATATCAATTAAAAATAAAGGAGGGTTGCTACCCGGGGCCCTGGAGACCTCCGAACCCCTTACAAAAAAAAAAAATACAAAAAAGGGGTTGCCATCCGGGCCCCTGGGGACCTCCGGGCCCCTTACAGGTGTACTGCCTGTACTCCCCTGATGGCGGCCCTGGTTCCCTCTATCAGCAAGGTTAACGACCCACACTGTTTCATTACTTCCCTGCTACAGGAGTACATCCTAGGTAAGCTTCAGTTTCAAATGGTGTTAAAGCCTAATAGGGTGGATGACATCATGTCCCCTCCACGCAAAACACTGTCTAGTGCTTCTCCATACCCTAAAGCAATAATCTGCTAGAGCATTGGAGCAAGGCAGAGAGACAGAATTGGGCACTATGTACCCTTTTCTCATTCACACAAGGGTGTCAGTATCTGAATTCTCCCTTATTATTAAATGGGGCTTCCAGATTTCAATACACAACTCCCCAGTCCCACCCTACATCTTGCATAGCAAGTACAAGCTAAGTAACATCCTTAAGTGATGGAATTTTTACAAAATATCATGTAAAAAGGTAAGCTGAATCTTACACATCTGAGCAGGAACATGTGATAAACAAAAAGTAGATGTTATTTTAATTTGGCTGAAAAAGTGGAAATACAATTTAAACCTAACTTACCACTTAACCTTAAGCCAGCCATAGATGATTTCACCCTTGGCCGATTCAGCAGGAACCATCTATAGGCATATATTTTCTTTCTTTCTTCTTTCTTGTTTGTCTCATTAAACTCAAAATGCAAGTGAGCAACACATCTACCTAGGGCGCTCATATCTGTGCATTTGAAACCGCAATATGTGTTTAAATGTATGTAGCTTTTTCACACTCTTATTGTGTTGAATAAAGTCAATGTAGCACATAGTGTGTGTTACCTGCATTTTGAATGCATAAAAACTCATGTTTTGTTTTAGGTGTGCTATAATGGAAGGTGCATTTTTACAATGATAAATGATACAGCAGAAAGCAGTGTTTTTCAAATGCGCAGCACATTGTACAAAAATGTAGCGCACAGATGCAGTTACATAGCATTTAACCACTTAAGACCCGGACCATTATGAAGGTTAAGGACCTTTCCCCTTTTTGCGATTCGGCAGTTAGTCACTTTAACTGACAATTGCGCGATCCTGCGATGTGGCTCCCAAACAAAATTGCCGTCCTTTTTTTCCCACAAATAGAGCTTTCTTTTGGTGGTATTTGATCACCTCTGTGTTTTTGTTTTTTTTTCACTATAAACCAAAAAACGACAATTTGGCAAAAAAATAAATATTCTTTACTTTTTGCTATAATTAATATCCCCCAAAAATATATAAAAAAAAATTTTTTTTTTCCTCAGTTTAGGTCGATACGTATTCTTCTACCTATTTTTGGTAAAAAAAATCACAATGAGCGTTTATCAATTGGTTTGCGCAAAATTGATAGCGTTTACAAAATAGGGGATAGTTTTATTGCATTTTTAATATTATTTTTTTTTTAGTACTAATGGCGGCGATCAGCGATTTTTTTCCTGACTGCGACATTATGGTGGACACATTGAAAATTTTGACAAATTTTTGGGATCATTGTCATTTTCACAGCAAAAAATGCTATAAAAATGCATTGTTTACTGTGAAAAGGACAATTGCAGTTTAGGAGTTAGCCACTAGGGGGCACTGTAGTGGTTAAGTGTGACCTCATATGTGTTTCTAACTGTAGGGGGGCAGGATGGACGTGTGACATCAGTGATTGTCTTTCCCTATATCAGGGAACAGACGATCACTGACACTGCCACAATGAAGAACGGGGAAGGTGTGTTTACACACACCTCTCCCCGTTCTTCAGCTCGGTGACCGATCGCGGGACCCCGGCGGCGTTCGGGTCCGCGGGTCCCGTGGGCACAGTCACAGAGCCTCGGACTGGGTCGAGAGCATGCTCGTGACCCCGCGGCTGGGCTTAAAAAAACATGTACAGGTACGTGATTGTGCCCAGCCGTGCCATTCTGTCGACGTATATCGGCATGAAGGGGTCCTTAAGTGGTTAAAGGGCACTATTTAATAAGTGCTTTTGACATGCTGGACAGGTGTGTTTAAACGTGACAGCATAGGATAGGCCATTCATTTGAGTGAGCTGTCCTATGCGTGACAAATGCGCCAAAAGAAGCACCAGCACCTTTTCCAGTGCTGAACTTCTGCACTTTTGTACTGTGCGTTTTGGTGCATTTGTCGCATGACAAAACGTGTGCCTGCTAGATGTGTTTGGGATGCCATTAACATTTTGCTAAAAAAAATTTTTAAATAACTGCTGTTCTCTAAAAGAGTTAGGTATTTCATTCTAGTGATTTATTCTATTATATTTCTTAGCTATTCTAAAAATTTGATTGCAAATATTAATTATCTTTGTAATATTCTCCAGTTGCTGTGCACAAAATAAGATTAGAATCAGGAGAACATAGACGGTGCTGTCATTATACAGAGGTGTTTTATTTTCCCAAAGCTTTGCCATCCTTTGAATAATGTTTGGTAAAACCTCACTGGGATCTATCTAAAGCAAGGTGGATGGGGAGATGCTTTTATCTTTTCCTGTAGGCTGTAATTTCTATACAGTATCTCCAGAGCACACCAGAAGCCTAGTGATATGCCGCTTTTATTTTTTTGCTTTATTTTTTAATATTTTAGCAGTTTCATAGTAACATGATGCCACCTCAATCAAAAATGTCCTATAAATGGCAAAACAGGATCAGATATTTCTTTGATAGAATCTGATTTGAACAGAAGTGTGGAAATTCTGTTTTAAGTCATTTTTTTCTTAAACATCATTATGAAATAAAATAAAGTGTGCACAGGGGCGAAGGGGTTGTGATCAAATATACATGAAATTGTTTTATGTATTTTTTTTCCTAGAAGTATTGGGAGTTCGGGGCTGAATGACAGGATGTAGCTGGAAGCTGGGTAAGTGGTGCAGGACCATCTGTACATGTTAGCAATGCAGTAATTCTGAGCACTGTGGTGACAGATGAGCTGCCAGTGGAGGCGGCAGGTCAAGGATGGATGAACTGAGGATATTTAGACATTCTCCTGTGTGGTTTGTAACATTGGTCTTCATCCTCATGGACATGTAAATGATGTTACAGATGTACGTGATATGTGCCTGAGGGGGACACTTGTCAATTTCCCTACAAATTAGCATCTGCTAATTTATTCTTATTGCTAGGCTGCTGATTGTGAGTGTGAAGCTGTTTCATTTGCTTAGCCACATTAAAATGAGCTCTCCATACAGACATAAAACTTTTTTATTTTATTTTTTATAATTCTTGTGTAACTTTACTTTAGTTGCATTGCAGTTGTTTATCACTTCAGTGCAGCCCAATCTGCGTTTATAAATCGTATTATATAATACATAATAACTATTTACACATCGTAGGATTCAGGGGCGGACTGACCATTGAGGAACCCGGGCACTGCCCGAAGGCCCCATGCCACTAGGGGGCCCCATCAGAGTTGCCAGGCTCATTAAAACCAGGGACAGTATGTAAAAATCTGATTATTTTTTACACCTGTCCCTGATATGTCCAAAGCCTACATGCTTTTGATGTGAAAATCCTGAGATTTTAGCTGCCCCGCCTCTATACTGCCACCTGGCTTAGTGGCCGTTTGTAAGCCTGGGGGCCCCATAATATTCTATTGCCCATGAGTTGTCAGTCCGCCCCTGGTAGGATTTCTCTAAAAAAGCCAGGCCAGCCGCGCACAGCTCAATATTTATGAGGTGTGACCAATTCAGATATTGTTTGTGACAGTTAAGAAGTATGGCCATTAAAGTGGTTGTACAGGCAGATGTTTTTTTCAATCTTAAAGGAGAAGTCCAGCCTGAGCTTTTTCCGCTGGGCTTCTCCTCTGAGTCACAGGAGTACAATTAGTTTTGCACTCCTGTGACCCGTTTTCAGCGGAGAGCAGTCTGACGTCACTGCCATTAGTTGGGGCAGCGCGTCATCATGACTTCCCAAGTCGGGATCCGCCATCTGCCCTGATTGATGGCAGTCTCAGCGTATTAGCGAGCCATTGAGATGCTGAGACAGTCTCTCCCCGCGCCTCCACGGCACATCGCTCCAATGAGCGTGGAGAAGCAGAGAGGAAAGAGGCTGACTGACAAAAAAGAGAACCGAGCCAGAGGCGATGTTCGGTGGCCCGGTTATCTGTGCACAGACGGCGGGGGAAAGATGGAGCATCGGTCTGATACTCCATCCACAAGGTAAGTATAAATATGGGAAAAACTCAATTCCCATACTTCTCCTTTAATGCATTTTATGCATTAAAATAAAAAAGCATTCTATGTGCAGCAGCCCCCCTTAGTCCCCCTAATACTTACCTGAGCTCCATCTCGATTCAGCAACTGCACAAGAGACTTGGCTGTCCGGGACTCTCCCTCCTCATTGGCCGAGATAGCAGTGAAGTGCCATTGGGTCCCGTTGCTGTCAATCTAAATCAGTGAGCCAATGAGCAGAGATTGGGGGCAGGGCAGTTCTGGGCTGCGGCTCCATGCCTAAATGGACACAGGGAGCTGTGGCTTAGCCAGGGTGCCCCCATAGCAAGCTGCTTTCTATGGGGGCACTCAACAGTGAGGGTCTAGAAGCTAAGAAAAGAGACCCGAGAAGAGGAGGATCTGGGCTGCTCTGTGCAAAACCACTACACAGAACATGTAAGTATGACATGTTATGCTTTTTGTTTTTTTTGTTTTTTGTTAAAAAATAACAAAGACTTTAGTATCACTTTAAAGTGTAAAAATGGGTGAAATGAGAAATTACTTCTATAATGCAGTTTGTTACTAGCATTGACACAGCAGTATTTTCTAAAGCCCCACTTGTAACAAGTTTTATTACCTGTTGATCCTGATAGTAGATCCATCACTTTTCCAGTTTCTGAGACGTGATGACAACACTGTTGGTTCTATAGTAAAATCACACAGCATGGTACCCTAGTAAGCAGCAAACATAGCCCAGCTAACACTTTTTGTTATAAAACTATTTATTTAGGACATTTTCTGTGATTTACAGAAAGGGAAAGGTAAGGCCAGTATTACAAAGTGCTTAACAGACATGGTATATAAGGAATAAACCTCCAATTTGGCAGCATAAGAAAAGAAAGGGGGTAAAAAAAAGATAAAAAAAGGCGGAAGAGTAAGGGTTTTAGAAGCAAGTTTTAAGTATCCATTCAAAAGGAAAACTCATGTGCAAATGTAGTAGCAGTTTATAAAAGATATTCTGAGAATTTACAGCTATCATTTTTTAATGTTATTGAAAGGGGAAATACATTTTTTAAATAAATAAACATTGTGAGGGGAGTCATGGGAGGGCCCATGGAACCCAGAATCCCTTGGAAAGGTTGGGAAACCCTTGTTTCAGCTCCCCACGCACCTCTTATGTCTAAGTTACCCTGTGTCTATTAGGGGCAGAGTGTGACCGAGAACCTCAGTCTGATCTGTACTAATCGGACTGTGCAACCACACTGGAATGTTGTGTGTGTGTATATATATATATATATATATATATATATATATACAGTGCGGAAAATAAGTATTTGAACACCCTGCTATTTTGCAAGTTCTCCCACTTGGAAATCATGGAGGGGTCTGAAATTGTCATCGTAGGTGCATGTCCACTGTGAGAGACATAATCAAAAAAAAAAATTCCAGAAATCACAATGTATGATTTTTTTAACTATTTATTTGTATGATACAGCTGCAAAGAAGTATTTGAACACCTGAGAAAATCAATGTTAATATTTGGTACAGTAGCCTTTGTTTGCAATTACAGAGGTCAAACGTTTCTTGTAGTTTTTCACCAGGTTTGCACACACTGGAGGAGGGATTTTGGCCCACTCCTCCACACAGATCTTCTCTAGATCAGTTAGGTTTCTGGGCTGTCGCTGAGAAACACAGAGTTTGAGCTCCCTCCAAAGATTCTCTATTGGGTTTAGGTCTGGAGACTGGCTAGGCCACACCAGAACCTTGATATGCTTCTTACAGAGCCACTCCTTGGTTATCCTGGCTGTGTGCTTCGGGTCATTGTCATGTTGGAAGACCCAGCCTCGACCCATCTTCAAAGCTCTAACTGAGGGAAGGAGGTTGTTGCCCAAAATCTCGCAATACATGGCCCCGGTCATCCTCTCCTTAATACAGTGCAGTCGCCCTGTCCCATGTGCAGAAAAACACCCCCAAAGCATGATGCTACCACCCCCATGCTTCACAGTAGGGATGGTGTTCTTGGGATGGTACTCATCATTCTTCTTCCTCCAAACACGGTTAGTGGAATTATGACCAAAAAGTTCTATTTTGGTCTCATCTGACCACATGACTTTCTCCCATGACTCCTCTGGATCATCCAAATGGTCATTGGCAAACTTAAGACGGGCCTTGACATGTGCTGGTTTAAGCAGGGGAACCTTCCGTGCCATGCATGATTTGAAACCATGACGTCTTAGTGTAATACCAACAGTAACCTTGGAAACGGTGGTCCCAGCTCTTTTCAGGTCATTGACCAGCTCCTCCCGTGTAGTCCTGGGCTGATTTCTCACCTTTCTTAGGATCATTGAGACCCCACGAGGTGAGATTTTGCATGGAGCCCCAGTCCGAGGGAGATTGACAGTCATGTTTAGCTTCTTCCATTTTCTAATGATTGCTCCAACAGTGGACCTTTTTTCACCAAGCTGCTTGGCAATTTCCCCGTAGCCCTTTCCAGCCTTGTGGAGGTGTACAATTTTGTCTCTAGTGTCTTTGGACAGCTCTTTGGTCTTGGCCATGTTAGTAGTTGGATTCTTACTGATTGTATGGGGTGGACAGGTGTCTGTATGCAGCTAATGACCTCAAACAGGTGAATCTAATTTAGGATAATAAATTGAGTGGAGGTGGACATTTTAAAGGCAGACTAACAGGTCTTTGAGGGTCAGAATTCTAGCTGATAGACAGGTGTTCAAATACTTCTTTGCAGCTGTATCATACAAATAAATAGTTAAAAATTCATAAATTGTGATTTCTGGAATTTTTTTTTTGATTATGTCTCTCACAGTGGACATGCACCTATGATGACAATTTCAGACCCCTCCATGATTTTCAAGTGGGAGAACTTGCAAAATAGCAGGGTGTTCAAATACTTATTTTCCGCACTGTATATAGTATATTGTTTCATACTGTTGTGGACTGTTAGCTGGGTCATTTGGGGTGTGGCTGTATTCCATTGTTCTATTGTGTGTGTCTGCCTTGTGATTAAAGTATTATGGGATGTACTGTATATCTGTGTGGATAAGCTGTGAGAGGGGAGGAGGGAATTCCTCCAGCAGCCCCTCTCAAAGACTTCTATTGGATAGGTAAATACCTGTGTATCATGCTACTGGAGAAGGTGAAGTTTACCCTGCCCTGAATGCAAAGGTAGGGGGGATTGTCCCGAGTGTTACCTCTGTGTACCTGTGTTTCAATAAACAGTTCATGTCCCAGCTTTGTACCCGTGCTAGTTTCGTCTGGTTCTTGGTTACAATATTCAGCTCTAAAATCTAAAATCTGAAAGTCCAGATTGGAGGAAGCAGTGTACTGGCGGAAGCACGCAAGCGGAGTGCGATGGGGATTTGTTACAAACATGTTATTTGTACAGTATCTGCTCTGTGTGATGGTTCTCCACAGAGCAGCTTTGATTCCCCTCTTCTCGGGTCCCCTGCTGGCACTCCTGGCTTCTCCCCTCGGCTACTTGCTATGGGGGCACTCAGGCAGGCACACTAGTGCAGCTTGGCCCTGCGCCCACTCCCTCCTCACTGGCTGTGATCAACACCGGCTCCTGCTTCTGGTTCTGAACCAGTAAAGAGAGAGAGAGAGAGAGAGAGAGAGTTTTTTTGCACAGTGTTGGATTGACATTTGGCTCAGGCAAATGTATGGGGGGGGGGGGTGCATGCAGAATGCTTTTGTGGTAAATCTGGTGTGACCACTGTTTCCAAACTAAGCACATGGCATCCCCACCAGTAATATAACCAGCCTCCCTGAGAAGCCACTAGAGCACAATATAAACTGGCACACACCAAACATTTTAGTTATTGGATGTTTAAAAGGTTTGAAGGTTTCTGATATGGGGCATCAATATTATTATGTATCTCAAAATCAATTGTGTTTTTATAATATTTGTTCTATTTTTATACAATTGTATCATATGTATAAAAGAAAGCATGTATTTTTTGTTAGTAGTTGTAATTTTTCCTTTTTTGGAATTGGTGCCTTTAAAACTCAGAGGCGCTCTTTGGTTCAAAGCTCTTGGTGTTAACGATTTCCCCTCTTCCCTTACCCTACCTTCTGTAGACCTTTATTAACCACTTAAGGACCTTGGGTGTTTTTCAGATTTGGTGTTTACAAGACTAAAACAGTTTTTTGTGCTTGAAAATTACTTAAAACCCCCAAACATTATACATATTTTTTTCTAACACCCTAGAGAATAAAATGGCGGTCATTGCAATACTTTTTGTTACTCCGTATTTGCGCAGCTGTCTTACAAGCGCACTTTTTTGAATTAAAAAATAAGACAACAATTTTTTAATATTTTGTGAAAGATAATGTTACGCCGATTAAAATGATACCCAACATGTCATGCTTAAAAATTGCGCCCGCTCGTGGCATGGCGTCAAATATTTACCCTTAAAAATCTCGATAAGCACCTTTAAAAAATTCTATAGGTTGCATCTTTTGAGCTACAGAAGAGGTCTAGGGCTAGAATTATTGTTCTCGCTCTAACGATCACGGTGATACCTCAGTTGTGTGGTTTGAACACCTTTTTTTAAATGCAGGCGCTACTCACGTATGCGTTCGCTTCTGCGCGCGAGCTCGTCGGGAAGGGGCACTTTAAAAAAAATTTGGTTTGTTTTCTTATTTATTTTTATTTATTGTATAGTTTTTTACACTGAAAAAAAAATTTATCACTTTTATTCCTATTATAAGGAATGTAAACATCCCTTGTAAAAAAAAAAGCACGACAGGTCCTCTGAAATATGAGATTTGGGGTCAAAAAGACCTAAACCTAAATGCCCAAAAAAAAATGGAAATGTTGTCATTTGAAAAAATGACAAAAAAAAAATGTGCCTTTAAGACGCATGGGCGGGACTGCCGTTTTGACGTCACTTACGCCCCCTGCTATGCTATGGGGATGGGTGGGGGCCATCTTGCCCTCACTCGCATCCCCACACAGCAGGGAGCAGGACCCGATTGCCTCCGCCGCTACCGACGGCTCCGGTAAGTGGCGGAGGGCGCGGAGAGAGCGGCGGGAGGGGGGGCTCCTCTCCCGCCCCTGATAACGGTAATCTTGCGGCGAATCTGCCGCGTAGACCACCTTTATCATTTATAGGACTGCTCATGCCAAAGATGGATACCTCGGTTGTGGCATGCATTCTCTCCTACATGCCTTGGCAAGGCCAAGATGTGAAAAATTATCAACAGGAAATACCAAAATGGTCCAAAGACTGTTTGGCATGGAGTATCTGCAACGACTGTATAGTTCCCTGTATAGACTGTATATATCAAGACGGTTAGCACCATGTGACCATGTAATGTCTATGGGAGCCTTAAGCCTGGCTCAACAACTTTGTCTAGTCATAACTGGGAAGCTGATCTGACATTTTCACTTGATATTGAGCTTTCTTTCAGTAAAAGGGGTATTACTAATATCTATGCACTTAAGCGAACTGCAGTTTCGATACACACACAAGTAAGGCAGGGCAGATAAATGATATTCCTCTGAATCCAGATAGATTTTGATCTCTGCCTGTAAGTTAAACTGAACGTGCATGAAGTGTTAGATGCTTGTCTCTTTGGCACTATTAAATTCTCACTTGTATGTTCAGCCTAGTCCAAACCACGCATTAGACAAAGGAAAACATGTTTTTTCTTTGACACATTTTATAGACAGAAAATCAAAAAACTGTTTCACATTTTTGAAGAATGGGGATAAATTGAGTAATTAGTTTTCACAGAGCTTCTAGAATGGAAGTAGAAAGAAGAAATATCCTTTGTGGTATCTTCTTCATGCTATGTCAGTGCGCTTTTTTTAAAAAAAAATTGAGCTACTTTGTGGAAATTGTAAAGAGCCATTGCATTAAATGACATTTGAGTAGGACTTGTACATATAAAGAGGCACTTTCATAATTTATTTTATTTTATTTGAATTACGGGCTTTAAAAGCACAGTAATGTTTTTAATAATCCATAACGTGTTAAGAAATGTTTATTTTTTTAATATTTTGTATTTTTATTGATTGTATTCCCCGTGGAGAAGCAGAAGGCAAAGCAGTCATGCACATGTAATCATTCTCTAGAATTTGGATATAGTATTATTTAAGAAAGTCTAATCCTTATAAATTATCTTGCCCACATTATTCTGTAAAAGCCTGATTTGTATTGAGAAACATGGTTATGAACATTTTCAGTCAAATACAACATACATTTGTGTTGATAATCTCCAAGGACCTTCTATTCCCCAGGATGGTAGTAATGACACAAAGGCCCTCTTTGGAGAACAGATCAGAGATAACATTTTTATTAGTGACAAAGGCAATTATTATTTATGTTTTTTTACAACAAAGTCTGATGGGAATTATAATGTGCCTGCTAAATGCAAGCAAACATGGTTACAGTAATTCTAAAAGCTGATTGTTTTACCTTTGTGCATTCTACGCAAGAAGGTAAACAACTTTCTGTGTGCAGCGGCCCCTCAGCCCACCCAATTCTTACCTACAGTAAGCCCCCTCCAATCCTGCAATGTTCATAATTGCCTTGGCTGTATGGGGACTCTCCCTCCTCATTGGCTGAGACAGTTAATCACAGCCAGTGAGCCAACGAAGAGAGATCGGGGGGTGGTATATGTCTTATGCTCTATGTGTTTCTTATGCATGTAGCAGCAGCTTGGGAGCGAGCATGCAGCGGTGTCCCCAGAGCAAGCCGATTCCTCTGGGGACACTGCTTGAAAGGGAGGAGCCAGGAGCGCTGGGGGGGGAACGAAAAAAGAAGAGGATCTGGGCTGCTCTGTGCAAAACCACTGCAGAGAGCAGGTAAATATAACGTGTTTGTAATAAAAAACAAAAAACAAAGCTTTAATATCACTTTAAGGAAATAAGACATATCTACCTACCAGTAAATACTTAAGTTTCAAGTGATCCAGTTCTTTGCCTATACGGGGCAGGCATTCATCAGAAGTGTTGACTATGCCTGCCCATTCTGTGCCCCCTCTTCCATTCGCAAAAGCTGTCCTAAGCTTCCATGAATGAAAAATGATCTCCCTTAAAGGGGAGAAGGCAGATCTTTCATTTATCTCTCCACCCTTCATTCACAGAGTACTTTTCATCCATGAAAGCTATAGTCCAGCTTTAATGAGTGGAGAAAGGTTGGGCATAGTCAACACTCTTGATAAGTGCCTGTCATAGGTCCCACGGCTCTATTGACACCCTCAGCACCAGAAGATTACTGCTACAGTGGAGGGTCAGATAACAGAAGATTTAAACTAAGCAGCAGCCATCAGCACAAGTGACACTTTGATCACTGCATTGATAGTAAGTACTGTGCTTTGCGCTGATTTAAAAAATATATAATTACTAAACTTACTGTAGGCTTTAAGGCTGACACTTAAAGATATCATTCCAGATATGGTGATCACACGACCTACCCCCTTGCTCCAACTTGACAGCCCTGGCTTTCGGCAATTGATGCTGATGAACCCAACCTTGTCACATAGACGACAGTAAGTTTGAATATGATTGGTTGAGCTGACACAGGGCTCCCTCTACTTGCTCCTAATGCCGCGCACACAACGATCAGGCTTTTGCCTGGCCAAATCACATCAGAATTCCGACGGAATTCCATCGGAAAAATATAGAACATGTTCTATATCTAAAGTCCGATGGAATTCATCTGAATTTACAATGAAAAAACTAAGATGGGGCTACACACGATCGGAAAATCCGATGGAAAAAGTCCATCTGACTTTTTCCATCGGAAATTCCGATCATGTGTATGGGGCATAACAGTGAACAGTGTGGAGGTGGAGGAAAGGGAAGGTAAGTATACGTTTCTGTGCCTTCCTAATGAGCAACTATTGCCTCCAAATATTATGACCAATATTTGAACATAGAACTAATAATCATCCAAAGTGCAATACACTCCTATCATCAACAATAAATTAATCACATATGTATAATCAATATACAAAAAATAAAAAAATAAAAAAGCATGGTATTAATGCTAATAATTTTCAATTCCACCAGTGCAAATCTGTATATTAATGTCCCCTTTAAAATAAATCACAGTTCCATATTAACCAATGAATTCTATACATTCAGAGAAACACTTTCCCCACCTTTTTTTGGTTCAGCTCGGTTAAAGGGGAGGTTCACCTAAATATAAACTTTTAACATTGCATTTATGAGATTAATGACAATTAGAATCGGCTGTTTTTAAAAAAAAAATATGTCCGTACATACCGTTTCCTATATGTATTCTCACAGCGGCTTCCGGGTATGATCGTCGAGGCTGGGCGTTCCTAATTGATTGACAGGCATCTGACCGACGCATACAGCGCGTCACAAGATGCCGAAAGAAGACGAACGTCGGTGCACAGGCGCCGTATAGAGCCACGCTGACGTTCGGTTTCTTTCGGCATCTCGTGACGCGCTGTATGCGTCGGTCGGATGCCTGTCAATCAATTAGGAACGCCCAGCCTCGACGATCATACCCGGAAGCCGCTGTGAGAATACATATAGGAAACGGTATGTACAGACATATTTTTTTTTTTTAAAACAGCCGATTTTAATTGTCATTAATCTCATAAATGCAATGTTAAATTTTTTTTTTTAGGTGAACCTCCCCTTTAAGCCCTCACTTGGATACCTCCTCTTATTGCCACTTTAGATGGTGTCGAGCAAACACACATATATGAGTGTATGGCCCTTCAAGAGACTGCAAATTCTTCCTCCATGAACCCACTCTGCCCTCACAAAATTTTACTCCCCTGTTTTTATTGGATGGAACGCCATTGTTCATGTTTGTAAATGGTTGTGCTTTGTCCCATAATCAATGCAGTATTTTAAAGTTTTAACTAAACAAGGTCATATTGCTTATGAAATGTTCTTCTATATATGAACAAACGTACGTGTTATAGTAGAGAGGTACATCCTAAATAATACACTTCTGCAAGCTTTATCTATATTTGTATATGTAAGACATTCTGATGCCAGAAAATGTTTATACAGTATAACATTTTGGAAAAATTATAGAACTTATAGAACATCTATCAAGTACTTATTAATGTATGTGAACTCACTGGAGAGATTTCACCCGACTCACTATCCTGGTGACACTAATGATACTGTACATAGCATTTCCTTGCTGTATCCAAACCTATAAAAAAGTAGAACTTTATTTAAAGTTTAATAACCGTAATAAATGAATTGGATCTATAGCATTTCTATGGTCCCATGACCTGTCCAGGTTCTATATTAAAGGGGTGTTCCAGCCAAATTTTATGTTTATTAAAAGTCAGCAGCTACAAAAAGTGTATCTGCTAGCTTTTAATAAACATACACTTACCTGCTCCAGCGTTCCAGCGACGCGCCGGCCGGGGCTCCGCTCCGCTCCCCGGCCAGCATTCCTCATTGCTACTGTGGGCACCCGGCCGTGACAGCTTTCGGCTTCACGGCCGGGCACCCACTGCGCATTCGCGAGCGGCACTGCGCCTAAGACCTGTCAGTGTCCTAGGCCATAGCCTACAGGGAGGGGCTGCAATAAGGCAATTAAGCTTAATCGCCTTACCAGCCCCTCGGTGGAAGGAGGAAGTGGGATAGGAAGTCCCACTCCTCCTGAAGCCCCCACTCCCCCCCAAAAAAATTACATGCCAAATGTGGCATGTAAGGGGGTGAGGAGTGGGATAAGCGGAAGTTCCATTTTTGGGTGGAACTCCGCTTTAACCACTTCAGCCCCGAAAGGTTTTACCCCCTTTCTGACCAGAGCACATTTTACAATTTGGCAGTGTGCTACTTTAACCACTTAAGACCCGGACCAAAATGCTGCTAAAGGACCTTGCCCCTTTTTGCGATTCGGCACTGCGTCGTTTTAACTGACAATTGCGCGGTCGTGCGACGTGGCTCCCAAACAAAATTGGCGTCCTTTTTTCCCCACAAATAGAGCTTTATTTTGGTGGTATTTGATCACCTCTGCGGTTTTTATTTTTTGCGCTATAAACAAAAATAGAGCGACAATTTTGAAAAAAAATCAATATTTTTTACTTTTTGCTATAATAAATTTCCCCCCAAAATATATATATATTTTTTCCCCTCAGTTTAGGCCGATACGTATTCTTCTACCTATTTTTTGGTAAAAAAAATCGCAATAAGCGTTTATCGGTTGGTTTTCGCAAAATTTATAGCGTTTCCAAAATAAGGGATAGTTTTATTGCATTTTTATTAATTATTATTTTTTTACTACTAATGGCGGCGATCAGCAATTTTTTTCGTGACTGCGACATTATGGCGGACACTTCAAACAATTTAGACACATTTTTAGGACAATTGTAATTTTCACAGCAAAAAATGCATTTAAATTGCATTGTTTCCTGTGAAAATGACAGTTGCAGTTTGGGAGTTAACCACAAGGGGCGCTGTAGGGGTTATGTGTTCCCTGTGTGTGTTTACAAATGTAGGGGGGTGTGGCTGTAGGTGTGACGTCATGGATCGCATCCCCACTATAAAAGGGATGACGCGATCGACGCTGCCACCACAGTGAAGCACGGGAAGCCGTGTTTACACACGGCTTTCCCCGTTTTTCAGCTCCGGGGAGCGATCGCCGCACTCCAGCGGCGATCGGGTCCGCGAGTCCCGCGGTCACGGAGCTTCAGACCGGGCCACGGGAGCGCGCCATTCTGCCGACGTATATGTGCAGGAGGCGGTCCTTAAGTGGTTAACTGGTCATGCAATGTTTGTACCAGTAATGGTGGTGATCTATGATTTTTAGTGGTGCTGCAACATTGCAACGGACAGATCGGACACTTTTGACATTTTTGGGACCATTGACATTTATACAGCGATATGTACTATAAATATGCACTGATTACTCTGTAAATGTCACTTGTAGGAAAGAGGTTAACACTAGGGGGCAATTAAGAGGTTAAATTTGTGTTCCCTCAGTGCATTCTAACTGTGTGGGGATAGAAATGACTAGGGGAGGAGACATATCGTCTTTCCTACTTACTAGGAACAAACAATATGTCTCCTCTCCTCTGACATGCGATCGTGCGTGGCCGGCGGCGATTGTGACCACTGGCCACGCGCACTAGGTCCCCTGCCGTGCAGCAAGCATGCGTGCCAACCGCGGCACGTGTGCGACCTCTGGCAGCTTTTAAAGGCAACCCCATAAATATACAGGGTTTTGCGCAGGGGTGCCATTCTGCCCCTGTAAAAAGACGTGAGGCGGTCGGGAACCGGTTAATAATACAGTGTAATATTCTCCAGTATGTACAAGAAGCAGTTAGGGTAACCATTTAGAGGTGACCTATGCCTTCACACTGTAGTTAGGGTTTTGAACTCTAAATGGTTTAGTCACAGGATTCTGGCTACTTCCCGATTCTCAGAACTAAAAACAGACACATTTATATCCATCCAGTATTGTTAATGTCTTTCAAGGCTACTCTGAGAAAGTGTGATTTAATTTCTCAGCTTGCCTCCATCATCTTTAGGGCTTCTGAGTTAAGTGGATGTATGAACCTCTGCACTGTGGGAGATATGGGTCAATTTTTCTTCTGAACATTCAGTCTAATGGTCATTTTCCAGTCACATGCCCACATAAGTTATATACTCATTTCAGGGACCCATCTAGCTTGTAATTGTGTTCATTATTCCTTGTAATCTGTTCACAGACATAACAGGTTTCATAAAAATGCCTCTAGCCTATGTACATATTTAATAACTTTATTATAAAGGCCAATAAGTAAAATAACAACATTAACATGTAATATTATTGCTAAACACAGAACCTGCTAATTGAATGTGCAATTTGTAATTGCTGTGTGACATGTTCAATCAAAATATTTAACAAAAGAAAAATTCCAAAAAGATTTGTTTTGCTCTACTTATATTGCTGTCTGGACCCCAAGTAGAAAGACCTGTCCTCGGCCCTGGCAGGGCTGTGATCAGACAATATTGTCCTTACAGCTGAGCTACTGTTGTCTTTAGCCTATGTGTATTCAACTTGTAGTCCTATAATAATTATGTTCCAATAGAGGACAACTCCTGCACCTTGTAGTACATCAGCGGAATCAGAAGTCTGGAGCTCTACCAGCTTTGTGGAGCATCAACCATTAACTACTAACTTATGGAGAAATGCAGAGTTTTGCCCATTGAGACTTTAGATGAAGTGCCACACAGACAGTAATATTTCTGGGGTCCCTCAGTGGCTCTCATGGCTCCTATCCGCATCAGATAACCCCCTGGGAGAAGTGCTCTCCCAGGGGGTTACCTTGTGGGCACGCTTCCGAGTCCAGCATTCGGTGGCCATAGCCACTGAATGTATGACTCGGCCCCACCTCCTGCGTTATTGGATTTGATTGACAGAAGAGGGAGCCAATGGCTGCACAGCTATCAATCCATCTAATCAAGAGGCAGGATCCCACGAAGAGAGGGACAGCGCATCCCTGACGAGGGAAATTCAGGGCTCAGGTAAGTAAAACAGGGGGCTGGGGGGCGATTACTGCCAGGTGTTTTTTCACCTTAATGCAAAGGATGGATTAAGGTGAAAAAACATGAGTAAGTATACGCCAGCAATAGAATAGGGAAAGGGTGTCATAATGCCAAACAGTTGGCCCAAATGTACAAATCCATTACATAGTTACATACAGTAATCAAATAGTCCATGGTAAGTCTGTCATAGCATCTAGGCTGACCCAACGTGTTTCGTGAGTTCAGTCTCACTCTTCAGGGGTTGATGCATGATCTATAAAGTAAAAATGGTTAAGAAATATAACAATAAAGGATGGTGGCTAGAATAAACCTGTACTTTGTTTTTATTACAGGCTGTGTGGCGCTTCCCCAATGGCCAATACTCTCCATTTGTATGTACAATGGGGATGGAGGCGCCGCACAGGGTAATACCAACCATATTTAGATTTTTACCGACTTATGGATGTGTGCCTGTCCAGCCTGTTAGGCTGTGTACACACGATCGGTCCAACCCGATGAGAATGGTCCGACGGACCGTTTTCATCGGTTCACAGACTGATGGTCTGAGGTGCATACACACCATCAGTTCAAAAACCGATCGTGTCAGTGACGTAAAACACAACGACGTGCTGAAAAAAATTAAGTTCAATGCTTCCAAGCATGCGTCGACTTGATTCTGAGCATGCGCAGGTTTTTGAACCAATGCTTTTGCGTACTACGCATCGGTTTGGACCGATGGTCAGGCGTCCATCAGTCCGATTTTAAAGCAAGTTTTAAAACTTTGGTCCGAAGGACGACGGACCGATGGGCCGTACACACGGTCGGTTTGGACCGATGAAACTGAACTTCAGTCCATTTTCATCGGTTTGGACCGATCGTGTTTGCGGCCTCAGAGACAGTTATGCCTTGTTTCAACTGAGCGGAACGGTTCGGGTCAGTACAGTTTGGAAGGGTTAAAATGGTCTTGCCTATTCAGGTGAGAGTTTCCACTGCAAGTCGGACCGTCAGGGGCCATACAGGGTTTAGAAAAAATGCGTAGCGTGTCCGCCAATCAGTGGAATGTATTGTAGCTCCACCCTAACCGAACTGTACCATTTTCTATGGCCCCACATCTGAAGCAGGACCCAGAATGGTGCAGTATGGTTCAGTTGTATGGGCTGCTTTCATAATGGAAACACTCAAAATAGCGTACCGTACCAAACCAACCCGAACTGATCCGCTCAGTGGAAATGAGGCATTAGAGACATTCTGACTTTGCTGTTCATGTTGGACTGTACCTTTTTAAAAAAAATTAAGTAAAAGTTGCATCAACTGTTTGACGCCTGGTCTGAAGCTAAATAGGTACATGATGGTTCTGGGCATATGAAAGAACAAGGGACAGTAAAGCACATATGGGTTATGAAGCCAATGCACTACAGAAAGTGTACTCAGGAAGATAAGCAGGAGGAGAAATGCAGCTGATATGGGTATCTAGAAATAGTGCAAGGTACACCCACTGGTGTATGTCACAGATCCTCCAGTAGCAAGGGGGGTTGGTGTTCTGGTTCCCTTCCTAGCGGTCAGTTTCCCAAAGCAATTGGGACCCAATCTCTGTAGCACAGAGACTTCATGTGCCTGCCGCATGGTACGGGAAGAAAGGAGTTAACAAGTGCATGCATGAGGTCCGTGCCATGTGCACAGCGGGACCCCATTCTGCCACTCAGAGTGAGCTTGCAGGGGTATGCTGGACAGGCGGAGAGAGCATGGGGAAAGTGATGTCCCTCCTAAACTAAACTAAGGAAGGACCCTGTACATTCTTCTGCTGCACACTGTGTGCATCTCATCTCTGAGTTGGGGAACAGCATTAATGCTTGATTCTCACATGAAAGCAAGATCAACGTGGTCCTGCCTTAATGATGAGTGCGCTCTGCGTGAAAGGTGCCCCCCCACTTGCAGGGCGAGTGGCCCCGCCCACAAGCATACTAGGCAAATTTACAAATACTGTATATGTGGAAGCTACACTGTTGCTTCAAGGCACTTGTAAAACATGGCCCCTAACTCTGTACACCCTGTGTTTCCTGACTCTGATATGTATATAGCAGAAACAGAGAGTTGGCATACCTGGTGAGAAATACAGTAACACACCAGAAGGCCATTCATCATCTTTACAAGGCAGATGAAGATTTTTTAGTGTGTGTCTGCACCACATCCCTATTTTTCATATGTAATGTGAATAATAATGACAGATCTGCTTTCACTTGAATGTTAGAAAAAAAAAATGCAACCAAATTTAACATCTCACAGGACTTCTGGACAACACTGCTGCCTTTTGTTAAATGTGCCATAGTAATGACAACCTCCTTGTAATGGACAAAGCTTCAAAGGCTTGAATTGAGGGCCATTAGGTGATAAGGATACTGACAACCATGGCTAGCTAAAAGAATAGTCATGTGCAGAAGATGAATGCCGATATGAAACCTGTAACCATTCCGCCGTCAGGTTGTGTCTGCTGAGTCTAAATGCATAATATTCATGTCTTATTGGAGTGTATTTTCATTAATGGACCCTGCATGACCTAGACAGCACAGAGGGAGGTTTTGATGGAAGTCACGTCATTATCAAATAACAAGTTCTACCCCTGTGGTTCATATCCAAAAGCTTCAATCTTTCAGTTAGTTCCCTTTGAACAATCATTTGTTTGATGAGCTTTATCCAGGTTACATGCTGACAGATGGTATGACATCCACATAAAAATGCATTGTGGTAACATGCCCTGAAAATGCAAGAGGTTCTAATAGATGATGTAAGAGAATTTCACAGAGGAGCTTGGTACAATAATGTCTTGTATAGAGGGTTAAAAAGGGTACATGAGACATTACTGAAGGTCTCTGTTCTCTTGCTGACACAATGACGCAATGTCATGTCTGTACGATGCCCTGCAGATTCTCAAAAAACTGTCATCATTCTGTATAGAGGGACCCTTTTCTTCAACTCTGTTAACACCCTCAGTCTTAGACTGCCTGAAATGTATTGAAATTGGCAGCAAAAGCAAGTTAAATCCATGTCCCTGGGCGTCATTACATTTCCAGACTAACAGATCTCAAATAATTTGTTCGGTTTAATCAATGGAAACCACAGGACAGAGGACAGGTGGCTGTGCATTTTATTATAATATTATGTTGCTGCTGTGGTGAGAAATACATGCATCTGCCTATTTGTGTCAAACTTGTGAAATCAAACTGTGGAAAAGGGAAAATAACAAGAAAAAACTTGGTACAGCTTCTCAAGAACGAGGACTCATAAGACATAATGTTCTATGTTATATTACTGCCACATTGATTAATGCATCATTATGAAATCTTCCTTTTTTAACAATACCTGGGGTAACATTCTGATCCAATTAGCCATATTTTTTGTTGCAGAGAACATTTTAGCATAGATTTTCTTATTGTGCTTATTGTGTTTTTGATACTTTCCAACCCTCTCCAGTTATGACAGTTACGATTTATAATTGGAGCTGTATTATAAATGAAAGCCTTGTTAATCTCTTAAAGGTTAGAACGATATAACAAGTCTACCATATACCTTGCTATAAAAATATAATGTACTAATTTCAGCATTCAAGGGAACAGTGTAAATGTATATATCCAGTATGCACTTGTCTTGTTGTGGTCTTGTTACAGAGGATTTAATAGGGACACACAAAATCGCACTAAACCCATGTCTGGACAGGTGCTCTGTCACTAACTGTGCTACACCGACATTGTGGTCTTCAATATTGTATGCCTTTAATATACTGCGTGAAGGTGTCATTGACTTGACAGGAAAACAAATTATTAGGCAACTGCCCATTTACTGGCATAGAGCCTGTGCTTTATGTTAGTTCTTACAGGCAAATAGCGTAGAATACCATCATAACACTTCACATACATTTGAAAATGGGCAGAGGCTCACAGAAGAAATTTATAGCTGTAGCTAGTCTAGGCTTTATAAATGAAAACAATCAGCGACAAAAATTGCTATAAATATCCTGCTACTAAATCCTAGTGTTAAAGCGGAGCACCACCCTGAAATTAACTTTCGCCTAATGTTCCTACCGCTCCTAAATGATGCATAATCGGCGATTTTCATATTAAAAAGTGATAGAATACCTTGTTAAAAACGCTGGCTTCCGGTCTGCAGCCACTCGGGTTTTCCTCTGGTTTTCTGTAGCTTCTTGTCCCGCGCTGTGCCTGCTGGGAGCCTGTCTCAGAGCTCCCTAGTTATAATATTCTCCTCTGTTAGCCCAAACATTGCGCGACTTCGTGGCAACACAGACTCCAAAGCTGCTCCTCCACCATTGCTTGTGCGCATGCGCGAGATCGAGCGGTGGATGCTGGGACATCAGTATCCACCGGAACGAGGAAGTGCCGGGCTGTGGGCTTATGCCCACAGTTAAAATGGAGCCGGAATTGGATAAAGGAATATACGTTTTTATTTGCCACTGTATTGCTGCGGAGCGGCGGGGAGAGACAGGACACGTGAGTAGCGCTACATAGGGTGATTTAACTTTTAAAGAGCCATTAAAAAAAAAAAAATATTGGCGTGGGAGATCCGCTTTAATAATCTATTATAAACATGCACAGCTGCTAAACATTCTTATGCCCTGTACACACGATCGTTTCGTCTGATGAAAATAAATCGATGGATTTCTTCGATAGATATCCGATGAAGCTGACTTTCATCAGTCTTGCCTACACACCATCGGTTAAAAATCCGATTGTGTCCAATGCGGTCACGTAAAACACAACAACGTGCTGAGAAAAATTAAGTACAATGCTTCTGAGCATGCGTCGACTTGATTCTGAGAATGCGTGGATTTTTGACCGATGGATTTCCCCACAGATGATAATTTTTTTCTATCCGTTTTTTAACCATACAAAAATTTTAAAACAGAATCTATTTTTTTTTCACCGATGGGAAAAAAACTAATGGGGCCCACACACGATCGGTTCGTCCGATGAAAACGGTCCATCGGTCCGTTTTCATCAGACGAACCAATCGTGTGTACAGGGCATAAGTGATACACCACACTGGTTGCAAACATTAAAGTGAATAAATGTAGCACTTTAATCATCTACTGAGGAAGGAATGTGATTGGCCGATACGCGTCTAGAGGGAAGGAGCAGATAACCTGACGTTTAGCCAGGCACCGTGAGTGTGTAAGATGGCGCCGCTACTGGGAATTATTTACACATAAAGTGTGATTTATTTTTGGGGGCTTTAAATACATTTTGTATACAGAGAACACTATGATCTCTCTATTTATCATTTATATGCCCCGAAATCCCTGGAATCTTGAGAAAAAGCTGAGAAGTTGTTTGTCTCCCTGGAAGCAAGTGTGCTGAGTTGCCAATAAGAAATAGCTGGATTACCTGCCATTGATTGTTTAAAGGAGGAGATCGTGTGAACTCGAGGGGAGATCTGTTTATGAGTTTTAAGTCATCTGGGAGGTGAGCGCGCAATTTTATCGGTGGTGGTGTGCACTCCTTTTGAGGATGAACGATCACAGTGGTGGATTAGCGTTCAAACACTGATCATAAGAAGAGCCTTTATTTATTCAATTTAACTTATGGACTATTTATCACTCATGTTATAATTCATGATTATATGCACTTTTATTTTATTAGATATGAATAGGTTTATACACAAAGTGCTACATTTATTCACTTTAATAGTCTAGGCTTTATGATAGCTCCCATACAAATCAATTTATTCATACAAGTTTGTAAAGGTATCAAAAAGTCAATTTTTAGAACCGTGTGCAAATCTGTTGTCCATAAGAGGAAACTGCAGAAGTTACCTAAATTTCCAAGAAACACTGGGGGAGATTTACTAAATCTGGAGAGTGCAAAATCTGGTACAGCTCTGCGTAGGAACCAATCAGCTTCCAGGTTTTATTGTCAAAGCCTATTTGAAAAAGCTGCAGTGAGAAGGTGATTGGCTACCATGCACAACTGCACCAGATTTTGCACTTTCCAGTTTTAGTAAATCAATCTGTAAATCAAACTGTATGCATGCTGCTGACTGTACATGGGTCTTTCCCGTCCCATTACATTTAAGGTCTGTTCCCACTCTGGTGCTCTTGTGATGTTTGTGAAAATTTATGAATATGCACTTTTTTGCACATTAAAGGGGAGTTCCACCCACAATATCACTTTTTAAATATAAATACCCCTGTAATACACAAGCTTAATGTATTCTAGTAAAGTTAGTCTGTAAACTAAGGTCCGTTTTGTTAGGTTGTTACAGCATTTAGATAGTTTCTAATCTAGAAATAGACCATGGCCATCTTAAGTGTGGGCATCATGAAGCCAGACTGTATGACTTCCTGGATTTCAGCTTTGCCTATCTCGCACATGCTCAGTGCTGCACAAGCAATGTAATAGGTTTCAGTCAGGTTTGCAAGGACTACTGGGAAACAAGATGCCTATCCCAGAAACCCTTGCAAATAGCCTTGTGACTTAATAGCCTAGGCTAATAAGGAGGAGGAAGTAATGAAGGACTACAAAATAAAGGTATTTACAAGCAACAAAATAAATAAAAATTGTCCATTCTGAACACTTTGAGATTAGGGCATGCAGCACAGACAAACATAAAAAAATGGGTGGAACTCCACTTTAACTCACACCACGTTAAAGCGGTTTTAAACCGCTACAATAAGAAAAACTTTCCCCTGTAAGACAATTGCATAATATACTAGTATGCATCACATACTAGCACATTATGAAATACTTACCTTAGAAAGAAGCCCTCCAGGGGTACACTGTCACCACTAACAAGGCTTCAATCGTCCCCTGGTCTTCTTTCTGGGTTCAAGGTCTCCGGCTGTTTGAGTGGTCAGAGCCAACATGATGTCACTCCCGCACATGTGCGCAGGAGTACTCATTTCTGGCACCTTGCTCTAAAGGTCCAGCATGGTATGCCGGAACTTCAGAGAACACATGCCGGTGATGTCACCGGGTGCATCTAGTGTGAATATCTCCTAAACAGTGGAGGAGATATTCATTTTAACTACAGGTAATCCTTATTATAAGCTTACGTCTAGGTAAAAATCACAAAGCGGACTTTACTACTGCTTTAATCAGTGTGTCACATACTAACATGCTTGGCATTAAGGCTGTCCGTATGTTAACGTACTGCAGTGCTATAGTGTGGATGGAACCTAAATGTGGTGGACAAAGCTCATGTACAGCCCAATGAAGCCAAAAATAAATATCTATTTTATTTTACACAATGTATTGCAGTGCAGGTGCATTTGCACCACTGTATTAGTGTGTTGGGGTGCCATTCAAAATGAGTGGTGCTGCAACGCACTGTGACAGTGTACCAGACTATACCACAACACCGATCTGAAAGGATATCTGTAATTTTGGAACATACAGTGCCATGCACTCAGGTCACCCTCCTTTGGAGTCAGCACATACACAGAGATTCTTGAATATCGAAATGCTAACCACCTGGGTCAGACTGAGCAATGGGGCTGCTTTACTAAAAGCAAATAGACTGTGCACTTTTCAATTTAATTTGCACTCATTTTCCCCAGAGCTGCCATAATCCAATCATGTGCAGACAAATGTTTGTTTTTTTAGTCTGATTGGGTTTTGCCTTTAGTAATTTAGTCCCAATATATATCAAAATCAATCTTATGCTTACAGATTGTAATGATATATGCAGAGCTAGATTTTTACATGGACAACATAGAGCATGGATCTCCAAACTACCGCCCTCCAGCTGTTGCGGAACTACACGTCACATGAGGCATTGTAAAACTCTGCCATTCACAGACATGACTAGACATGATGAGAGTTGTAGTTCCTAAACAAACTGGAGGGCTATAGTTTGGAGACCCCTAGCCTAGAACAGTGTGGTAACCAAGGGTGGCACACAGTTGCAAAGACATCATGATGCTAACTATCAGTAACACATTCCTGTGTATAACTAAAAAAATCTTCCAAGCTGCTGCCTTGCCTGCGCAGTCTGTCTATCATTGCTAATGGATTTATATACTAGGGCCCAGATTCACAGAGAGTGGGCGCACATTTACGCCGGCGTAGCGCACACACAGTACGCTATGCCGGCGCAGTGCGGAGAGGCATGCACTGTATTCAGCAAGCCATTGCTCACCAAGATGTGCCAGCGTAGCGTATTTTCGAAGGCGCAGGCCAGCATAAGTGGAAGTGGGCGTGACCCCATGCAAATGATAGTCCGAGCATGGTGCAGTGTTTTACGACTGGCGCATCACGAACTGTACATGCGCCGTGACGTAGCCATGATGTGGATGCATGAAACAGCACCCTTATGCGCATGCTCACAACAATGCCGGCACAACTGCCTAAGCTACGCCGGATCACTACGTATGCCGTGAACATAACGTACGCCCAATACGCCGGCCTGTTTTCTCTGGGGCAGACCTTTGCATGTCTATTGCTGGGTTGCGCCTTATTTATGGGGAATAACTTTACGCCAGACGTACAACTTACGCAAACATCGCATAGCATGCGTCGGGCGCACGTACATTCGTGAATCGCCGTATTTACCTAATTTGCATTTTTGAATGCCTAATAAATGGGAGAAGCAACATGCGTCCAAACCATATTTGCGTCCACACATTACGCCAGGGTAAGCAAGATACGGCGGGGTAGGATGGCCTGTTTTTAGACATATGTTGGTTTTGTGGGTCTGGCGCACATTTTCACTACGTCGGCGTAAGTGCTTTGTGAATCCGGGCCTAGGTCTGTATACCAAGAACTAAATGTCAAGAAGAACAGAGAGACAGTTTATGGGTGCAGATATTGGTGGTTGGAGAAAATATTCAAGCAAAAATATTTTAGGCCAAAGCTGTGAAGAGTTCTATGTAAACGGCAGTTAAACAAATGTCAGTTGGCTCAAAGAGATCTTCTGTCCAAAGCATTAGCATTCCATGTGTTCCTATGATCTAAGTCTGATCTTGCCAGTGTAATACTAAATATATATAATTGATCGGCATGGGGGGAAAGAGTGGCATAAGACAATTACCCAGGGAGTGTAGGAAACACACAGACATGGCCAAACATTTTGAGAATGACACAAATATCATATTTAAAAAAGTCTGCTGCTTCAGTGTTTTTAGATTTTTTTTGCCAAATGTTACTATAGTATATGGAAGTAAATACAAACATTTCATAAGCGTCAAACGCTTTTATTGACAATTACATAAAGTTTATGCAAAGATTTAATATTTGCAATGTTGACCCTTCTTTTTAAAGACCTCTGCAATTCGCCTTGGCATGCTGTCAATCAAATTCTGGGCCACATCCTGACTGATGGCAGCCCATTCTTGCATAATCAATGCTTGGAGTTTGTCAGAACTTGTGTTTTTTATTTTTTTCACCTGTCTCTTGAGGATTGACCACAAGTTCTCAATGGCATTAGGGTTTGGAGAGTTTTCTGGCCATGGACCCAAAATGTCAATGTTTTGTTCCCCAAGTCACTTTTGCCTTATGGCAAAGTATACCATCATTCTGTAAAAGGCATTGTTTGTCACTAAACTGTTCTTGGATGGTTGGGAGAAGTTGCTCTCAGAGGATGTTTAGTAACATTCTTTATTCATGGCTGTGTTCTTAAGCGATGTCCGCTCAAAAAAAAAAAAAAATTAAAAGCCAGCAGCTACAAATACTGCAGCTGCTGACTTTTAATATTAGGACACTTACGTGTCCTGGATTCCAGCGCCGTCCGCAGCAGAGGACGAGAGATCGCTCGTCACTCTGCTGCTCCCCCCACTATCCACGGTGAGGGAACCAGAAAGTGAAACGCTCCGGCTTCACTGCCCCGTTCCCTATGGCGCATGCACGAGTCACGCTGCGCCTGCCGATTGGCTCCCGCTATGTGCTGGGAGCCTAGTGTTGCCAGCACACAATGGGGGGGCGACAGGAGGTGACGACATGCCCGCATTCTGCCCGAGAATGCTGGGCCGGAAGTGGGTGCAAATACCTGTCTTTAGAGGGGGGAGGGTTCCGATCAGCGTGAGCCCACTTTCTTGGCTGAGAAGCAATCCCACACATGAATGGTCTCAGGATGCTTTAATGTTGGCATCACACAGGACAGATGATAACGTGGCAAGGTTTTTTACAGATGCCCCAAACAACCCAAAAGGGGATTCATCAGAGAAAATGACTTTACCCCAGTCCTCAGCAGTTTACTCCCTGTACCTTTTGCAGAATATCAGTCTGTCCCTGATGTTTTTGCTGGAAAGGAGTGGCTTCTTTGCTGCCCTTCTTGACACCAGGCCATCCTCCAAAAGTCTTTGTCTCAATGTTCATGTAGATGAAACTCACATCTGCCTGCTGCCATTCCTGGGCAAGTTCTGCACTGTTGGTGCCCTGAATCAACTGTAGGAGACAGTCATGGCACTTGCTGGACTTTCTTGGGCACCCTGAAGCCTTCTTCACATATGCAGTGGAAATGTGTTTTCCATTTTTATGGCAAAGAGGGACTTTGCAATTAAAGGGGTTGTAAAGGAAAACAATTGTTTTCATAATAAGCATCCTTTACCTGCAGACATTCCTCTTTTCACTTCCTCTTTGTTCGTTTTTGCTCAGAAGTTGCTCTGTTTCTTCTCTGTTCTGTTCACTTCCTGCTTGTCTGATTGTTACTCACCACCGTGAAGGGAGACTTTACTGCGGTGGTCAGTGATGTGCACGCCCCCTCCTGGAAACTACATCTGTGTGGCAGGACGCTCTCTACGTGTTAGAGACTTCGAGGAGGTGTGAATTACTGGGTGTGCCGCAATTCATACTGGGAAATTTAGTTCTTACATGAACGGGCGCTGCAAACCAGGAAGTGAATGAGAGAACAGAAACTAGAACGCCGGAGGTGATATAGATGAAGGAATTTATTGGGAATTTACTTGTTTTTTAACAGAATCATTACACTATTCTGTCTGTCTACCTTGCATACATTAGTTTTAGGCAACATTTTTTTTTCCTTTACAACTCCTTTAATTGTAGTTCATCTGATCAGTCTTCATAACATTCTGGAGTATATGCAAATTGCCATCATACAAACGGAGGCAGCAGATTTGTGAACATTTGTATTTGTGTCATTCTCAAAACTTTTGGCCATGGCTGTACATCTGGTTATGCATAATGGTCCATGGTTACTATAGTTCTAATATATTTATTGTAGGCTGCGCTTTCTGTTTAGTGGTACAGTACAATGGTTTTATATCTCAGTAAAAGTCTACAATTTAGGTTTAAACAATTATTTTATGTTCACAATTGTTTCTTAAGAAGGTTGAATGATTGCAGTAAAATACCTACAGTCAGAATACATATGGAAAAGCAAGCAATTATAAATGTGAAGTTATATCGGAATTGTTAAAAGGTAAAAAAAAAATATTTATTTATTTCTTAAAGGTAAAAATGACATTATTAACTTGAAATGTGTCCACGAAAATGGCACTAGTCTCCCATAATGAGCTGCAATACATAGGTTAAAAGTTTTCTAGAAGGAGCACCCCTTTGAATTTTTCTACATGTACTATTGCGTTTGAAATGTGACTATCCTTTTCTCTTTCATTATCTGTAAAGTAATGATTTTTTGTTAGCTTTAACCAAGCTATTTTTAGTTTTATAGATCTCCTGATATCCACAGTATTATTTCTCCAGGACAGATGAGAAATTAATCCTGTGTCTTTGCTGGGGTTAGGCAATAAAAGGCTACAGTGACAAGCTATAATAAAATGATTATTTACACCTTATTGGAAAAACTTCTGGCCTTTCAGTTGTCCAAGGAGGGAGGAGGGTACCTTAGCATGCAATTACTTTCTGACCAGCAGGAAAGAGAGGAAAAATTGTAATTTAAGAAAATAGATTAGGAGTCTATACATCTTTTCTTTCTGCTCTCTAATATAATTGACCTTTTTCAGCAAATTAGGGGAAGCTCTCAATTTTGGCATGAAGCTGACAACTAAACAACACAGTGCATTGATTTGGACAATTTCAGATTATTACTATTATTTTATCTAGCTGAAAACCTGTAGTGTACTAAGGTCTATGCTGCATCAAAGGCAGAATAGAGCAGCGGATTATATCCCTACTAATACAGTGGGGGCTTGAAAGCAAGCACCATCATACCAACCCCCCAAAATAATTCTACTCATGGTATATGAAGAGAGAAGGCATGTCCACTACCCCATCCTTCACTGCTCTGCTCCTGAGCAGCCTATTGCCAGGGGACAGCATCGTATAATGGCAGGTGGGGTGGCATACCTAGGCTTCTGTAAATATCATCTTTAAGAAAGTAAATGAGGAAGAAAATGGTGCAATTGGGCATCACATGGTTCATTCTGACCAGCAGCAATTCTAGTTTAGGAGACTTTAACACCCTACTTGTTTATTTAATAGGGGATGGCCTACTTTTATTATTGACAAAATCCTTCTGATGGTTTAATGTCTGAATTTCCTGAAATTCCTGTGAATGAGCATCATTTATAACCACTTAAGTACTGCTGAACGCAGCTGTACGTCGGCAGAATGGCACGGCTGGGCACAAGGGCATACATGTAAGTCCTCTTTAAGATCCCAGCCATGGGTCACGCGCATACCACCACTGGCACGCTTGCAACCAGGTCCTAAACTCCGTGACCGCGCCCATGGGACCCGCGGACCCGATCGCCGCTGGTGTCCCACGATCGGGTCACAGAGCTGAAGAATGGGGAGAGGTAAGTGTAAATAAACCTTTCCCCATGCTTCCTAGTAGGAGTGTCACTGATCTTCTGTTCCCTGTCATAGGGAATGACGTTCAGTGATGTCACATGCCAAGCCACGCCCCCACACAGTAAGAATCACTTCCTAGGGAACACTTAACCCCTGAAGCACTCCCTACAGGTTAACCCCTTGACTGTCGGTGTCATTTTCACTGTAATCAGTGCATTTTTATAGCACTCATCACTGTAAAAATGACAATGGTCGCAAAATAGTGTAAAAAGTGTCTGATGTGTCTGCCATAATGTCACAGTCACAATAAAAATCTCTGATCGTCGCTATTAATAGTAAAAAAAAATATATTAATAAAAATGCCATAAAACTATCCCCTATTTTGTAGATGCTATAACCTTTGCGCAAACCAATCAAATGCTCATTGTGATTTTTTCTACCAAAAATATGTAGAGGAATACGTATCGGCCTAAACTGAGGAAAAAAAACATTTTTTTATATATTTTTTGGGGATATTTATTATAGCAAAATGTAAAAAATAGAGCGACAATTTTGAAAAAAAAAATCTATATTTTTGTTTATAGCGCAAAAAATAAAAACCACAGAGGTGATTAAATACCACCAAAAGAAAGCTCTATTTGTGGGAAAAAAAGGACATCAATTTTGTTTGGGAGCCACGTCGCACGACCGCGCAATTGTCAGTTAAAGCAACACAGTGCCGACTCGCAAAAAGTGGCCTAGTTCTTTAGCTAGAAAATGGTCCAGGTCTTAATTGGTTAAAGAAAATCTCTTTTCTCATGTAGGATTTTAGATGTAATCTTTTACAGTACTTTAAAGCCAATCTCTGGCCAAAATATTTATTTTATTTGTGATAGAGTATGGACAGTTTTTTATTATTGTTTGTGTCCCTTACACATCCAATAAACAAATGTAAAAAATTATATTTCTCTGTAGATTTAGGCCAATATGTATTCTGCTACATATTTTTGGTGAAAAATAAATCCCAACGTGCATATATTGATTGGTTTGCACAAAAAAATATAGCTACTACAAACTTTGGGATATATTTATGGAACTTTTTTTTTGTACTAGTAATGCCAGTAATCAGCGACTTATAGCAGGACTGCGATATTGCAGCGGACAGAACAGACGCAAACTGATACTTTTGACACTTTGGGCCAGATTCAGGTAGATGGGCGAATCTTTATTTTGGAGTAACTTTTCTCATTTACGTTACTCCGCCAAAACTTTAGGAGCAAGTACTGTATTCACAAAGCACTTGCTCCTAAAGTTGCGGCGGCGTAGCGAAAATGAGACGGCGGAATTCAAATTGGGCGGGTAGGGGGCGTGTATTATTATAACTAGGCGCGATCCCGCGGCGAACGTACTGCGCATGCGTCGACTGTCAGTGCGCATGCTCCAAATTCTGTCAGTGAACGTCAATGACGTCAATCCCCATTCACGGACGTTTTACGCAAACGACTCAAATTTTTTTTTTCGACGCGATGACGACGGCCATACTTAACATAGGATACTCCACTAGGGGGCTGGTTTATCTTTACGCCGCGTATCTCTTACGGAAACGTCGGAAAGTCACTGCATCAGGCCCGAATATGATCGTGAATTGCCGATTCTCGCTGATTAACATATTCTCGGCGTTAATCAGTGGGAACGCCCCCATCGCCATTTTTAAAATTGCAGTTCCGATACGACAGCGAAATACAATTACGCCGCTTGTATAGGAACTCCAACCCGGCGTTTCTTGTTTTCTGCTTACTGAAAACAGAAACGCCGGCTCAAAGTGAGAGTTAGGCTGGAGTATCACTGATACTCCAGAGTAACTCTACCTGAATCTGGCCCTTTGTGAGACCCAGTGACACAAATACAATGATCAGTACTAAAAATATGCACTGTCACTGTACAAATGATACTGGCTGGGAAGGGGTTATTATGGGGAATCAAAGGGTTAACAATGTGCCTAGCCTGTGTTTGCATGCTGTGTAGGAGGTGCTTTTATTAGAGGAAGGCATGAATCCCTGTTCCTGCTGTGCAGGAACACAGGATCCATGTCTTCCCTACTGACAAAACTGGCTTGTTCGCATAGGCAAACTGTCATTCTGCATGTGTACTGAATGATCGGTGGGTGCCGGCGGACATTGAGTCTGCGATTGGCTTACATGCGCACCTATGACTCGGCGGTTGTGGCCGTGATCCTGTGCACAGCGGCCACCCTGTAGCAGTAAAGCTACAATAGGGTGGTTGTAAAATGGTTATTGAAATTCTCTACATCAAATGGGAATAAATAGAAATATTTTCTAATTAAGAAACAGACAATAGCGCAAACACAATGGTATGGTTTTGAAATACTGACAGCATTTTTTTTTTTGCCTGTGACTATTTGTCCAGGTGACAACTGCCCCCCATCCCCCCCCCCCAATTTCTTGGGTACGTGTCAAAGAGACAAAGGAGTAATAGAAAAACTACCCAATGGGGTCACAGACAGAAATAAAATCTTGACAGAAATGTGACTACCCAAAAACAAATGGCTTGAGACATTTAGAATAAAACAATGTGATTGCCTAGTGCAGACACCATGTAAGTGATGGATGCTACTGATAACTCACATGCACCCATGTGTTCACATTTTAGCAACTTATCGTATTCCTAATGCTGGGATATACACTTTTAGTTTTTACCTTTTAGTTATATACAGCCAAGTTAATGATTTATTATATAGTTTGCTATAATGTATGTTTTTTTATAGTGTGTTTTTTTGATGCCATTTGTCTGTGAGCTGCTGCTGCTAATATTGAATAGAATTAATAGATATGTTATTTAATTGTCAAGATGCCCAACAGTAGCAGAGAAACTGGATGGCAAGTTTCACTCTGTGCACATTTGTAATTTCAAGCAATTGTCTGGAAATGATACAAGGTACATGCGTCTGTTTTTTAATTATGGGAGCATAGGAAAATATGGGTCAGTGTGTCCTAATTGGGCCTTTGGCAATTTAAAATGCGGAGCTGGCATGGTGAATATTTTTCTTAGTTAATTGTTTCAGGCAACTATGTCAGATGGCTGGAAATGTATTGCAATTAGTGTGCTTGTAAGTTGCGTATGGCTTTAGAAGTGAACCAAGTTTTAGATGACCAAAGGTCATTTGAAATGTAGCTTTGGGCTTGAGTAGTTTCTGAGCACAATCTAATCTATGGTTTCCAGTCCACCATTCTCATTCAAGAGTGGAAATATGAACACAGACCTATGTTTATTTTCAGTTACTGAACACGTACCACTAGGTAGAGCTAAGTCTTTTTTTTTTTTCACAAATCAAAAATTACCTATGGATGATAAAGATCAAATACATTCAGGTTCACACAGTTTCCACTCTCCAACATCATTTGCAAATTACATTTTTGTATTTAAACTTGGTTGATAATCCAGTGTAATTTTCATGTATTATTGAGAAACCAAACCCGGCTTGTGCCCACTTGAATAAGGAAGTGCAGCAAAAGAAATATAAAACCATTCATGCTTCCCTAGATGGCTGCAGCATTGATCCGATGATGCATCTGTATCCTGCCAGCTCTACAGAGAAATGAGTGATCATTGACTGCTTATTTCTCAGTTCTCAGTCTTCAGCAAGCAGAGAATTGGTGACTGTTAGATATGTGCATTCCCGTTCGTACGAATGTTATTTTCGTACGAAAATGTTCATTTTCGTACCCGCAGGATAATGTGTACATACGAAAAAATTAAAGCACCAAAATACAAAAACTACGAGATTACGAATGAGCCGCATAACGAACAACCGCAAATACGAACGAATGAGCCGACGAAAAAAAACGACAAAACGAAAACGGCAAAAGAACAAAAATGACATCTATAACAAAAGATTTACATTCTGTATTTTGTTTGAATCCTTTTTCTGTTTGTTTTCTGTTTGTTTTCAGTCCTATGTTCATTGTTCATATGACATCTATAACAAAAGATTTGCATGCTGTATTTTGTTTCAATACTTTTTCTGTTTGTTTTCAGTCCTATGTTCATTGTTCATATGACATCTATAACAAAAGATTTGCATTCTGTATTTTGTTTCAATCCTTTTTCTGTTTGTTTTCAGTCCTATGTTCATTGTTCATATGACATCTATAACAAAAGATTTGCATGCTGTATTTTGAATCCAAATACGAACAGAAAAAAGGAATTTAAAATACAGAATGCAAATCTTTTGTTATAGATGTCATATGAACATACGACTGAAAATAGCAAAAGAAAAGGGTTTCAAGATACTGCAAATCATTGACGAAAATTCACGAAAATTATTGTCTAACAAGTAACGAACATGAATTAAACAGAATAACGAACCATCCCGCATGTACGAAAATAAAACAGTAACGAAAATACGAAACGATCGGAATACGAAAAAATCGCATCATACGAAAAATGAACGGGAACAAACAGGAAAACGGACGTCTTACGAAAAACGAAAAAAACGGAACGATACGAAACATGTGCACATGTCTAGTGACTGTCATTCAGTGGGGAGAGAGCTGGAGAAGCTGGCTCAGGTTCTCAGCAGTGCTCTGAGTAGCTGAGCCAGCTGCTTGTCCAGGCATCTGGATGAATCCCAACATTATAGTCAGGATCCCTCCAGAGTCTGGATCAGCTCTGTGATGTCAGCAGACAATGGGCTTTAGCCAACTGTTGGCTGAATCTGGGTCATAGGAGTGCAGAACCAAGTGCAATTATGTGACCCACTTCTCCCTCTCCTTCAGGACTGCATTCACACTTCAGCATTTTGAATCGTGGGCAGATTTTCAGTGATTCTGCCAATGTGTGAATGATGAATTGCGAGACTCAAATTTAAGATGCCATTCATCTGAATGATATCTAAAATCGTGGTGCAGGTCTGCCGCGATTGTCACGCGATAAATCGCACACCAACCCACATTGTGTGTAGCTTGTCACCGCAAAAAAGTTCAGGAGCTGCTTTTGGGCAACATTCTTCACGCAATGAGGGTTGTCGTGATTTCTGTGCAACTTATCATGCGACAAACGCGCACCATAAATTTTAGGTGTTATTAAAAAAAAAGGCATCTCAAATGTGAGTCCCACTATTTGTCATTCACACATCGGTGCTTTGAAATCATGCCCACAACTCAAAGTGCTGAAGTGGGAATGTATCGAAAAGAAAATGAATATTACTAATATAAGGGCTTAGTAAAACATGTTTCCTACATATGTACACATTCCTTATGACTAACTGCCAACTGGTGCCAGCCAATCACAAATCTGCAAATCTTTAGATGGCAATACGTTGCAAGCCATTGTATTTTTATCTACAATAGATCTAAATAATAAATGTGGTATATCTTTTTTAATTCTCACATAATTGTACATTTCATTAAAAATAGACATAACTAAATACTATATAAGGTACAAGTGAAGCGAGAGATTGCTTTTAAAAAAATTCAAAGGAGGCAGCCGAGAAAAAGATGTAAAGTTGTTCATTTGCAGCCCTGGAATACAAGGTCATATTAATTATAATTTTACTTTTCTTTATAGTAAAATGCCATCCTCTGCTGTTATTTGTCAGCTGTTTTATCTTTGAGCAGAGGCTTAGCCTCTTCTTTAATCATTTATACCAAAGATTGAAATGTATTAAATGGTATTGTTGCTGGAAAAGCCTCGAAACTTACTAGTTAACTCTACCTTCATCTGGCCAATAAGCACATTCCATTTTTAGCAAACTGTTTAAAAATCTAAGCTAACCAGGGTCAGATTACATCAAACACTTCAGCAGTCTTGAAAAGCTTCAAAGTATCTGTAATGAGTTTGTACAAAAAATAAAATAAAAAATCACACACAAGTCCAAAGGGAAATAGTTATTTTTAGGTACTTTAAAGTTGACCTAACCAATTACATGATTGATAAAAAAGAAAACCATGGCAGTTGACTCAGAGTTTAAAAATCAAATGTTCATATTGCAAACACATATGAGGACCTGACATCTATTTTATAGCATAGATACTACCCAAGACCTGACAGCATGTTTATTATTAAATGGCTAAAGGCAACAGTTTATTAGCAGGAGTTCACATCCAATGACTTGATCCACACAAGTTAAAAGCAGATTGTAAATCCAGCAATATTTTACAAAGTAAATCAACTATTTAAAAAAATATTGTTCTAATCTACAATGGTAACTCAACTTTCTAAGATTTTGTATTAAATAAAGACATACTGTATTATAATTGGGGTTAAAGTAAATCTAAATCATGACTGGATGGCATTTAGTCTGCCAAAGTATTCTTTATAATAAACAGTATATATGGCTTTTATTTCATAATTTAATGTTTTCACTATTTATCATCCATGTTTGCATTTCACCATTACTGATCTCCTTGAGCTTTTTTTCAGCCAATTCCTGCTCACGTGCTTATCATTGCTCAGTACAGAGAAGCTAGCCTATTTGTTTTGTCTGTACTGGCATGGCTCCTCCCTTTAGAAATGACAGGTTGGTGCACAGCTTTGACCAATTGCTCTATCCACTTGTTTTTTTAGTTTTTTTGTAATGTGTTTTCTGTAAAATTAACCAATACAAAAACACAAACAGCGGTACATAAATTGAAAAATCTCAAAATGCTGAGATAATTAAACATAGAAAACAAAAACATAAAGTAAACTGAGTATTCTGCAGTCAAAATGCATAACATTCAAACAGGAATCGTTGTACAAGGTCTAGGTACACAGAATTGGGTAAAAAGGCTATACAGGCATACCCCACATTTAAGTACACAATTGGGTTTATTTACTAAAGCTGGAAAGCACAAAATCAGGCTAATTTCTGCACAGAAAACAATGAGCTTCTAACCCCATCTTGTTCAATTAAGCCTGGTAATAAAACCTGGAAGCTCATTGTTTTCTGTGCAGAAGTGAGCCTGATTTTGCACTTTCCAACTTTAGTAAATAAACCCCATTGTGTACTTAAAATTGGGGTATGCCTGTACTGACAGCTAGATGTAATACGCTACAAAAAGGGGAAGCGCAGAGATTTCAGATATGACCATCGAGATCAATGATTAGGTTCAATTAGGTTCAATCTGAGTTGTGTAATCCAAAAAAAAGACTGTAAACATGGTGGCTTGTCCCCTTACTCAGACTGCACCCAAAGTTCCCAGATTTAGTTATGAGCTCTATACCAAATGTATGAGCAAATGTGATGTATGAGCTCTATACCAAAACATCAATATCTTTACCGCGGTCTCTCTCTGTATCACACAGTTGGATGATTTAAAGATAAAGGACCACATTTTGGCCCACATCTGTAAGGAAATGGGTCTCTGCAAAAGGGTGGTCCAGGTAGTTTCATGCAGAATATGTTAAATGGAAGACACCAAGTGCAATTGGTGTGGGCCTTCACCACGCATGCATTAAAAAAGTGTAGGTTTGTCTAAAGTGAAAGATGGGGACTATCCACCTGGTTTTACTGCAGGAGCAAGAAGGTTGTAGTTGGGCCTCCTGGACATCCACCAGACCTTAAGTTACCTGGAGGATGGATGACCTGGCTCTGAATCAAACCCGTGGAATAAATATCAATGTTTCCTGGCCTAATTTTTATGCCCTGTGCTTTGTTAGTAAAAGAAAGTTAAGTTGTCATGTTTTATTCAGTGGTGTAAACTAGGAATTTGTTATTTCAAACAATCCAAAAAAACACAAAGCTTGAATCTCTGTGTTCCTGTTTTAATATAAAATGAAGCCTACAAGTCTGTCTTTTTAACCTTTTTGCTACCCTACACTGTTCTACGGCTATTTCTTTGTTCTTCTAGCCTGTTACATGTTTTAGTCTACAGGGAATTGAGATCTCAAATAATGCATGAAATATCTGTTCACGGTAAACTCACTGGCACAGAGATGTCTTTATACGTGAGATGTGGCCAAACTGCTAAGTTGCCTTGTTTTGCATCGTCTACACTTTTGTTGCTTTTAATCACTATATACTGTCTTTCTTCATTTATGTAACCATATATCAGCCTGAAATAAAGTAAAGCCAGCTGTAAACGTCTATAATGTATAGTAAAATTGTTACGCATCACCTATGAGCGGTCAGATCAGATTAATGCATTTACATCAAAAGGATGAGTGGCTAGTTCTGTGTAGGATGAAGTCATAGACAGGGATGAATGAAAATAGCTGTCAATTACATAAGGACTATTCTCGCACATTTTAATAATCTATAATTTCATGTTAAGGTTTTGTATGATAGCTAATCTTTTGAATCAGACAATAGATTAAAGCTTAAAGTGATACTAAAGTCTTTTTTTTTGTGTTTTTCAAAATAACAAACATGTTATACTTACCTGCTCTGTTGCAGTGGTTTTGCAAAGAGCAGCCCCGATCCACCTTTTCTCGGGAACCTTTTTTGGCTCCTGTCCCCTCCCTCCTGTTGAGTACACCTATAGCAAGCTGCTTGCACCCAAACTGAGCTGCAGCTCTGTTTATCCATTCAGGCACAGAGCCGTGGCTAAACCCACCCCCTCTCTCCTCATTGACCCACTGACTTTGACAGCAACGGGAGCCAATGGCGCTCCACTTCTGTCTCAGCCAATCAGGAGGCAAAATTCCCAGGCAGCAACATCGCTGGATAGAGATGGGCTCAGGTAAGTATTATGGGGGCTGGGGTGAGCTGTTGCATACAGAAGGTTTGTTATCTTAATGCATAGAATGCATTAAGATAAAAAAATCTTCCTTTACAACCACTTTAAAGTGTTACTAAAGTCAGTTTTTTTCCATTAAAATAACACACATGTTATACTCACCCGATCCTCCTCTTCTTGGGTCCCCCAGGGGGCGATCCTGGCACCTGCTATGGAAGCAAACAGGTTCTGTGCCTTCCCGAGCTGTATATTTATGCTCTATAGACTTTCACAGCAGGACTTGCTCCCCACTTCCCCCTCATTGCATTTGGTTGAAAGCAGCATGAGCCAATGGCTTCTGCTGCTGCTCGAGTGCTGTGTGAGGAGGAAGAGTGGGAAAAAGAGATTCAGCCATGCACAGAACTGAATATATTCTCTACTCTAATCCTTTCACATATGGAAAAGTAGGGGGGGGGCAGAGAAATAGAAAACTTTCTTTATCTTAATGCAAGGAATGCATTAAGGTAAAAACATATTTGTAGCTTTAGTATCACTTCAAATACAGGTGTAGTGCTTACATTCAATGAGAAGTATCCCCTCTCCTTAGCACTAAGGATGAGCTTCGCGTTCGAAACAAACGTATGTTCGACTCGAACATCGTCCGTTCGTCGAATTTCGAACAAAAACGATTGTTCGTGGCAAATTCGAGTGAAACTAAACGACCGTTTTTAAAACTTTTTTTTTTTCAATTAATACATGTTCCCTGGGGCAAGACCCGGGTTCTGAAAGATGTTTTCCAACAATAACTTGAAAATTGGTCTTTAAAACGACCGTTTTTAAAACTATTTTTCCATTGATACTACTATCAATGAAAAAAAAAAGTTTTAAAAACTTTTTTTTCAGGAGTCCTGCTCCTGAAAAAACGACCGTTTTTAAGACTTTTTTTCCATTGACACATGTTCCCTGGGGCAAGACCCGGGTTCTCAAAAACGTTTTCCAACAATAACTTGAAAATTGGTCCTTAAAACGACTTCAATGGGGTTCTAAATGTTTGTGTGAACGATCGGACCGTTCGACGGTTCTGGTGCGAACCGAACGTGGGGGTGTTCGGCTCATCCTACTTACTTAGCACCACTGCAGTGGTAATCTTTAGGTGCAATCGGGGTTAACACAGGCCTTGGACCTGCCATCAAGGGTGCCAAATATGGCTGCCATTTCCACCTTCCTCCTAGATTCATAGAAGCCATACTATAGCTTCCAGTTATGAAAAACACTCTATGAATGGAAGATAGGCAGAGAAATGAAAGGTCCACCTAATTCATTCATAGATCGCTGTTCATTGATAGCTATAGTATAACTTCTATGAATGGAGGAAAGGTTACAAAGCACTGATATAGTTGATATGCTTGATGAGTGCCTATGACAGGTCCAGTGACTGTATTAGCTTCTGTAGCACTAAAGGATTACCACTGCATAGGTTGAGGGAGGGGCAGATAACTTCAGCTAAAACAGCAGCCACTTGAATCTAGGTACCGTCTCTTGTGCTGAATAAAATAAATAAATAAACTTAGTGCCAATTCATACACATGCTAAACTCAGTTTAAGCATGCAGGCAACTGTCAGTGATCATAATGGGGTTGATAACATTCTTTCCTTTTTTTTTTTTAAGTGCACAAAGTGACACGTAATTCAAATTTCTGCACAGCAGTGTGCACATTACACTGTGGCTCAGTGACATGTGGTGCCTGCCTGTGCATTGCGATAAAACGCAGCAAGTCTGATTTATACCACATCTCACTGCACCACATCTCTGTGAATGGTGCACATAAAAAAATAAAATAAAAAATCCTATTATCATAGTGATGACTGGTATTGTGACTGGTAGGGTATGATATACAGTAAGCTGCCAATTGTGCACTAACTGAAGTTGAAAATAAAAGATAAACATTCTTTAGTACACAGCATTCCAGTTTTTGAATATTGATAGATTTTCTGCCTTTGTGATACTTGTGTTTTCTTTTTAAATGTTTTAAATGGATACAGGCATCCATTCCTTCACGATACCTCAGGACATATGCAATATTGACTGGATAGTTTTGGTAAATTATGCACATAAAATGTATAAACTTTTGTATCCACAGAAAAAAGTTAGGCGGAGGTATAAAACAAGTAGAACACAATGTCAAAAACCAAATCTTTATTGCTTGAAACTGAAAAAAAAAAATGAATTAAAGTTTCTCAGTGAGCATTAGAATGACTGCAGACTATTTGTCCTTGTATTTATTGTGTATTCTTTTGAAATGCAACAATCAAGCAGTGTCTTCTTCATAACAATACATGATAAACAATATACAGTGCCTTGAAAATGTATTCATACCTCTTAAAATTTTCCACATTTTGTCATGTTACAACCAAAAACATAAATGTATTTTATTGGGATTTTATGCGATAGACCAAAACAAAGTGGCACATAATTGTGAAGTGGTAGGAAAAGCATAAATGGTTTTAATTTTTTTTTACAAATAATTATCTGAAAAGTGTGGCGTGCATTTGTATTCAGCCCCCTTTACTCTGATACCCCTAACTAAAATATAGTGGAACCAATTGCCTTCAAAAGTCACCTAATTCGTAAATAGAGTCCACCTGTGTGAAATGTAATCTCAGTATAAATACAGCTGTTCTGTGAAGCCCTCAGAGGTTTGTTAGAGAACCTTGGTGACCAAACATCATCATGAAGGCCAAGGAACTCACCAGACAGGCCAGGGAAACATTATGGAGAAGGTTAGATTATACAAAAAATATCCCAAGCTTTGAATATTTAACGGAGCATTGTTTAATCCATCATCTGAAAATAGAAAGAATATGGCACAACTGCAAACCTACCTAAACATGACTGTCCATCTATATCTAGAGGCCGGTCAAGGAGCTTGTTAATCAGGGAAGCAGCCAAGACCAAAACTGTGAAGGGAGTAACTTTGGGTGCGGTGCTTGTGGAACCCAGCTTACCTTGGAGACCACTAGAAGCTCTTGGTCCAGCTTTCATGGCCCTTCCTAAGTGGTAAGTCAAGGGGGGGGGGATTCCACCAACAGCCCTCCCTGCTGATAACGTAGTCTATTGGTCAAATGTTGAATACCTGTGTGTTCCTTATTTCTGATTGGACAGTTTACCCCGCCCTGAATCCAAGGGACCTAGAGGCCGGACCAGGAGCTTGTAAATCACAGAAGCAGCCAAGACCAAAACAATTTATCATTTTTCTTTCACTTCACAATTATGTTTCACTTTGTGTTGGTCTGTCACATAAAATCCCAATAAAATACATTTAGGTTTTTGTTTGTGGCATGACAAAATGTGGAAAATGTCAAAGGTTATGAATATTTTTTCAAGGCACTGTACATTAGAGTCTGGATAGGTTTGGTAAATGTGGGTATTAGCATCCAAGTAAATGGCACAGGTAAATGTTTGACATGCTGCAAATCTGTGTTGTGTTTGGTGGCACCCACTTTTGTCTCCTCAGTAAGGTACTTGGTACAATGAGTTTACTATACAGGGAGATTGCCAACATAATATTTTACGCTACAGCCCAAAGGCCAGCCAGTAGCATGGAGAGACTTCTGATGTGATGGGTGTTTCTGATGCGAAAGAGGGACTCTAATGCAAAAAGGTGGACTCTGATTTGAATGGGAGTTTCTGATGTGAAAGCGAGTGGGGAGGCTGATTTTTTTTGCCCACAAAAATGTGCAAAATATACAAGAGGGCCTTCATACTAAAAATACTGGAAACCCCTATATTATAGAAAACATAAAATTTTAGCCAGTTCCAGATATTATAAGCTTCACAGATAGGCCTCTCCACCTACACAGCCACCCTAAACAGAAAAGTTCTGTCCCATTTAAAGTGATCTTGCCATAAGAGAAGTACAGGGACTACTGTAACATTCCTGGCCACTTCTAAGAAATGCAGCCTGGCATCCACTACAGCTTTTACTGGCCAGGTAAAATCATGGCATTGGCTGGTGGCCCTGGAACTCTTCCTCAGTTTCCTGCCCAAGCACCTTCCACAGCCTGTAAAATTAAATAATGGGTATTACTTTCCCAAACCAATGTCCAGGCTATCTGGGACAGTTTGATATATGAAGTATTCAAATAAATGTGCAAATTGTTCATATTTTATAGACATGTGCATTCGGGTATTTCCATTATCGTTTTAACAAACAAAAACGACAAAAAAAATGCTTTATTTTAGTTTTCGTTGCTACAACAGTTCGATATAGATAGGAGATTCGACATGACGCTGACAATATCAATCTGTGTCTATCGAACCTGTGGTCGAATGTGCCTAACCCTAACTCTATTAGTCCAAGATTATTCTACATACAGTAGAGAGGAAAGATTCTACATAGAGAGAAAATATTTGCATTATAGAGACAGTGTTGGGGTAGACCATTCGACATGAACGACAAAGATTCGAAGAAGCAGAGAAAAAGCAGAGACAAACGTCAAATCTGTCATTGAAGGCTTATGGTGTCTGTCGAAAGTTCTAAGAAGATACGACAAGCAGCTAAACTGTACGATGCCGCAATCGTACATTTCCAGTCAAATGCTCAGCCCATAGGCTCGAAGAATTTGAATGTTGGTTGTCTAGTAATAATAATTTATTATTATAATTATTATTAGTGTCATACAACATTAGAATTCTTTTATAGCTTGTAGGCGGAACATTCAATAGAAAATGTTTGATTGCGGCAGCGTACAGTTTAGCTGCTCCGTCGAATCTTCTTAGAACAGTCGACAGACACCATAAGCCTTCAATTGACACATGCAATCTTAATTAATTTGGATTCACAGAAAAATGCATTTTATAACAAAACAAAATAAATAAAAACTAATTTCGGGAGTAACTAAATAAATGTATTTTCCGGACAAAAACGAAATTCCGAAATAAAATATTTCAGTGTGCACATGTCTAATATTTTATAAAAATGTAATCCAGTAGGAGGGTTCTATGATTATAGCAAGATCTATATTTTTATTGCTGTGCATTACAGATGTTTATTGTTTTTTGTAAGCAGTTAATCACGGGTGTGCATAAAGACACCATCACTAAGGTTGCATCCAATTCACATGGCAGCCTTCTCTATGGAGCAGTTTCACATATCTGTGGGCCGGCCACAGTGCATTTTTAAAAAGAGTCCTGTGCCTTTTTCAGTCCTTTTAAGATGCAGTTTTTAAGTAAATATTCAAACCTGAATCTCACCTGAACCGGTAAACAAAGCCGCACCAGACTTCTTTTAAAAATCAAGCTGAAACTGCTGCGGGCATGTATGAACCAAGCCTTAGGCAAATATAAATATGGACAATTATTCATATATATTCACTAAAGTGTGAATAAACCCTTTGGTGGAACAAAATATAGCTTTTTAGAAATTGGTACTGAAGATAGAAACATTTCAACATACAGTATATCACAGTGTTGATTGGCTCCAGATGGCCATATGTGATTGACTATAAGTGGTTACTCCATGGCACATCAGTCATTGTGAAATAGGAGAATTGTAGAGTTGCCTTGGTAAGTATGTTTGATAGTACACATCTATAGTTCCAGTTGAGCTTTAGACAGCTGAGATATGTGCTTAAACCTGCATTAGCTTGCAAGTAATATCATACAGGAAAATGCACTACTGCTGAGTGTTAAATTATATCTCAGCGTGTATTAAGACAAATACGACAACTGAAATTTAAGTACTGTATGCAGTTCTTAAAATATACACAATTCATTTAGATATACTGTATGTTGCACCAAACTCACATTTTTATTATTCAGAATAGTAATCGATAATATAAGATATATATGTTATTAAGCCCTGGACCATATTGCTGGTCAAAGACCAGGCCACCTTTTGCCATTCGGCACTGTATCGCTTTAACTGACAATTGCACGGTTGTGCGACATGGCTCCCAAACAAAATTGGCGTCCTTTTTTTCCCACAAATAGAGCTTTCTTTTGGTGGTATTTGATCACCTCTGCGGTTTTTAGTTTTTGCGCTATAAACAAAAATAGAGTGACAATTTTGAAAAAAAAACAATATTTTTTACTTTTTGCTATAATAAATATCCCCCAAAAATATATATATATAAAAATGTCCTCAGTTTAGGCCGATAAGTATTCTTCTACATATTTTGCTAAAAAAAAATCGCAATAAGCGTTTATTGATTGGTTTGCGCAAAAGTTATAGCGTTGACAAAATAGGGGATCGTTTTATGGCATTTTTATTAATATTTTTTTTACTAGTAATGGCGGTGATCAGCGATTTTTATCGGTACTGCGACATTATGGCAGGCACTTTGGACACTTTTGACACATTTTTGGGACCATTGGCATTTTTATAGCGATCAGTGCTATAAAAATGCATTGATTACTATAAAAATGCCACTGGCAGGAAAGGGGTTAACACTAGGGGACAAGGAAGGGGTTAAGTATGTTCCCTGGGTGTGTTCTAACTGAAGGGGGGGTGGACTGACTTGGGGAAATGACTGATCACTGTTCATACATTGTATAAACAGACAATCAGGAATTTCTCCCCCTGACAGGACCTGTGTGTTTACACACACAGCTCCCGGTTCTCGCTCTGTAACGAGCGATCGCGTGTTGCCCGGCGGTGAACGCGCCCGCCGGGCACGCACATCGGCCCTATTGGCTGCTCGGCGAGATGACGTAGATCTACGTGATCTCGCCCAGCAGAGCCGACCTGCCTTCGTAAAACTGCGTCGGCAAGCAGCAAGCAGTTAAAGCAAAACTACACTGCTTCTGAGCACCACACAGCAAAAAGCTATTTAATTTGTTTTTAATATTCAAAGCAACCTCATCCATCTATGTATCCATGCTTTATTTTGTTGAGAAATCACTTTGAAAAACACCCTTCTAGCATTTCTTGCCATGGCCACCTTGAGGAAGGGCAGATAATTCATGTAGAATTTTCTTCCTGGAATCCATCTGTCCTTAGCTCAGGTGTGCAGACAGGAATGTGTGCTTACATCCTCCCCTCGTCCAGATGAAAGAAAAAAAATGCTTATGAAGACTCCTGGGATGTATGAAATCATGTTGGCCTAGACCAGAAAGCACTTGAATTTAAAAATATATATAGATTAAAACAAGTAAAGATAATATTCCTTCCTATCTATTTACTAATGCTAGCAGCATATTGATTAAAAATAGGTACTGTTGATTAGGAGAGTTTATTTCTGCTTTAATACAGTCCCCTAAAGCTTTTAATGGTTCCCCCTGCTGACCTCACATCAGTGATTTTCCCTGCCAGCAGGAGGAACCAGTAAGATCTATAAGGAATCATGTAAATCAACAACAACAATGTTTTGGTTTACAAGCAGACGTTAGAAGACCAGTTCTAGTGTTTGGAGAGGTGTGCAGTAGATCGACCAGTGGAAAAAGTTTATATTTAATCATTTCTTTATTCAGTCCTAAGAATCCCTGGCCAATTGGGTCTCAGGACCCACTTCCTGATTGGGCGAGAGGAGAAGCAGGAAGACATTAGTGAAGATTAATTTGCTAATGTCACACAACTGGGTGGGCTCAGGGTGAAATGCTTGGCGCCCTGAGTCCACCCTTTTTGAAGCCAATTAGAACCTCATAGCCGGATTCAGAAAGCACTTACGCTGAAGTTTTTACAGATACGCCGCATAAGTGCACGGATGCGCCGTTGTATCAATGCGCCTGATTCTGTTAGCAAGATACACCTGAAATTTGGCTTCATACGACCGACGTAAGTGTCCTACGCCATCGTATCAAATGAGTAAGATACGCCGATTCACGAACGTAGATGTGCCAGGCGGAAAAGATACACGGTTTGCATAAGGCTTGCGTCCGGCGTAAAGTTACCCCTCATAAAGCAGGGGTAAGTCATGCAAAGGTATGGACGAGGGAACAGCCGTCGTATTGTACGTCTGTTCAGCTATTGATGTAGTACTACGTGAATAGGGCTGTGCGTAGGTTACATAGTTAGTCAGGTTGAAAAAAGACACAAGTCCATCCAGTTCAACCATAAAAAAAAAAAAAAAATAAAACAAAGTAAAACACAGTACATCCTCCCATACACCCAACTCCATACCCACAGTTGATCCAGAGGAAGGCATTATGGGGGTGGTGCACCTGCCCCACAAATGGAGCGGCTGCCACTGCCCTGATGTCACCATTGGGCAGTCAGTCCCTAAAGGGGCAGCCAAGTGTAAATTTGGTGCAGAAGTTTAGCAGCACAATTTGGTATGCTGTCTGTCATCAGTGCCCTATTGTGCCATCTGCTTACACTCGATCACTATTCAAAGTGAAAAAGGCAGGCCATTACAGTTGAGGACATTGGAGGGGAAAGGATTACTACAGGAAAGGACATTGGAGAGAGAAGTGTGACACTTCTCTCTCCAATGCAGTAGAAGAGAGGATATTGAAGAGGGTAGAAAGGCAGTACGGGAGAGTATATTTAAGAGGGAAGAGGGCCAGATCAGGAGAGGACATAAGGCCTCGTACACACGATCAAATCTGTCTGCTGGAAACGGTCTGCCAGACCGTTTCAGCAGACAGATTCGATCGTGTGTACGGGCAAACAGACGGATTTGGCCACCCAACAGATTTCAAAGCATGCTTTGAAATCTGTCGGCTGGGAACCCGTCCGCCCGACATGTCTGCTGGTTAGAATGATTTCGACGCATGCGCGGAAGTGTTTTATTTCCTGGTGCGGTGACGTGGCGGCGTCAACGTCACCGCCACGTCACCGACACGTCAGCGCGCTGTCTGCTGGCGGGGATTTTGGTTTGCTTGTGTGTACACGCGAGCAGAACAAAATGCCAGCAGACAGATTTGTTCAAATTGGTCGGACACACCGTTTTGAACAAATCGATTGACTCGTGTGTACGAGGCCTTAGAGGCAAGACTAGGTAAAGTCCAAGGTAGAGTATAGGCAAGGCAAGTTAAGGGAGGTATGGGGCAGCACCAGGAATACACTGATAGCATAAAGGAGGGGCAATATGTGGAGAGAAGATGAAAGTGAAGGTGAGTATTTTAAAGTATAGGGAGGCACAGATGGGGAAGATAATGGCAGTTTGGGGGAATACATGGCAATGTTCTACATAACGCTGATCTCCCTTCACAGCTGGCAATTTTATTGTATTAAAATATTATTGAAAAAATGCATGGTTCAACCTAGTAACATGAAGTATGCAATTTTAATGATGTCATATATCTACTTGGTGTAAAACATGGATCTCTTCTTCCTCCTTTGGTATGCAGAATGACTTAAGTTAGAAAACATCTCATTATCTTTCTTAGCTGCATACTTGTGCCAGTCTCTACCTAAACTTTGATAACCTCTTGCACAGGTTTATCTACTGTTTAACTGTGTTATCTGCAAATTACTTATTATTCCAGTCTAAGATGACTTCATAGAATGCCTTCCAATGCAAGCCCGAGGTTGTGTTTCCTTCACTCTGTAAAAACATATATCATGTTTTGTTTCGGGTGAGGATATACTGTAGGTTTGTCTCTTCATTACCTCATCCCTGTTGGCCTCCTGTGCCTTGATCAGGATTTAGCGCAAGTAAATGTGCGATTCTGCCTCCTGCATTCTGTAGAGAGCAGACTGATGTCAATAATTCTTCCACCGACTTGGAAAAAAGTAACTGGACCACAGACACTACTAAGGCTCAGCAGAGGTGCTTAACCACTTCAGCCCCGGAAGAATGTACCCACTTCCTTACCAGAGCACTTTTTGCGATTCGGCACTGCGTCGCTAGCTGACAATTGCGCGGTCTGGCGACGTTGCTCCCAAACAAATTGACGTCATTTTTTTCCCAAAAATAGAGCTTTCTTTTTGTGGTATTTGATCACCACTGTGGTTTTTATTTTTTTGCGCTATAAACAAAAATAGAGCAACAATTTTGGAAAAAAAAGCAATATTTTTTTACTTTTTTCTTTTTGCTAAAATAAATATCCCCAAAAAATCGATAAAAAAAACACAGCGGAAGCAGAATCACACATTTACTTGCACTGAATTCCAATCAAGGCACAGGAGGCCAACAAGTAAAAGTAAAGTGCCCAGGTGTGCCCTCTCATTAAGACAACCCTGATGGCACCCTGACTGCCACTAGGTATTGGGATGAAATCCTTGGATCCACTGTCAGACCCTATGCTGGTGCAGTGGGTCCTGGGTTCCTCCTGGTGAATGACAACGCTGGCCTAATGTGGTGAGAGTATGCAGCCAGTTGGATGAAGGAGTATGCAGCCTGGAGGATGAATTCCTTACACATTACCCAGTCCATATCAGTATTGTTTTCCAGACCAGGATGATATTTTTCCCCATTGAGATCTGATGTGTTTTCAAAGTGTCCCTTTAAGTTTTTTGAGTAGTGTAGTTATATACATATACAGTATATATATAATATATATTTATTTATGTATATACAGAGCTTTTTTTCTCAGAAAATAGGTACAGGAACTCAACCACGACCCGTTCAGATTTCACAGACAGTAGAAGGGTCTTAAAGGGGCATTAAATACCAGAATTGCATTACATACAGAGTGCAGAGTTCAGGGGGTTACAAAGCTGTCACTTATAAACACAGAAACCAGATTTCTGTGTTTACAAGTGATTGTGGTGAGCAGGCACCAAAGGGTCTGAGCCAAAGGTGGTGGAACTGAGTTCCCCCAAGTTCCCCCAGAAAAAAAGCCCTGTGTATATATATATACAGGGCTTTTTTTTCTCAAACATTAAGTGCTGGAACTTAACCACAGCCCCACAACCCCCCCCCCCTCCCACAAACACCCTCCAAATTTCATCAAATAGTGGGTGTGTTCTGTCAAATTTCATGAAAACAGCAGGAGGGTCTTAAAGGGGCATTAAATACCAGGATTGCATCACATACAGAGTGCAGAACTGCCACATGTAAACACAGAAGCCAGACTTTTGTGTTTACAAGTGATTGTGGTGAGCAGGCACCAAAGGGTCTGAGCCAGAGGTGGTGGAACTGAGTTCCAAGTTACCCCTGAAAATAAGCCCTGTATATATATGTGTATATATATATATATATATATATATATATATATATATATATATATTATTTTTTTCCTCTGATCTCCTATGTTAGCTATGGAATAGAAAGTGAAAGGAAATAACAAATGGCAAACAAAAATTAACTGACAGGGGTTATAAGCTTCCCTTATTCTATCTAAAATGTTTTACTTTAAACAACAGTTATGCTTACATACTTATATGATTTCATCTGTGTCAAGCTCCCACTATAAAGCCTACTGGTACAATAAATGATAAAAAAAAAAACAATATATCCAGTTTTTCGTGGGAAAAAAATGTTAATACATTTTTTAATGTGACAAGCATACCACTCTTAATTTGGCATGGTATCGGCCTCCTATTATTCCTTGCACAAGCAGAGATTGACAGAAACAGAGAGGAGTCTTCTGCTGTTCCTTTACTTCTAAAGCCTTGTACACACGATCGGTCCATCCGATGAGAACGGTCCGACGGACCATTTTCATCAGTTCACCGATGAAGCTGACTGATGGACTGATGTGCCTACACACCATCGGTTCATGAACCGATCGTGTCAGAATGCGGTAACGTAAAACACGACGACGTGATGAAAAAAACGAAGTTGAATGCTTCCAAGCATGCGTTGACTTGATTCTGAGCATGCATGGATTTTTAACCGATGCTCGTGCGTACTAACGATCGGTTTTGACCTATCGGTTAGCCGTCCATCAGTTCAATTTTAAAGCAAGCCATCTGTTTTTGGACCGAAGTATAACGGACCGATGGGGCCTACATACGTTCGGTTTGAACCAATCCTGTGTACGCGGCTTTACAGTTACAGGCTGGGCGTTGGGTGTAGATAGGGGGCCAGGCTGTATTGTATAACTGCCATAGTGCTGTGTGACAGTGCTGTGTAATTTTCAGGAGCAGATGAACAGAAATACAAATCCTTTGGCAGATTAGAGCTCTTGCAACTACTTTTCAAGTGTGTGTTTAGTTGTTTATTTAAAACCCATCTTTAAAAAGAGAGTGCGCATGCACAGATTTTAAAATAGCCATATTGTGCATTGGTGACTTTATATTGCAGATTTTATCAGGTTTATTATAGTGGTAATTTGTTCTGTTCTTTTTTTTTTAACAGTTGATCACTCATACCAACCAGTAACATTTTTAAAAGTTGAAATTCAGAAAATAAAGAACACCCAGCAGAAAAGTAAAAAAGTGAATTTTGGCTTTAAGAGGTTGCGTGACACTGAAAGTCCTTTTACTTAACTATTTTCCTGCTGTTTCAGCGGGTCATCACTGCCTCGTCGATACATCACCAAAATGGATTTTAAATATTTATTAGGTAGAAGAAATCTGAATTATTAGGGTCTTTCGATTTACATTTAATCTTTACCTCCTTTATTACTTTTAATTTACCATGTAGGAAATATGAGAGAACAGTTCATTATTGGAGGATCATTCACCAATTGAAAAGAATGTAAGGCATTTTATCAAAGACACACTCTAAAGTTCAAAAGTTGGAGAAGCTGCTGGATTCCCCTCTATTGCTCTAAGACTCCAGAAGAGCCGGTCAATATTATTCAGAATTAACATTTTATCTGTTACCACCTATCAGCTTGGCAAATATTCTACATTTTTCTTTTAACCACTTGCCTACTGTGCACCTACACCCCCTTCCTGCCCAGACAAAATATAAGCTTCCGGCACTGCGTCGCTTTAACTGACAATTGCGCGGTCGTGCGACGAGGCTCCCAAACAAAATTGGCGTCCTTTTTTTCCCCACAAATAGAGCTTTCTTTTGGTGGTATTTGATCACCTCTGCGGTTTTTATTTTTTGCGCTATAAACAAAAATAGAGCGTTAAATTTTAAAAAAAATGCAATATTTTTTCCTTTTTGCTATAATAAATAACCCAAAAAATATATAAAAAAAATATTTTTTCCCTCAGTTTAGGCCGATACGTATTCTTCTACATATTTTTGGTAAAAAAAAAATGCAATAAGCGTTTATCGATTGGTTTGCGCAAAATTTATAGCGTTTACAAAATAGGGGATAGTTTATGGCATTTTTTTTTTTTCACTATTAATGGCGGCGATCTGCGATTTTTTTATTGGGACTGCGACGTTATGGCGGACATTTCGGACACTTTTCTGACATTTTTGGGACCATTTACATTTATACAGTGAACAATGCTATAAATATGCATTGATTACTGAGCAATCGCGTGTGCCCGGCGGCGATCGTTGCCGCTGGGCACTCGCACGGGATCCCTGCAGAGCGGCGGGTGCGCCGGCGACGCGCGCCCGCCCACGGCTTTAAAGGGACATCACGTCATATGACGTGATGTCAGGATAATGGAGTCCTCTGCCCGCCGTCATTTGACGATGGGCAGATGACAAGTGGTTAAGTTACTGATGTTATTATGTTACCCTTCTTTGTATAAAGAGCTAGTAGGATTTTTCAGGCATAAAAACCTTAAAGTGGAGTTCCACCCAGGAAAACCACATTTGGCCAAAAGTCTTAAAAAAATACATAAAAAAAACGTGAAAAAAAAAAAATACTCACCCGAAATACCTGTTGCTATGCGGAAGTCCGTAATCTGCCTCTTCCACACCGCGGTGTCTTTTCTTCTTGTCCTTCTCCTTGTGAATGGGGCATGCTGCTTTCTGGGAACTGTGTGTGTTCTCAGAGAGCAGCGCGCCCATTCACAAGCCAGCGTGAGACTCACGCAGGCGCAGTAGGAAATGGGCAGTGAAGCCGTAAGGCTTCACTGCCTGTTTCCCATAGTGTGAATGGCGGCGCGGGACCTGGAGCGATCGTGGGACCGGCATCGGGGGGGGGCGTCAGCGCGGGCGCCTAGGACAGGTAAGTGTCCTTATTCAAAGTCAGCAGCTACACTGTTAGTAGCTGCCGACCTTGAAAAAAAAAATGCGGGTGGAGCTCCGCTTTAATTTTTTCGTTAAATTCTAAGCAAACCTTCTATTCCATAAAATAAATACAGAGCACAAGTGCAGGAAGAGAGGAAAAGGCAGAATAACGAGACAGAACTTAGACAGTTTCACTGCCTCTTTTCCAAACTTTGAGGACACATTACTCCATAGTGTATGCATCTACAGAGGTCTGGAAAGGTTTTTATTTTTTAACAATTATGATGTAAAACAGTATATTCTAAGCTTGAAAATTAAAAAATACGAAGATTAAACCGATAAAATACATACCAGCATTGTCTGATAAATGTCAGGGGATGATTGGACTGAAGGACAGGGGGAGCCTATCCCCTAAATCAGCTTCTGAGGCCGCGTACACACGATCAAACATGTCCGCAGACCAGTTTCAGCGGACATATCCGATCGTGTGTACGGCCTAGCGGACAGGTTTCCAGCGGACAAAAGTTTTAAAACATGCTTTAAAACTTGTCCGCTGGAAACCTGTCCGTCGGACATGTCTGCTGGTTAGTACGCCTAACCAGTGGACCGAAATCCCCCGCATTCGTCGAATGGATTCGACGCATGCGTGGGAGCATTTTACTTCCTGGTTTGCGGACGTCGCGGCGTCAACGTCACCGCCACATTACCGCGCTGTCTGTCTGCGGGAATTTTGGTTTGATGGTGTGTACACACCATCAGACCAAAAGATCCCCGGAGACATGTCAGATGTAAACGGTTCACGGACCGTTTTCATCGGACATGTCTCCTCGTGTGTACGCGGCCTAGTACTCATTTACAAAAGCAGAGGGTGGAAAAAGCAGGCAGCTGTGTTGCAGTTTTACCATCTCCCTAGATCAGGGGTGCCCAACCTTTTGAAGAGCGAGGGCCACCCAAGAGACTTGGTAACCAGTCGCGGGCCACAATGACCGGAGAAGGTGGATGGCAGCCCACTTTACTTTTCTTTGGATGGATCGATTGGAGGTAGGAATGCGTAAACGGACACAAGTCCATTTATATTTGCTACTCCTTAGAGGCGAATGGAAGGTCAAATTGGGTTAAACTGACCGTGTCAAAGGGGCTCAGTGCAGGTAACCTTCGGATCAGTTTGAAGGCAGCTAAGTAACCACTGCAGAACAGATATGCCCAAATATACACTGTGATTTTAGTAATAAACATACCTTTAATAACAGTATTCTATTCTATTCCATCCCAGAGCAGGAGGTTGCAGGCCACATCAGAGGGCCTCCTGTTACACACCTCTGCTAAGTGAACCACTGTGGATCGCTTTCAGAGGAGCTGCAAGGACTGCCGCACATGTGAACATGCACAGGTAAACAAGTCGATCTGGTGGCCCTAAGTGCCGGCATTTTAAAATGTGAACATCGGCTAGTAATTAACACATACTGGATATTACATAGCTACCTGCTTTTTGTTCAGACCTGTAATGGCAGCACCTAGCAGAGGGAAGACTTCCGGCACCTACTTTTTATGTTACTCTGGGCTTTCATTTGACCAAGTGGCAACAGCTGCAATAGAAGCTGATACTAAAAGACGTGAATCTGCAGCTATTATGAAAGGGACACTTGGGTGAACTTGCTCCCCAGGCTAAAGGCTTCTGGGTCCCAGAGAACATCACATCCCCCAAGCTCTGAGCATACAATACAAATAATGACTTTCTAAAAGGTAAAGTTTAGGCATGTCCTCAGGTCACTATAGTGGCTCATAAAAGGTCCCCTGATGACCACACTGTGTCTACGTGGGTAGCAGGCCAGTTACAATGTTGTTGGAGTCATAGGGGTTGATTTACTAAAGGCAAATAGGCTTTTAAGTTTGTAAGGGAATTTGCCCCAAAGCTTAGTGAATGTGGTAAAGTTTCACTTTGTAAAGAATACCCAATCACTTGCAATTACAAAAAAAAAAAAAATGTATTTTTGCTTGCACATGATTGGATGATGGAAGTCAGCGGATCATCAACTAATTCAATAAGCCTTGTAACTTAGGACACAAGTCCTTTGTAGATACCGAACTTGCCTTCCTAGTGTACGGCGGCGTAGCGAAAATACTATACGCTGCCCTGCCACAGAGATACGCGGGGCTTTGTGGATCTGGCCCTCTGTGTCTAATGATTACTATGCTTACAGCAACCAAGCAGAAAAATGGAGCTATGTGATTATTGAATACAGCTATGTTTTGCTTTACAGCCATAATTTCTGAACATTATACCCCCAACAATGCCTACGAGAGCCAGGGGGTGGGAGGCTGTGTGTATGACTGCTGTGTGCATAAGGAGAACAATATATTTGGCTGATGTAAGGATGAGAACAGTATATGTGACTGATTTGAGGGTGAGAACTATGGCCATGACTGCTGTGGGTGTGAAACCTGTATATATGGCAGCTGTTGGACATCAGATTTTGAATTGATGCCTAGATTTTGGGCACATTTCTCTAAGTCTGCATTGATTCTGAAAATGACTAGTTGTATTGTCATAGAGAACAATGGTCCTCCTGTTAAGGCATTTTATATGTGCTTGGCACACTAGGCATGTATTTACAGATTTTTACTAATTTCGCAGTTTACAGTAAATAGATCTTCTCTTTTCGGTTAATATAAAAAGTGCTTTATTATGTGCATTTTAATAAGACACTTTTCTTGTATTCTTTTTCTTTTTTTTTTGATAGTCACTCATTGATCTGCTTTTTGGCTAAAAGCCCTTTTATGATTCAGTGAATGAACAATTTCACTTTGACTCAGAATTTAGTGGCAAAATATGTGTGTTTGATGATCAGCTAATAGCAGACAGCCTGAAGACTCAGAGGGGTTGACCCAGCGAGGGCGGCTGAAGCATAATATATTGACCCCGTACACTTCATAAAGTCTTGTCTGGAATTGAAAAGCTGTTATAGGACTGAGATGTTTTCACATATCGATTGGAAACTATCATCTAAATAAGGTCTTATGGATGATACAAGGAAAAAAAGTTGATTTCTGTCAGACATCCCTGCAAACTGACAGCTTAATACACATTATCCTGTATGAGACTTTTTTCCCATGACTACTGGTAAGGTAGCTGTTGAAAGTTTTTGCTAAACTTCATTTAAGCTCAACTTTAGGCAGACAATAACACAATTAAAACAATGACAAATTCCTAAAAAAAATAAAGTTATATGTATTTTAAAAGTAACTCTGCTACTAAAAGAAAAAAAAAATTGTGAAGATTTGTTACAGTTTACTTGCCTATCCTGGCACCTGTTTGTGAAATCTTCAGTCTGTTTCAAATCGCTTTCCCAAAACTTCTTCACATCGGACAGTCATCTGTCCCATGTAGGCATCCGATCCGAAAAGACTATTTTAGATGTGAAGATTTATTGGTCAGCTTTGCTCTGCAACAGAACAGAGATTTCACAAATCCACTTGCTTCCTTGTGGTATGGAAAATCTTCCTTTGGGTCATAGACAAAAAATAAATAAAAAAAACCCTACCAAGGATTTTAACCTTCCTGTGCTCTACTGAAAACGAAGAAAAGGCTTTAGGCTGAGTTTACACTATAGAACGCATCGGCTCACAACAGGAGTCCGGTGCGTCTCCATTCACTGTATCGGGTCCCATTTCAGCATACATTTTGGGCTGAATTTGGACCGCAAACGTACCAAAAGACGCACAGGTCCCCTGTGCAATTCGCACCGGAGCCATTGCAGAGATGTGTGAACCAGCTCTATATGCGAATTGGATGTGGTGAAACCTGCATCCAATTTGCAAAAGTGTAAACCCAGCCTTAAACAGAACTTGTAACTTCATCCTACAGATCTCCAAACATTGGCCCTCCAGCTGTTAGGAAACTATGTACCATCATGCCTCCCTCAAGGAAAGTCGTTTGGTGGTCCCTACAGTGCTCTCTGCTGCAATGAGCTTAAAGCATTCCAGCCCCTAAAAATAAATAAAAAATAATAGTCAGCAGCTACAAATAATGTAGCCCTGACTTTTAATATAAGGACACTCACCTGTCCAGGGATCCCGCAATGTCGGCATCCCGAAGCCTATCGGCTCGGGTGTAGGTACCGCTGGTTTCCTACTGCACATGCGCAGGCCCCCTTGTATTCTGGAACACGCACAGGTCCCAGAAGGCAGTGGGTGGTAGGAGGAAAGGCCAATGCTGTATCCTAGCCTAGGCCAACAAGGCCCAAGCCTAGGGCAGCACTTTGCAGGGGGGCAGCAAAGACAGTGTCCCCACTGGCTTGCGCTATACTGTTAGGCAAATTAGTTTAGCACCCCCAAAAATCGGCCGCGCTGCATCCAGTATGTGGGCGGTTGGCATTCTGCAACTGTGGGGGGGGCGTCGCTTCAAATTTTTTACCATCCCTGTCCCATTGCAGAGATTTCCCTGTCCCATAGCCAAACAGGAAGTGAGAGATAATCTATGCAAATTAAGGGAATCCATTGCCCCCCCAGGCCATCAGAACTAGTGTCCCCACTTGAAAATGTCAGGGTGGGTCTTAAATCGCAAGGGGTGTGGCCTTGACAGGAAAGGGTTGGTCATATTTTAATTAGGGGGTGAACGAGTTTAGTCTGGCCTAGGGCAGCACAAAACCTAAATACATCCCTGGGAAAGGGCCGCTCCAGTTAAAAAAATGATGTACCTCGCCATGGCCGTGTTAGGACACATTTTTACACTTCAAATAGAACAAAACAAATAGGGAAAAAAAAAAAAAACGAGAGGGGGTTGTCTTTTGTTTAAGACAAAGTTGTATTTTTGGCTGGAACTCCGCTTTAAGCACAGCAGTGCCATAACAGGGTTCCTATGGACAACATAGTCTAGCTCAGACTGGACAATGAAGGCATTTCTTTAGTAAGGCAAGTCATACATGAGTAATTTTTATTTTTTTTAGTTAATCAGTGGGTTTAAGAAAATGACTTGATTCCCCCATCCACTCACTAGTTGTGAGTAGTGGAATCCCTCCCGCTGAACCTTTGTATCCTGACAGTGGGGAGACTTCCCAGCCATCAGAATACACAGATCAGCACTGCCAGATATAGCCAGTGGCACTGATCAAGAGACTATTTTCCAACAGGCTGGTTGTATGCAAGTTCATTAATAGATCAACTAGTGTACAACCAGGCTACCAATACTTGATCGAAATTCATCCAGTCCCTCCTGAACCAGCTGAATTTTAATCAATGTATGGCTGACTTTAGGTCATTCTTTTGCCGTCTTAACTTTTAAGCATGTTCCCCGCAGCTCTATCAAAGCAATGATTGGCTAAAGCCAGCAATAGATGGTTTGAATCTTGGCCAGTTCAGCAGGAACCAGCCAAGATTCAATCCATCTATGGTTACAGGAAAGAAAGCTACATAATCTATGGCCTGTCCCAGTCCCATGTAAGCTGTGCTGCTTTACAGAGAATGACAGGACACAAATACTAGTTAAAAAAAAAAATGAATTTACTTTTGCTAGTTCTGTGTAAAAATATGTTAAACTAGTTTAGCATGACTAAATAACTGGATTAAATGTTGTTGTTTTTTTTAACATCTGCCTCGAGTTTAGATTTAACACAAACTTGAAAGTGAATCAGCTTTGCATGTGTCAAATTTCAATAATGACTCACAATTATGCAGCGAGTATGGGGATTCGGTAATTAATTCTAAATAATTGTAGAAAATACGCCTACTGCGAGAGTATGTATTCACTAGGAGCTGACAGTGTAAAGTGGGATGAACTGTAGTCCTATGATTAGCATGTCTTATTACTGCGGAGAAAAACCCACCAGTCATAAGTAGTGCAAACAGGGGGGAGGGGGAGGTTTGCCTTGCACCACACCAAATCAATCTCTAAATGTGTTCAGAAGTGCAGAGAATTTCTTTCACCTCTTGGCACTGTACCGAACAGCTGGGAAGTGAAGGAAAAGTACTTCACGCAGAGGAGACGTGGGTTCATTTTAAAGTATAACTAAAGGCAAAACTTTTTTTTGAACATTTTAAACAGCATGGGGTAGATTCACGTAAAGCGGTGTATATTTATGCCGGCGTAGCGCATCGTCTTTACGCTACACCGGCACAACGTTAAGAGGCAAGCATGCTATTCTCAAAGAATATGCGCTCAACATTGCGCGGGCGTAGCGTATAGTTGTCGGCGTAAGCCGACGTAAGTCAAAGTAAGTGGAAGTGGGCTGGAAGTGGAAGTGATGTATTATAATGAAGCGTGACCCAATGCAAATGATGGGCTGAGCTTCAAAAATGAACTGCGCATGCGCCAGCTCTTCGACGCATCCCAGTGCGCAGGCTCACAGTTACGTCGAAATAGCTGCCTAAGATACGCCTACGACGTGAAGGTAACCTACGCACAACCCTATTTACGTAGTACTAAGTAAACGGTGTACGCAACGTAAAATTAGACGGCGTCGTTCCCTGGCCTATACCTTTGCATTACCTGCGCCTCATATAGCAGGGGTAACTTTACGCCGGACGTACGCCTTGCGTAAATGGCGTAGATTACAGCGACGGGCGCAAGTACGTTCGTGAATCGGCGTATCTTGCTCATTTACATATTCGACGCGTAAATCTATGGAAGTGCCCCTTGCGGCCAGCATAAATATATGCCCAAGATCCGACGGCGTAGAAGACTTACAAAATTCAAGCGTATCTCATTTCAAGAATAAGGAGCATAGGTACGTCGGCGCATCCGTGGACTTACGCCGCGTATCAGGAGATACGTCGGCGTAAGTCCTTTCTGAATCCAGGCCCATGTATATAAAATAGAACCCGCTCTATTTGTCCTGTTTACTGTTATTATCAAGCAGCAGAAAAGGAAAATCCAGAATTTTGGGTTATCCCCAGAACAGTAATAGAGGGGAAATCTTCCAATGGGAACACTAGTTCTTTTTTCAAAAAAGTATTTTTTTTACAGTTCAAAAAATAAAAAAAACACAGAGGTGATCAAATACCACTACAAGAAAGCTTTATTTGCAGGGGAAACAAGATACAAATGTTATCTGGGTACAGTGTCGCTAGATTGCGCAATTGTCAGTTAAATTAAAGCAGTGGCAATACCGCAAAAAATGGCCTGGTCATGAAGGGGGGGGTACACCTCCTGGCGGTCAAGTGGCTAAAAGGCCTTTTTACCTCTTCTCTAAATCAGCGCTGTTTTGCACCCTGAGAAAACTACAACAACCATTTACTTGTATAAATATTTGGCTGAAAAGCGCAGAAGAATGCTAAATAAAGCAGTATCTAGATAGGCATGTATCAGCCAACCAGTTAAAACCCATATTTGTGTCAGGATTGGGATGATGTTTTTTTCCTCCTAGGAAAATAGTATTTGATGGTGCAGACACAGGGCAACAATCTCCCTCTGTCCCACCAAAGAATCTCTGCTGAAGACGTAGAAAAGGAGCGTCTTTCAGCTAATATAATAAAGCATTCCAGTGGCTGTGCATCCTCCCCTTCTCTCCTTTATGCCCAATGGATACATTCATGAATTGCATGAATCTATCCATAGCCGCCACTGCCACCCCCTATTCAGGCGCCCGGCCCCTTTTTGGGCACCTGAATTAAAGTGGCGGGGTGTTTTGAAGCACCTGATTAGAGGCATAGGCTCTACTAGGTGTCAAAAAAGGTAAACAGTGAGCACCATGCTTGGTGCTCGCAGTTCACCCAGCTATGTTAGAAAAGCGAATGAGTATTCACTTTCCTAACACTGAACCACATCTCCGCCAATCAGGTGCTCGGGTCTGTTACCTGTCACCCGATTGTCTAAAGCGGCAGGTGCCGCTATTGGATGCCTATCAGGAGGAGAGAACGAGAGATGAAGATGGCAGGAGACACATGAAGGACCCCGCTCATCGCCGTCACCCGCTGACCCACTGAGACAGGGTAAGTTCTGGGCAGATGGAGAGCGGGCGGGGTCACACTGGTGGCATTCAAGGGCACACTGGCAGCATATGATGGGCACACTGAAAGCATTTGATGGGCATGCTGGTAGCATTTGATGGGCACAGTGGCAGCGTTTGATAGGGACTGTGGCAGAGTTTGATGGCACAGTGGCAGCGTTTGGCACAGTGGCTACGTTTGGCACATTGGCAGCGTTTGGCACAGTGGCTGTGTTTGATGGGCACAGTGGCAGAATTTGATGGCACAGTGGCAGCATTTGGTGGCACAGTGGTGGTGTTTTTTTTATGGCACAGTGGCAGCATTTGATGGGCACAGTGGCAGCGTGTGATGGCACAGTGGCTGCATTTGATGGCACAGTGGCTGCAATTTATGTTTTTTTTTTGTTTGTGCCCCCCCCCCATAAAAAAAAATATTTGAGCACCAAAATAAATAAAGCCACCACTGGTCAATACCATACCAAGTATATCTAACTAACATTATCACTTAATAAAATAAAATCTATCTAGCCACCTGGTGTTTAATGCTAGATTAATAACCGTTTTAGACATTGCATAAACCAAAAATATATGTGAAATATAGAAATAGGGAACTCAGTGAAATGATTGTTCTTTTTTGTTTTCCGGACATAATTCTCCCCTAACGGTCAAGGTGGGAAAAAGCCACAGTATGCTTCATCACAGGAGCACATAATCCTCTTATGGATCCCATGACACAGCTCAAGTGAAACCCCATTCACAAAGTTTAAGCTGTATCTGTGATCCTGGAAGGTGCACTGTTAACCCTGAATCAATGCCAATTATGCATAACTGAAGAGATACATTTATGCTGAATCTATATAAGAGAAATAACTCATATTGCTTAGCCCTATGCACTTTGTTACTGTATGCTAATATACAGCTGTATTGGTAATCATATGTGTTGTTAAACAAGCACACATTCTAATTACAGTCACACATACCCTGTTTAGCCATCTTCCTCTATACATTAGCTTAAAGCCACATTGAAGGATATATATGAATGGCCACAAACTCATCTTTCCACTGAACTGATGGGTGCAGGGTTAAGGATGTTTTCTTCACATAATATACTAGAAACAGTTGTCCATATAGATGAGTCCAATATATATATATATATATATATATATATATATATATATATATATTGTAAGGGGTTAGCTCAGTAGCGGGGGTGTGTGACCCCCCGGTATGGGTTCACTACACACTGAACTATACAGAGAGACAGCCGAAGACAGTTAAAAAGAAAGAGATTGGTTTATTCTTCCATATTGCTGGAAACAAGTGCAAGCATCCAAACAGCATAAACAAAACAAACATAAAATAAACCCTGGCCACTTGGGGAGTCTACCTTCACCACACAGGAACCTATCTATGGAGTCTGGCACAGCCTACTGCTGGGCAGACACTGCTATTCATACAGCAGAGAAACAATAGTCTTTTTGATCTTTATCACACAGAAAAATCAACAACCAACTCACCTCTAAAGAAGTCTTTCTCACTGCTCTCCTTAACTCAAAAAGCCTCAGGATGCAGCAATCAGTAGTCATCCTTTGGATAACTTATAGAGGCCTTAATTGCCTCATTCTGAACAGCTGAAGTTTTCCAACCCCCTAAACCTTTCTGGCTACCTCTGTAGCCGACACCTGATAGTAATTGGTGTATTGTCTAAACAAGGCAGAAATGTATCTCCCTTCTGTGACAACTACCACAGATTTACCTGACTTCCTGTCACAATATATACATATATATATATATATATATATATACACACACATATACACTGTATTACCAAAAGTATCGGGATGCCTGCCTTTACACGCACATAAAATTAATGGCATCCCAGTCTTAGTCCATAAACTTCAATATTGAGTTGGCCCACCCTTTGCAGCCATGAGGCCGCGTACACACAATCGAACATGTCCGCTGAAACTGGTCTGCAGACCAGTTTCAGCAGACATGTTTGATCGTGTGTACGGCCTATCGGACCATTTTCCAGCGGACACATGTTTCAAAACATGCTTAGAAACCTGTCCGCTGGAAACCTGTTCGTCGGACATGTTCGATGGTTAGTACACAAAATCATCGGACCAAAATCCCACGCATGCTCAGAATCAAGTCGACGCATGCTTGGAAGCATTGAACCTAGTTTTTTCATCACGTTGTTGTGTTCTACGTCACCGCGTTCTGGTCCGAGGGGATTTTGGTCTGATGGTGTGTACACACATCAGACCAACAGACCACTTCAGCCTGGTTTCATCGGACATGTCTGATCGTGTGTACGCGGCCTAAGTCTTTCGACTCTTCTGGGAAGGCTGTCCACAAGGATTAGGAGTGCGTATATGGGAATGTTTGACCATTCTTCCAGAAGAGCATTTGTGAGGTCAGGTACTATGTGGATGAGCAGGCCTGGCTCGCAGTCTGCGCTAATTCATCACAAAGGTGTTCTATCAGGTTTAGAAAAGGACTCTGTAGGCAAGTCAATTTCCTCAACCCCAAACTCGATCATCCATGTTTTTATGGACTTTGTTTGTTCACTGGCCAAATCATTTGGTGGAGGGGAGATTATGGTGTGGGGTTGTTTTTCAGGTGTTGGGTTTGGCCCTTTAGTTCCAGTGAAGGGAACTCTTAAGGCGTCAGCATACAAAGACATTTTGGACAATTTCATGCTCCAAACTTTGTGGGAACAGTTTGAGAATGGCCCCTTCCTGTTCCCACATGACTGCGCACCAGTGCACAAAGAAAGGTCCATAAAGATAAGCGAGTTTGGGGTGGAGAAACTTCACAGAGTCCTGAACTCAACCTAATAGAACACCTATGGGATGAATTAGAATGCAAACTGCAAGCCAGGCCTTCATATCCACATCAGTGCCTGACCTCACTTCTGGAAGAATGGTCCAACATTCCCATAGACACGCTCCTAAACCTTGTGAACAGCCTTCCTAGAAGAGTTGAACCTGTTATAGCTGCAAATGGTGGGGCTTTGAATCCTATGTACAAAGTCTGAGATGCCATTAAAGTTCATGTGTGTGTATAGGGCTCCATGTACACTAGCAGCTCCTAAACTTGAGTATAAACTTTTGGTGTTTTTTTTCCAAAGCTACTGAACTCATCTCCATAAAAGCCTATGTGTCCATGTACACATAGGCTTTTAGGATCATTTAGGAGCTGCTGCAGTTAGGGGAGGTTCAACCTCCCTTAAACGCCTTATCCTGAACGCAAAAGAATCATGTTCAGGATAGGAACATTTTGACGGAAGGCCGGCCTTATGTTGCGAAGAAGACACTTGCCTGATTTTTTTCTTTCTTAATTTTATTAAAACATCTGCCAGAAGCCCTCATACTTGTCTTTGCCTCTGAACCCAGGCTTAACTGTTTTAGATCATGATACCCATACACACTCTGTTAATATTTTAACCGGTTCCCAACAGGCGCATGTACGTCAACAGAATGGCAAAGCTGTGCAAATGGTCGTACAGGTAAATCCCCTTTAATTTGCGAGACATGTGGTTGTGCGCACGCCGGCGGCGGCTCACTGGTGACCGCTCCCGTGGGGCCCGTGGACCCGATCAACGCTGGTGTCCCGTGATTGGGTCACAGACCTTAAGAACGGGGAGATGTTAATGTAAACACAACATCTCACCGTTCTGCTTAGGTGACACTGTCACTGATCGTGTTCTCTGTCATTAGGAACAACGATCAGTGACATGTCACGGCAAGCCACGCCTCCTAACTGTTACAAGCACTCCCTAGGACACACTGAACCCCGTCAGCGCCCCCTTCACGTTAACCCCTTCACTTTCAGTGTAATTTTTACAGTAATCAATGCATTTTTATAGCACTGATCGCTGTAAAAATTACAATGGTCCCAAAATGGTGTCAAAAGTGTCCAATGTGTCCACCATAATCGTTAATCGCCACCATTACTAGTAAAAAAAAATATTTTATAAAAATGCCATAAAACTAGCCCCTACTTTGTAGGCTCTATAACTTTTGCGCAAACCAATCAATAAACGCTTATTGTAGAAGAATACGTATTGGCCTAAACTGAGGACAAAAAAAAAAATTTTGATATCTTTTTGGGGGATATTTATTATAGCAAATTGTCGCTCTATTTTTGTTTATAGCACAAACAATAGAAACCGTAGAAGTGATCAAATACCACCAAAAGAAAGCTCTATTTGTGGAAAAAAAATCGTCAAATTTGTTTGGGAGCCACTGTCAATTGACAGTGCCGAATCGCAAAAAGTGGCCTGGTCTTTAACCAGCCAAATGGTCCGGGGCTTAAGTGGTTAAATAATAAAACTTGTTTAGTAATATTAATAGTATTAGTATAATTATTGCATTTTTTTATAAAGAAAGTCTGGTATCCCCTCTGGCAGGGAGGTTGGGGCAATTGCCACTTTTGCCCTTTATAAATCCAGCACTGTGAACAAGCGCTAACAGCAGTTACAGTTTAAAATGATTAAATTGTATAGCTCAAATATGTTGCTAATGCAATGATATTTATATTTTCTGTCCATAAAAACAGGCCAAATATCATTGATTATTTACAAAAACAGCCCAACTTATCACAAAAATGCTATTGAGCACAATATAATTCTCTGACAAAATAATTGTCCTTTCCATTTAGGCTTCTGTAGTATGTTCTTTTGCTACAGTCCTATGTTATTGTACGTTGCTTTTCCATCATAAATGAGTTTCCTACGGGTTCAATCAGCAGCTTTTCTTTTTCCCATCGATTGATTATAGCACCTTCAGTGGAATAGGAGCACAGCATTCTGTGCCCTGCAATCCTTTGATGGTCCCTGTAAAACTAAGAAGTTAATCAATAGAATTCCCTAGAGTTGCACATTAGCGTGACTGTGATTTACAAATCAAAAAGGGAGCCAGTTTACTCCATGTGGAGATTTATTTTCTTAACATTCGCAAAAACCTAATCAATTTTTCAACTGTGATTTAAAATTATTGGGGCAGTATGATTGTGTGCTGCTAGATGTGTATGAATAAAGCCACCAGTGTATTGAAATTGACAGGCCGATACGCTTTGATATAAAGTGAATCCTATGCACAGCGTGTTTCAATCCTTTGCTTTTAATGTATGGCTATGGAGCCTGTTACCCATAGCAGTAGGGGTTTAAGATTTAATGTCATTTCCAGCACTAGAGAACCTAATTGATGAAATCAAAAGTGTGCAGTTATCCATATCGATCAATCCATTTTCAATTTTCACCAGTTACGAGCTGTCAGTATTGTGCAAAGTACAGTCAACTACAGAAACTAATTAGCAAGCATATACTATGTTTGCATAACATTCAGCAAGATTTTTTTTTTTGTGAAATCAAAGCATATTTAGTTATTTTTCAGAAGTTAAGTGGATTCTCCACTTTCTTCCCCCTTTATACTTACTGCTGTATAATAGTTAAAATGACGATTGTGAATTCTTCTTTGTTATTATCCAGGTCTGTAATATCCATCATAACCTCTTGTGCAAGGATATAGACATCATTTGTCTTTCTGCATTTTTGTTCTGTATGGAATGTATTTGTGTGTTTCCTTTCCCCCCAAAAAGTTTAATATATGTTTGTTCAGCTTACGATGAAACACGTCTTGCTCTTCACATGGCTTATCTTTCTTTTGATGTTATTCCAAGAAAATGAAATTGCCTCTAGCAATAGCCAAGCAGACTGAATGTGTAATACTCTGCTGCAGACTATAACCATCTTTCAGTGGTACTTGCTAGTTACCATTCAATGACCAAACACACATTAATCGTAATAAACTGCCTGCACCCATTCAGCCCAATCTTAAGAAGATTTAGTTATCCACAGTTATAGCCGACGATATGACTAGTCCCGAAAGGTACAAACACCAATACCATGCAAGGGACAATAGATGCATGTTGTGATATCAGAGGATTGTCCAGTATGATATCTGAATGTATAACCTGCTATCAGGAAAAGTGTCATTCAATACACATAACAATTGTTGACAGATTCTAAGATCATACTTGTATGAAAAAGTCTTTATGTTTATGGGCACAAGTAGCAGTCCTCTTTATTGTTTATTTATGTCTTGTTTTTGTACATTCCACTATTTTCCCCCTCCTGGGATGCACAAGTCAGACCAGCACAAAGTTGCCACTCCCTGATTTCTATGCTCTGGTATTAGGCCCCATATACACTATTGGCCAGATTCAGCAAAGATGTACGCTGGCGTATCTCCAGCGTATGCAGCCGTAATTTCAAATGTGTGCCGTCGCATCTTTGCGCCGATTCACAAAGTAAGAAAAACATTGCTTCAGGCGGCGTATACACGACCAAGGTTCTCGCTGGAAACCAGCGAGAACCTCGCTGGAAGCTGCATTCCAGCGAGGACCTCAGCCGTGTGTACGCTCCTGGCTCGCCCCGCCCGTCGGGAATCCCGTAGAGCGAAAAGAGAGCAGGCTCTCTTTTTGTTAGACGGCCCGCCTGGATGAATGGCTGGTTGCCATTCCCGACGGGCGGGTCGCCGATTTCGACGGCCGGCAGAGAACCTCGACGGGCGGAACGATGTGTTCTGCCCGTCGAGGTTCTCTGCCGTGTGTACACGGCTTCAGCCGACGTAACTTGCCTATGCCGGCGTATTATGGGCGCATAGTTACGCTGGACGCATTTGGCGTTCCCATTAGAAATATACAAATGAGTAAGATACGCCGATTCACGAGCGTAGATGCGCCCCAGCCGATTCATATATGCATTTTGCGTAAGGCTTATGTCTGGCGTAAAGTTACCCCTGCTATAGCAGGTGCAGCTAATGCAAAGGTATGGGCCAGGGAACGACGCCGTCGAATTTTACATCGCGTACGCCGTTTACGTAGTACTACGTGAATAGGGCTGTGCGTAAGTTACGTTCACGTCATAGGCATTTACGCCGACGTAGCTTAGGGAGTTTATGCGATGTGATTCTGAGCATGCGCGCGCATGCTCAGTTCGACCGCCCATTCATTTACATGGGGTCACGCTAAATTTAAATAGATGACGCCCACCTCCTTCCTACTTTGAATTAGGCAGGCTTACGCCGGCCAATTTACGCTACGGCGCTGCAACTTATGGAACAAGTGCTTTGAGAATACAGCACTTGCCTCTCTCAGTTTCGGCGGCGTAGCATATATTCGATACACTACTCCCGCCTAAACATACGCGAAGCTATCTGAATCTGGCCCTATGAATTTTCTTGCAGGTTTTTCTCTTCAGATTTACCAAAACCATGTAGTGCAAGGGCCTGCCTGATTGCATACAAATTTAAACTCTTATGCCGCGTACACACGATCACTTTTCGGCATGAAAAAAAAAACAACGTTTTTAAAAACGTCATTTAAAATGATTGTGTGTGGGCTTCACATCGTTTTTCATCTTCTGAAAAGCGACCAAAAATAAATTTGAGCATGCTTCATTTTTTAACGTTGTTTTTAAAAGTGTCGTTTCTTGGGCTGTAAAAAATGTTGTGTGTGGGCTAAAACGATGTTAAAAACAACATTTTAAACCCGGGCATGCTCAGAAGCAAGTTATGAGACGGGAGCGTGAATAGAACTTCCCCTTTAGAGTGCCGTCGTAGGTGTTGTACGCCACCGCGATTTGCTCATCATTTTTTTAAAACGTGGTGTGTGGGCAACATCGTTTTTAATGATAAAGTTGGAAAAACTTTGGGCCAGATTCACAGAGCCCTTACTGCTGTCTAACTGGTGTTAGACTGGAGTAATTTCAAATTACGCGCGTTTTCTAGCTAGTCGCAAACCTCAAACCATGAATAGACGGCTGCGGGCTTCAATTCGACTGGATTACGTGTTCGTACGCCTTCGGATCTACGCTGCAATAAAATTGCGGCCACTGGGTGGACTTCCCGTCGTTTTCCGCGTCGGGGTATGCAAATGAGCTTTTGCCGGCGATCCCCGAAATTACGATCTTCAATCGCAATCTCTTACGGCACCTTTAGTCATCTTTTTTTTTTTTGCGTAACACTATACCAGCTTTTTGCTGCTCTAATATTAGACAGCCCATGTTAAGTATGGCCGTCGTTCCCGCGTCGAAATTTCTACGTTTTCCGACGTCTTGTATTATTATTTACGTAAGTCGTCAGGGAATAGGAATGTTCGTAAACAACGCTACTCAAACAACGAATGACGTAACAACGTGATTTTGCGCAATGCACGGTGGGAAATTTCTGAACGAGCATGCGCAGTTCGATCGCCACGGGGACGGGCTTAATTTAAATGTTTCACGCCCCCTAATCGCGTATTTCGATTACGCGGCAAGAAATAGACTACGCCGCCGTAGCATACGGGCAAAAATCTACCAGAATTCGGTGTAGAGCCTGGTAAAATATGGCAGCGTAGAGTATTTCGATTACGCAGCGCAATATTAAGTGTATCTGAATCTGGCCCTTAGTTTTTTCTACATGCTGAAAAAGCATATTTTTCTGTGATGCTTTTTCACCTTTAAGAAATGCTTATAAAACATCATTTTAACCTGACAAGCCTTAAATAAACTAGATCAGAATTAAGTTCTTGAATCTTCTTGGTGAGTTTAAGCTACTTGTGGTTTCTGCCAGGTCAGCAAGTTGCTATACTGCCAGCACTGACTGGGTATTGTTATGTATGTTCAATTGCATATTGAGGTATTTGAACATCAATAGTTTTTGTTTTTCAAAATTTCCAGCAAGTATATCTTTGGGAAGGTTATCCGCAAGTACTGTATTTATTGGCTTATAACACCCACTGTTTTTACCTGAAACTTCCCTCTTTCCATCGTTTTTCCCGACGTTCAAAAACCCATCGTTTTTCACGAAGTAATTCCTCTCCAGCCTGACTTGCATACACACATTCATGCAAAAAAACATCTGACCAAAGCGCAGTGACGTACAACACATACAAAACGGACTATAAAGGGGAAGTTCCTTTTAAATGGCGCCACCCTTTGGGCTGCTTTTGGGCTGCATACTTGATTCTGAACATGCACATTTTTTTCCTCTCGGAAAAGCATACACACGACCGTTTTTCGCGACGAGAAAAAAACTGACGTGAAACACGACGAGAAAAAAGAGAGCTGGTTTCAAGTTTTTTGCAGGCAATTTTTTTGTTGAGAAAACTGCTAGGGTGCATACACACGACCAATTTTCTTGACCAATATAAAAAATGGCAGTTTTCTCGTTGTGAAAACCGGCCATGTGTACGAATAAAAAAAGTGGCGGTAAAAAAAATAAAGAAAAACATGGCATGAACCCCCCCACCCAGTAAATACTAGGCCTTTCAGGTCTGGAATCGATTTTAAGGGGAACCCCACACCATTTTTTTTAAACAGTGTGGGGTCCCCCAAAAAATCCACGCCAGACCTTTATCCGAGCATGCAGGCCAGCAAAGGGGAGGGGATGAGCGAGCGCCCCTTCCATAACCATTCCAGGACACATGCCCCCAACATATCGTGCCATGTTGATGGGGACAAAGGCCTCTTCCCAACAACCCTGGGCTGTGGTTGTTGGGGTCTGCAGGTGGGGTCTTATCAAAATCTGGAAGCCCCCTTTAACAAGGGGACCCCCCGGTCGTGCCCCCCCTATGTGAATGGGTATTGGGTACCCTACCCATTCATCAAAAAAGTGTCAAAAAGTAATAACCGCAAGTCCTTTATTAAAAAATAAAAAATAGTGTCCCATAATGTAAATCCATCCTGAATTACGATGCCTGCCAGACCCCAAAAATAGGGCCGACTGCACTTTGCCATTTCTTATATATGCAAGGGGCGTGGGCACCCAGTGGTACTGACCCTTCTGACATCACGTGATGTCATAAGCCTTCAAAATGGGCACATTTCATTTTTGCTGTTCGGCTCCCATAGACTTTAATGGGGTTCACCGTTCAGGTTAGAACATTTTACCTGTTCAGAAGTTCCGCTGATGATCAGTTTCCTAAGTGTAGATGTCCCCTTTTACACTAGCTGGTTACCAGCTCTCTCCTCTCCTCACGCTGTGACAGCGTGAAGGAAAGGATGCCGATAACCAGCAATTATATTTACATCATGATCAGCTGTGATTGGACACAGCTGATCACAAGGTAAAGAGTCGATGTGAATGGCTCGTTACCCAGGTCTGAAGGACACAGTGATCACAGTTTGTGGTGCGTGACACAACAGGTGTAGAGGGGGGATGGCGTGGTTTTAGCAGGACGTCAAGAACTGGGGGACCGCGCTGTAGCTGTCATTCGGTTATATCGTGGTCAGGAAGTGGTTAAGCAGCTTATACTATATACATACAGTATATGAATATGTATGTGCTCAGATGCAGATTTTTTGGATTAAAGGTCTGAATGCAAGGCATGTTTACACATATGTGTGTATGTCTCCATTGAAAACAACGCAGATGTGTTCCAATCTGTAAAATAAAAAAATCGTGTAAATGCTTTACTGTGTGAATAAAGTCTAAACATCAGTAAATTATTATGTCCGTGTGCAATTGGCCTTGCTGTAGCTGTTTTTTTCTGAATTCATTTTGTAGTTTTTTTTTATTTGCTCCTGTTCAGATAGTACCTTTCATCTTAGCTAGTTTTTAAAGTTAGCATTGTATATACATGATTTCCAAACTGACATGGAGTAAACAGCACGGAATTTTTTCTTTTCACTTTTTGATAATGCTCTGCAGCATATCTACACTGGACACTCATGGAAAAAATATTTGCCGGAGTTCATCTAACAATAATACATCTACTCCTTAGAGCCGGTTCACACAGGGGCGACTGGCCTGACAAGACACGCTCGCTCTATTCAATAAAACATTTTTTTTGGCAGCACTTGTGTAGCACTACTCCCGTAGGAGCTGTTGGTTTAGATTTGGGTTTTGCGCGTTACCTCCAAGGCCGCGTACACACGATCAGACAGGTCCGATGAAACTGGTCTGCAGACCGGTTTCATCGGACCAGTTCGATGGTGTGTACGGCCCATCAGACCGTTGTCCGTCGGACCAAAGTTTTAAAACATGCTTTAAAACCTGTCTGATGGTCACCTGTCCGTCGGACAGGTTCGATGGTTAGTACACAAAAGCATCGGACCAAAAACCTGCGCATGCTCAGAATCAAGTTGACGCATGCTTGGAAGCATTGAACTTCGTTTTTTCATCACATCGTTGTGTTCTATGTCACCGCGTTCTGGTCTGATCGGATTTTGGTCCGTCGGACAAGTTTTCAACAGACCGGTCTGATTGTGTGTACAGGGCCTAAGTTTGTTGCCAGGGGAAGAAAGTCTGTAGAAATTGCAATGTTCACACAAGATGTAAAACCTTCAACTGTGAAGAAAGTGGAGAGTATAGAGAGAAGGGGAAGGTTCAGGTACGCCCTACAGAATGCACAAAAATATCTAAAGTTCCAGTCAGTCACCACTCCCTCTTGAGTGGGTATTGCTCACCTGGATAGACCCCTCTCATCTGGCCTAGCAGCCGGAATGATGCACAAACCAGTATGAGAACAGTCTCTGCCACAGACCATCTGAGAATGATCATGGATAGTCATGAATCCTTTGCCACAGGATTTAAGTCCCGAACTTCCAGCCTTACAGTAAATCCGGCGAACTGTAAGGCCTCGTACACACGAGGGGATATGTCCGCTGAAAACGGTCCGATGGACCGTTTCAGCAGACATCTCCGCTCGTGTGTATGGGCTAGCGGACAGATTTCTCCACCCGACAGATTTCAAAGCATGCTTTGAAATCTATCCGGTGGAATCTGTCCGCCCGACATGTCTGCTGGTTAGTACACTTACCAGCAGACATGTCGTCCCCCACCGCCGCCGCGCCGCCGCCGAATGGATTCGGCGCATGCGCGGAAGTGTTTAACTTCCTGGTGCGGTGACGTGGCGGTGACGTGGCGGTGACGTGGCGGCGTCAACATCACCGCGCCGTCCGGCGGCGGGGAATTTGATCCGATGGTGTGTACACGCCATCGGATCAAACTCCCGATCGGACATATCTGATGGAAATGGTCCGCGGACCGTTTTCATCGGATATGTCCGATCGTGTGTACGAGGCCTAAGACAAGTAGAGCTGTAGATCCCTGTATAACAAAGTCTCCAGGCCTATCCCTAGACATTAGCTTGCTCTGCTTGGTCTCCTCCAGGGCAGGTCCTCCCCCGTTTTCCTTCATTAAGCGCTTCCCTCACTTAGATGGACAGCTTGGGATCCCCTTTAGAATCATAGGCCCCAGCCACTATAGCTGGGCCTACTCAATAGAGATGCAGCCTCAGACCAACGTGGTCCCGGGCCTGGAATCACACACACATACCTCACGCCAGGAGGGCCATGAGGCGAAGGACCCCGTCTGCCCCTTAAGTTCCCCTTCCCGGCATGCACAGCGGGGCACCACTCCCACTGGGCTGTTGCCGAGAAGGGTCACCCAATACACTATAGTTTGTGTTCCAACATTAGCCTGAGGTGGTAACACCACCTACAGGCAACAGTGGGAAATCCTATCAAACACAACCATAGCCAGAACAGAGGCTAATTTAATTAAAGTAAACAAAGTATGAGCCCACTATTGGCTCAGACACCCTCTAAATTTAGAATATCACCCCAATCATTGGGAGCAGGGCGCTACACTTGTTAGAGTCATGCTTGATTGTTGCCCGAAGTATTCAAGCATCTGTCTGTAATTATCACTTTAATTGGGTTGAACTCATAGGAGAGGTATCAAAATGTCCCTATATTTGGTGCTATTTTTCACATGTTCTTCTTTGTATGCAACTTCTAATCTACACAGTGGATTATTAAGCCTGGTTCACACCTATGCATTTTTTAGTGCATTTTCAATTTTGTAAAAACCCACTACAGTCCATTTAGCATGATTTCCTATGGATGTAGTTCACATCTATGCATTTTATGGAAAGGGCCAGGGACTTTTTTCTGGTTTTTGGTTCCATAGACTTCAATGGATCAAAAGCGTGTATTTTTAACTGAAGAAAGAAATTGTATTAGTTATATAAAGAAAGTGTTCCATTTTATCTTCAGTTTATAATTTTTTTTTTCTTATTTTTTTTTTTTTTGCTTGATTGTTTATTTAATTATATCTTTTGAAGTTGAGCCCTAGGTATAAAAAGGGCCATGCCTGATGTAGTATAATTAGCTGAATACAATTTTCTAAAAAAAAGCTTTGTTCATGTGCATTGTACAACCTTTTTACAATGAAGGTTTGGAGAAACCGGATCAGGTAATTACTGTATATAATGTTTGCTATAGAGATAGAAAATGTTTTTACATGGTTGCATGATTTATTGAAAATTACTATAAGTCTTTTATATGCAAGTACACATGCTGTCGTTAGATAATCATTTGTCCTAAATAAACAATGTCCACTGAGCAAAAGTTTTTATTTGTTATTATAGGGTAGGTACAGTATCTGTAAGGGTCTCATTTTTGTCACAGATGAAGCTAAACTACACAAATGTGTGTGTCATGTTTTTAAAGGTGCCTTTTTTTTTTTTTTTTACATCTGGTGCCCTTATTTCAAGGCCTGCAAGAACAGCTCAATTAGGGAAAAGGGACTAATACTCATATAAGGGTTATAGCTGTCCATATAGAGACCTACATTTTTACAAGATATGATACATTATTCAGTAAAGCTATTTAAACATTATCATTTTCCCCTTAAAGACAGGCAAGTATAAGTTGTTATCCTGTTATATAGACTCAGTATACTAGTCAGATGTTGCAGAGCGTAGTGTAAATATATTGTGACAGGAAGTCAGGTAAATCTGTGGGTGTTGTCACAGACGGGAGATACTTTTCTGCCTTGTTTAGACCAGGGGTCTCCAAACTATGGCCCTCCAGTTGTTCAGGAACTACAATTCCCATAATGCTTAGTCGTGTCTGTGAATGTCAGAGTTTTACAATGCCTCATGGGAAATGTAGTTCCGAAACAGCTGGAGGGCCGTAGTTTGGAGATCCTTGGTTTAGACAATACACCAATTACTACCAGGTGGCGGCTACAGAGGTAGCCAGAAAGGTTTAGGGCATTGGAAAAATTCAGCTGTTCAGAATGAGGCAATTAAGGCCTATATAAGTTATCCAAAGGATGACTACTGATTGCTGCATCCTGAGGCTTTTTAAGTTAAGGAGAGCAGTGAGAAAAACTTCTGAAGAGGTGAGGTGGTTGTTGATTTTTCTGTGTGATAAAAATCAAAAAGACTATTGTTTCTCTGCTGTATGACCAGCAGTGTCTGCCCAGCAGTAGGCTGTTCCAGACTCCATAGATAGGTTCCTGTGTGGTGAAGGTAGACCCCCCAAGTGGCCAGGGTTTATTTTATGTTTTGTTTTGTTTATGCTGTTTGGATGCTTGCACTTGTTTCCAGCAATATGGAAGAATAAACCAAAACTCTTTGTTTTCAACCGTCTTCGGCTGTCTCTCTGTATAGTTCAGTGTATATTTATATATTTTTTTAACTGAAATGACACAATGAAAAAAAATACACTAGAACAACTGAACTTGGCAACAAATCAATAAGGTGATTAATTCCAAATCAATTCTGGAGCCCAAGATCTGCTAGAGAACCTAGAAGAAAAACAGATATGGATGAACCTTGATGATCACCTTCTTGCCTTCTTCTCCGCTCTATGTGGTATTTCTCTCTGTTTAACTACTAAGTGACTCCAGTGTCATGATGATGGCTACATTCAGTCTACTTAGTTATGAAGACAAAAGATATCCATCCCTTAAGTTCAACATTTCCAACCATAAGTTCATGCAAGAAAATGTCCAGATGGTGAGTATACATTAATAATTGGCAGAAAAGTCTAAACCTTTAAAGAGTTTTCTTTAAGACTTAAATTTTGTATTATGTAATTGAAGGCACTTTACCTGCACATGAAGTTGAAGTTAGGGGACACCCTGGATGTGTCCAGTCATCTTCTTAATGTGATTGTTTTTGGGTACTGGTATACCCACTTTTGCAATGGTATATCCCCTTCAGAATTACAAAATTGGACGGTTAGAAGGTATGCATTTTTCTGATTTAAAAAGGCAACCCAATGCCTAGAAACTGGTGGATCAAAGACTATTTGTGGTCAAATTTATTTAACACAGCCTGTAATTAGCTTCATTAATATACTACAGAAAGGTCCATAAATATTGGGACATCGACACAATTCTAATCTTTTGTGCTCTATACACCACCCACAATGGATTTGAAATGGATTTGAGAGGTAGCAAAAACATTAGGTATGGCCAAATCAACTGGTTGGAACATCCTTAAAAAGAAAGACTGCACCAGTGAATTCAGAAACACCAAAGACACGGAAGACCACGGAAAACATATGTGGTGGATGACCGAACAATTCTCTCCCTGGTTAAGAAAACACTCTTCACAACAGTTGGCCAGATCAAGAACACTCTTCAGGAGGTATGTGTGTCAACAATCAAAAGAAGACTTCACCAGAGTGAATACAGAGGGTTCACCACAAGTTGTAAACCATTGGTGAGCCTTAAAAACAGGAAGGCCAGATTAGAGTTTGCCAAACAACATCTAAAAAATACTTCACAGTTCTGGAACAACATCCTATGGACAGATGAGACCAAGATCAACTTGCGTGATGGGAAGAGAATTGTATGGAAAAGGAAAGGAACTGCTTATGATCCAAAGCATACCATCTCATCAGTGAAGCATGGTGGTGTTAGTGTCATGGCGTGGGCATGTATGGCTGCCAATGGAATTGGTTCTCTTGTATTTATTGATGATGTGACTTCTGACAAAAGCAACAGGGTGAATTCTGAAGTGTTTTGGGCAATATTATTATCGGCTCATAATCAGCCAAATGATTCAGAACTTATTGTACGGCGCAGATGGACAATGACCCAAAGCATACTGCGAAAGCAACCAAAGAGTTTTTTAAGGGAAAGAAGAGGAATGTTAGTTAATCACCTGACCTGAATTCGATTGAGCATGCATTTCACTTGCTGAAGACAAAACTGAAGGAAAAATGCTCCAAGAACAAGCAGGAACTGAAGACAGTTGCAGTAGAGGCCAGGCAGAGCATCACCAGGGATGAAATCCAGCGTCTGGTGATGTCTATGCATTCTAGACTTCAGGATTTGCAAACAAGTATTAAAAAGTGAAAGTTTGATTTATGATTGTTAATCTGTCCCATTACTTTTGGTCCCTTAACCACTTAAGGACCCCCGCACGCACATATACGGCCACAGAATGGCACGTACAGGCACAAGGGCGTAAATTTACGTCCCCGCCTAAGTGCGGTTCGGGGGTCCCATCGGGACCCCCTCCGCGGCGTGCGGGGGTCCCCCTGGCTCCGGGAGCGATCCGGGATCTGGGGGCGGATGTCGGCGAATACCCGCCCCCCCACGATCGCTCCCAGCCAATGGGAGCGCGCTCCCAACCTGTCACTTCCTCCTCCTGTGTTTACACAGGAAGGAGGAAATTATGTATTCTCTCATCGCAGCGCTGTTTCCCAGCGCTGCTGATGAGAGAAGACATCACAAGTAAGTGTGCACCAACACAACACTGACACACACTCACATAGGCACATTAACCCCTTGTGATCGCCCCCCCCCCCCACCCCCCTGTCACAGTGTCACTGAATGCAGTGATCTAATCACTGCATTTAGTGTCAGTGTGACAGGCAGTGTAAAAAACAGTTAGTGTTAGGTTCAGGATAGCCCCCCCACCCCCCCTAATAAAGTTTTAACCCCCTTGATCACCGCCCTAGTTAACCCTTTCACTCCCTATTGCCAGCGTCACTAAGCGATCATTTTTCTGATCGCTGTATTAGTGTCGCTGTTCCCGCTAGGTAGCTATTTTTTTTTTATTGCGATTTTTTTTTTTACTAAAGACATGTGGCTAAATAAATTTTGGCCTAAATGTTTGACTAAAATTTAGTTTATTTGATTTTTTTTTTAACAAAAAGTAAAAAATAGTGTTTTTTTTTCAAAAATGTTGCTCTATTTTTGTATATAGCGCAAAAAATAAAAATCGCAGAGGTGATCAAATACCACCAAAAGAAAGCTCTATTTGTGGGAAGAAAAGGACACAAATTTTGTTTGGGAGCCACGTCGCACGACCGCGCAATTGTCTGTTAAAGCGACGCAGTGCCGAATCGCAAAAACACCTTGGGTCATTTACCAGCGTATTGGTCCGGGTCTTAAGTGGTTAAAGCTGTTCACCTGCTTTGGATGTAAATACCCTCAAATTAAAGCTGAAAATCTGCAGTTAAAGCACATCTTGTTTGTTTCATTTCAAATCCATTGTGGTGGTGTATAGAGCCAAGAAGATTAGAATTGTGTCAATGTCCCAACATTTATGGACCGAACTGTATATTGGCTACAATATTATGCTTTATTACCCTTTAGTTGTTATACAAAGACATCGTTCTGTTTGTGTATGATGTGTTCCATTCAAGAATTAGATTCCAGTGACTGGTTTATTATGATATACAGTATAAGGATATAAGTAATTAGATGTATTTATATTATGTGATTTTCTGTGTGTAGTGCTTCAGCTAGCTTATTACGTATTCTTAATGGTGTTTTTATTCATGCTCTGTAGACCAGTACTTTGGCTATCTGCAGTGGGACTGCATTGTCCTAAGCATCTGGAGACTTAGAAGGTAAATAAAATCACTTTCCAGCCTGCAACGGACCAGGTAGAGCTATAAAGGCAGTGCAGAAGAGCAGCTGCTAGAGGAACATGGCCAAGATGGGTTTGTGATTGAAAAGGTCCACTGTAGAGTATCCCTGGGAGTTTTCAAGCCCTATTGTTGCTGTACTTTTCATACATATAAAGCAGACGATAAAATCTGTATCCTGGTTTTCAGAGCTCGATCTCCTTTTTATATACCCTGTAATCTGCAGTGGCAGGACTCCCACTGCTTCATTTATCTATACCGGTTTCCTAACTCTCATAACTTTTTCCCACTCATTTCCCTTTTTCTCTGTGCCAGTCTCCTTTGCTTCAATCACCTCTAACTAATACTCTATTTTGCATGAAAGGGAATCCCTGCCATGTAGCTCTAGCAATCTGTCGGCTTGTTTTCTGCTATGAATAGAGTCAGCAAATTCAGCCGCCACACCGCTGTAAATCCTTGAACAGTTTCCAGAATTTACAGCTACACACTAAATACATTTTGTATCACTGGACATTTCTTGCTTTGAGTTCAAAAACAAAATGGAAAAAAAAATTTGCTCCAGGAAGAATGCCGAACAATAGAGACACACAAGGTGATTCTGGTTGCTTTGTATCTGCTGTATTTAATTTGTTGAAGCTAAGCAGTGCTGCAGTAATAACTGACATGAAATGATGTTTGCATTAGCAATTCTGTACTTTACATTCAGGCCTCCACTTTTCAGATACCTGTTATAAAAAATCTTATTGGACAGCAGGTGGGTAGATGCTTTCAATCAGACTGCTTTTAATGCCAGTGATTATACACTGCGTCTCGTCTCAACAAACTATAGTGTCAGTTCCAGACTGCTAACAACCTCTGTTTTCTCTTGCTAGTATATGCCAGATTCTGCAACTATGGGCTTTCAATTTGTCTGCAATATCATTTTAGTTTTCATTAGATTGTTGTTAAACCCAATTAGAATATTATAGGAAGTGAGGAGAAGGGTTGGGGTGCTGCCAGTGCACAGAAGTGATGTGCTGCTAAAAGTGAGGATGAGGGTTGGAGTGCTGACATTGAATAGGACAATGATTTTGGTGCTCACCAATTTTATTTAACATCAAATACCAGCAATTTTACAACATTTTTTTTTATTTTCTATACATCTGATACACATGAAACAAATACTGTATATACTGGAGTATAAGCCAAGTTTTTTCAGCCCTTTTTTTTAAAATACGTACCTCCCTCTGCCTATACTCAAGTCAGTGAACCTGAAATTATTGAGAGGCTGCGGGCGTTCATAGTTTAAAACTTGCCGTCTCCTCCTGGTCCCTTCCGTGATAGGCGGAACAGTGTCTGCTGAGAAACGCCTATCATGAACGTTCTCTCATCCTCGGGTCTCCCAGCAGACCCTGTGTTCAGTGTTCCGCCAATCACGGATGCCTTTTCATCCTCGGACAAGAGGACGCCCGTGATTGGTGGAACACTGAACACAGTGTCTGCTGGGAAACTAAGTCTAAAGATGAGAGAATGTCCGTGATAAGTGGAACTGTGTCTGCTGAGAAACGCCTATCATGGAAGGGACCAGGAGGAGACCGCAAGTTTTAAACAATGAATGATTGCCCGCAGCCTGTCAATTTCAGGTACACTGACAATGGGCACAGTGAGGATGGGCACAGGAGAATGGGCAGAGTGTGGATTGGCACAGTGAGAATTGGCACAGTGAGAATTGGCACAGTGAGGATGGGCACAGTGAGGATGTGCACAGCAAGGTTGCAATGGGCACAATGAGGTTGGCACAGTGAGGTTGGCATAATGATGCAATGGGTACAGTGAGGTTGGGCACAGTGAAGTTGCAATGGGCACAGTGAGACGTGCAAACGGGCATTGTTGACCCTCTTTTTACAGTAGCTGCTGCATTCTCACCCTAGGCTTATACTTGAGTCAATACGTTTTCCCATTTTTTTTTTTTTTTGTAAAATTAGGTACCTCGGCTTATACTCGGGTCGGCTTATACTCGAGTATATACGGTAGTTTTATTCTACATCACAAATTTCTGTAAACTGTTAACGATATACTGTAAATATACTAGTGAGGAGAGACAGACATCTGATGGCTGTTTTCATAGCAATATTTTGTAATGAAGACTTTTTTGTGATAATTAAAAAAAGCAAGAAGCTGGGCAATCTGAATTGTTACTTAATTTTTATTTTATTTTATTTTTACAATTGACACATATGCATCTGCTAGTCTGGTAGAGGACATCAACTGTCATACACTGAATGTTGTATTTATGATAGATATGTACAGTTTTTATTTATATTTTATTATTTACACACTTGCAATTTTTTTTACAATTTTTGTTTACATTTTTTATTTTTTCTCATACTGCCCCGATGAAGCAAACACAGGCAAAGACATCAAGGCAGACTGTAAAGTGCCTTTAAAAAAAAGAAAGTCCTAGGCTTAAACCCCACCTAGTCCTCATGCAAAAATAAAAAAAAGGCTTTCACAATAAAGGAGGAACAGCAGGTAGCTGCAAATGGAGGAGGGAGATTATACAGGCAGAGAAAAGAGCAGATAGCAGTAAAAAAAATGTGTAGATTCAAACGGCTGTATGCTGCTATCCCTTCCTTAGGTTTTCCTTCATTGGTTACATATATATATACATATACTGTATATATATATATATATATATATATATATATATATATCAGAGAGGCAGTCTGGATGAAGACAACTGGGGCTGCAAATGTTGTGTTTGTGGCTGGTAGATACAATTATTTACATTTCTATTTACATACTATACAGTGTGTGTATATATATATATATATATATATATATATATAGTCGATGCCCTCTAACCGAGACAGACATGGAACCACATAAATACGCCACAAGACTCACAGCATAAAAAAGACCTAAGGTGTGCCCGGGTCCGCTGGTCGATATGGCAAAATACCAGGATAGGAAAATAATGTTTTATTGAACATCTGAACATGTGACATTTATTGAGCAAGCTTGGAATAGGTTCACGCCATTTCAACCTGAGGGTTTGGAATGTAACGCAGACAGACTTCCACCTGCCCAAACTTTTGATGATGTGGTCCAGTAGCTCGTGCCAAGAGGCTTGATGAGGCCACTTTAATACGAAAGGAATGCTCAGAAAACTGGCTGGGGTTGAGGCCTGGGTTAGCCAGGAGGATATGAACATGTCTAACAAATTGTCTAGCACTCAGGGGCTGGTAGGAAAGGCAACAGCGGGCTGGAGCTAGACTGGTTAGGAAGATGGGACAACAACTGGTCAAGGACCACTACTGGGCACCAATTGTTGTGGGTCTGGAAGAACTTGATGTCGACACCGGTGCCAGACTGTTGGGTCTTGGACACTGAACGAAATGGTCTTGGAGGCGGACCAGGTGGCACAGAACTTGGCAATGGAGGGCCACTGTAGGTAAACTTGACTAGCCACAGGAAACAGTAGAAGGCCAGGTAGATAGTCACTTGGATGACCAAGCTGAGCCATAAGATAAAGGGGGGCTGCGACAGGATAGCCGACATGACCCGGAACATGGCATTTCAGCTGGGTAAGCGCTCGCTACTGGCTGTTGGCTGATGTTTCTGGATGCCACATAGAATGGCTTTGACAGCATGGGCCATGAACAATGAAGTCCTTTCAGGGTCCTGTAAGGACGGAAAATGATGGATGCCAGCCAAGAATGCTGGGTTTATGACTGGCAAGAGGACTGTGTCATGTCCTGGTGTTATGTCATGAATTGAATAGTAGCTGCTCTCCAGTTTTCATTGGTTATAATTGGTTATAATGAACTTCCACACTACAGTTATCTGCAAATGCATTCAGATGCCTTCTTACATAGCCCCAGACTCAGAATTATGGGTTGCCGTTAATGGCACGTTTTGACATTTTCCAGCAGTACTTCACAAAAGCCCCACCCTTCCTCCCCCTGTATGGTCCTTTTGGTAAAAAGTGTTGTCTATGGTAGTGATGTGCCAATTGAAAAGTACAGGCATTGGTAGGGGACAAGGCAAGTGAGTTCCACTACCAGAAAGTATCAAAATGTGCTGGTTACAAGATTTAGAGCTATGGAGTGCAGCATAATGCACTCCATGTAGGCACTGTAGTTCTGCACAGCTGTGTTTTTATTCCAATATTCCGCCAATACACTGAACTGCAGTTCTTCTTTATACATGTGTATAGCTGCCTTGTGTATTGACTAAATCCACTCCACTTAGAGGGGGCTCCATTCCCTTTTAAATAAAAAAAAATGCTTTACTAACAACCTACATATTATACTAGTGAAAATGTGTTATGTTCTCCATATGATGACACTATATTATCTTTCTCTACCATCCTCTGCATGGTGTGGCGTTAATAACACATTTTAGCCACTTGCAGGACAGGCTTTTAATACATGCTGTCTCTGTAAAATGTGTCTATATTTACTCTCATTAGTACTGACTCGGATCTGTTGATAAGAAATGACAGACTGTAATGTATCTGGTTAAAAAGACCATCTGCGTTTTCTGAAGTGTCTCACTTGTGTGTGTGTGTGTGGAAAATGAGGAATTGCAGAGCAGCAGCTCTGGACTAATGGATGTGACTAATATACAAGCTACTTCCTTCACCTACATGAGTGTACAGTGTACCAGCTGAATTCGTATATTGCCTTCATTTAAAGATTACGCGGCATACAGATGTAGGATGTAGCTTCTTTTTTTATCAGATATTTTTTATTGGGTTTTACAATTTTTACAAGAAGAAAATAAAAAAGAGGAAACATTCAGGTCACAACAATTGGATTAGCATAGAAGTGTTTGATTATACAGAGTGACTAGATAAATAAAAAAAAAATAAAAAGGAATAAGCTGGTTACATGGCCGCAAAATTACAGTCTGCTGTAGATGTGTATTTAGATGTCATACATAAAATAGACAAAAGTCATTGTTTAATAGATATTTGCATTCTTTTTCGTCCGAATGCATTTTCGTCCGAATTTCAGGTATTTTCGTTATCGTTTTAACAAACGATAACGAAAGCATAGAAAACCAAAAAACGAAAGATCCGACATAAACAAATGCTTTATTTTAGTTTTCGTTGCGGTCGAATGTGCCTAACCTTAACTCTATTAGTCCAATATTATTCTACATAAAGAGAAAAGATTCGACATAGAGAGACATGATGAGGAGTCGACATAGAGAAAAAAAAGATTTGACGGAGACATGAAGATTTGACATAGAGAGACATGAAGATTTGACATAGAGGGACATGAAGATTCGACATAGAGAGACAAGAAGAGACAATTTTTTTTTTTTTTTAAGATTCTGTCGAATCTTTTTTTTTTTTTAGAAAATTCGACAGACACCATAAGCCTTCAATGACAGATTTGACATAGAGAGACATGAAGATTCAACAGAGACAGATTCGACCCTAATTTGGATTTTCGGACGAATGCATTTTTTTAACGAAAAACTAAATAAATAAAAACAAATTTTGCGAGTAACTAAATAAATGTATTTTTCGGACGAAAACGAAATTACCAAACAAAATATTTCAGTGTGCAGATGTCTATTGTTTAATCCAGTGGTTCTCAACCTCAGCCCTCAAGTACCCCCAACAGGTCATGTTTTGGCAATTTCTCTTAGATAAAATAGCTGTCCAAAATACCAAGCCATTGACTCTGATTTAAAGGTAGTCAGCCAATAAAACATGTAGTTGAAGGAGGTCTAAAATCTAGCCATTTATTCTATATTAATTGGTGTTTACTGGCAATTCCTCTAGAGGTATACAGTAGGTTGTAGGATATAGCTTCATTAAACCAGAGTTATACCATCATTATTTGTATAGTGTCAGTATCAGTACAAAGTGAGGACGTACAGAAGCTACACCAGTCTATCTCAACCAAGGTTCTTCCAGAGGGTTCATTGAGCAAGGAGCAAGATATGTCTCACAGATAAGTTCCCACTGACACCAATGACGTTTTTAGCTATCTGTAAGGAGAAAGGGAGGGTTCCTACTGACCACCAATGTAAGGAGCATTCTTTGCAGTGACCATCACACTAATATACAGTGGGTTGTAGATACAATAATAGAATAATTGAATACATTAAACAGTCACTTCCTGAGCCTAATGCCGCGTACAGACGATTGGTCAATCTGATGAGAAGGGTCTGATGGACCGTTTTCATCAGACCAAATCGATCGTGTGTGGGCCCCATCGGTTATTTATCCATCGGTTAAAAAAATTGAAACTTGTTTTAAAATTAACCAATGGATACCTAACCGATAGAAAAAAAACTATCGTTTGTAGGCACATCCATCGGTTAAAAATCCACGCATGTTCAGAATCAGTCGACGCATGCTTGGAAGCACTGAACTTCATTTTTTTTCAGCACGTCGTTGAGTTTTACATCACCGCGTTCTGACACAATTGTTTTTTTAACCGATGATGTGTAGGCACGACTGATCATCAGTCAGCTTAATCGGTTAACTGATGGAAAAATCCATCAGACTGTTCTCATCACATTGACCGATCGTGTGTACAGGGCATAAATGTTATTTCAAGGGTTCTTCCTTAATAAAACGTTTGACAAAAGATGCATTAGATCAGGGGTGCCCAACCGTTTGAAGAGTGAGGGCCACCTAAGCGACTTGGTAACTGGTCGGGGGCCACAATGACCGGAGCAGGTGGATGGCAGCCTACTTTCCATTTTTTGGGTGGATCGGAATGGAGGTAGGCGTGCATAAACGGACAAAAGTCCATTTACATTTGCTACTCCTTAGAGGTGAATGGAAGGTCCAATCGGGTCGAACTGACCGTGTCAAAGGGGCCTATGGGTCAGTGCAGGTAACCCGCAGGTGCACTGCTCTGCACCTGCAGATCAGTTTGAAAGCAGCCAGTAAACACTGCAGAACAGATATGCCCAAATATACACTGTGATTTTAGTAATTACAGTAACTGACCTTTAATAATAGTATTCTATTCTATTTCATCCCAGAGCAAGAAGTCACGGGCCACATAAGAGGACACCGCGGGCCACATGTGGCCCCTGTGCCACTGGTTGGGTACCCCTGCGTTAGACCAAAAAACTTCAGGATGCTTATTTGAAAAATGTTTTCAGTGTCAGGAAAATAGGCAAAAGTCTTAACTGCATTTTCCAACCTCCTCTTTAAGGCTGGGTTCACACTATTGAGAATTGTATGTGGGTTTTCCCACATCCAATTCGCATGTCAGGATATTGTGACTGGCTCTCTATAGGGCTGATTCACACATTTCGGAGCGGCTGCAGTTCGAATTGCACAGGAGTCCTGTGCATCTTCTAGCATGTTTCAGGTCCAAATTCAGCTGAAAATTTGGGCTGAAATTGGACCTGAAATAGTGAATAGGAACGCGCTGGACCCCTGCTGTGAGCTGCTCTGTGCTACGGTGTGGACTCAGCCTTAAAGTGACAGTGTATTACATATGAAAAAGGAATTCCTTCTTTAAGATGAATTCCAAGCAGCTCTGTATTCATTAATACGTTGTGTGTTTTGTGTATAATAAGTCATGTGTATTTATTTTTTTCAATACTATTAGTGTAAGTATTTTAATTTAACCACTTGCTTACTGGGCACATAAACCCCCTTCGTGCCCAGGCGAAATTTCAGCTTCCGGCACTGCGTCGCTTTAACTGACAATTGCGCGGTCGTGCGACGTGGCACCCAAACAAAATTGGCGTCCTTTTTTTCCCCACAAATAGAGCTTTCTTTTGGTGGTATTTGATCGCCCGTGCGGTTTTTATTTTTTGCGTTATAATGAAAAAAAGAGCGACAGTATAAAAATATATATATATAATAAATATCCCATTTTTTTTTTTTTTTATATATATTTTTTTCTCAGTTAAGGTCGATACGTATTCTTCTACGTATTTTTGTAAAAAAAAAAAAAAAATCACAATAAGTGACTGCTTTGCGCAAAAGTTATAGCACCTACAAAATAGGGGACATAATTATGATTTTTTTTTTTATATTTTTTTTTTACTAGTAATGGCAGCGATCTGCGATTTTTATTGGGACTGCGATATTGCGATGGACACTTTTGACACATTTTTGGCACCATTCACATTTATACAGCGACCAGTGCTATAAAAATGCACTAATTACTGTATAAATGTGACTGGCATTGAAGGGGTTAACACTAGGGGGTGAGGAAGGGGTTAAATGTATTGCCTGGGTGTGTTCTAACTGTGTGGGGGGAGGGGGGTGACTGGGGGAGGTGATCGATGCTGTCTCCCTATGTACAAGGGACACAGCATCTGTCTCCTCTCACTGACAGGACGTGGAGCTTTGTGTTTACACTCAGAGCTCCACGTCCCTGCTCTCTCACCGACGATCGCGTGTACCTAACGGACATCGCGGCCGCCGGGTACACGCATCGGATCCTCGGTGATGCGTCGGGACTGTTTTTCCCCGCCGCGCGCCACAGGGTGGCGCGCGTGGGGAATTACAAGTAAATCACGTCGAAAGACGTGACCCCGGCGCCTCAGGTCCGCGCTGTTCACGTATTATGTCAATAGCGCGGACCTGAAGAGGTTAAAGAGGAACTGCAGTCGGCTTACATAATATGTAATAAAAACATATGTGCCATTCTGAAGCTTCCCACCAACCACTTTGCATATTACCAAGTTAGCATAGGGACACATTGGATGCCAAGCAAGAGCACACTGGTGTCTGATGGCATCCAATGTGTCCCTATGCCAAATCCAGTTAACAGGCTATACATAAAAAAAAAAAACACCCCAATTTATAACTAGCCTTTGCAGTAAAGTGTACATGGTAGGGTCTTGCACATTACAAACACACACATATTTCCCAGCACACTTCCCAGCTAGCCTGCCAAACAAAAACAAAAAATGATTATTTCCAACAATTCACATTAAAACCAGAGGTTTTATTTGCAAATATATGTAGTATCTGCAGTGCCCACTCCAAGGCTCCTCTGTATACTGCAGTCCTATATTTTTGAGAGTATAGCAGTGGATAAATTAAGGGCGTGTTTTTCTTGGGGGGAACCCTATCCTGTCTCAAAGAGTCTTCCTAGTCTATAATTTTGATTCCAGAATGATTAGTCTTTATGCTACACTAGGCAGGGCTGACACCACTCGGTCCATGGTGTGTGTTGTTATCCAAAACAGGGCTTAAGAGCTGAGTGCACTTCTCACAGACCAATGGTTATTTTTGTGTACCATACAAGGTTTGTATTTTTTGTTATTTCATTTTATTTTCCCAAATGTCATTGTACTGTGTAATAGGGCTGCCTTGGTGGTCAGTAAGGGCATACTCAGAGGGCATGGGTTGGCAGATGATGCAACATAGCAATGTAATAACGCAATGTCATGCTCCAGATATTTGGAAACACACATTCTTTGGTAGAGCTTTTAAATGTAATGCTGCATACACATAATAGTTTAGTCTGATGGGTTAGACCAAATCGATCGTGTGTGGGCCCCATTGGTTATTTATCCATCGGTTAAAAAAATAGGAACTTGTTTTAAAATTATCTGATGGATAAAAAACCTATAGAAAAAAAATGATCGTCTGTGGGTACGTCCATCGGTTAAAAATCCACGCATGCTCAGAATCAAGTCGACGCATGCTCGGAAGCATTGAACTTCATTTTTTTCAGCACGTTGTTGTGTTTTACATCACCGCGTTCTGACATGATCGGTTTTTTAACTGATGGTGTGTAGGCACGACTGATCATCAGTCAGCTTCATCGGATAACAGATGGAAAAATCCATCAGACCGTTTTCATCAGACTAACCTATTGTGTGTACAGGGCATTAAGGTTTAAAACTGATCACATGTTCACAAGTTAAGAACGGCTCTGTTTCATGTACATTACAGCCTGGTGGGGTTAGCACAGCTTGCACCCTGGTAAGCAGTTGTCAGCAAATGCTCTGAATCAACTCCAAGGCCACTACGTTTCAAAAAAATGTTTCAATGCATTTCCAAGGTTAGGCTGCATTATGCAGTGCCTCTGAGTAGTGGTAACCTTGGAGCTAATTGTCAGCTTTGATGGAACAGCTGATCAGTAGTAATGTCAGTGTGCTACCCAATGTTTTACATTGTGTCTTACACATTAAAAGAACATGTTTTCCCTTAAATATCTGACTATGGAAATCCCTGTTAACTGATCATAGTGTCCAATTTAAAGGCATAACTCACTTTTTGCAAAAACATTTTAAATGCACCAACATTGACATAGTAAAAAATGTGTACTTAAAGGGGATGTAAAGGTAAAAAAAAAAATTCCCTAAATACAGTAGCTTCCTTTACCTTAGTGCAGTCCTCCTTCACTTACCTCATCCTTTGATTTTGCTTTTAAATGTCCTTATTTCTTCTGAGAAATCCTCACTTCCTGTTCTTCTGTCTGTAACTCACCACAGTAATGCAAAACTTTCTCCCTGGTGTGGACAAAGCCTCTTAAGGGGGCGAGCAGGAGTGTCAGGACGCCCACTAACACAAAGCTCCTTTCTCTATCTGCAAAGTAGAGAGTGTCCTGACTCTCCTGTTCGCTCCCTCCCCCCTCAAGAGGCCTTTTCCATACCAGGGAGAAAGTTTTGCACTACTGTGTGGCGTTACAGACAGAAGAACAGGAAGTAAGGATTTCTCAGAAGAAATAAGGACATTTAAAAGCAAAATGGAAGGATGAGGTGAGTGAAGGAGGACTGCACTAAGGTAAAGGAAGCTATTTAGGGATTTTTTTTTTTACCTTTTACCTTTAATAAATGTTTGCATTGAGACCTGCAGAGGAACGATCAGTGCATCACAGGTGCAGGGCACAAACTCCATTACTCTTTATCTCCGTTCTTAGGTCTATACTGAGGTACAAAATAAATAAATAATGGTGCTGACCTATTAGAATCAATGTGAGATGGACTTCTAAAGTGTATAATCATAAACAAACAGCTGATATGAAAACCACCAAAAATATTGATAAGCCACGCAAAAAATGTATAAATCCTAAGAAGTGAAAAAAATATGTGACAACTAGATGAATAAATTATAAAGTGCTGGTGATAAAGTGAATAAACACGTGATAAAGCATATATGTCCAAAATAAATGTTGGGTGATCAAACGTGCAGGAACAAATAACCCAATGTGACCGATGTCTCTTCTTTCCTCTGTGCTAATTGGTAATTGGTAACTGGTAAGGTAACAGCATGAGCTCTCCCGGGGGTTGGATAGGTATTCCCAGGGCTAGCCTGTCTGCTGATTATATCAAATGATGGACTATGGCTCCCTCTGGATATCCTTATCTCCTAGATTAGATTGCTCCACAAGGTAGATAATACAAAGCTTCTATAAAGATATATAGTATACACTGGGGGTCCCTCCCGAGCTTTTCCAATGTAGTATGTAACAAGATGTTTGTTAATCCCCCCCCCAAAAAAAAATATGATCCTTGTCCCTTAAAGCAAATTAAAAAGCACAGTGCTTGTGCTGTGTAATCTGCCCCCCTCTAAACTAAAAAAAAACTCCTTGAACCTGCCACCTGTATGTCCTCTCTGTACTGACCACGATAATCAGGGCTGCTGAGCCCTGACCAAAGTGGTCAGAGTGCATCCCTCCATTATACTCAGCTGTCCTCTCTGCTCTCCCCCTCCCCTCCCCAGCTGACGCCAGAGGGAGACCATATATTGGAGCTGTAATGAATGAATGAATGAAACACGTATATAGCGCGACACATGCGAACTGAATCGCTTCTTTAAAAAAAAAGACTTTTTATAGCTGATCAATATAAACACCACGGCATGTTCAAGAAACAAAATAATTTTCAAGAAACAAAATCAGCCAGGTCATAGGGAAGCAGCATAATGCTTGGCTTTTCATGTGCTATCTCAGATTCTAAGCCCAAACTAAGTGAGTTGTTATAGGTTCACAGCATGCAACGTTTGGGTTACATATTGGTCAACTGTGAGTTTTTTTAGGCCGAGTACTCTTTTTGTAACCCTGCTTTAGTGCCTGGTCGTAAAGCTGGATATTCCAAAGAATCATTAGTGCATCAACATACACAAATGGAGGATCTTCCATGTTCAAAGTCATAGTGCACTATAATTATAATATTCTCTATGTGCCTATGCAGGAACAATTTTCATGATCTACATATTGATGGCTCCATAAGTTGGACAGTCATTACAGCGCCTGCTAAACCAACGTTGATGCAAGGTTTCATGTGCTGAATCGCATGCATTCTCTTTTTACGCTCTCTGAAAAGCAATTAATGGTGGGTCGCTTTACAGATTGTGGTTAAGCAGTTGCTGTCAGTCAGACTTTCAAGGGATGATCCTGCTGCCTTCTGAATTTATTTATTTTTTGTTTTCCTTAGTTTTTGACAAACAGCAATTTTAAATTGGGCAAATCTGCCACATCATGTGTACTTGGCTTTTGGTTGTGGCTTAGCCCCTAATGACTTGAATGGATGACAAGGAGAATTTTTTAATTACCTGTCAACTATAAGTAGGCACCACATCCCTTATTTGAAGAATAACTATACTGTAGGAATTAAACAGGATTTTTAAGGAGCAACAAAATACAACATTTTTTATCAAAAAAAAAAATGTTTTGTTTTACAAAAATAGAAAAAGATATAAAAATTCATCATATATTCAATAGAATTTCATAAATGCAAGCAGACAAATTTCTCGACATGTTTCGCCATATAATTTGGCTTCCTCAGGAGTTTGTCACGCACTACTGAAATATAAATTAAAAAGACAACATAATAAAACACATAAAACAAAAAAAAACACATTCAAAAGTACACAAAAATTGTATAATTAATGATCAGATCATAATCAATGTCATAATCAGGATGCCTACGGGTATATGCAATAATAAAGAAAAAATAAATAAAATAAAAATATAAAAAATAAGAAAAATATTAAAGTATATAAGCTTTACCTGTAAATATGGATAGAAGCATTCAGAGAATGTATAAAATACAATTCTAAGGCCGCGTACACACGGGGAGACATGTCCGCTGAACACACCATCGGACGAAAATCCCCTCAGACTGAGGACGCGGTGACGTGGCGGTGACGTTGACGCTGCCACGTCACCACTCCAGGAAGTAAAATACTTCCACGCATGCGTCAAATCCATTCGATGCATGCGGGAGATTTATGTCCGCTGGTTAGGCGTACTAACCAGCGGACATATCCGACGGACAGGTTTCCAGCGGACAAATTTCAAAGCATGCTTTGAAATTTGTCCGCTGGAAAAACCTGTCCGCTAGCCCGTACACACGATTGGAGATGTCTGCTGAAACTGGTCGGCGGACCAGATTCAGCAGACATTTCCGATCGTGTGTACACGGCCTTGGAGCAGCATTAGGAGAAGAACCTTTGTATGAAATCAACTGGTGGACCCATTCCCCTCCCCTCATACAAAGGTTATTCTCCTGATGCTGCTCTAAGAATTGTATTCTTTACATTCTCTGAATGCTTCTATCCATATTTACAGGTAAAGCTTATATACTTTATAAAAAATAAGAAAAATATTATATTTTTTTTCTTTTTCTTCATTATTGCATATACCCGTAGCCATCCTGATTATGACATTGATTATGATCTGATCATTAATTATACATTATTGTGTACTTTTGAATGTGTTTATTTTTGTTTCTTGTGTTTTATTATGTTGTCTTTTTAATTTATATTTCAGTAGTGTGTGACAAACTCCTGAGGAAGCCAAATTATATGGCGAAGCATGTTGAGAAATTTGTCTGCTTGCATTTATGACATTTTATTGAATACAGTATATGATGGGTTTTTCTATCTTTTCTATTTTTGTATAATATTTTTTTTTTATATATACATTTTTGTATTTTGTTGCACCTTAAAAATCCTGTTTAATTCCTATATTTATACTTTAATGGATGAGTTTGACAACCTGTTTTGGCATGTCAATAGTTCCCTCTGCCTATATATAGACTTGAGGTGAGTGTTCAAGGGGCAGTAAAACTACAGGCCCAACTACCTGTTTTTACTGCCACCCAGCCTCCCATGTGAAGAGTGGGTTCACACTGGAGATCACAGAGGCTCACAGCAGGAGTCTGATGTGTCTCCATTCACTGTTTCAGATCCGATTCCAGCCCAAATTTTGGGCTGAATTCGGACCTGATACGGACCAAAAGACGCACAGGACTCCAGTGCAATTCGCACCGGAACTGTTGCGTAGATGTGTGAACCAGCTCCATAGAGAGCAGGTCACGATCTTCTGACATGCGAATTAAATGCAGAGAAATCTGCATCCAATTCGCAATAGTGTGAACCCAGTCCTAAAGACGCCTTGCTCCTCTTAAAGCTAAAGTCCAGGTAGATATGACAAACACAAATTAAAGGCAAAGCTTGTTTTCATTTTGTAAGTGAGGGTAAAAACACCCATCATGTTTTTTTGCCATCCATGTTTTATTCTTCGCTTCCTGCCCCAAAGCCAAAACAGGAAGTGAGAAGAAATCCATCCAAAGTGAGGGAATACTGGTCACCAAGGTCAGCAGAACTAGTGTCTCTGATGGAAGATTTTCCCTCTGTTAAGGTTTCGATGTCAACCCAAAATTTGGGATTTTCTTTTACTTTCACATGGTAAACAGACAGATAGAGAGGGCGAATCTCCCTAATGAGGGCACAGACAGCAGTAAAAACTGACAGGTGTTGTAACCCCTCTCCACTCGTTCCAAAATTAAAGGAAAAGTTTTACCTTTAGTTAAACTTTAATGGGGCCCTATAATTAATAATAACTCATTAAATGTTTTTAAAATATTAGAATTGTAATTACTTAATATGACATCAGTCACTTGCACTTTCCTATGCAGCAGTGCTCATACTGGTAGAATAAGTAGCACAAGGAACCATTCAGTTGTGCTACAGTGCTTAGGTGCTAATAAGGAACATGTTGATAGGGGGAGCAAACAGAGTGAACGAGAGGTGAGCTTACCCACTGCTGCTTCTCTTTTTGCTGTCCAGTCATAAGGCAGGGGAGGAACAAGACTTGAAAGTGTTCTTTGGCTGCAGCAGGAAAAAAAAAAAAGATCTTTTGCCTTTCAGACAGAGCTGTAATATGTGTAACGACCATCCCTGACTTAGGAAAGGAGAACCCCCAGGATAGAGGTATGCTTACATTACTCCAGGGTGAATGCATGGCCATAGTGGAGATTGTCACAACAAGGATGAGTTTCAGTTTCCTTAGTATTTTCCAAATTAAATTTATGTTACTCATATGGAGAGAGGGTTAGGGCTGCATTTCCCTCTGGCAACAGGACTCCAGACTTCACCACAATTCTCCCTTCAAGGAAGTCTCAGGATCCTCCAAGAGATCGACACCAATCCCCTTCCACTAGCACTTCCATCCTGTGGCTTTCCACCTTGGGTGCTGTACGCTCTCCTCAACTAGGCAGGACATCTGTGTTAAGCCCCTCCCTCCAAGGGAGTGTCAGGACCCTCCAAGGGTAGACACCAATACCTTTCCAGCAGGACTTTCATCCCCTGGATCTCCACCTTGTGTGATGTATCCTCTCCTCAACCAGGCAGGGCAGCATAAGGATTCTATGCTTTTGCCATAACAAGCACAAATCACTGCACACACCTTCCCAGGCTCCTGCTCAGGTGAAAGAGAGCTCATCAGGCCACTCCCCAAGAACTTACGTCCTCCCCCATCATGCACCACTGAGCATCAACCGCCTAGTGTTTGTCAGAGGAGACATACATACTTAATAGCCCTAGATTGTCACCATGCCCTTAACTATTGCCCTAAATGTCACTGATGCTAAGTAGTGGCAGCAGGGAACATCAGCAAACCGGACCTTAGAGGGGTTCCAAGTGAAAAGACTATAGATTGACCTGAGCAAAAGTACTACCCAGAAGACCTAAATTTACTAGACACCTCTGACGACAGGGTGGCTACATGTGAAAATTTCAAGACTGGATGGACAAAAATACTTATCCATTGGCAGGTAAAACAGGTCCAATATATGTAATTAATCTGTTTATTTAGCTGTTTGCATGGTGTTCAGCATTGGTACATGGCCCAGTGGCAACAGACATATATCTGAAAAATTGGCATTTGGTTCTGCCCATAGTTGCAATCATCCATGCTTGGGACGATAGCAGTAAATAGCAATTTCAGGGTCTTTAAACATTGCTGCCATCCACTGTGCATTGTTATTGTAAACTTATAGTAAAGGTTAAGTCAACTTCTTCTCCCTCCACTCTCCACGTATGTGCTGTTTTCTAATCTTTGTCCTCATAAATGCCTTTCATTAGCACATTTTTTTTTTATTTCCTCACATCTTTGCCGTGACACAGTGTTAACTTTTCACTCAAATTGCTGCAGCTGACTTCACTGCGCTCAGAGCCTTTTGATGTCTGAGCAGAGGTGCCACAGTCTGTGACACAACATAATCATTTTACAAGAATAAGAAGACTCCTCTCATGTAGAAGGGAAGATATACCCTTTAGATGACAAACTGTATTTTCTGCAACTGCCATAATAAGTGTTTAGAAAAATTCAACTCCCATTTGTAAGAGGAAGGTTTCATAATTATTTTATGGGAAATCATTGATGGTAATGTGCAGTGTGGTTTACGGTTTTTGCTCCATCGTTTCCTGAAAACCAATATTGCTTAATTTTTAAAACAGCAGTCTATACTCAGAAACCTACCCATATAGCAAGCAATTGGGTTGCAAGTTTAAAAATTACTTGCTAAGTTATTGCTAGACTCGCCAGGCTTCATAGGTTTGTTGCACCATTGCAAGTCCACACTGGATGACTCCAGATTAACTTTCTTTGCAAACATCCTGCAAGTTTTGGTTCAGTTATGTTGTGCAATAGTCATCCTACCACTAGGGATGAGCTTCGTGTTCAAGTCGAACGTATGTTCGACCCGAACATCGTATGTTTGATCGTTCGTCGAAATACGAACAAAACAGGTCGTTCGCGCCAAATTTGAGTGATGCGCCACGGCCCATAATTCACTGCGGCATTGCGCACTGATGATTGGCCAAGCATGCAATATAACCCCCATGCTTGGCCAATCACAGCGCCGTCAGTAAAGAGAGCCATAATTGGCCAAAACCAGGGTGGCTTTGGCCAATTAAGGCTCAGGGGGTTTAGTACACGCCCCACACTATAAAAGGCAGTATGCAGGTAGGCCTTATGTAGTGCATTACGGCGGTGGTTAGAGAGAACAGAGAGACAGAGAGAGTGTCGTTTTTTGCTGGTAGAGCAGGCAGGCAGGCAGGCAGGCTAGTCAGTTAATGTTACAGTGTGTAGAGGATATATATACATCCCAGGTGTTGTACATTTATTTATACACTGTATAGTTTAGCTAGATCAGTTCTTCCTAATTTACTGGCAGGCAGGTGATTGTGCTATTTAAAGACCTTTTCACAGGCATACTATAGACACCCAGCAGGTACAATATTTAAAGGAATTTTTCATTTTTTTATTTATTTTTATGTAAGCATCATTAAAATCTCTGCTCCTGGAGCAGTGATTTTAATGATGCTTAAATAAAAAAAAAAGGAAACATGTCTTTAAATATTGTACCTGCTGGGTGTCTATAGTATGCCTGTGAAAACGTCTTTGAGAACCCGGGTCTTGCCCGAGGGAACATGTATCAATGGAAAAAAAGTTTTAAAAACGGTCGTTTTTTCAGGAGTCCTAAAAAAAAACGACAGTTTTTAAAACTTTTTTTCTATTGATACATGTTCCCTGGGGAAAGACCTGGGTTCTCAAAGATGTTTTACGACAATAACTTGTATATTAGGCTTTAAAATGAGCACTTTGAATTCGAACGTTCGAGTCCCATAGACGTCACTTGGGTTCTAAATGTTCGAGTGAACATTCGGTCTGTTCGAAGGTTCTGGTGCGAACCGAACGGGGGGTGTTCGGCTCATCCCTACCCATCACAGGTGTCGCTGTGACTTGCAAAGCTTTTGCTCCGAGAACCTGCTTGGTAACTTTTCCCCCTAAACACGACAAGGTTTCCCAACTAGAAAACTGCCATGAGTGCTTTGGTCGGGAATCCCAGCCGTGTGTATGCTCCATCAGTATTTCCCCATAGGAAAACTACCAGGTTAAAAACTGCCGGGAATCCTGGTGGGAACAAAGAGAGCTGGTCCTGTCGGGAAAACGGTGATGGAGCATACACACGGACGATTTTTCAGCCAAAAGCTCTCATGGCAGTTTTCCCAACGGGAAAACCGGTCGTGTGTACGAGGCTTTGTAATTCAACACTGCAACAAATTTGTGACATGTTATCCTTGCTATCTGGGTAGCTGAGCTCTGTATGTACCTGTATGCTGTATAGTAGGTGCATCCAGGCTCTTATGTATATGCTCCCTGTAACAAGCCCCTGCTTGCTCCGTTCCACTCTCCCGACACTCCTCTGCTGCTATTGGATCAGATGATAGTTCTGTCGTCTGATGCTCCGGGATTCAAATACAACTATATGCCATTCAAATCCAGTTGTTATAGCTCAGAACAAACGCCAGACAGGCTGCATGTAAGTTCAAACAGGAATCTATGTTTATTGGATGCACAAAAAACACCTTTATACATAGCAGTTTAAACACCCCGCCCAGGCAACCACTTTCCTATTGGTCAATTGTAAAGTACACTCTAGTCCTCATAAAGGTCCTCTTGGCCATGCAAATAAGGACTTGAAAACAGGGTCAACAGGGATTGGTCAGCCTGAATAGGAGGGCTGTTATGTGTAATGACACAGAGAAATCCCAGGAGATAATTAAAGTACACGAACAAACAAATGGTTTAACACAGAACAATGGCTTCCTTCCAGATCACAGAGCCGTCTGGAGGGGGTTAGTTTTAAGACAGGGCGGTAGACCCACCATTGTGTAATAGAATCAAAGGAGAAATACTTCAGTATTCCAAGGATCATGACACTTCCTATAATAAATTATATTGCCGGTCTTGGGACTGAATGCCAACAGACAGATACAGTAAGTGCTCATTTACACTTGTGGTTCAGGGCAGTAAACCCAGCGGCTAAGAAGCATTTTTATCACCCCTCAACTGCTCACCCTCTAGCTGGTAATGCAGCAGCTTCGGATGTACACATGCCACTGCTGAAATGCCTTGTTTTACATATGGGGCATTAATTATACCCCCTGTCACACTTGGCGGGCACTACCGCTCACTGAATGCTACCTATTCAAGTGAACAAGGCCATGTTGCAACTTCCCTGCAACTGTGCACAATGCATGCAGTTGCAGCACAGTAGTCTGGCATTTAGAGGGTTAAAACAGGTTTTGAGAAGGAGATACAACACCTCCTCACCTCAGTCAAATGCATGTCATCACGTGGAGGCACCAGGCAAGGGCTGTCATGTGTATGAACGAGACCTTAGAAAGGATTTTCTCTGACCTTGGAGAGATTTTCTCTCACTTTCGGTTGTGTTACTAAGAGAATAAGGAAAAGGAAATTCCCCAATGGGACACAGACAGCTAAAGAAAAAAAAAGATAAGGGTTCTAATATCCTACTATAACAACAACATAAAAAAATTTGCTGTTTGACGTGCTTTGCTGTGCAAGTTTTGACCAATATTAGGTGCACTAGCCATATGATTAAGTACAAGGTGGCTTCAGAGGGTGCCTTTCACTGTGTTAGCCAGTACATGAAAATTTGAGTTTTATAAAATCTATAGTATTCAAATGACATTCCAAGAATAGGAGCAATGTAATGACAGATGTGTCAATCATGACAAAAACAGTCTCTGTGTTGATTTTTTTTATTTATTTTTTTACAAATTGCTGCTGGTAATGCTATAGGGGCTCCTGAAACGGGAGCGTTCCGAGGCTAATGAGAACGAGCTATCACAGCATGCGTGTATTGTCCCTGCTTTCTCTTATGTGTGTCTGTCTGTGAATATCAATTGGAACTTGTGCTAAAAAAAACATTTTCTATCTTCTTTTTTTTCTTCTTTAGAATCAAAGCAACAATGTAATTTCCATGCCTGTGTAAACCTTCTCCAGTAACAACCTGCATCAAAGGTAAAGGATCTGTCTCACAAGCTTCTTACTTATGTTACTGCCAAAGCAAATGTAATAAATGCAATGCTGCATGATACATTTGCATGCACCTAGTTGTCATGCCATCCATCTTTAAAGAGAGAACATGGAATTTGCAATGTAAAAGTAGTATTTTTTTTTTTTTTTTTTTAAGAATTAAGGGTAAAATCACACATTTAGACAGCTCTACAACAGGCAATATGTTGAAATGCGCTATTCGGGCAGCACTCCAAGTAAAGTAATTGTCAAATTAAATAAAATAAAAATATTTTAATTCAATTGTAAAATCTCAAATAGTCCAGATATGTAAGTAATGCACAGGGGGGTTCATTTACTAAAGGTTAATCCACTTTGCAATACACGTGCACTTGGACGTGCAGTCGCTGTAGATCCGAGGGGGACATGCAAGGAAAATAAAAAACAGCATTGTTGCTTGTACATGATTGGATGATAAAATCAGCAGAGCTTCCCCTCATTTCAGATCTACCCCTCAGATTTACAGCGACTGCACTTCCAAGTGCACTTTCAAGTGTACTTGCAGCGCACTTGTATTGCAGAGTGGATTTGCCTTTAGTAAATCAACCCCATTGTTTCCTAAATCTTATCAGAGAGGAGTAGTCAATTGTTTGAAGGCATTACTCAATAGACATGTGCATTCGTTTTCGATAGAATGCATTTTCGTCCGAAAATCGGGTATTTTCGTTATCGTTTTAACGAACGAAAACTAAAGCGCAAGAAACGAAAACCGAAAGATCCGACATAAAAAATGCTTTATTTTCGTTTAGATCCGACGATTTTCGATGCTTTGACGAATTTTCATCGTTCAATTCCTACCTATTCACTGTATTCAGTAAATAAAGTGAATATAGGTAGGAATTGACCGACGAAAATTCGACAAAGCATCGAAAATCGTCGAATTTTCGTCGTTCAATTTCTACCTATTCTACCAATTTCTACCTATTCACTGTATTCAGAACGACGATTTTCGATGCTTTGTCGAATTGAACGACGAAAATCGTAATTTTCGGACGAAAACTTTCCCGATGAAAATGACATAAATCAAAACGATTTTCGGGAGTAACTAAATAAATTTAATTTCCAAACGAAAACAAAAAAACGAAACAAAATATTCCAGTCTGCACATGTCTATTACTCCATTTTGCTCCCAGACATTTCTTCTTTCTTCTACAGCCTGTCCCAACATAATATTTTTTTTTCCTCCTGTTGCACGCCCCATGTTTTCATCACCAGGGCTGCAAAATACTTGCAGGGGTAGTTGCTAGAGGTCAGTTTCTATTAATGCTAGCATGTTCTCCCAGAACTACATCTCCCAAGAGACATTTTTCTAGAACTATATCTCCCAAGAGACATTTCCTTATACACAGTGTGGGGACTGGCTCTTGGGAGTCAAAGAAGTGGCATGTTTTTGATGCAAACAAATTAATGTATGTATATAGGGAAAGATAGGGATAGGTGGTAGGCAGTTAGGCACCTCTTGAGCAGGAAGAGCTTACAAAATCGGTTGGTATTTCAGAGCAGAAAATTCCATGAGTTCTCATCCTGAACCTAAAAGGTAGGTTCGGGGAACTCTGTCTGTAGATCTGCCAACAAATCTAATTTTGTATTCATGCAGCATTTTTAAAGGGATAAAACATGGGGAAATGAACATGGATTTTGTCCATTCCCTTTGTCATACATTTTAAAGCTGATGCTTACCAATAATAATAATAAAAAAAATCTATATAGCTTTATTGAACTGACTTGTTTGTGAAGGCACCTACTTCAGGGTTGTCTTCTGGATCCACGTTTCACCTTCTAATGGGTTAGAAACATGTAATACACTGCCGCCAATAAGGTTTGATACCTTACCTCCTATCCTGCATGCTCAATCACCAGTTAGTGCAGCCAGGATCAGGACGCCAGTCCAAGACACCAGCAATTGCAGTTTACAGATAGTAATGATTGAATCGCAGATTTGCAAGTGTTTGATTCTCCTGAATTCTAGCATGCACATCTGTGCAACTTCTGGGGGATTGTAAAATTCAACTCATCCAGGCAACCATAATTTACAAATCATTTAAATCATTCACCTATACATCTAAAACATTTTCAGTTTTTACATATGTTGATTTGACTGGTTTACAGCTGAAGTCTAATAATTCTCTATATCGTTAGTGATCTAACTTACCTGTAATACAGTTTTCCCTATTTTTCTATTTTTTTTTTATAAATTCTTTATTTTCTACTTTTTTTTCTTTTCCAAAGTTTCAAGTTACACATTAACATATTTCTTGACATTCATTTGAATCAATTATAACCAAGAGAGAGAGAGACCGAGAGAAAAAATAAATAAATAAATAATAATAATTGATAATTAGCCAAAAAGGAGGGAACAAATGATCCCCCTTCCTTTCAACTCCTCTCTCCCTCTCATTAACTTCTGTGGATTAATGTACACTCTTATTTCTTACCGGTCTATTCCCCCCTATTTCGCCCCCCTCCCTACCCAAAAAAAAAAAGGGGCTTCCTTATCCAACCCCCCATCGGCCATCTCCCCCCCCCCTTACACACCTATCCCCACTACTCCTCCCTATACCTTAGATATGGAGCCCATATCTTCCGGTATCTTTCATCTTCATCTTTCAATGCCATTGTGAGATTCTCCATTATTTGAATCTCCGCCACTCACGTGATCCACTGAGCTTTAGATGGGGAGATCTCTTGTTTCCACAGGATCGGGATACATGCTCTCGCAGCTATAATGAGATGTCTTGCCAGCGAGTTTTTGTATTTTTCTACTGACATTGGGATATCTAGTAATAGCACGGCTGATGGTCTACCTTCTAGGTTAATCCCTGTGATTTTTTTGATCGTTTCTATCACCATTACCCAGAATTCTTTTATTTTTGCACATTCCCAAAAAATATGCAGTAGTGTCCCTTCTGCTGCATGGCATCTCCAACACCTATCTGGGGTCTGCGGGTATATACGATGTAATACTGTTGGTGTTCTATACCATCTTGTTAAAATTTTATAGCTTCCCTCCTCATATTTACTTGCCACAGAGGCTTTATGAGTAAACCGGAGAATCCTAACTTTTTGTTCTTGGGAGAATATTAATCCCAGCTCATTCTCCCATGCTTGCATAAACGGGAGTTCTTGTGGTATCTCTAAGTTAATAAGTGTTGCATAGAAGTAAGATAGCATGTGTCTCTTAGGCTTCCCTTCTAGACATATCTGTTCGAATTTAGAAGGGTCCCTAACTACTATATAAGTCTTTGCTAATATCCGTAGAAATGCTTCAAGTTGCAACAATCTTAGAGAGTCCAAGTCTGGTGTAACTTCTTTTTCAAGCTCTTCCCTTGTCATTATTCGGTTATTTTTTGAAAAATGAATAATTCTACTCATACCTCTATATCGCAGGGCTTTGAATCTTAGATCTACCAAACCTGGTTGAAATGTCTTAGTACCCAGGATCGGAGTCATTGGGCTGGGATATTTTGACATGTTTGTTTTTTCAAAAATCTTTTTAGTTATTTGAATAGTTGCTCCTACCATTGGATGTCTCTTTACATCTGTTGTTAATTCTGCTTCAGGGATCCAGCTTGGACCATCCAGTGGTATTTCCACTGTAGTTTCTTCTATTTTTATCCATGGTTTCCTATTTTGCCCACACCATTCTGTTACTCTGACTAAGTGGGCTGCTTCCTGGTATTTTACCAGGTCTGGGAATCCGATTCCTCCTTCCCCCTTTGGAAGTGATAAGATGGCTGTACGTATCCTTGCCGGTTTTCCTGCCCAGATAAATTTCAGAAAACTTGATCTTAGTTCCCTTAGGAAACTTTGTGGAATCTTAATTGGCAGGGCCTGAATTAAGTACAAGACTTTTGGTAGCACATTCATTTTCAATATGTTCGTCCACCCAAACCAGGTGAATATTTCCTTATCCCATCTCACTAGGTCTAATTTTATTCGCCTGGCCAGTGCTACATAATTAACTTCATATAATTTATTTAAGTTCCTTGTTATTTTTGTTCCCAAGTAACTTATATGGGAATCTGTCCATCTAAAATTAAATTGTGTTTTTATCTGTTCAAGTAATACCGCATTTGTTTCTATCCCTATTGCCTCTGATTTCCCATAGTTGACTTTCAAATTTGAAAATTTTCCGTACTCTCTAATTTCTGCCAGTAACACTGGTAAAGAGATGACTGGGGAGGTTATAAAAAATATTAGGTCGTCCGCATATGCTGCCACTTTCTGTTCTTCTTTTTCTATTTTTAGTCCTCTGATATTTTGATTTGCCCGCATCTTCCTTAAAAATGGTTCAATTGTTAAAATGAAAATAATAGGTGACAGTGGGCAGCCTTGCCTTGTCCCATTCCGAATAGAAAATGGTTCAGATATCTTACCCGCTATACTAACTTTCGCACTCGGTTGTGAATATAGATTTGAAAACCAACTCAGCATTCCCTCTCCCAGCCCTATATGTTGTAGCATAGCTTTTAAGAACGTCCACTTTACTCGGTCAAAGGCCTTCTCTGCGTCACTAGAAACTAATATCATTGGCTTCTTTTGTTTTTGTGACAGGTATATCGCATTTACCACCCGCTGCGTGTTCTCTCTTCCCTCTTTCAGCACAGTAGTCTCAGCTGGATCCTATAGAAATCTTCAGTGCAGGGATGCCCCATCCTCTTCCTGTTTTGGAACATCTGATGCACAATGGATTTCTGGTCTTCAGGCTGAATTCAATAGAAAAGGGTTTCTGGTGCCTTCTCCTCCTCTCTCATCCAATAGAATGTTTTTTTCAATGCTTTTACTGCTTGTAACATGATCAATGAATGATAGAGAGTGACCTCTACCTGTGATCAGTCAGACTCTCCTCCATTCACAGATCATGTCACTAGGGTTGCCACCTCATCCCTTTAAACCCGAACACACAATAATAACACAGGTTATGTGGCTGATGGTATTTAACTCACTTGGTGCCTTATCTTCATTAAATTAACCTGAATAATTCATATGTGTTCAATTTTTAAGGCATGAGGTGGCAACCCTACCTGCCACATGCACTGTAACATCTCTCAATGGAGGATGGGGTGGTTCCTCATTGGAAACTTTTCACAGCAGCTTCAAAACGGCCACAGTGACGGAAGTTCTGAGATAGGAAGAGGACGGGGCATCTTTGCTAAGTAAATTTCACTAGGTAGATGCACTACCTAGGGAGTCATGCATACAGGATTGGAAGTCAGGTTTTTAGACTTTACTGTCAATTTTTTTTTTTTCATGCCTCTGACCCATTATGAGTGCAAACTTGCATCTAGAAGACAACCCTGAAGTAGGACCCTTTAAAAAAGTCAGCTTAGATATATTGATTCTAACAGGTTAACTTTAAAGCGGAGGTCCACGTAAAAAGTTAACCTCCGCTTTTCAGAACCCTCGCCCCTCTGGTGTCACATTTGGCACCTTTCAGGGGGAGGGGGTGAAGATACCTGTATAATACAGGTATTTGCACTCACTTTCGGGCATAGACAGCAGGAGTCACGCCCCACCCTTTCCCCTCCCCGCTATCTTCTGGGAAACACACTGGTCCCAGAAGACAGTGAGGACCAGTGAGGACATGCAGCGTGACTCGTGCATGCACAACAGGGAACCGGGAAGTGAAGCCCAAATGCTTCACTTCCTGATTCCCTCACCAAGGATGGCGGCGGGGACGGCCGAGAGCCGAGCGGTTGCTCGACTTCGGCTGCCGACATTGCTGACACCCTGGACAGGTAAGTGTCCATTTATTAAAAGTCAGCAGCTGATGTATTTGTAGCTGCTGGCTTTTAATATACATATATATTTTTTTTTTGGCGGACCTCCACTTTAACTGTCACATTAATAAAATAGGATTATTAGTTAAGGCAGAGCAGTGGTAATGTGCAAATCACAGTAGTAAATAGCAGCCAATTAGACTTCCGTTGATCGTAGCCAGACTAAAGAAAGATGGATTCTGACAGGTTGCAAGGGGTTACTGCATTTTGCAAGCTGCCTTTTGCTTTCATTGATGGAGTTCATTATAACCAGCAGAGAGCAACACAGAGACAAATCATTCCACCCTTTCTAACAAGATCTTTGCTGTAAGCAATAAAGGATTATATAAGATGAAAGCTGAGTATAGGGTTTGATCAGTAAAGCAGTGCAAATAGAAATGATGACAGTAAAATGCAAAAAAAAAATAGCAACTAGATTTAAAGGAAACCTGTGCTAAAGAAACATATACACAGACCCTTAAGAAAATGCTATTTGCCTGGTTGTCCCTGTGTTCATTTATCCGAGCCACTAACCTAGATCAAATATGTAGCAGCTGATGTCAGAGGCAAGTCAGACCTGCTGATCAGCATGCATTCAGTATTCCAGGTCATTGGGATTGATTTAATAAAGGCAAATTATCAGTTGCAGTAGAGTTTTAACTTTGTAAGGGCAAGAAAATGGGGTGACAATTCACTTTGCAAAGAATACCTAATCACATGCAAGCGTTTTTTCTTTTTTCTTGCACATGATTACATGATGGAAGTCAACACTAAGCTAAGAGAAAATTCCCTTAAATAGTATTTGCCTTTAGTAAAGCAACCCCAGATATTTAACCCCTTAACGCCCGCCGCATGTACATATACGTCCACAGAAGGGAACGTTAAGGCAGATGGGCGTATATATACGTCCCTGCCTTTGCGCGGGTCCGATTAGGACCCCCCCGCTACATGCGGCGGTCGGAAATCCGCGGAAAACGATCAGGGACGAGGGCGCGGCTATTCGTTTCTCGCAATCGCTCCCCGGAGCTGAAGAACGGGGAGAGCCGTATGTAAACAAGGCTTCCCCGTGCTTCACTGTGGCGGCTGCATCGATCGAGTGATCCCTTGTATAGGGAGACTTGATCGATGACGTCAGACCTACAGCCACACCCCCTACAGTTGTAATCACACACAGGGAACACACAAATCATACAGTGCCCCCTGTGGTTAACTCCCAAACTGCAACTGTCATTTTCACAATAAACAATGCAATTTAAATGCATTGTTTGCTGTGAAAATGACAATGGTCCCAAAAATGTGTCAAAATTGTCATGAAGTGTCCGCCATAATGTTGCAGTCACGAAAAAAAATCGCTGATCGGCGCCATTAGTAGTAAAAAAAAATAATAATAAAAATGCAATAAAACTATCCCCTATTTTGTAAACGCTTTAAATTTTGCGCAAACCAATCGATTAGCGCTTATTGCGATTTTTTTTACCAAAAATAGGTAGAAGAATACTTATCGGCCTAAACTGAGGGAAAAAAATGTTATATATGTTTTTGGGGGATATTTATTATAGCAAAAAGTAAAAAATATTGATTTTTTTTCAAAATTGTCGCTCTATTTTTGTTTATAGCGCAACAAATAAAAACCGCAGAGGTGATCAAATACCACCAAAAGAAAGCTCTATTTGTGGGGAAAAAAGGACGCCAATTTTGTTTGGGAGCGTAATTGTCTGTTAAAGCGACGCAGTGCCGAATTGTAAAAACGCCTTTGGGCATTTAGCAGCATATTGGTCCGGGGCTTAAGTGGTTAAAGCATAGAAAAAAATTAGCTCATCGTGACAGCCAGTCAATTAGCATTTTTTTTAAATATGTCAGCAAAGAGGGTCTTCATACTTCTCTGAGCTTACATATTTTTTTTGTTTATATTGGTAATGAAGGATCATTTCTGACTGTGTAAGCCTTGTACAATGACTTTGTAGGTATGTACAATGTAAAATCATGCTTTGCTTTGTTATGATGGAAATGTTTCTATATACCTAGAGATGGCACATGGACACCCTTGGTAACTGGGACTAGTTTTGATTTGTTGAAAATCATTACAGCTGAACACACAGATGAAACACTTATATGAGAGCTGTTTTACCTGCTAAAAGATTATTTCTGTCACTCCGTTCCTAAAATTGTCACAGCTCTACCACACAGCAGAGCCAGTTGTTGTTTTTTTTTGTTTTTTTGCACATTTTGACATGTTTTATGCATTTTGCAGAGCTTTGTAATAATAACCAGCCTCCTCCTCGTACAAAAAAAATAATAATGAAAAAAAAAAAAAAACACATGAAGCATGCAAAAGCATACAAATCCATAGAAACATGCTTACAAAATGCACTGAAAAACACATGATTATGTACTGGATGGAATCTAGGCTAAACTGCCTGTCTGGATACAAATTAAATAGGCTGTAAAGGTAGGCTTTCACAATACATTACATTTGGTAAATCTAAAGAAGACTTTACAGAAATTGTAAAATTATTATTAAATTATTATTATTCAGGACTTATATAGGGCCCACCATTTGCACAGCAGATCTATCTAGATAGATAGATAGATAGATAGATAGATAGACAGACAGACAGACAGACAGACAGACAGACAGACAGACAGACAGACAGACAGACAGACAGATAGATAGATAGATAGATAGATAGATAGATAGATAGATAGATAGATAGATAGATAGATAGATAGATAGATAGATAGATAGATAGACAGACAGACAGACAGACAGACAGACAGACAGACAGATATATTTACACCAATATATATAGAGAGAGAGAGACAGTACAGTTACAATACAATAAAATACAAGAGGGTTAAGAGGACCCTGCTTACAATCTAATATGGTGAGTACAATTGAAATGTAACTTAGGTTAATGAGGCAACAGCTATATGCACAGTGATTTAAAACAACCATGGAGAATCTTTTACAGATGTGAGTTTGGTTTGATCCTATAGGTTCTGCACTGTGCACATATTTATAGCTCCTTGCTCTGAATGACAAATGAGCATCATTATTATTCCTCAGATGGAGATGGAGAGAAGGCTGAGCCATTTGTGAACAATGCACTGCAACCATGAAATACTGTAGTGGATGTTGCCAGTAGAATATAGGGGATTATATACATTGTTTATGTCTAAAATTACATACATTCATGGTCTAAAAGTGTGACTGCCCACTACCGGTGAGAGTTCCCAGTCAGTTGTCTCATGACCTGTATATAAGTAAAGGGGCACCTTCTAGCCATGGGTAATTGCATGGTGGTTTGTTTGTCATTGTTGAAGAAATCTTATCTGCCATTCTGTCCTTCAAGTTGTCACTTATAACTTTCAAGACTTCAAACTGAAATAAAAGTACCCAGACCTGAAATAGCCAGTCTTTTCTTAATCAGATAATCGCCAGTATATGTCTGTTCAGAATACAAATAATAACGTTCAACAGATACTTATTTGATTTGAGAGGACACTGGGCAGAAAATATACCAAGCAGATAAGTAGCATTCACAGATGAGTAAACAGAAACATGGATATAGAGATGTAGTTCTTGATTTACATGGCATTAAAAAAGAATAAAATAATTTAACATTATTTGTAAAAAATAAAAAAAGGCATCACTGTGCTATTGTGAGTTCTCAAGCATGAAAAATGCTAAAACCTTATTACTAACCAATCCTTCCACCAGGAGAAACCAACATTCACTTGTGTTTCGTAACATTTTTGGGAATACGTGTCATTGTTGCTGATTTTCTGACATAATATGCTTGAGGTGGTTGTAATTATATTAGTATACATTGAGTATTTTTACTAACATTTACATTTTTAGAAACAAACTTTCAGAGTGTACTACCTTCTTCTATGGTCCAAGAGTTACTAATACACAACATTTTAGCAGAATGTCAAGGCTGCTTTCACAATCTTCAATTGCACAAATTTTCCTAATTTTATACAGGATTTCACCACTGGGCTGGAGGCACTAAGTCTGTGAAACAACTAAAATGTTCTGTGCTATGGGCTTGGCGCCACCTGCTACCAAAGTTACCAACTGTCCATCATATAAAGTCCCTCTTTTCCAACTAAATCCTTCAATCCACATAATGCTGAACTCCATTCAGCTGTAAACAATTAGCAAGGGTGTGCGATCCCAAACTCACCTTCGCTTTCCGATACTCCTGGTATGGGGGTGGTCCCTTGACATCCTCAAGGCCATTGGCTATACATGATGACGTCAGAGGAACCATGATTGGTCGAGCAGCAAAGAGGAGCAGCCATGTGGGACTGGTCAAATAAAGGGCAGGAAGCATGCCATAGGAAGGTTTAAGGCCACGTACACACGATCAGACCGGTCCGATGAAACTGGTCCGACGGACCGTTTTCATCGGACCAGGCTGAAGTAGTCTGATGGTCTGATGTGTGTACACACCATCAGACCAAAAATCCTATCAGACCAGAACGCGGTGACGTAGAACACGATGTACTGAAAAAACGAAGTTCAATGCTTCCAAGCATGCGTCGACTTGATTCTGAGCATGCGCGGGTTTTTGGTCCGATGCTTTTGCTTACTAACCATCGAATTTTAAAGCAAGTTTTAAAACTTTGTTCCGACGGACAACGGTCCGATAGGCCGTACACACCACCGAATTGGTCCGATGAAACTGGTCTGCAGACCAGTTTCATCTGATCGGTCTGATCGTGTGTATGCGCCCTAAGATTAATATATCACTTAATCCCTAACATCTTAGAAAAAAAAGCAATCAACCCTTGCAGTTGGGGTTCCCAGCCTTGTTCATTTTTATAGCTGACTGAAGTTTAGCTACAAATTGTCCGTTTTAACCCTATGAACAGCCCTCTATAAATAAACATGCTACCTATCCAAAGCTAGTTTCTTGATTAAGCACTGCTTTGGGTTAAACATGTTGAAAGCAAGGCTTTGGGTGGGAATTAGTGGTGTGTTGTCATTGCAATACACCCGAGCTGGATTTGAATATCTTTGGTGTGCGGCCCATTATTTGGATGGATTACCTATCAAAAGTATTAAATTGCATTACATTTTTCATCTAACACCCTAATAAATGCATTTGTTATTTTAAATGGAGGCAAAGGAGTGTAGAATAACCACTTTAATCACCTTGTTTCTGTAAAATAATCAGATAAGAATACAGCCACACAAGAAATGCTTTGTTTTCAGGGAGCCAGCTGGTTCACAGAGTCTGATTTACTAAAAATCTATGCATAAGAGTAATTATAAATTTTAATGCAAATAAGGGGAATGTTTCTCTTAAAGGTTTGCACAGCAATGCAGCGCTTTGCACACCCTGTGAATAGAGATGGTCCCGATGTTCAAATCAAACTTAAGCTGGACTCAAACATTGGGTGTTCGTTTGTTCATAGAACAAACGAACATAAGGGGCGCTCACGGCAAGTTCGACAGCCAAGGAGTGCCACATAATGCACTGTGAGATTGGAGTGCATTGATGGATGCTGATTGGCCAAAGCATGCACCTGATCTGTATGCTTTGGCCAATCACCTCGCAATGCTCTGTGAGAGGAATGATTGGCCAAAGGCCTTTGGCCAATCATGGCTCAGGGGCTAAAACCACAGCCATGCTGCTTACACGGTGGCTGTATATAGTGAATTAATAGAGATAAGGCAGGTAGTTAATGTAGCGTGCAGCCAGTGTAGTATACATAATACAGTGCAGAGTATATAGTGCAGTTAGTGTAGTATACATAATACATTGAAGAGTATATAGTGCAGTTAGTGTAGTATAAATATTATAGTGCAGTTAGTGTAGTATATATAATACATTGCAGAGTATATAGTGCAGTTAGTGTAGTATAAATATTACTGTTCAGAGTGCACATATAGTATATACTGTATAATACAGATTAGAGTATATAGTGCAGTCCGTGTAGTATATATAATGTAGTTCAGAGTATGTATTGCAGTCCATGTAGTATATATAATACAGTTTAGTGTATATAGTGCAGTCAGTGTAGTATATTTAATACAGAGGAGAGTATATAGTGCTACCAGTGTGGTATATATAATACAGTGCATTGTACCCCTACCCATTCACCAAAAAAGATGACAAAAAGTAAAAAGACAAGAGACAGTTTTTGACAATTCCTTTGTTAAAAAAGAAAAAAAAGAAAGTGTCCTGCGATGTCCATCCATCTTCAATCACGCCACCCACCGGACCCGAAAAATATAAAAGATTAAAAAAGCTCTGCCTCAATAGAAGGCCTCCCGAAGTCTTTTGGCTTTGACAGCTGTTATATAGGCAAGGGCGGGGCCACCCAGTGACATAACCTGAGTGACCCGTCTACTCACATCATGTGATGTCATGTGACAGCGGAGGGGGCGGGTCATCCAGTTACGTCAGCGGTGGCCCCGCCCTTGCCTATATAAGGGCTGTCAAAGCAAAAAGACAGCAGTCGCCGGGAGGCCTCCAATGGATGCAGAGTTTTTTTTATATTTTTCAATTTTTTGGGTCAGTCGGGCGGTGTGATTGAAGATGGATGAACATCGTAGGACACTTTTTTTTAAGAAAAACTGTCTATTGTGGTTTTTACTTTTTGACACATTTTTGGTGAATGGGTAGGGGTACAAAGTACCCAAAACCCATTCACATAAGGAGGGATGGGATCTGTTAAAGGAGGCTTCCAGATTCTGATAACCACAGCCCAGGGTTGTTGGGAAGAGGCTCTTGTCCACATCAACATGACATGGTGTTTTGGGGTAGGAGGGCACAGAGCCCCCCCTGCCCCAAAGCACCCACACCCCCATGTTGAGGGCATGTGGTGTGATATGGTTCAGGAGGGACGGGGCACTCGCTTGTCCCCGCCCCCATCCTGACCCTTGGGCTGCATGCTAGTATAAGGATCTGGTATGGATTTTGGGGGGACCCCATGCCGAATTTTTTTTGCCATGGAGTTTCCCTTAAAATATATACCAGACTCGAAGGGCCTGGCATGGACTGCGGAGGGGAACCCACGCTGTTTTTTAAATTAATTTTTCATCTATATTGCTGAGAGCCAGTAATACATTACAGCCGCAAGCAAGTTTAAATAAAATGTTTTCCTTTAGAAATGTCATTATTGCTACAGCACATTTCTACACACCACACAGGTGCACCACTTTACAGGCAGACTAAGGGGATCCCCAGGCACAATATTTAAAGGAATATTTTTGTTTACTGTTTCACTTTAAGCATAATTAAAACCACTGCCCCTGAAAAAAAAAAAAAAACACATTTTTTTGCATTGATACATGTCTCCTGGGACAGTACCCAGGTCCATATGCACTTTTTATGGCAATAACTTGCATATAAGCCTTTAAAATTAGGATATTTGATTGTTCATGTTCATGTCCCATAGATTTAATAGGGTTTTCATGTTTGCTAGAACTTTTTGCCTGTTCTAGGTGTTCTGGTGTGAACCGAAATGGGAGGTTTTCAGCCCACCTGTGAACAATATCACATATCTGATCTAGTAAAGCGCACAGCCCTTATACAACATATGCTTGAATTCTCTGTTTGCAGCGTGCATTAAACATCCACATAAAGGATTTGTGTGCCTAATATGCTGATATGTTACTGTAGTTAGGCATCAGGTAAGATTATGGCTTCTAAAGAAAGCTAAAAACATAAATGCTCTAACCCGGGTTTCTCACTAAGGGCACTTAGTATTATATTATGATATTGTGTGTATACAAATTGCTTTGACTGTGAGAATGATTTATTACCTGTACACAGGGATACCCAAATAGGATACTTGGTGTGTATTTTCAGTAGAGCACTAATGGGGGATCTGGTGCATTAAATTTACCTTGCAACATTTTAAGTATTTATAACATTAATCATGATACAAGCAAATTGAGTTTTAAGGTTTACTTGCCCTTAAAGTGCATAATAATATTTATCAAACCAAGTGACACATTTTCTGTAACGCCGTTATTTCTTCAACTCTGACAAATTGCATTAATACATAGGCCTCCGAGATCGTAAACTCTAACCATGTTTGCCATTTTCCAGTATTTGCGCTTTTACGTCTTACAATCTGTCTTAATGTATGCCTTTCTGTTCTTTGAAGTTTTTCATTACTGCAGCATATATATAAGTGCGTATGATTTCCTATGAAGTTGAACAACATAATGAAGAAAGTGACAGGCAGATATTTTGTGTAATCCCCAAAAGTCCAAATTAGAAGCAAAGATATATCTGAAGTGTGACATAATAGAAAACAAAGGTGTAAATCATCGCACAAAACATAAAGAAGACTTGTTAAAGAGAGTTCATTAACACAAAAGTGTGCATTTTAGAATCAAATTGGAAGGATTGATGCTGCAATAAAGTTCGGAGGAGGATATACTTTACAATTAACCAAATCATATAAAGAAAAAAAATGTCTTACGTTTTTTTTTTTTTACGGAATTGTCTATGCTGTAAATTCTATGGACTAATGAACAAAATGTAGAATGTGAAAATACAGCATAATAAATAAAAACACATAACAGGATTAGGTATATCGGATTTGATAAGGAAAGTTCCCCAAGAATAATTAAGTGGATAACTACATTGAACTTGTGCTTACATGCTGATGTTGATGTGATTTACAGATCTGTATAACAGCGATAGACAAATTAAAGAATAACTCAGGAGTCATTCAGTCTTGCATTAGAGCCAACTGGCACTTTAAGTAGTCCATTATGCTACAATGAGGCCATCATTTTTCAGGCATATTGCCTGCTTTGCTTATTTACCTTTTTTTTTTATTTTATTTTTTTAGGCTCATCATGAAAAATGTTGTAAAAGGGGGAAATGAGAAACAACTGATGAAAACTGGATTAGAGAAAGTGTGGCAAAAATAAAAGAAATAGCAGTTTAACATAATGGGCTCCTAAAAATAATGTTACATGGCACAGATAGACTTGGTCTGCCATCTAATATAAACATAACTTGTACTTATTGCAGGTGGAGACATTTTCCTTTCCTCTAAGGCCGCGTGACTGGCAGGGAAGGGGTTAACACTAGGGGGTCGATCAAGGGGTTAAATGTGTACCCTAGTGATTCAAACTCCTCTCCCTGACAAGACAGTTACTGCCTGGCGGCCATCGCGGCCGCCGGGCACGCGCATCGGGTTCCCAGTGACGTGGCGAGTGCGCGCCACCTAGTGGCTCGGGAAAGCGAAGACAGTGGGTGGTAGGCTAGTGGTTTAACCACTTGCCGACCGCCCACCGCCGTTCTACATCGGCACTTTAAAGATGGATATCTCGATAACGGCAGCAGCTGCTGCCACAACCGAGATATCCATCTCTTCAGTGGGCGGTCGGTCAAACGATAATGGTGGTCTCCGCGGCGGATTAGACGCAAGATCGCCGTTATCGGTGGTGGGCGAGGGACCACCCCTCCCGCTGCCCTCTTGCGCCCTCCGCCGCTTACCGGAGCCATCGTTAGCGGTGGAGGCGATCGGGTCCTCTCCCGTGCTCAGTGGGGATGCGAGTGAGGGAAAAATTTCCCTCATCCGTCCCCGTAGCTCTGCTGGGCGGAAGTGACGTCAAAACTTCAGTCCCGCCCAGCGCCTTAAAGAGACATTTTTTTAAGTCATTTGAAAAATGACATTTTACATTTTTTTTTTTGCATTTAAGCCTAAATATGAGATCTGAGATCTTTTTGACCCCAGATCTCATATTTAAGAGGACCTGTCATGTTTTTTTCTATTACAAGGGATGTTTACATTCCTTGTAATAGGAATAAAAGTGATATTTTTTTTTATTATTTTAGTGTTAAAAATTGGTAAAACAAATAAAAATAAATATGAAAACCAAAACTTTTTTTTTTTTAAATCGCCCTGTCCCGACGAGCTCGCGCGCAGAAGCGAACGCATACGCGAGTAGTGCCTGCATATAAAAACGGTGTTCAAACCACACAAGTGAGGTATCGCCGCGATCGTTAGAGCAAGAGCAATAATTCTAGCCCTAGACCTCCTCTGTATCTCAAAAAATGCAACCTGTAGACTTTTTTAAACGTCGCCTATCGAGATTTTTAAGGGTAAAAGTTTGACGACATGCCACGAGCGTGACATGTTGGGTATCATTTTACTCGGCGTAACATTATCTTTCACAATATGTAAAAAAATTGGGCCAAATTTATTGTTGTCTTATTTTTTTTATTTAAAAAAGTGATTTTTTTCCAAAAAAAGTGCGCTTGTAAGACCGCCGCGCAAATACGGTGTGACAAAAAGTATTGCAATGACTGCCATTTTATTCTCTAGGGTGTTAATAAAAAAAATATATAATGTTTGGGGGTTTTAAGTAATTTTATAGCAAAAAAAAAATGTTTTAGTCTCGTAAACACCGAATCTGAAAAACAGGCTCGGGGCTTAAGTGGTTAAGTTCATGTGCGTGTAAAAACAGGCATCCCAATACTTTTGGTGAGATAATGTAAATGTGCATGCCTGGCTGTCTCTTTTATAACAGAAAAATGTGTATTACTAATAAAAAAAAAATCAGTATGAATATCATCTACTGTAACTCTGTTCTCTTTCAAGTCTAGTAATAATATGATAGCACTAAAAATATTGTTAGAAAGCGTGCATAGGTGTACACTACACGCCAATGTAGAATAGCTAGATCTGGGTTATTTCCTATCTTTGGGTGTTGTTTCTGAATGGCATGAACTTGTCTTGGCTTAAATGATGATCACAAGTGGTTAATCAGTGTACTGTAAAATTCTAGCTAAGCTGTGGAATTTGCAGTTGCTGTGAGATTGTGTCCTAATCTGATAAAACAGTGGATTAGAAGGAATTTAAAATAAATAGATTCAGAGGCAAGCCATGTGCTGGAGTGGACACGTCTTATTTTTATTTCAATAATTACAAAATTGTTTTGTTTGTGCTGATTTCAAAGTGTCAGTATTAAAATGTCCCTAAAGGAAAAAAAATTGGGCTGAAATGACTGTTTACAGGGTATAGAGACATAAAAGTTAACTGATTAATTTTAAAAATGATTAAAAATAGATAAAAAATCAATCATATAATCAACCTACAGTTCTAGTTAAGTTTTTGCGGTTATTTCCTGTCTCTCTGATGTACAGAACCAGAGAGCCAATAGAGGGCAGTGATGGTTTGTCTAAAACCCCTCAGCCCAATCTAGTTTCAGTTTACACACAGTAATCACACCTCTTTGATTAGTGACCACAGCAATAAAAGCTCCCAGCACTGTGGTTATAAGGAGCCAGACAACCAGGAAGTGTGGAGATCAGAGCAGAATTACAGCAACATCAAAGCAAAAACGAACAATGGAACAATGAGGACATGAAAACAGCACTGCAATAAGGTAAAGGAAGCTACTTAGCTAAAAAAAAAATTCCTTTAGTGACCCTTTAATGCAGTCCACGTTGTTTCACTTTATACTTAAAATTTTCTCAAAAGTGCAACACGTCAAACTTTCTAATTACAGTTCTGCTCCTTGTGAAATGTGTTCTTGCTCTTCACATTGTCCCTTACCAAGTTCGGTACGCGAAAGGTGAACTACGGTAATCTTATATAATGATAAGTGTCAACAGATAATGCTAATAAGCTGGCAATATGCAATCACTTAGAAGTACAAGGACCACTTTAAATATGTCTGCTAGACTAGCAGTCTGTATCCACTATATACAGTAAGTGGAAATAGTTGCTGCGGCCTCCCACTTAGCATGGTTGTGTTAACTACATCCTCAACATAATACACAAATTTCTTCATCTTCTCTGTTGCAGTGATTTGAACCGCACAGTAAATGAAGATGTCAATACTCATTGACACTTTGTTGACATAGAACACTTAGAACTATTGTGTTAGGAATCAGAAAATATATTTCCTATTGATTTTGGCATTGTTTTAAAGCTGAACTTCAGCCTTATCTTGCACAGTTGTAAGGGCTCCTCTCCTGTATTGAAAATTGCTTAGTGCGATTTCACTGCACACTGTGGTCATATCAAAAATTGCATTAGAAGTCAAGCCTCGTACACACGCACGGTTTTCTCGGCCAGAAACAGCAAGAAAACTGCTGGCAGAGCTTTCTTGCCAAGTAAACCATGCGTGTGTACAAGGCTTTGAGATTTCTCAACGAAAACTGCCTAGAATCTCGATGAGAAAAATAGAGAACCTGCTCTTGCCAAGAATCTCGTCAGGAAAAACAAAGTTTTTTTTCCTGATGAGAATCCCGGCCGTGTGTACAGGGCTTCAGCCTCATTTCCTGGCTAGGGACATCCAGACTTTTTGGTCCATGGCCTTTCTGTCCATGGCCTGCACCTTTTACTAATCAGATTTCAGTTCTCTTAGGGCTCTTTCACACGTCCGTTCAGTTTTTTAGATCAGTTTTTTCCCCCTTCAGTTGATCCGTTTTTTCATCCGTTTTTCGTCCGTTTTCCGTCCATTTACATCCATTTCCGTTCCGTTTTCCGTCCGTTTTTCATCAGTTATTTCATCCGTTTATTCATCCGTTTGTTTTGTTTTTTAGAACTTTTTTTTTTTTTTTACATATTTTGATGAAAAACTGACGTTAGCGGATCGGATGGTAAACGGATCATCCGCTAACGTCCGTTTTTCGTCCGTTCCGTTTTTTTGACGGAAGAAAAATAGGGTTTTCTTCCGTCCAAAAAAACGGAGCTTACCGCAGACGGATGTTAACGGACGTTAGCGGATGCTCATCCGCTAACGGACGCTAACCCATAGGGAAGCATTGAGGTCCGTTAACGGACGTCCAAAAAACGGACGAACTGAACGGACGTGTGAAAGAGCCCTTAATCATGGAGCATAACTACACATGTGGCCATTACCTAGGGTGGTCTGTAATCAAATGCAGTCTGCCTAGAAACACCCAGTCCTCCAGGCTGACATCCACCTATCAAGGCATTTTTCATAAGTGCCAGTCCACTGTCTGCATCAGAGTGATGTGCTCCTGAGATGAATACTGAGGTAGGGTGTTGTAACATTTAACCACTTCAGCCCTGGAGGATTTGGCTGCCCAATGACTGGGCCATTTTTTTGCATTTTATTACTGCGTCATTTTAACTGACAATTGCGCCATCATGCGACATTGCTCCCAAACAAAATTGACATCCTTTTTTTTCATCACAAATAGAGCTTTATTTTGGTGGTATTTGATCCCCTCTGTGGTTTTTATTTTTGACGCTATAAACAAAAAAAGAGCTACAATTTTGAAAAAAAAACAATGGGTAGATTCACATAGAGATCCGACGGTGTATCTACTGATACACCGTCGGATCTGTGAGATCCGACGCTCGGATCTATGCGGCTGATTCTTCGAATCAGGTTCCGCATAGATCTCCCTTAGAGCCGACTGGTGTAAGTGAGTTACACTGTCGGCTCTTAGGCTGCATTCTCCCGCCGTCCGCTAGGTGGCGCTTCTTTTTTTCTACGCGACAAATATGAGGAGAACCGCCGATTCAGAACCGAACGCCCGGCCGTCGCTTTTTTTTTACGTCGTTTGCGTTCGGCTTTTTCCGGCGGATCGTTACCCCTGCTATATGCGGGGTAAGTGCGGCGGATCCTATGTTAAGTATGGCCGTCGTTCCCACGTCGAATTTTGAATTTTTTACGTCGTTTACGTAAGTCGTTCGGGAATACGGCCATACGTTAATAGCGTTAACGACGAACACAATGACGTCCTTGCGACATCATTTAAAGCAATGCACGCTGGGAAATTTCGCCGGCGGCGCATGCGCAGTACAATCGGCGCGGAGACGCGCACGATTTAAATAGTAAACTCCCCCTAGCCACGGAATTTGCATTCCGCCGGGGGAGTTACGATCCGCCAGGGCTACTTACGAGGCAAGTGCTTAATGAATACAGCACTTGCCTCAAAAACTGGCGCAGGCGGATCGTAAAAAAGATAGATCACGCGGATCAAAAGATCCGCTGATCTACATGAATCTACCCCAATATTTTTAACTTTTATGCTATAATAAATCAATAGATCCCCCAAAAATATATAAAAAACAAATGTCTTTCTCAGTTTGGGCCGATTCGTATTCTTCTATATTATTTGGTAAAAAAAATCGCAATAAGCGGTTATTGATTGGTTTACACAAAAGTTATAGGCCCAGATTCACAGAGCGATTACGCCTGCGCAACTGGTGTTGCGTGTGCGTAAGTCTAAATGTGCGCGTGCGTTTAGATGCGCGATTCAGAAAACGATTTACGCCAGAAATCTACTTTCCCGGCGTAATTTCGTTAGACAGACGCATCCGTCCGCGCAAAAATGCGCTAGACACACCATTGATTTGCTAGTCAAATATGCTAATGAGGGAGTTGCGGGGATCCACAAAAAAACGCAGTTGCTGCGCAGGCTACGCGATGTGCGCAACAGCAAAATGTCCTGTCTAAAGTTAGAGCACCTAAAAGCTGGTCTAAAAAATGAAAAAAAGTCTACTTGTCAGATAAAGCAACACTGTTAGTGAGGAGTTCAGCAGTCACACGTGTTGCCCAACAATCTGTATGCCAGTGCTTCTCAATTATTTTCTGTCATGCCCCCCCTAGGAAGAAGAAAACATTTCGCGCCCCCCCCCCCCCCCCCCGCGCGACTGTAAATAGTATAATTTGTCTATAAAATTGTTATAAGTACAACTCTGCATAACACTGTATCCACATATCCCTCACACAGTATTGCCCTTCTTCACATATCCCCCCCACACAGTATTGCCCTTCTTAACATATCCCCCCCACACACAGTATTGCCCTTCTTCACATATCCCCCCCACACACAGTATTGCCCTTCTTCACATATCCCCCCCACACATTATTGCCCCATCACATATCCCCTCACACAGTATTGCCCCATCACATATCCCCCCACACAGTATTGTCCCATCACATATCCCCCCACACAGTATTATCCCATCACATATCCCCCCACACAGTATTGTCCCATCACATATCCCCCCACACAGTATTGTCCCATCACATATCCCCCCACACAGTATTTCCCCCTTTACATGACCCCCATCACATATCCTGCACACAGTTTGCCCCATCACATAACCCCCCACAGCACAGCCCCCATTTCTCGTCCTTAACATTTCCATATATTTTTCCTCCCTTCCCTCTCCACTCCTACCTGTAACGTTTCAGCACGGAGAGCAGGAGGCGAGACATTCGTCAAGTGAAGCCGCAGCAGCACTGGGCGGAGCGGGGAGACTTTTGGGCGAACTGGTGATTGGCTGCTAGGACCACCTCCTAGCAGCCAATCACCTGCCGTCCAACATGATAGGCTGCTACCTCTCTGGTCCCACCTGTCAGTTCAACAATGTCCCGCCTCCCGCCGTCCGCTCCTCTAACTAGCGCAGGAGGCTGGGGACAGCGGCTTCTAAATGGCGCGATCGCTGCAGTCCGGAATAAGGCTCGAGCCCCCCTTCATGGAGCCTCGGGCCCCCCCAGGGGGGCCCGCCCCACTATTTGAGAAGCACTGCTGTATGCCAACATGCCAGGGGCATCGTCGCGCATAGTTATACTACTGACTTTAGATGAACAAAGAAGGATGAGGGCACTGAGGAGGGCACTAAGGAGGGCACGGGAGATGTTTTTTTTATTTTTTATTTGCTTATATAAAATTTACAATTTAAATTAATCGAATACAATATTCTTATCTGATACAAGCCCCTCACTCTTCACTTGATATATCACACACGCATAGACATCTTTGGCATGAGTGATTCTGAGGTGTCTCGCATCTTCAGATTCACCCCTCATGCCATCATGGAATTACCACAACCTTGCAGGAGGACATCAGCAGCCCAACACATGGCACTACCCATGACACCCATGACAGCTACATATACAATCAGAGACCCATCCCCACAGATTTCGAACAGAACATGTATGGGGACAGCTGGCTGGTTGGTGAGTGACATGGGTGGCAGGCATGACTATCCCCTCCCGTGATGCACACCTCACAAGTGGCACATGCATGACTAACATCCTCCTGTCTTTTCCCTTCAAGGTGACTCTGCATATGCACTGGTACCCCATCTCATGACCCCATCTCATGCCAGCTCACATTATGCATCTTTGCACGTTAAACACACACATTAATCTTGGCACAATGAGAATGCATGCATGCACACCACTGTGGTCCCTAGCACACACACCCCACATCCTCATCACATTGGATTGGCACCAGTCCACCATGCAGGACTTGTGAGCTGCAACGCCACGCCACGGCTCCAATTATGTCACTGTACATTCATACACCATTCACACAGACCTGGGGATCACTTCTCCACCACAAATGAGGGTGACACCCCTTTTCCCGCAGGAATATCACCCCCACATTCCAAAATCATACACAAACAGAACCAAAAAAATTAAATAAATGACGAGCAAAAATAAAAAATGCCCAGCAAAAATATAATTTAAACAAAATAACAACAAAGAAAACACAGAAAATACAAAAATCACTCTGCAAAACAGTCCTCAAATATCTCAAAGACACGTCACAAACAAACAAAAGCACCTTGCTGTAAAGGGAGGGATACAAAGGGATGTATTTTTGCAAAGTAAGTGCATTTGTGTGTGTCTATTTATGCTGTCTGCGTAGTTCATAAAGTTGCCCTAGTCCATTTCCAATTTCACTGATTGCGCCGCTCCCGAGTTGTGAGCATGCGCACATCGGAGCTGACCATGGTCTCCTTCAAGCGCGCATGCGCGAGCCGGCCGGCCCTTCATTTGCATGGGGTCACGGCTCATTTCAATGTAACACGCCCACGTCCCTCCCAATTTGTATTACTCCTCCTTACGCCTCTGGAAAAAATCTTACGCTTGCGCAATTTCCTGCGCAAAAGCTACGTGAATCGGGGGATTACGCGGCTAGATGGCGCAAGTCTAACGTAATGGCGGTGCGCTACGCCGGACCGATAATGCGCCGATGTACGTGAATCTGGGCCATAGCGTCTACAAATTAGGGGATAGATTTATGGCCTTTTTATTAATAATTTGTTTTAACTATTAATGGTAGCGATCTGCGATTTTTATTGTGACTGTGACATTATGGCGGATACATCGGACACTTTTGACGCTATTTTGGGACCATTGTCATTTATACAGTGATAAGTGCTATAAAAATGCACTGATTACTGTGTAAATGACACTGACAGGGAAGGGGTTAACCACTAGGGGCAAGGAAGGGGTTAAGTATGTGCTAGGAAGTGAATCTAACTGTGTGTGGGCTGGGCTACAAGTGACTCGACACTGATCACTGTTCCCGATGACCAGGAGCAGAAGATCAGTGTCCTGTCACAAGGCAGAACAGTGAAATGCCTTGTTTACACAGGCATCTCCCTGTTCTGCAGCCCTGACACAATTGTGGGACACCGGTGAACATCAAGTCTGCAGGTCCCGTGGGCACGGAGCTAGCAGCAGGGGTGCACGTGCGCTGGCAGCAGCAAATTCAAAGCAACATACCTGTACGTCACTTTGCGCATGTATATCTGCAGGAGGCAGTCGGCAAGCGGTTAAGGATATAATGACAGCAACCTGTTGTTCCCTCCCACTAGTTATGATCTGCTTTCACAGAGACATAGGACTGTCACCGCTAGGTCTAAAATATATATATAAAAAAAAGAAAAGAAAAGGTTTTTATTAACCACTTAAGACCCGGACCAATACGCTGGTAAATGACCCAAGGTGTTTTTCGATTCGGCACTGCGTCGCTTTAACAGACAATTGCGCGGTCGTGCGACGTGGTTCCCAAACAAAATTTGCGTCCTTTTCTTCCCACAAATAGAGCTTTCTTTTGGTGGTATTTGATCACCTCTGCGATTTTTATTTTTTGCGCTATATACAAAAATAAAGCGACATTTTTGAAAAAAAAACACTATTTTTTACTTTTTGTTAAAAAAATCAAATAAACTAAATTTTAGTCAAACATTTAGGCCAAAATTTATTTAGCCACATGTCTTTAGTAAAAAAAAAAAAATTGCGATAAAAAAAAAATAGCTACCTAGCGGGAACAGCGACACTAATACAGCGATCAGAAAAATGATCGCTTAGTGACGCTGGCAATAGGGAGTGAAAGGGTTAACTAGGGCGGTGATCAGGGGGTTAAAACTTTATTAGGGGGGGTGGGGGGGCTATCCTGAACCTAACACTAACTGATTTTACACTGCCTGTCACACTGACACTAAATGCAGTGATTAGATCACTGCATTCAGTGACACTGTGACAGGGGGGGTGGGGGGGCAGATCGCAAGGGGTTAATGTGCCTATGTGTGTGTGTGTCAGTGTAATGTTGGTGCACACTTACTGTGAGGTGTTCCTCTCATCGCAGCGGTTGGAAATACCGCTGCGATGGGAGATTACATCACTTCCCCCTTCCTGTGTTTACACAGGAGGAGGAAGTGACACAAAGGGGGAGCGCGCGCATTGGCTGGGAGCGATCGCGGGGGGGGCGGGTAAACACGGACATCCGCCCGCTCGTCCCGGATCGCTCCCGGAGCCAGGGGGACCGATGCACGCCACGGAGGGGGTCCCGATGGGACCCCCGAACCGCACGAAGGCGGGGACGTAAATTTACGCCCTTGTGTCTGTACGAGCCATGTTGTGGCCGTATATGTGCGTGCGGGGGTCCTTAAGTGGTTAAAGGGGACAGTTTCCCACAGTTATTATTAAAGACAGAGTAATCATTATCAGCATGAAAGGTGTTGGCATTCCTTTAAAAAAGTTAATTTGATACATCAAACTCTCCTACCGATACACCATACAGTTCAAAGTATGAGTTCACCTTACCATCAAAATGATATGCATTTGGAAAGTGCACTTGGAAGTGCAGTCGCTGTAGATTCGAGGGGGACATGCAAGGAAAATAAAAAACAGCTTGATTGGATGATAAAATCAGCAGAGCTTCCCCTCATTTCAGATCTACCCCTCAGATTTACAGTGACTGCAATTTCAAGTGCAATTTCAGTGCAATTTCAAGTGCACTTTGCACTTAAAGTTTGAACTTGTAGTGCAAAATGGATTTGCCTTTCGTAAATAACCCTCATAGTGTATCAACTAAGTGTTTATGCCTGGGTACCCCATTATATACAGTATTGTACTAACCACTGGCTCTCACACCTGCTTATCCCTTATAGACCAGAGAAATTACAGTAAAACAATTCTGCTATGAGCCTGTTTATTTTGTCATTACTTAAAATAACAACATTATAAATATACTGCTTTTTTTTTTTTTTTAAGGACAAACAAGTTTTTCTTTTTGTGAACATTGTCCTGCAACGATGATGTTTTATTTTAATTTTTTGCAATCCTCGTACACATGATCAGTCCATCCGATGAGAACGGTCTAAAGGACCGTTGTCATCATTTAACCAATGAAGCTGACTGATGTGCCTACACACCATCGGTTAAAAAAACGATTGCGTTAGAACGTGGTGACGTAAAACACGACGTCTTGAAAAAAATGAAGTTCAATGCTTCCAAGCATGCGTCAACTTGATTCTGAGCATGCTTGGATTTTTACCCGATTGTCGTACCTACTAACGATCGGTTTTGACCTATCATTAGGCATCCATCGGTTAAATTTTAAAGCAAGTTGGCTTTTTTTTAACCGATGGTTAAATAACCTATGGGGCCTACACACGATCGTTTTTTAACAATGAAAACGGTCCATCAGATCGTTGTCCTCTGGTTAACCTATCATGTGTACGCGGCCTTAGACAATTAAACCTAAAAAAAAACTAAACAAAAAACACTTTTTCTTATTTTGAGCAGTGTTTTAAAAAAAAAATAGTGTTACTGCACAAAAAAATAATGCATTTTATTCTGTAACATGTCCTGTTTAAAACAACATAAAAATTATGATTTTCTAACAAAGCATTGCAAAGTTATTTACAAATGAAATAAAGTATTTTTTTTTTTTTGCACTTTTTTCAGTGTGATATGTGTAAATATATGTAAAAGGTATAAACATATTAATGAAAAAATCTAAGAAAAAGAGGAAAAAGGTTTGAATATTAGTTAATAGAGAAGAGAAAACAAAACAAATCACCAGGGAAATTATAATTGAATGGAAAAGGGGAATAAATGGTTAATTAGGGCTGATTAGAGTAAATAATGGGTTAATAAAGAGTTCAATAAAGGAACGGTTAATACAAAAATAAAACAAATTACTTGTCAGGTTGCTTTAAGTGACTTCATCTGCAGATCAAAGTTTATCCCTTTGGTCTGTAGATGATTAAACAGAAAGTTACAAAATGAAACAATGTTTTATTGTAGCGTTCTGTATTCGTGGCTGAGCAATGTTGTTGATAGACTGCTTTTTTTGTTTTTGTTTTACAATTCCTTCTACTCTACTTCACTGTGTATTCATCAAAGCAGCTTTGTGTGGGGGATCCCAGTGTTCCGTCAGAATAGGCGACCCGTCAGAATTGGAAACGGAACTGACATGTCGTCGCTGCCATCTTACTACACCCCGCACTCCTACACAGTAATGATACACCGATAAGGGGGAAAGAGGACAACTTGTTACACCCACCAGAGTTTTGTATTTCACAGTTATATTTAACACACAACGGAGCTTATATGCTTAAATACAGTATGTGGAAATCCGACGGACTGTTTACATGTTGAATTCTAAAATCAGAGGTGTTCTGTCACATTAACAAACCTGTGAGGTAAGCAGGTTTGAAGCTGCTTTTAAAATGTAACATCTAAACAATCCGTCGGATTTCCAAATACTGTATAATGTAATATAAACTCTCTTGTTTAGCTGATGACGATGACTAATCCTAGGGACATACTTAGAAATCCGTGAATGTACAATTCACTGCTGCTGAATCAGTCACTGTCATTCAAAATATTGCAAGATTCACCTGTGGTGAATATTTGGTACACTTCACATTCATACTCCAAAAAATAAAAATAAAAGTGACACTAAACTATATCCTTACTTTATTATACTTTTACATTACTGTGCCGAATACACGCTTCCTGCATGCATTTGTTACACTAACTGGCGGGTACTGGAGCTTTCCGATCATGTGACCACCATGACAGCTAATCATAGTCACATGATCGGAATGCCTGTCTCCGCCTCCCAGCATTTATAACCTCTTAAAGGGCAGGGAAGCGGCAGCAGGAAGGGGTTAATGGCCCTGAAATTTATACTTAATTTAATCTTTCTTACTGTATTTTTCTGCCTACTTGTAATGTCCTATTTAAGCATGTGAATCTGTCCCCTTTCTTCTCAATTCTATTGGCTTGGAACAAGCATTGCATTTTGAATGTGGTTATGTGCACTGCCCCATGCACACTACCAATTCCCATAGTCCATAGTCCCAAATCCATTTTGGGAGTAATCAAGAGAGTGTGACTAAATTCCTCTATACAGTGAGAACGAGACCATGAAAAACGAATGTAGTCACCCTCTGTAACGAGACCCTTGCTCGCTCGCTTCCGCTCTCCTGACACTCCTCTGCTACTATTGGATCAAATTGCAAATCGCAACATCTGATGGTTCGGTCATCCAAGACTCCGGGATCCGAACTACAGCTATGTGCCGTTCGGAATCCATTAGAACAAACACCAGGCAGGCTGTATGTAAGTTCAAACAGGAAGACCTTTATTGGAAGCGCACAACACACTTTTATACAGAATTTGGAACATCCCACCCCCAACAACCGCTTTCCTATTGGTCAATTGTAAAGTACATATAGTTCTCCTTCAGGTCCTCTTTAGCCATGCAAATGAGGGCTTGAAAATGACTCAGCAGGGATTGGTCCGATAGCTTGAATAGAAGGACTGCTATGTGTAATGAGACAGAAGCCCCAGGGGTCAATAAATGTACACAACAGCTAGACACAGAACAATGGAGCCGTCTGGAGCCTTAAGACAGGGCAGAAGACCCCCCACTGTGTAATAGATTTCTAGAAGGAACACTTCTGCATTCCAAGGTCCATGACACCCTCCAACAGGAAGTCAGATACAGCAAAAATAAAAAAAAAGAATCTGGAGATCTGGAGGAGGATGAGATAAAATAAAAAAGGTATTTGTAACCTAAGAATACATACTTGAATAAATTCTTTAAACCAAAAACGAGTGTCTCTTTAAACAGATCTGCCCTGTTCCCCTTAAAATAGAAGATTGCCATCTGGATACATTTTCACAGAGAGACTGTAAATGATTCCTTAAGGGAAACTTTATTTGCCTTATGTTTGTGTGACAGAATGTGTTCCCATGTGTAGGACAAGTTCCCTGTTGATAGCTTTCCTGCAGCAACACGTAAACTGCTGTGAACCTGTCACTGTCTGTGCGTGTGTGTGTGTGTGTGGTGTGTGTGTGTCTTGTCAAGGTTTCTGCTTTGGAGAAATTTGTAAAAGGGAAGAGACTGTCATGGTGTGAGTGACTGTCCTATAACATCCAGTTGCTAGCAAGTGTTTGCTAATTATAATGCTCATGAAATATTATAGTTTTTGTGCTGGGCATAGAGCAAAGGTGCGGCTGCCGACAGTGACATGCCACATTAAAGATTAAGGTTGAGAAACGGGGGAGGGGGTGTTCTGCTGTCGGAAATTACATCTTACATTAACGTGAGAAGCGGTGGGTGCTGACTACTTACCTCTTCTCCCATGCAGCCAGCGAGTTGAGAAGCGGGGTGAGGGGCCGAAAATGACTTCTCATCAGGCAGGGCCTCTAGTCATTTGGGGGGCCCTAAGCGGCTTGCATTGTGTGCCTGTAGGGCGGATCGGCCCTGAAGGTAAACTACGGAAAGGCTCTGAAGATACTGCAGGAGGATTATCCTGTATAATAATAATTGTTATTATAACACAATAAAAAGCTTTACAAACAATCTGTTGATAAGCATCTATTCTTAGTGTGAGAAAGGCTCTGATGATCAATTTGTGATCATATATAAAATAAATCAAATGAAGAAAGACACTATAAAACAATTTGCTTTGTTCCCTTTTGGATCTTTAACAATTTGCAGACTGCCCCACATACATCTACTGCGGCAGGGAGCTGCTGCGCGCTGGATCACGTATCTAGTGTGTGATCAGCGATTCGCGGTAGGGTGCTCCTGCCACCCTGACTTTTCTGTGATTTGTTACAGCACAAGCTGATCAGCAGGTCCCGGCAAATGATTGATCACCAAGATCCACTGATCAGTCCCATTATTTATGGAAGAGAGTTATATGTTGGTAAACAACACAGAGTTCTGTACACTGATGGGTGACCTTGCTGTTTTTTTTTATCCCTTGCAAGAAAAAAAAAACAATAATAATGCTTAGAAAAAGCAACACACGTTATACATTGTTAGGCACACAGTTGACGCCTTGATTGCCCCTACATGTTAACCCCTTCCCAACCAATGTCATTAGTACAGTGGCAGGGTGTAGTATTATCACTGATCACTGTATCAGTGTATTATTGATGTCAGTGCCAGTTAGTCAGTTAGTATACCCCCCCAGCCAGCATCAGTTAGTGTCAGATTTCTCGCCATACTATCATAGCCCCACTATAAGTCGCTGATCACCACCAATGCTAGTAAAGTAATAAAATCAATAAAAATTCCAGTATAGTTTACTATACCATAGTTTGTAGATGCTATAACTGCTCAATATACACTTATTGGGATTTTTATTTAATAAGACATTTAGCAGATTACATTTTGGCCTAAATTCATGAAGATTTTTATTTTTTTTTTAATTTGTATTGAATATGTTTTATATCAGAAAGCCAAAAATATAGTTGTTTTTTTTACTTATATAATAAAAATAAAAAAATTCAGTGGAGATCAAATGCCACCAAAAGAAAGCTCTATTAGTGTGATTTTTTTTCCATAAAATGAATTTGTGTGCAGCGTTGCATGACCACACAATTGCCAGTTAAAGCAGCGCAGTGCCGAATAGCAAAAAATGGCCTGATCATGAAGGGTGTAAAACCTTCTGGAAAGCAAGTGGTTAAATGTGTCACTGGGTTAAAAGTCTTCCATGACACTCTAATACCAAAGAGATCTGGTGTCTTAGTAAGCCTCTTGCACACAGGTAATAATTCAATAATCTTTGTACTCAAGATCTTAAAGTGATTGTAAGCTTTTTTTTTTAACTACTTCATTACTGGGCACTTAAACCCCCTTCCTGCCCAGACCAATTTTCAGCTTTCAGTGCTGACGCATTTTGAATGACAATTGCGCGGTCATACAACACTGTACCCAAAGTAGAGCTTTCTTTTAGTGGTATTTGATCATCTGTGCGATTTTTATTTTTTGTGCTATAAACAAAAAAGGACAAAAAAAAACCTTACTTTTTTTGCTATAATAATATCCCAATTTTTGTTTTTAAAAAAAGTATTTTTTTCCTCAGTTTAGGTCGATACGTATTCTTTTACATATTTTTGTTAAAAACCATTGCAATAAGCGTGTATTGATTGGTTTGAGCAAAAGTTATAGCGCCTACAAAATAAGGGAAAAGATTTATGATTTTTTTGTACTAGTAATGGCGGCGATCTGCGTTTTTTTTTGTCAGGCCTGCGATATTGCGGCAGACATATCGGACACTTTTGACACTATTTTGGGACCACTCACGATCAGTGCTATAAAAATGCACTGATAACTGTATACATTTGACTGGCAGGGAAGGGGTTAACACACAGAGCTCCACGTCACTGCTGATCGCGGGCACGTGGCGGACATCGCGGCCGCCAGGCACGCGCATCGGCATCTCAGCGATGCGCCGGGCACAGTTTTTCCCTGCTGCGCTCCCCCAGGGACGTCCACCCGGCAGTTAAGATCTGCGCTGTGGATGTCTTTCATCTACAGTGTGGGTCTCAAGTGGTTAAATAACAAACATGTTATACTTACCTCCTCTGTGCCAGCGTTTTGCACAGAGCGGCCCCACTCCTCTTTTTCTGGGGACCCCATTGTGACGCTCCTGGCTCCTTCTCTTCTCAAGTGCCCCCACGAAGAGCTGTTTTCCCTGGGGGCACTTGTGTGAGCGCACGCTCCTGAGTCCTGCTGCTGCGTCCATTCACACAGACACAATTGACACAATTTATAGCTGCGGCGACTACCGACGGACAGACATGATGGCTCGTATGGTGGAATTATATGATCCCTCTCTATCTGACAGGTACAGCGGAAGCTCTTTCCTTGCCAGACTTTTTGTGGTGATATTGGGTTATTTATTCCCATACACACATTAATTTTATGCTGTTTTGCTTCCCTAGGCATACCCCTTTGAAGTGGGAAAATACATAGCTTGTGTATGTATCATTTTGTTCTATTTAACCACTTAAGGACCCCTTCACGCCGATATACGTCGGCAGAATGGCACGGCTGGGCACAATCACGTACCTGTACGTGTCTCTTTAAGGCCCAGCCATGGGGTCGTGAGCCCACTGACATCACACGTCCAGTCCCGCCCCCTACAGTTAGAAACATATATGAGGTCACACTTAACCCCCTAGTGGTTAACTCCTAAACTGCAATTGTCATTTTCACAGTAACTAGTGCATTTTTATAGCACTTTTCTCTGTGAAAATTACAATGGTACCAAAATTGTCCTATGTGTCCGCCATAATGTCGCAATCATGAAAAAAAATTGCTGATCGCCGCCATTAGTAGTAAAAAAAAAAATATAAAAAAAATGCCATAAAACTATCCCCTATTTTGTAAACGCTATAAATTTTGCGCAAACCAATCGATAAACGCTTATTGCGATTTTTTTTACCAAAAATAGGTAGAAGAATACATATCGGCCTAAACTGAGGAAAGAAAATGTTTTTTTTTATATCTTTTTTGGGGATATTTATTATAGCAAAATGTAAAAAAGGGACAAGGTCCTTTACCTGCATAATGGTACGGGTCTTAAGTGGTTAAAGTAATGTATAGAAGGTAGGGCCCCAAAGTGACTCAAGCCCAGGTGCCCCCACCACCCTAAGTCCTGCCCTGCCTATAGACAACAATGCACCTTTGTTCAGATCAGTAAAAGCAAAACAAAACATATCAATAGGCCTAAATGTGTTTTGTAATATTGGCACCCTAAGGGCCCATAGGAATAGACGTCTATTAGTGTCAAAGTGCATGTTCTGTATGTTATGTCCTTTTTATGGCTGTGCTTTTCTAAAATGTCAGCCTTTATTTTTTATCGTTTGGAAATCTTTTCTCCTTGTAGAAGCAACATTTCTGCTTAGAACTGCAGGCTTCCCAATGTATCCATATGTATAAGTGCGCTGTAAAAAACGTATCTGTCATTTAAGTACACTTTTTCATTAGACAGCTTGTGCCTAAGACCAGCTCCTCTTACCTTCCTTTCCAGCCTTGTTCTTTATCAGCTGGTATCATGTCCTCTCAGACATTTGTTCTTTCTCATTTGTGCGGGTTTCAGAATTTAATCCGACACACCAGAATGGGCTTGTAATGTTGCATAACCGTGATTACCGTACTTCCAGCGTAAATGAAACATATGCGCGAAGCAGGCGACGCTTGTCGAGTCAGAGCAACCTCCGTTCATCTTCCCACAAGCACATCACCCAGTGAAATCATCTTTACAACATTATTGTGGCCTTTAGTTACACCATCCATCTCAAGTCATACAAATGCACTCTTGTTTTCTCGACTTAAAAAATGTCTCGCTGTAATACCTCAGGAGTATAGAAAGATAGAACTTGGCAGCCTAAACCGCCTGCTCTGTATTTTCCTAGTTTAGCCTTCCAGTTCCAGATTTTCCATTATATAGTGATATAAAAAAAAAATATAGAATTTCTTTACTGCCTTATTTGTTATGCAGATTTATTTACTGTAGCTTTGCTCATATACAATTGAGCATGAGAGGGAGGTTGCACAACACAAAATAATGTAAAGCCTGGTACACACTTTAAGTTTTATTTTGTTCAAACCAGTGGGCTGACCAAAAAAATAATTGAAGGCTCTTGGGACATGCAGTGTTAGTACAGCGACTCCCCACTTCCCCCAAAGAGCTATTGAGTTCCCGTCAGAACACACTGATTAGCGCTCTCCGCCAATGGCTTCCAGCGCTGATCAGATGCTGGTTTTCAGGCATGCCTGTTCGACAGAAGCTGATGTACACACGGGCCAAATGTCCACAAGTTCCTCTGGTTCTACGAGTTTTGTTTGGGTACAGTGTTGCATGACTGCGCAATTGTCATTCAAAATGCAACAGCGCCGAGAGCTGAACATTTTCCTGGCAGGAAGGGGGTGAAAGTGCTCTGAAATGAAGTGGCTAAAAATGTAATAATATTCAGCTTGCCAGTCCTTAGATTTGGTAGGTGAATTTATTTTCTTTTTTTTTTTAATTCCTTTATTTTTACCAGGTGACAAAGGTGACAAGGTGGCATGCAATGATCAGCTATTATTCATTTATGTAAAATCTTTATGCCAAAACAAAAAAAGATATTGCTGACCTCTTTCCGACCTCTTTCCGATCAGCCGCTGTCATAATACTGCGGCAGATTGGCACGGCTGCGTGAATTGCTGTAGATGTAGGCCAGGCGCTTTAAGAGCTCTTGGGGGCGCAACGTCGGAGCCGATGCGAGTGGTCTGGCGGCTGAGAAGTCCACCGGTGACCCGCGATTGCTCCTCAGAAAGCCAAATTGGGGATCTGTAATGTAAACAGGCATTCTATCAGGGAAGTAGAAAGAGATCTGCTGTTCCTAGTGATCAGGAACAGTGATCTCTCTCTACTCTCTGTGAGTCCCCTCCCCCCACAGTTAGAAACACCTCCGTAGGACACATTTAACCCCTTGATCGCCCCCTAGTGTTAACCCCTTCCCTGCCAGTGACATTTATACAGTAATCAGTGGCTATTTATAGCACTGATCGCTGTTTAAATATAAGTGGTCCCAAAAAAGTTCCCAATCTGTCCGCCACAATGTCGTAATCCTGCTAAAAATTGCTGATCACCGCCATTACTAGTAAAAAAAGTATAAGAAAAATACCATAAATACAGTATATCCCCTATTTTGTAGACGTTATTGTGCAAACCAATCAATATATGTATGAAGAATAAATATTGGCCTAAACTGATGAAGATTTTTATTTTATTTGGGGTATTTATTAAATAAAAAAGCTGAATCTTCCCCTCAGATCTACAGCGACTGCACTTCCAAGTGCACTTGTAGTGTAGAGTGGATTTGCCTTTAGTAAATCAACCCTATTGTGTCTATCAGGCCTGTGGTCTTCACTATGTTATAAATAAACTCCCCATGGTATCCGGTTATTTTTTATTAATGTCTGCTTTGTTTTGTCGCCGGGTTTTTCTCTGCCTTTATATACTGTATGCATACTATATTTATATACTGTGAAATGACAATAAACATTCACTTTGTTTTGTACGGATGCAACAAATATTGAATGACAGTGACAGCATTAGTCATCTGGCTTTGTCAGGCGCATAAGAGCAGTTCAGCAAAAGCAAGGTTAGCGGCATAAATCAAAATGACCTTAATGCCTAATATTGTTTGGAGAATTTGAGAACTACGATGAGTTTTCTAGTTTGGGTGATGAAGTGGAAAATCCCTTTTAGTCTGGGAATCATGCAGATAGATGAAGATCCTGGTCCAGCTTGTTGTTTCTTTTACATTAGAAGATAGCTTTGATGGTGCTGGCTTCAGAAACCCATTGAAATGAATGAACCTAAAGGGTAACTTTGTAAACATGTAACTTTATAATATAGTCCAGTGATGGTGAACCTTGGCACTCCAGATATTTTGGAACTACATTTCCCATGATGCTCAACTACACTGCAGAGTGCATGAGCATCATAGGAAATGTAGTTCCAAAGCATCTGGGGTGCCAAGGTTCGCCATCACTGATATAGCCTATAGAATTTACGACACAAGTCATACTGTAATTAAATGGTATTAAAAATCATTTTTCCTTTTCAATCTGCAGCGCTGTAATTTTCTGTATAATACAATGCAAAAATATTATGCCCCTAAAGGGTAACTCCACTATTGTGGGAAAAAAATAGCAAATACAAAATTAATAATAATAAAATAGCATATACAATTGTAATATTGTAATTGAACGTTATTAAAAATTACCTTTCCTTTTCAATCTGCAGCCACTGTAATTTTCTGGAAATAAAATGCAATATGGCTACCTGCAGGTGTTTTGTACACAGATAAGGTACAGGACGCCTCCCAGAAATGTCATTTCCTGCTTGTGTGATTGGCTTACGTATTTTCCTAGAAGCCTGCACTAAAGCCGGCCATACACGGTTCGAATTTCGAAAGAATTTTCTTGCAAAAATCGTATCAAAGAATTTCCGTTCGTATTTCGCACCGTTAGTGGGCTGCAGCAACAGCCGATTTTTGTGTGGTAAACAAATTTGAGAAATTCGACATGTTGGAAATTTTCGGAAAAACGGACGATTTTCTGATCAATGATGGGAGAATCGTGCGAGAAATGTAATAGAAAAAAAAATGTGCATGTGCAAGAAAAGAATATTCCCGGAGAGAAAAGAATATTCCCGGCAACATGAAAGTTTTGGTCGGCCGAATTTCGAAAATCAATTGTGGCATCATCGGATCACAAAAAAAAAAAAACGTTCTGATTTTGAAAAGAAAATTTGTTCGAAATTCGACCGTGTATGCATAAGAGACAAGTCAGATTTTAGTCATTCTCTGCAACAAAAATGTTGTTTTGGTGAGATACTTCCAAAGGGAAATCACATCTAAAAGGTTATAGACCCTGTCACTTTCCTCATTAGAACCCTGCAAGTGCAGCAGCTGATAATTATTAAATCCCTCCCCCCAACATTCATTTTCACATGGACATGGACAAACAAACGGCTATTTCTTCAGAATAACAAAAGGTAGAAATTTACAACAAAGCTTTCTAAAATATTTGCAATGTACATAGATCATCCAGAGGGGATGTTTATTTCTGAATAAAATTGTAGTTACTCTTTAACCACTTAAGGACCCCCCGCACGCACATATACGGCCACAGAATGGCTCGTACAGGCACAAGGGCGTAAATTTACGTCCCCGCCTTCGTGCGGTTCGGGGGTCCCATCGGGACCCCCTCCGCGGCGTGCGGGGGTCCCCCTGGCTCCGGGAGCGATCTGGGACAAGCGGGCGGATGTCGGTGTTTATCCGCCCCCCCCCGCGATCGCTCCCAGCCAATGCGCGCGCTCCCCCTTTGTGTCACTTCCGCCTCCTGTGTAAACACAGGAAGGGGGAAGTGATGTAATCTCCCATCGCAGCGGTATTTCCAACCGCTGCGATGGGAGAAACACCTCACAGTAAGTGTGCACCAACATTACACTGACACACACACACATAGGCATACTTAACCCCTTGCGATCTGCCCCCCCACCCCCCCTGTCACAGTGTCACTGAATGCAGTGATCTAATCACTGCATTTAGTGTCAGTGTGACAGGCAGTGTAAAATCAGTTAGTGTTAGGTTCAGGATAGCCCCCCCACCCCCCCTAATAAAGTTTTAAGCCCCTGATCACCGCCCTAGTTAACCATTTTACTCCCTATTGCCAGCATCACTAAGCGATCATTTTTCTGATCGCTGTATTAGTGTCGCTGTTCCCGCTAGGTAGCTATTTTTTTTTATCGCAATTTTTTTTTTTTACTAAAGACATGTGGCTAAATACATTTTGGCCTAAATGTTTGACTAAAATTTAGTTTATTTGATTTTTTTTAACAAAAAGTAAAAAATAGTGTTTTTTTTTCAAAAATGTCGCTCTATTTTTGTATATAGCGCAAAAAATAAAAATCGCAGAGGTGATCAAATACCACCAAAAGAAAGCTCTATTTGTGGGAAGAAAAGGACGCAAATTTTGTTTGGGAGCCACGTCGCACGACCGCGCAATTGTCTGTTAAAGCGACGCAGTGCCGAATCGCAAAAACACCTTGGGTCATTTACCAGCGTATTGGTCCGGGTCTTAAGTGGTTAACCACTAGCCAACCAGCCGTCGCAGTTATACGTTTTATTGAACTGTCAAAAGTGGTATGAACAGACACCAAACAAGGCGAATTAGCTTGTCTTTTGTGTTGGAACTGCACTAAGCGATGTTGCCCAGTGCATCCCAATTCAAAATTATGTGACCTTGCCCTTATTCTTTAACCGCTTCTATACAGGGCACTGTTACCCCATTCCTGTCCAGGCCAATTTTCAGCTTTCAGCGCTGTCACACTTTGAATGACAATTGCTCGTTCATGCAACACTGTACCCAAACACTGTACCCAAATTACCTTTTTGTAATTTTATTTCACACAAGCAGAGCTTTCTTTAGGTGGTATTTAATCACTGCTAAGTTTTTTATTTATGCTAAAAAAACACCCGGAAAAAAAAGACATTTTTGTTAGTTTCTCTCAGAAAATGTTGTAAATAAGTAATTTTTTTCTTCACTGATGTGCGTTGATGAGGCTGCACTGATGGGCACTGATGAGGTGGCACTCAAAGGCACTTATGAGGTGGCACTGATGAGGAGGCACTAATATACAGCACTAATAGGCACTGATAGGCAGCAATGATAGGCTTTACTGATGAGCACTGATAGACTTCACTGATTGGCACTGATAGGTGGCACTTATGGGCACTGAAAGGTAGTGCTGACTTGCATCACTGATGGGCACAGATTGGCCTCATTGATGGGTACGAATTGTAATCACTGATGGGCACAGATTAGTGTCACAGATGGCCACAGACTGTCATCACTGTCATCACTGCTGGACAGTTTTAAGGCTGCACTGATAATGAGGGCACTGATAATCAGTGCCCTCATTATCTGTACAGGTCTCCTCTCTGAGGAAATGCCACTGATTGGCTCTCCTCTCCTCACACTTTGTCAGTGTAAGGTGAGGAGAGATGATAAATGGCACTTCCTTGTTTACATGTGATCAGCTTTGATTGGACAGAGCTGATCACATGGGTAAAGAGCCGCGTCATCGGCTCTTTACTGAGATCAGGGTCACGCTGTGTTCCAGTGACACAGCTTAAATGCGATCACCACACAGGCACCCCCACGGGCATGCAAACGCAGTGAAACTGGGGAGACCTCATATGATGTTGTCCCAGAACAGTGGAGCATCCCGTCTGCCCTCGTTTGTCTATACAGCAGGCAGGAGGTCGTTAAAAGTTCACTAAACTAAGCATATAAGGCATAGTATGATATATATAAAAGTCAATACAACTAAACTCAGAAATAAATACATCTTTGATATTAGAAACTTGAGACTGTACACAAAAGTGGTTTCTAATCCTGAAAATTTAGGAAAAACAATACAGTGTAGCATACAGTACCATTACAGTAATTTCTTTTTACAGTGAACTTCAGTAAATAGTACTGAGACAGCTCTCATCAATAATAAATACAAATTATAAATAAATCACAGCCAATGTCTGCTACAGACACTCTGCAGTTACATACCACCCTTGAGCATATGGGTTCATGCATATACCTTGACCCTGATAGTCTATTCTCTGTTCTTTACTGCACTATAAAGAAAACTAATCATCTGTACCCTTTGGGCAAATAAAATCGATTTTTTTTTTAAATCTTTCAAGCCTCTTTTTGCCAAACAATTTTGTCACCATCACCTTTATTGGGAATTAGTTGCATAAAAAAAGCATCTGCAAGTGGCATTAACTGGCAGACCCTGTAGTACATTCCTTACAGCATGGTAGTGTAAATAGGGCTGGTGAGTTGATTAATTTTTCCGTCCTTAACAATAGTTGGGTTCCTTATGTACATATTCTAATAGCTTGACTATTTTTTCTTCTTTGTCAGCTATCCCTGCTTCTTGTTCTCCTAGTGTTTTGTGTTTTTACTTCTGATTTAGCTACTCCAGCTATGGTATAGTCTAAAGCAGTGGTCTCCAAACTGTGGCCTACGGGCTGGATGTGGCCCTTTGCTTGCCTTTATCTGGCCCTCGGGACACTATTTCTCCCACTGATACCAGATACTATTATATTACTATTCTGACATATCACACCAACAATGGGGCACCAGTAACAGGATACTGTTCCTCCCTACGATAACAACAATGGGGTACTATTCCTCCCCCTAATACCAAATGTGGCAATGTTAACTACTGCTGATGGCGGGAAAATTTCCTCTCCCTCTGGCCACAGTCTGGCCCCCTAAAGTTTGAAGGAAAATCAAACAGCCCTCCGCTTAGAAAGTTTGGAGACCCCTGGTCTAAAGCACATAGTATATTTCTTCTGTCACCAGTTATGTCATCTGGCTGCCCCCATTCTAATGAAAACAACTCCTCTAGTCTAACCCTAAATGTTAATTTGAATAGTACTGCCAATTGATCTGCTCTTATTATCTATTCTAGGCATTCAAGTATTTTCCCACTGGATTTCCATTTACCAACTAACATTACAGATACAATTTGGAAGAGTGATTTTATTGATTTTCTTTTTCTCCCTAAGTCTTTTAAATTCATGTTTGAAAAAAATAAAAAATAAATCGATGACAAGAATGAAGAAGATACAGTAGGTGTGAATCTATAACAAGATGGTTTCATAATTGACTTCAATATTAATCCTCACAAATGTGCTGGCATCAGGGCCGTCCTTAATGTTGATTGGACCCTGGGCAAAAAAAAATCTTGCCCCCCCATGCAATTTTGCTCTCCACCTGCTCTGAGACATACATTAAATATCAGTTAAGCCTCGTACACAAGCACGGTTTTCTCAGCAAGAAAGCTGCTGGGAGAGCTTTTTGCCGAAAAAAAAAACATGCGTGTGTATGGTTTCTCGTCTGGAAAACTGCTCTCTTTTTTTCTTGTCTGGATTCTCGCCAGTGTTTTCCTGCCGAGAAACCCGAGCGTGTGTATGCTTACCTGGCCCCGGTAAGCCCGCACATGCTCGATGAGACTTCGACACATGCGCGGTAGCTTACAAGACATAGTGTAGGATGTAGTAAGATGGTGGCATCGGCATTGAATGTGATGAGCGCATGCTCGTTGTAGTCACCGCGTTCTTGCCATTCAAAAAAACGGTGGTTCTTTTGAATGGTGTGTGTGTGTACATTTGGCGAGCAAGAAAGCTTGCCAGGGATCTCGTCAGAAAAATCTACTTTTTTTTTCCAGACGAGATTCCCGGCCGTGTGTATAGGGCTTCTTATTTAAAATCAGTTTACTGTATCAGATCAGGCAGTGATTGTGATTGGTTGCCAGAGGTTACAGCATATCATTACCACTTACTGACTGGATGCTAGAGGTTACAGCACACATTACGGCTCACTGATTAATTGCTAGAGGTTACAGCACATGATTTCTTCTTGTTGATTGGTTGCTAGAGATTACTGTACAGTCATACTGCTGACTGATTGGTTGCTAGAGGTTACAGCACATCATCTCTTCACTGCAGAGGGCCATGATATTCATATGAATGCCACCTTTCTTTTCATATCAATGCTGCCGACCTCAGCTATTTACATATGAATGCAGCTGCTACTTACATACTGTATAAATGCCCCCGTTATTTACATATGAATGGCAGTTATTTACATGTAAACACAGGGTCTGCGGGTGAGTCATCTGTACACAACAATAAGGCAGAGCTGGGCAGTGTTAGTAGCAGCACTTCACACTAAGATATCAGGACACAGCACATGATTAAAACTTCAAGGGACAGGGGAATTTAAACTGACATAGTTGGCAAGTATGAGGCAGCTGCTTTGGGCCCCACAACAATGACAGGGCACAGGGCAGCTTCCCCTTTTGCCCCTTGGTTGGCATATTTTACCATTATAGTTTAACTATTGTGGCCTATATGTGTTTTGGAAGATTTCCATGGTTTTGTTATGATGCTGCCTTTAGACATAAATTAGCCTTGGACCCTACCCTTAAATACAGCATTAAAGATGTTGACCTTTGTTTGACTTATGTTGCCACAAAAAATTACTTTGAATAAGCAGATAAACCTATCTTTAGCCTTGCAGGGTTATACAAATAGTCCAAGTAGGGTATAAGTATGGTATAGAAGAAAAACGCAGATGTCTTAAGGCTTACTGTCCCATTGTATTCAATTACACTTGACTTCCATCACCTTAAAAGTCATGATGATAGGCGTAAGAAGTGGTTGTAAAGGCTATTTTTCAATTAAATTAAAAGAAGTTATACTTATATATGGATTGAATCTCAGATTTGTGTATGGGTGGGCAGGTTGTAAAGAAGTCGATCTGTCAGATTTTTTCTGAATGATCAGTGGCAGTGTCTATAGCTGGCAGCACTGATCAGTGCATTCTGAAGGTGCGGAAGTCTCCCCAACATAAGAACACAATAGAACAGTGGGAGTGATTCACCCATCCACCTCACATGTGTTGATAGGGAATTTTCTAAACTGTGCCTACCCATCTTAGGATGTTCCTAGTTCTGTTTGATACTAATAATGAAATCTTACCACTGGAGTCCCTAAAAGACATACAAAACCACTAAGTGGTTTATTTTTTCACCATCCATAAAAAAATGTAATTATCTGCCAACTAAAATATCTAACAAAAATGTGGTAATAAATGACAAGGAGCCATGGCATAATAAGTAAAAAAGAAGATAGCTATACGTCTTTGAAGGTTCTCATCTCACGTTATTTAAATAAATGATAGTGTCTTCAACATTACTAAAAAAAACAAGTCCAATTGAATGTGATTGCACTCAGAAATGAGTATCAAAAACCAATCAAAACAAAGAAGAAAACACACACATTATTTGGTAGTTTTTTTCTGCAAGCACTACTATTGTGAAGGAGATGTATTTCACATTAATTAGCACAAAGTTTGATGGATCAAGAGTTCCAAAAGCAGAACATGGACTATGTGGACTTCCTTACATTATTCCCATGCCTGTGGATGTTTTAAGTCATCTCTTTTCTTAACAGGAATAATTAGAAGTCCCACCATACATAGAATCATGCGTGGGCTCCCCCTATGTACAAAATCAATTGGTCATGGCACAATACCTCATGTTAAGTTCTTCGTATCTAGAATGATGGCAGAAAGCTGCAAGAAACTTTCATTTCATTTATGAGAACTCATCAAATGGTGCCATTAAAGTGTACTAATTGCTTTGCTACTTGTATTATTATCTGCAAAGCACTTTACAACAGCTATGGAAACAATCAGGTGACAGGGTCTCTTTATGAAAAAATATTCATGTGGAGCTAACATTAGGCAACCCATTTCTTGAAATATTTTTTTATTCAACCTTTTTTTCCTATAGTACAATTTAGGCACTATTATTAGAATGTATTTTAATGCCATTTTCTTAGACCTCAAATCTAAAATGCCTTTAACATTCAAGACACAGTGACATCTTTCAATTAGATACATGGTACATTCATTAAACTTTTCGTTAATATCATATCTAATCTACTTAACTTTTACATAATCATTCCTTTTAAACTAAGTGTTATTTGGAGAAATGTGCAAATACATAGGAGGTGACTTTCTAATGGATTGTACAGATAGTCTAACAAAAACTGATAATTTCATTATGAGGAGACACCAGGTTATAGAAGCACACCATGGCCTTTTCTGTGTTTTTCAGATTTATGTTGAATGTTAAAGTCACATTTGCTCATGGCGGTCACTAGTGAAAACTAATAGACCACACCAGCAGCTTCAGTATAAAAGTAGATCATCATATACCATATACTCCATTCACTAAGTTTTACCACCAACATAAGGATCCTTACTTTTAGCCGAATTAATTGCCCTATAAATCCTGTTGGAGTCAAACTGCAAATACCTTTTACTTTAAAAAAGAGAATTTGAATCCTGGTGTGTTAAAGTGATACTAAAGGCTACATTTTTAATACAATGATACTGTGCAGGAAGGTCACTTGGCTTCTTTTCTGGCAGTACCCCAATGGTACTGTCAGCCTTTCTCTCCTCCAGGTGCCTCCTGTAGCAGGCTGGGTGATAAGGAGGCACCTGTGTGTAAGCACTCCTGAGCCGGGCTTTGTGTGTTCATAGACATACACAGCTCCAGTAAGCCACACCCCCACTCCCACCTCACAGGGTTTTGACTGATGGCAGCAGGAGCTTATAGCTCTGCCGTCTTCAGTTTTACCCTGTGAAAGTAGTCAGGGACAGCCCTAAAGTGGTGACATGGAGCCAGGTTATTGTTGGGATAGGGGTATAGAACAGGTAATGGAGAATTTTTTTTAATGGTCATGCAGAAAATACTTTAATGTGTTACTAAACCCTGGACCCTGCATTCACTGCGTACACAGGACATGGAAATGCACTCATTTTAGTAAATATAAACTGCTAAATACCTTTTCTCATCAGCAGTATATAACCTCTATCAGTGCCTGGGTAAAGCTTGTAGGAGGAGTTTTCATACTGCACTGGCTTTCCTATCAGTATGCAAAAAAAAAAAACTCTCTAGCAATACACACCAAACTGAGCATGTGCAGACTGACTCCAAAGGCTCTGTTTTGGAGTCAGTGGAAGAAGGGGAGGATCTGTGCAAACAGGTTTAACTACTTGAGATCCGTGCTAAAGCTGAATGACAGCTTTAGCACAGATCTAAATTACCAACAAGCCGTCAATTGACGGCTTGTCACTAGCAGCTTCCCTGCGCGCGCTTCAGAGCGCGCTGCGGGGAAACACTGTGTTGGCCGTGTCCCTTGGACACAGCCAATCACAGATCGCCGCGAACGGCTAATCAGAGTGGCCGTTTGCGATGCGATCTGTGGGCGAATGAGAGATGATCTCATAGATCATCTCTCATTGCCGTTTTACACAGAGACAGCGTCCTGTCTCTGGAGAGGAGGAGACCGATCTGTGTCTCTTGTACATAGGGACACAGATCGGTCACCCCCCAGTCACCCCCCCTCCCCCCACAGTTAGAACACTATGCAGGGAATACATTTAACCCCTTCCTCACCCCCTAGTGTTAACCCCTTCAATGCCAATCACATTTATACAGTAATTAGTGCATTTTTATAGCACTGATCGCAGTATACATGTGAATGACGCCAAAAATGTGTCAAAAGTGTCCGATGTGTCCGCCATAACGTCGCAGTCCCAATAAAAATCGCAGATCGCCGCCATTTCTAGTAAAAAATAAATACAAAATAATAATTCTGTCCCCTATTTTGTAGGCACTATGGGCCAGATTCACAGAGCGATTACGCCTGCGCAACTGCTGTTGCGCGTGCGTAAGTCTAAATGTGCGCGTGCGTATAGTTGGACGCGATTCACAAAACAATATACGCCAGAAATCTACGTTTTTTGGTCCGGCGTAATTTAATTAGACATTCGCTTCCCTTCGCGCAAAACTGCGCTAGACACACCATTGATTTGCTAGTCAAATATGCTAATGAGGGAGTTACGGGGATTCACAAAAAAACGCAGTTGCTGCGCAGGCTACGCGATGTGCGCAACTGCAAAATGTTCTGTCTAAAGTTAGAGGACCTAAAAGCTGGTCTAAATTTTGAAAAAAAGTCTAATTGTCAGATAAAGCAACACTGTTAGTGAGGAGTTCAGCAGTCACACGTGTTGCCCAACAATCTGTATGCCAACATGCCAGGGGCATCGTCGCGCATAGCTATACTACTGACTTTAGATGAACAAAGAAGGATGAGGGCACGGAGGATGGCACTAAGGAGGGCACGGGAGATGTTTTTTTTTTTTTTGCTTATATAAAATTTACCATTTAATCTAATCTAATACAATATTCTTATCTGATACAAGCCCCTCACTCTTCACTTGATATATCACACACGCATAGACATCTTTGGCATGAGAGATTCTGAGGTGTCTCGCATCTTCAGATTCACCCCTCATGTCATCCTGGAATTACCACAACCTTGCAGGAGGACATCAGCAGCCCAACACATGGCACCACCCATGACACCCATGACAGCTACATATACAATCAGAGCCCCATCCCCACAGATTTCAAACAGAACATGTATGGGGACAGCTGGCTGGTTGGTGAGTGACATGGGAGTCAGGCATGACTATCCCCTCCCGTGATGCACACCTCACAAGTGGCACATGCATGACTAACATCCTCCTGTCTTTTCCCTTCAAGGTGACTCTGCATATGCACTGGGACCCCATCTCATGACCCCATCTCATGCCAGCTCACATTATGCATCTTTGCACGTTAAACACACACATTAATCATGGCACAATGAGAATGCATGCATGTACACCACTGTGGTCCCTAGCACACAAAGAGAAAAAGAACACCCAAAAATCACACTAGCTCTCAGCAAGAAACAGACACAAAAAAATCAGATGAAAAAATAAAGCCAGAAAACAAACGCTCAGAAATATATCAATCAAACAAACAGTCTCAAACACTTATCAAAATACACTTTCACAAAACTACCAACAAGCACTAGATCACACAGAACACTAATCTGACAACTACAAAACACACTCTAACGAACAACAGAGCAAAAGCACTTGATTCAATGGGAAGGGACACAAAGGGATGTACTTTTGCAATGGAAGGGCGTTTGTGTGTGTCTATTTATGCTGTCTGCGTAGTTCACAACGTTGCCCTAGTCCATTTCCAATTTCAATGATTGCGCCGCTCCCGAGTTGTGAGCATGCGCACAACGGAGCTGACATGGTTTCCTTCACGCGCGCATGCGCGAGTCGGCCGGCCCTTCATTTGCATGGGGTCACGGCTCATTTCAATGTAACACGCCCACATCCCTCCCAATTTGTATTACTCCTCCTTACGCCTCCGGAAAAAACCTTACGTTTGCGCAAGCTCTTGCGTAAAAGCTACGTGAATCGCCGGATTACGCGGCTAGATTGCGCAAGTCTAACGGAAAAGTGGTGCGCTACGCCGGAATGATAATGCGCCGATCTACGTGAATCTGCCCCTATACATTTTGCGCAAACCAGACGCTTATTGCGATTATTTTTTTTATTTTTATTTTTTTACCAAAAAAATGTAGAAGAATACGTATCGCCCTAAACTGAGAAAAAAAACGTTTTTTTTTTTTTAAATTGGTATATTTATTATAGCAACAAGTAAAAAATATTGTATTTTTTTTCAAAATTGTCGCTCTTTTTTGTTTATAGCGCAAAAAATAAAAACCAAATACCACCAAAAGAAAGCTGTACTTGTGGGGAAAAAAGGACGTAAATTTTGTTTGGGAGCCACGTCGCACGACCGCGCAATTGTCAGTTAAAGCGACTCAGTGCCGGAAGCTGAAATATCACCTGGGCAGGAGGGGGGTATAAGTGCCCAGTAAGCAAGTGGTTAAACAGCCTCTTTACACAATGCAGAGGATTAACCCCTTACTTAATATAACAAGCATGCTTTATTGCATATACAGACTGATTTTACTGTTATGGGTTTATCAAAACTTTAATGTAAAACCTAAATAAATATATATACACTTTAGTACCACTTTTAATTTGAGAATGGAGCCGTATGTGCAATTCTTCCATTTTTTGTTTGAGACCAGATGCTTTTTAGTGAATTTTTTTTAAACGCATCCATAATGAATGCACAGTAAATGCAATGATTTCCAGAGATTTCCAGAGACTGCAGCCTGAATATTTATGGAGCTCCCACCAATCCCTGAGAAGGCAAGCCTCTGTAGGTGGGGGATCAACCCATAAATACTCAGAGGCTTGGCAGTCTGGTAGTAAATAACAGGTTCTAGGACCCCTGTACTGGGAAGGGAACTCTTAGGGCTCTTTCACATGGACGTTCCGTATGTCCGTTTTTCATCCATCCGTTGTCGGATGAAAAACGGACATGCATGTATCCCTATGGGATTGCGGATGTCAGTGGAGACATGTCCGCTGACATCCCATCCGCTCCGATCCGTCAAAGTATGCCGGAGGAAGAACCTACTTTTCCTTCCGTCCGGCGGATCGGATCGGATGAACACGGACAGACGGTCCGTGTTCATCCGATTCCCCATAGGGGAGAGCGGAGAAAAGACAGGGCCCTGTCATCCGGCAGCTCAGCGGGGATCAACGGAGCGATCTCCGTGGAGAAAACGGAGGTGCACGGGGCGGATCATTACTGATCCGCCCCGTGTGAAAGAGCCCTTAAAGGGACCATGTAATTACCTTTTGTTTAAACACATTAACCCCAAGGCCACAAAAGAGACAGTTGCACACAATACTTTGTGTCTGGGCCCTTTTGTGGGTACACTACACTCCTTATGTAAAAAAAAAAAAAAAAAAAATGGATCGTATAAGAAACTTGACAAATCCATGTCAAAATCCAAGAAATGCATTAATACTTCACTTATGGTGGCTACATGTGAATTGAGTTTGGTGGTCTCAGCCCGGCTCCCGGTGGGTGTGCTATGCAAGGTACACCTGTGCTTAGTACGCCCACCCCCCCCCCACAAAAACCACCACACTTGCACGCACACGAAATTGGTTTAAAACACACGCACTTTGGCCATGCGGTCTCCTAAAATAAAGAGAGGCGAAGGACCTACGGGGCTGGCTGGGTGGGCTAGGCCCCCTCACTCCCTCATAGGGGGAGTCCCTCTGCCCCATTGGGGTCCCGTTGGGCCCCAGTTGGGCTCCAAAGAGGAGCAGGTAGGGCGGGGTGAGTGGGAGGCCCCCCTTCACACCCGCCATTGCCACCAGGGGCATGGAGAAGGATGGCGATTGCTTCCGGGGGGAGGGTCTGTCTACTCCCAACTCCTGCAGTCCGGCTCCTCTCTCTCGTGTTCACGCACAAAAATACACTTTAAAAAAAAATAAAAAAAATACTTCACTTATATGATATCTGAAAGTTACTTGAATAGACCCTACGGCTGGATTTACACCTTTCCATGTCATTTTAAGTGCACTATCAACACTCAGGTTCTGCCATTGTCAGGCAGACAACTTAGCTCAATGCATCTCACAATCGCAAACTAGCACTGCTTAAAACAGAAATAAAAAACACAGTACATGGGTTGACCTATGTAAAAAAAGAGAGGCCCTATTGATGACAATAGCAGTGTATGAAAAAGCACAATTATTGATATTGCATTTAAAAATGCACGAAAAGATGTGAAACCAACCTTATATAAAAATGTATATTTTTATATTTTTTATTTTTTGGTGTTTTGCCTAAATACTGCATATACCAAATGGTTGCATTAAAAAAAAACATAGATTTGTAAGAGCAGCTTAAGGGCTCAGCATTTGGCCACTGTTTCACATATATACAGTGAAAAAAAAAATATGATGCATGGGTGCTAAGCCATCCTATAGAAAAGGAATGAATGTATTCATCAAATGCTTAATAACAATCCTGTCACTGTAGCCTATAGCACATATAGACTGCTAGCCATTCTAGAGCAAAAAATGGAAAACCTTTTCTTATGTTTGTGGAAAGCTGTGATTGCTGCATGTATCCAGAATCATAATGATACCAAAAACTATCATTTACATTGTTGTTTCTGTTCAAATGTCAAACTGGTTGTAACCATAACCACAGAGAAAGTACAAAACACAAAGAGAAAAAATCTAACTGGAATTGAGAAAATATTTTTCACTGAGGGGGCAAATGGTTATTAGTCCATGGGCTTATTTGTAGATCTTTTTTTTTTTTTTTCTTAAAGGTAGTATTGCCTCCTTTTTACAGCTGCCATTTAACTTGGCATTGTTAACCCACTACCTAAGTTAATATTAGGTGTATAATATATATATATATATATATATATATATATAATATATATATATATAAAAAATATATATATTTTCGTCATGTCCAAAAAATGAAATTTTTCCAACTTCATCATTAAAAACGATGTTGCCCACACACCATTGTTTAAAAAAAATGATGAACAAAGCGCGGTGACGTACAACACGTACAAAGACACTCTAAAGGGGAAGTTCTATTCGCCTTTGGGCTGCTTTTAGCTGATTCCGTGTTAGTAAAAGACGATTTGCGCTTTTCTGTCTGTTACAGCGTGATGAATGTGCTTACTCCATTATGAACGGTAGTTTTACCAGAACGAGCGCTCCCGTTTCATAACTTGCTTATGAGCATGCGCGGGTTTACAACCCGAAAAACGACATTGTTTAAAACAACGTTAAAACATTTTTTTTTGTAGTTTTTCAGAACCTAAAAAATGATGTGAAGCCCACACACACGATCATTTTAAATGACGTTTTTCAAAAACAACGTTTTTTTCATGCCGAAAAATGATCTTGTGTACGCGGCATAAAAGTTACCAAAACTTTCTAACAATCTTCTACATTTGCAACTGGGATTCTGTGGAAACCTAGGGTTCCTTCAGAATTGGCTAGGGGTTCCTTGAGCTTTGGCTAACTGACCTCCCATGTGATGGTGCCTTAACAGTTCCGGGTCCAACACTAATTAGCAGAGCCAGACTATAAGGGTGGTATTTTGACCACCAATGTAAGAAGCATTCTTCCCTCTGACCACCACCAATGGAAGGGCATTTTTCCAATGAACACCAATGTAAGAAGCAGTCTTCCCTCTGACCACCACCAATAGAAGGGGCATTTTTCTACTGACCACCAATGGACTACTCTTAGCAGGGGTTCACTGAGGCCTGCAAATTATTGCAAGGGTTCCTTTGGGGGAAAGGCTACTCTATACTGTAATCATTAAAAGACCAACCAAGCAAAAAAAAAAAAAACTTTTTTTTTTTTTTTTTTTTCCAAAATATATTTATTATACAAATTTTTAACTTTCTCCCACTGTACAACACAAGATTACACATTACATATAAAAGCTTTACAACATTTAAATAAACAATTATACACATATACACACATATACACATTGTCTCAAAATGATAGTTCCTAGCCTACTACTGGCTGTACTGCCTTTCTTTTAATGCTGCTCTTTGCCAGCTTTTTTACATTTCTTGAATTTGATTTGGGACAAGGATGGGGAGTCATTGGCATTGCATTTTAATATAATGTCTGCTTTCAAAGTCTGTTAAAGCTACATGTCCATCTGAAACTACCCTGCATACAATGTATGATTTCGAAGTAGAATGAATAAACATGAAAACTGTTAGTGCTTTTGACAGTCTGCATCATACAAAATATGCAATTGTTTTATTTTGGCAATAGTTCCAGTTTATCAAGCACGTTACCATCTTCCATCAGTAGCGGCTACAGTCATTTCCCCTACCTATTGTGTCTAGTGTTCCCACACCTCTTAATAAAATTACTTCTTTATTGAGATAGAAGATACATAACACACTGAGAATCCATTAATGTATGAAAACAACAACTTCTGTCCTTCAACCTGTGATGTTCTAGGGTTATAAATTCAATGGACCAGAAATACATATTTGTTGTTGTTGTGTAAGAAAGGACATTACGGTTTGAAATGTATTTTTGCTTCCAAACCCTAGCAAATAGGCCAACAAACAATGCTGCCCACCAACATACAGTGATTTTTTAACTGGGAGGGGATTGTTTATTTTAAAGGGGCTCTGTTACTTTAACCACTTGCAGTCATTAAGCTGTACACATGCGGCCTCAAGAGGAAGCTGTAGCAATCAACTTTCATGCAAAAGTGATCTGAGTGGCTCTACAGCTAGCCAGTCACTTTCACAGGGCTTGGGACTATTGTAAATAATCAGGCTGGCTGTCCACAGAGGAGATGGAGGAACATCTGGAGGTTGATGTTACAACAGCGAATTTTCATTCGCTGTTGTAACACCAGGGTGGGCTTATGGCGCTTAAAAATGGTGCTTAAAAAATACACCTCCACTGCTGTAGTTCAGGTGCCCTGCATCCTGAAAGGAGTCGGACGCCTGAAAAAGGGATGGCCGCGGCGGCCATGGATAGATTCATGCTATGCATGAATCTACCCATTATACATATAGGGGGTGGCGTGGATAGAGGGGGCGGCGCCCAGGGGCTCCTAATGGACTGGCGGATACTGCATGATGTTATACTTACCTGTTCCATGCAATAATATTGCAAAGAGCAGCCCCCTACCTCCTATTCTGGGGTCCCGCACTGGTGCTTTCCACTCCTGCTTTCCTTTGTGTGCCCCCATAGCAAGCTGTGTGTTATTGGGCATGTGTGTGGGTGAACCCCCAAGCCAGGCTGTGTTTGTCCAAAGATACACACAGCCTGGCTCAGCCCCACTCCCTGCTCTCTGCTCACATCATTTTACTGACAGCAGCAGCAGCAGCCAAAGGCTCCCTCTCCTGCCTATGTGCCCTGTGGGAGCAGGGAGAGAGAGCCACTGCAGATGGGCACAAAACTGATAAAGTTATTTAGGGAGTAGGGAAGGCAACAACTACTGGGAAATGTTTTACCTTAATGCAGGAAATTGCTTTATGGTAAAAAATGTTTTGCTGTTAAAACCACTTTAAACTTGTTCTCCCCAGGACTTCTCCAGCTTTATGCATGGTACTTGTTTCATGTTGAGTTTGCAATGTGCTCCCCTTTATTAGTTAATGCACAATGTTGCATAATGCACTGCTACTTTCAAAGGGAAAAAAAAGATAATCATAATAATAATAATAATTTCTCTCCAAAACAATGTTGTTAGCCACTATGGTATCTGAACTGTCCTTCCCTGAACAATCTGCTAAGCACTGGTTAATATTCATAGCACTGCAAGCAAGGTTCCACCAGATCCAAGTCCTTTTGATGAAATTAATGTTGCAGAATGTACTTTGCTATCACAAGCAGTGTTATTTAGACGCTTGAGCATCGTCCCAGGTGAACTAATTAAAATTAACTTATAGTTCTGGATCCTAGGTTCCATTCCTCACTATTATGTGGAATTGTCTCCTTAAAAGGAATCACTTAACAACTTGTAATACAGCACGTTCTCCTAATAGATCCCAGATTAAACAGTTAACCTATAAAAATGAAGATATAATTCTATTTTTGAAAGTGAAAGTCCCTTTAAATTCAAGAACATATTAATATTAGTTCACTAAGATGAAAGTAATTTTAACTCCACTTGCTATATTACCCCATGATTATTTTCTCCTAAAAACGTTCAATTCACAAACACAAATACTGCCTAGTTGTGGAACTGTGTAATTTTGCATTAGATGACCATTCAAATTTTGACAGCCTCTTATGAGTTTGCTATCTAACAAAGCTGTAATTTATCACTGACTCAAATGACTTCTTTCCTGTGCTGCTCAGTAGTCATTTCATTACACAGAGTTCTTCCCTGCCTGAAGCCAGCTGTATTTTAGGAAATGATAATCCTTTCTGTCCAATCTTTGTGAATTGACAGTCAAAAAGAAAAAAGAAATTGATGAAACAATGTGCATGTGTTAATTTACTGAACCTCATTGCAATGTCTTTAGTGTAGTACTGTACATGAAAACCATAAATGAATAACACTGAATATCATTTCATTTTTTTTTTTAGGTTGGCCCTTTTCCTTTTTTTTTTTTTATTGTTTGCTGTTTATCTTTAATTTATTGAGAGCCGCAGCTGTTGATTTAAGATCAACTATAAACAAGTGGATTTTAGCCTTATCTGTAGGAATAGGCCATCAGATGTATAAAAAACAAAATTAGCTCTTGGCACCCACATACACGTCTGGGGGCAATGCCCTGTAGCCCAAGAGTTCTGGAAGAGCATTTTTGAATTGGCCTACAAAGCCTTAGGAACTAACGTCCACATTGACCTGGCGACGGCTCTCCTAAACATTAAGCCAGCTGAGCTTACCTGTACCCAGTCACAATTGCTCTTACAACTTACCACAGGGGCCAAGCATACTATAGCTAAGGTGTGGAAATTGCAGATTTTGGTTGTGGCTGAAGCTAAGCATAGAACGAATAGGGTCCTTGTTTTTGCTAAAATGACAGCCATTGAAAATGGCAAATAATGGAAATTTAAAAATATATGGCAACCTTGGGTTAAGCACTGCTTATTCCCTGACTTTCCTTATTATTGCCTTGGTAGTCGAACCTCTCTTTTACTTGCTCGTAACATGTCCTGGACTGGGACCGCTCTACTGTAACGGGAGATCTCCCCCTTCTAAACCTGTTTTTTTTCTCTTCTCTGCCTGACCTTTTGGGTGTGCATGTTCTACAGTCAACACTCCCTGACAACGCACCTTCCCGGATTCCTAGACACTCTCGCACCCATGCTTCTGTTTTTCACCCCTTCTCTATTTTAGTGCTACATTTCTTTTTATCTGCAACATCTGCTAGCGAGCGGTATCGCCTCTTGTTTCCATCCACATTCTATGATATATTCACTTCTTGATTACTATATCAGTGACAACTGTTTATCCTTTTACGATTGTTCATTTAACATAGTCGTATACATTCACTTTCATAACCTATCTAAGTGTACCCCAGTCTCTACTTGTCCCTGATGAAACTGTGTTTGTTTGGATGGTTGTTAGAGAAGATTCTCTTTTGGTTATGTATGTGTTTGCCTTACTTTTACAGGAAAACAAAAAAAACGAAATGGGTAGCTATAAGGGACAGCTCCCTTTAGGTGACTGAAACCTGACCAACTGCCAGAGAGTGTCATTTTTTCACCTAGCATTGAGGATAAAGGACCAATTATTTTTTTCTCTCAGATCATGGAATTCATTTTTTTTTTTTTTTACAATTTTCAAACAGCTAACTGGTAGACAGACACAATTTTGATCCTTATTGTCTCTCCAGTCTACCTGACAAGCTGTAGTGTTTGCTGGAATTTGGATCGGACATACTGGGCTGGAATTTACATGACCTCAACCTGATAGAACACCTTTAGGATTAATTAGAGCAGAGAATGTGAGCCAGGCTTTCTTGTCCAACATCAGTGCCTGAACTTACAAATGCACATCTGGAAGAATGGTCAAACATTCCGATAGACACACTCCTAAACCTTGTAGACAGCCTTCCCAGAAGAGTTAAAACTGTTATAGCTGCAAAGGGTTGGCCAACTCAATATTGAATCCTACGGACTAAGACTGGGGTGCCATTAAAGTTCATGTGTGTAAAGACAGGCATCCCAATACTTTTGGCAATATATGTCTATTTTCTACTTTGGAGGAAAAGATTAAGGCAGATCCTCTTGCGTCATGGGTTTTTGATGGCATCAATAGCCGGTCCACTTAATGTCATGCATTGCCATGGTGCACACTTGCTTCAAGCCATCTTCAGAAAAGTGTGTTATGGGAATATTCCACTTGATCTACTCCTAGAGATGGCACTATAACCTACTTGTGTATGGCTGATATTCATTTAAGAGCTGTGTGTCTCAACAAACTCATTGAACTAAAATTGAGGAAAAAAGAATAAGACAATTATAAAAATATACATTTTTATCTTTTTCTCATGCTCTGTTGCATACCTGCACTGCTGCACTCCTTTTGTAGGTACTCCCTATTTACCTGCATGCACTGTAGCAATTTTTGCACATTATTTCTCAGGGTGGATTTCCTCATAGTAACAACAGTGGAACGTGCCTGTGAAATGTTCACTATCACCTCCGTTTGTAGTCTACATAAGGAAGCCATCAAAGCATGGGAATGATGTGGCCATGTGCATTATAATTTTGTTAATTTATCTTATAAATAAATACAAATGTATGGACATCCCCACCATAAAAACTAGCCACACTCTTTGACTTCCTTGTCGCAAACACAGAAAGCAGTACACTTTATCAGATGCATTTTACCATCCATTGCCATAAACCTTTGCACGGCTATATTTAAAACCAAGGCGTTTGTTTTGGATTTGGAATTATTTTCCAAAATGTATTCGTATGGGTCGTGTAAGCTTAACTAGACTGTTAATATTTAATGAGTACAGCAACAGCTGAGTAATATATATCAGCGTGCTTCAACTTTCAGTTTTATACTGTTCCAAATAAAGTCAAACTTAGCCTGACAAATGTACATGACCCTTGGAATCCATTACAATTATGCAAGTTGGACTAGAGAGATGTTGCTCTCTTTCAGTTTGCATGATAAATAAGTCCCTGCGAGACTAGCAGACAGTTTCCTTGTGTTCCAGAACATTGTTATATGTGTATTGTTATAATCGTGCTGAGAAAATGAAAAGGAATTTTTAACTATGTATGCAGAAGGGAGCCAGCAAATAGTTTAAAGCAAGCTAGCAATGCCTGGTAGCTTACTTTGGTAGAAAACTGCTACACACAAACGCATAAATGTATTTATTTTTTAACTTGATTTTGTTGCACCGAGTTTGGCTTGTAGTTCAAATATGCAGCTAGTGTCACCTTTATTCATTATCAGAAATTCTAAAAACCCTTTCTGTAAAAAATGCATATTTTGATTGTAGTGTATGGATGTTGGTAAGGCTTCATTCAAATCCAAGCTGCATTCTAATCTAAGCACTTCCCAACGGTATAATGTCTACAGATACCGCATAAAAATAACAGTAATATAGTCAAATACACATATGAACAGCTGAGAGAGACAATTTGTTATTGTTTAAGATAAAAATGCCCGCAGGTAAAGCCCAACCTCAACTTTTTTAAAACATTTGGAAAAAATGTATTGGGGAGCAGGTGTACAATTTTGAGCACGCGATTTTACTGTGATTCAGGTTTTGCATTTTTTTTTATGTTTTTTTGGGCAAATTTGTCATTGGGCAGATTAAAAATGCAAATCGCGGCAAAAACGCACTACATGCTTTTCTGCAGCTTCTCCATTTAAGCCTATAGAACCAAAAAAAGCACAGTTTTGCATTTAAAAAAGTCCCTGGTCCTTTCAATAAATGCAGTGGCTGAAAAAAGCATAGCTGTGAATGTATCCCATAGGAAACCATGTTAAATGAACTGTAGTGTGTTTTCCAAAAAGCACCAAAAAATGCATAGGTGTGAACCAGGCCTGATACTGTGTAGAGAGAGGTATGTCTATTTCCTGCACTCAGCTCTTCTTCTAGCTATGCAGTATGTGACATCCAATCCCCACTCCCTGCCTCCTAAAAAAATAACTGCTTTGTAAACTGTGCACTTTGAGGGCTCTAAAGTAGAAACGACTGGAGATAAACAAGCACAGCTTAAGTAGGAGGATATGTTTAATCTCTGTGCATCACTATTGGTTGGTGACTTCAGTGGGTGCATGTGACGATTTACAACTAGTTTAATGAGAACCCCTGGGGGTGTGTCATTACACTCACATTACTTCTGGACGTAAACATAATTATGTGAGACGAAACACGGCTACCTGAGGAGAAGGGGAAAGGCTGGTAAGATCACTGTATCAGGTGAGTACTTCAGGGAGGTGAGGTGGTAGACTCAGGGCTGGTGCTACTGCTAGACAAACTAGGCAGCCACGTAGGGCGCACTGCCAACTTAGGTGCAGCCACGGCAGCTGGCTTTCCTATTCTCCACGGCTTCCTAACACTCCACTGGCTTCCCCCCACACTGCGCTGACATTCCACATACGACTGCAGTATTGGTTGATGTTAGCTGGAGATTAAGCCATCTCATGCAAACTTTAGCCAATCCATGAAGAAGAGGTATCCAGTCGATGATGAAGTGCCATGCTAAGCGCAACATGACTTCCTCCCAGCTCCCCAATCAGTCTCCACATGGGGTTAACATTTGCAAGGAGGTGAGAAACATCTCTGCACAGGCTGCATTTACCAATATGTAAAAGCGGTGTTCTGCCCAAAAAAGCAAAAATTAAAAGCTAGCAGCTACACATTCTGCAGCTGTTGGCTTTAAATAATAGGACACTTGCCTGCCCTGGAGTCCAGCGATGTCGGCACCCGCAGCTGATGTTTCCATCAGCTGTCAGGTGCTGCCGCCGCCATTGCGGGTGAGGTTCCCTGGCAGTGTAGCATTTCAGCTTCACGCCGGGAACCCTACTGCGCATGCGTGAGGCCCGCTCCTCTCTTCAGTCAGGGGAGGAAGCCCCAGCCTTGATGTCACTACCTGCGGCTGAGGCTCCCGGAAGTGGGAAAGTATACCTGTCAGGTATTCCGTCCCCCCCCCCCCCGAAGGGTGCCAATTGTGGCACCGGAGGGGGGGGAATCAGATAAGCAAAAGTTACACTTTAGGGTGGATCTCTGCATTAAGAAATGTATCAGTAGTTGGACTCAAGGGGGGGTGTATGTACCTGGTCTTGCCTAGGGTGCAAAATAGTCTAACACTGGCCTGGCTGGTCTGCAAAAAAAGCTAGAATTGGGCTTCAAAATGCACGTTAAAGACTCAAAAAAACAACACAAATGTCTTATATAATCGGTGGGTGTTTCTTTAAATAGGAAGTACATCGTACATTGGAGTTAAAACAACAACCTTGCAGGATTTGACTCTATTATCGCTTACTAAGGTGCATATCTGGCCTGTAAGTAAGTACCTAATGTGCAAATGCATCAAAGCTGTATATTGTCAAAGTATCATTATACAATAATATCCCATTAAAAATGCACAAAACTTCCTGCATTTACCAACACTAAAGCGGCTTTCATGATACAATGGGATTTTCCGTAATCTTCTCCTGCATACTGATAATTACAAGGTGCTGTAAGAATTGGTTGTATAACGAACATAGTTTGTTAGAGTCTTGGGTAATGAAAATGTGCTAAATTGCATGCTAGCAAGAACATATTATATTTTTTATGATTTATTTTGTGATTATCAGATCAGTTCTCCTTTATTACAATGCACTGGGCAGACTTATGAATCAGGCAGCTGTGTCAGAAAACGATCCATTTTCACCGATAATTTTTATGCTTTATGCTCCCATGCACAGCACTATTTTTTTACAACATTTGAAAAGGACAACACCGGAAAATAAGAGCCTTCAGTGCTGTTTTAATACTTCCATCAGCTACTGAAAGATAACATGTATTCATCCATATAGCAATCTTAGAAAACATGAAATAGATGAATCGTATATAGGCAGACTTCAAGGTAATGTATACAGCATTGGCCAGCCTGGCTAATGCATGAGGCAGATGATCATTCTTCACTGTGTCTATAATCTTAGTTTAAGAGGAAAAATCTGTATGGACAGCAAAACTTTAATATCTGACAGTCTAACTGATAAAAAAAGAAAATCCAGATAAGGAAGAATGAATTGCTTTTAAATCCTATAACTGCATATAGAAATGTTGTTTGATTATTTATTTAGTACACTTAAAGGGCTTTTCTGCTTTAGACTATAAGTAGTTTCTTGCTTGTATAAACATCGAGGGTCCTTAAACTTTATGACCCTTTTGTTGAGCAAAGCTTTGCATTTAAAATTAGCTGAGTTTACAGGGGTCAGTTACAGTATTCCTACGGCTTTATTCACGTGGCAGCATCAAATATGTGTTTATTTGTGTTTGGAGGACATTTCTAGATACAGATTAATGCATGTATTGATTTTTAAGTGTTGTCATTCACAAGTTGCCAACATTTCAAAAAAGTCTCCAGGGGCACCAGCAAGACATAGGAGTTGATTTACTAAAACTGGAATCTGGTGCAGTTGTACATGGTAGCCAATTAGCTTCTATCGCCAGCTTGTTCAATAAAACGTTGACAAAAAAACTCGGAAGCTGATATTTTTCTATGCAGTCTATACCAGATTTTGCACTCTCCAGTTTTAGTATTTGTAACGACACCCAGTGTATGAGAGGGATTAACGTGGTTTAGGATATTCCATTCCCGAACACAAGGCATCTACCAGACACTCCAACAAGTCAAATAAGACCTCATACGAGTAATTCTCCCCCAAATACGAGACAGCGCTCTGTATGAGGTTTAAGCAGGACTCACAATCTTTATTGAGAAACAACAGGCTTATATACAGAACGAGAGGAGGTTCATACATATCCTGCTCATATTACTCTGAAAATACACCTGTGACCAGACCTAATTAACATGAGCTAATTAACTAATCCTTTACACAGCTGATGACTCAGAGGTGATCAAATACCACCAAAAGAAAGCTTTATTTGTGGGAAAAACAAAGGACATCAATTTTATTTGTGTACAGCGTCTTACGACCACACAATTGTCAGTTAAAATAACACAGTGCCATATCGCAAAAATTGGCCTGGTCATGAAGGAGAGTAAACCTTCCGGAGCTGAAGGGGTTATTTAAGGGTGAGGCATTTATTTACAATAAGTGTGGTTCAACAAGAAGCAAAGCCTTAACCTATTCAATTATCTATTATAGGCATATACTATATATAGTGCTGGATAAGTACAAGGAGGGGGGTTGGAACAGTGGTGGGGGCTTTTAAATTACTGACATTGACCCTCTTGTGGCTCCCATAGCTGACAGGAGGGGTAAAGAGGAGAAGCTGATAGCAGGGCAGCCACAGGGACATTGGTGCTGTGGGGAGGGGTATTGAAGCTGAGAGAGCAGAAAAGAGCAGTGGGGGGAAAAGATGATGATGAGAGCCAGGTGGAATGCAAGGAAAGGCAGAGCAGGGGTGGGAGGATTAAGGTGCAGTGGCTGGGAGAGAGAGCAGACAGGGCTGCTGCTGTTCCCGCAGCTCTGATTTCCAGGATGCAGCCAGGGACATAGCCATCTTGGGACAGCTTACTAAAAAGTATTACTGTCCTGGCAAATTCAGGACAGTAGATCCATGTAAATTTTCATGCCAGCAGAAAGAAAAAAAATGATCTACCACACTGAGCATTTACGTGTTTAAGGGCAGTTTGTTTAGCTGCATTTAAAGATAGAATTCTGTATGTCCAGGAGCTATAAGCGCACCTAAATGTGACTGAACTTGCTTTAAAGCAGCAACATCTAGACACAGGAAAAAAGTGATCTGGGAAGCATAAAAGTAATTTATACCTTTCAGATCCCTTTTCTACTTATTGTTTGGAAAACCGAAATGCAGGAGTGCCAGTGTGAATGAAGTATAAAGCCATTTTTTTTTTTTAGATCTGAATGGAGTACTTAGTGGTTTAAATCCCTGTTAAGTTTGTCTGTATCCCATTGGACACAAGTCCTACGTGTGTGAGCTCCCTCCAAAAAAACTCATACCAGGCTCTTATACGAGCAAGTAAACTGGTAGGCCAGGAAAGGGGCCCCTTCTGAACCAATCTAGGTCACCTGCCCTCAACATGAAGGGGTACCTTGCCAGGGGAACCTCTCTGCCAAACCACACTGTTCTCATGTTGATGATACTGGACTTGTTTGTAGCCTGGGGGGCTTATTGAAATCTAGACACTGTCTTTAACAATAAGGGGGACCCCATGTGAATGAGTAAGGGTTCCCCTACTCATTTAAAAAAAAATGTAAAGTGCAAATTAAGACAAAGACAATTTTTGATAAGTGGTTAAAAAAAAAAGGTCAAAGTTCAATGTACATCAACTACAATAATCATGTTGTTCAGCGATGTAGATCCATGTCAATTTTCATGCCAGCAGAAAGAAAACAATGGCCTACTACCAACAGTGGTTCTAATGCTTCTCTTCCTCTGAATGATAGCTCCAGTTGATGGCAGATGGTATATATACAAAGGTGGGGGGGGGGCAGAGCAGGCAGTGGTGACTGAACAGTCACCAGTTCTCTGCTCAAGGAAACCCTGAGAAGCGAGTGATTGGCGGTGTTTGATTGCTCCATTCTCAGTCTTAGAGCTGGCGGGCATCCACCTAGGTAAGTATTATTCAGAATAAAACAAGCTCCATACTTCTCCTTTAAGAAAAGAACCATATGTTACAGAAGTATAAACCAAAAGTATATATTTCTTGTCTAAAAACAGCCTTAAATGGAATGGATTAAATAGATGTGTTCATACCTCCCAACATTTTGAGATGGGAATGAGGGACACCTACTACCAAATGTATGTAGGCATAGGACACACCCCCTTCCACACCCCCTTAAAGAAGAATAAACCCCCAAAAACGGGTTCATTAACCACTTAAGGACCGCCACATGTACATATACGTCGGCAGAATGGCACGTACAGGCACATTGGCGTACCTGTACGTCCCTGCCTAGACGTGGGTCGGGGGTCCGATCGGGACCCCCCCCGGTACCTGTGGCGGTCCCTGTGGCTGTCCGAGCGATCCGGGATGAGGGGGCGGCTGTTCGTTTTTGTCCATCCCCTCCGGATCGCTCCCAGCGAATCCGCGCACTCCCTGCGAGTGTCACTTCCTCTGCCTGTGTAAACACACGAAGGGGGAAGTGATGTCATCTCTCCTCTCGGCGGAATTTTCAAGCGCCGCTGAGGAGAGAAGACATCACAAGTGAGTCTGCACCAACACTACACTGACACCAATACACACAGGCACATTAACCCCTTGCAATCACCCCCCCACCCCCTGTCACAGTGTCACTGAATGCAGTGATCATATATGTACTGATCACTGCATTTAGTGTCAGTGTGACAGTTACTGTGACAGGCAGTTAGTGTTAGGTTCAGGTTAGCCCCCGTACCCCCCTAATAAAGTTTTAATCCCTTGATCACCGCCCTTGTTAACCCTTTCACTCCCTATTGCCAGTGTCACTAAGCAATAATTGTTCTGATCGCTGTATTAGTGTCACTGTTGCCGCTAGGTAGCTATTTTTTTTAATGCGATTTTTTTTTTTACTAAAGACATGTGGCTGAATAAATTTTGGCCAAAATGTTTGACTAAAATTTAGTTTATTCGATTTTTCTTATAACAAAAAGTAAAAAATATTGTTTTTTTAAAAAGAAAATTTGCTCTATTTTTGTATATAGCGCAAAAAATAAAAATTGCAGAGGTGATCAAATATCAAAAGAAAGCTCTATTTGTCAGAAGAAAATCACGCAAATTTTGTTCGGGATCCACGTCGCACGACCGCGCAATTGTCTGTTAAAGCAACGCAGTGCCGAATTGTAAAAACGCCTTTGGGCATTTAGCAGCATATTGGTCCGGTCTTTAAGTGGTTAAATACTCAAGTGCTTTTTTTTTACCACTACTATTCCTTTATATTGACTTTTAAAATAACAAATGCAGCAATTTAGAAATTGGATGAAAAGTTTAGCACTGGAAACACTTTTTTTTTTACTGTATATACAACTATATAGATCAGACCAAAATGAGGGACAAATGAGGAGAAAAGAGGGACAGAGGGACATTGCTCCAAATCAGGGACTGTCCCTCAAAATCAGGGACAGTTGGGAGCTATGTGTGTTTGATTTTAAGAGGATGAGGTGGCATCCCCATGTACAGGTTGTCTTCTAATTTCTGGCAATGAAAAAAAAAAATTCTGTTGCTTTACTAAAAGAACCTATGTATGCTCTTTACTACTGTGAACAAACTCAGAACTTCACCAACCCACTGCTAAAATACTACCTAGCCAAAACATCACAGTTGGCATTCTCTAGCTGTATATTAGTCTGCTCCTTTAAGTATGATCTTCAGTTTGCTAACATAATCATGTCTTGACAAGAACAAGTATTTTCTTTTTATATGTAAACCTTGAAGTTTACAAATGTCACACAGATTGATTTGAAAATCCAGGCTGTGGCCTTTAAGAATCACAACATTGCATTATCACTTGATCCACTTTCTGAAGGAAAACTGCCAAGTATTCCAGCCTACCACCTGTTATTATCTTGAAATCAATACATCCTTTGTAAAATACTATACTTCCTGGCAGTCAGTATGCACAGAGATGGATAATGGGGAGCTGAGTTTTTTAGGCAATTAGGTGGTGTACCTGATAATATAATGACTACATAGTGACTGTTAACACTTAAATGACACAGGGTAATAAAGTCTTTAATTAGGAAGGTTTATTAGAACATATTTCATCGGTTGTATAAAGTTCAGAGTGATAGGTCATTTATATTAATAACTTTTACTTGTTTCATTTCATATATATTTACCATGAAAATGCTCGTAACCCTGTGATTACGGGCTTGTATTAAAGCAGAGGTTCACACAAAAAAGTGAACCTCCGCTTTTTGGATCCCCCCCCCCCCTCCAGTGTCACATTTAGCAGCTTTCAGGGGGAGGGGGTGCAGATACCTGTCTGAGACAGGTATTTGCACCACTTCCGGTTCGGATTCCCCGCAGGGAATACAGCCTGTGACGTCACACCCTCCCCGCTGTTTTCTGGGAAACACTGTTCCCAGGAGAGAGCGGGGACCAGTGACAGGGCGCCACGATCCTCACGCATGCGCAGTAGGGAATCAGGCAGTGAAGCCGCAAGGCTTCACTGCTTGATTCCCTCACCAAAGATGGCGGCCGAAGAAGCTGAGGACCGAGCGGTTGCACAGCCTCGGCTTCTGACACGCTGGACAGCAGCTGCCATATTTGTAGCTGCTGGCTTTAAAAAAAAAAAAAAAAAGTCCGAACCTCCGCTTTAAATACTAGGCCACAGTCATAATACTGTCTCTCTATCTCCTCCTTTGTGCATCAAAAAATGACTTAAACAATATGCTAATATTATTACAGTGATAACATATATATGTCAAGACTCCAAATCAATATTTAAAAGTCACAGATTTCCAGTGTCATGTGCACAATGTTTTATCATAGTCCACCAGTGCAGGGTCTCTTATCATTCATCCAACAAGATGAATTGGGTGCAACACTAGTGACGCCATATGTTCTCGATCTTGCCCGAGCTTGTTGACCCCCTGCAATATAGCAGAAGGGTCTGCCTCGCTTTTGGATTTCAAGCCTTCTGGGTTCTTCTGTGTTATTTGTGCAAATGTTCTGCTCTTGGCCAAAATAATCGTCTAAATCTAGTGGCAGCCTAAGGTTCCATAAACACTTAAGTATTAGCAAGGGGACAATGGAGTAAATATAATGCAATAATGTTTTTTTTTTTCCTTTATTGAGTAAAAATACTTTCCACTGCACTCACTTGCAGGTACTGTACATAGGTAAAAGCATAAAAACCTGGAAGCACTGCCTCAGCATGCACTCCAGGGGTTGGAAGTGACGTCACCGGAAGCTTTCACATTTGTGTGCTTTGACAAGTATGTGAGTGCAATGGAAATGCTTTTTACTCAATAAAGGAAAAAAATATATCATTGCACTATGGTATTTTCCCTTTTTTCCCCTTGCTAATACTTGTGTGGTTGTGGAACATTGGCTGAAATTGGATTTAGAGGAGGGTCTTGCACTGGAGCAGAAAAGGAATATAAATAATTCTGAAGAATTCAGAAGAGTTGATATGCAATAGTGAGGCAGACTCTTCTGCCTCTTCTGGGAGTCACAAGTGTTGCACCTGGTTCACCTTGTTGGATAAATGATAAGCCCAGGTTCACACTGGGTACGATTTAGTTCGATTTGAGATGCGATTTCACATGTGAAATCGCATCTCAAATCGGCGGCAATTGCCGGCAATGAAACCGCCCTAATTGGATGCGACGCCGCATCTGCGGCGCTGCACCGATTTCAAAAAGTAGTTCCTGCACTACTTTTTGCAATTTCAGGACGCGATTTACATTGACATCTGTGCAGAACCATGCACAGATGTCTCCTAAATCTCGCCAAAATCGGGACTGCCAGAGGGAGTGAAATCGTGCGAGTTCATTTTCAGAGACAGCAGGAAACAATGGGATATAGTCAAAGACTATGGACATGATACAGTATATGAGATGGCCAGTGACTGCAGACCTGGTACAGTTGATGGTCAGAGACTACAGCCATCCTGCAGGAGACTTGCAGATACTATAGGTGTAGCTGGAGACAGGAGGGCATGCTTCAGGAGACAGTCATAGACTGGAGATTTTTTGAGGCTGCAAGAAATCACTGCTATAAAAGGACAGTAGGAAAATGCAGATTAGTGTCTGGAGGGGCCTTGAGGGCCACACAAAAAGTACCAAAGGGCCACATGTGACTCCTGAATGGCCACAGGTTGAGCACCAGGGGTTTATACCATGTTGCTTTCAAATAATGTATACTTTCTAAAGCTAACACTTTGTCATATATATGTTGCAAAATAACCTCTGGTTTAAAGAAATATGGGATGAATTGCAGAGCAGGGGTTCATTTGTAATTCCTATCAGCAGCCTTGCATTTATTTTGGAAAATGGTGTCATTAGTTAAAAGGTAATATAACATTGAACCACAATGTGAAACCTAGTTTCTATCAGCTGCATGTAGGATGGCTAGTTGCTTATCAACCTTCAGATAGCTGATATTTGCATTGCCACTTTGGGAAAGTTCCAGCTGGTGGAGCCAGGCTGCTTCTTTGTGTTGGAGAGCCAACTCTCCTGTGTGCTGTCAGCACAGGGTATTTTAGCCTTTGTTGCAGGAACTTAGTAATATGAAAAAATTACAGTCCTACTTTTATATCTATTCTTGTATATGCAGCCTGACTGCATTACAGTAAGGCCTCGTACACACTATCAAATGTGTCTGTTCAAATCGGTTCAAGCGCGCTGACGTGTCGGTGACGTGGCGGTGACGTTGACGCCGCCACGTCACCGCACCAGGAAGTAAAACACTTCCGCGCATGCGTCGAAATCATTCGGCGCGTGTGCGAGAAGACATGTCTGCTGGTTAGCGTACTAACCAGCAGACATGTCGGGCGGACGGGTTCCCAGCCGACAGATTTCAAAGCATGCTTTGAAATCTGTCGGGTGGCCAAATCCGTCTGTTTGCCCGTACACACGATTGAATCTGTCTGCTGAAACGGTCTAGCAGACCGTTTCCAGCAGACAGATTTGATCGTGTGTACGAGACCTTAGACTACTTTCACACTGAGTGTATACACTGCTCCTAAAGCGCCCCTTCCCCTTGCCAGCAGAGCTTTGTGGATGCTAGTAACCTCTTCATCGGCCGATAGTAGGGGCTAAAAGCACCATGCCAACCCCCCCTGCCCCAGTGTGAAAGTACTCTTAGGCGGCGTACACACGATCGGATATATCCGATGAAAACGGTCCGCGGACCATTTCCATCGGATATGTCCGATCGGGAGTTTGATCCGATGGCGTGTACACACCATCGGATCAAATTCCCCGCCGCCGGACGGCGCGGTGACGTAGTGGTGACGCGGCGGTGACGTTGACGCCGCCACGTCACCGCCACGTCACCGCACCAGGAAGTAAAACACTTCCGCGCATGCGCCGAATCCATTCGGCAGCGGTGGGAGCCGACATGTCTGCTGGTAAGTGTACTAACCAGCAGACATGTCGGGCGGACAGATTCCCACCGGATAGATTTCAAAGCATGCTTTGAAATCTGTCGGGTGGAGAAATCTGTCCGCTAGCCCATACACACGAGCGGAGATGTCTGCTGAAACGGTCCATCGGACCGTTTTCAGCGGACATATCCCCTCGTGTGTACGCGGCCTTAGAAATAGCAATGGCTCAACTAGGCTTTAAGCACTTGCCTACTGGGTACTTTTTTCTCCTTTCTGCCCAAGCCAATTGCCTAATTTCAGCTTTCATCATTGTCACATGTGTCCTCCAACACTCTACCCATTTGAAAATGTTATCTTTTTTTATATTATTTTTTTTTCACACAAATAGTGTTTAATCACCACTGGTTTTTTTTGTTTTTTTTTTTTGCTAAACAAACAAAAAGAGACCAAAATTTTTGAAAAAATGAATACAAAATTCATACTGTAGATTGTTGTAAAATTTGGCAAACAGCTAATTTCTCTCCTTCACTAATGTGCGTTGCTGATTCGGCACTGATGTGCACCGATGAGGCGGGAAAGATAGGCACTGAATGGTGGCACCAGTGGGCACTGATGTGCGCTGATGAGGCAGCACTGATGGGCACCGATGAAGCGTAACTGATAGGCACTGAGGACAGCACTAGTGGGCACTGATGAGGAGGCACTGACGTGTAAAGTAAGCCCACACTGTAGCCATCTTTTGGCTATATCACAGGCAAGAAGTGGTTAAGATCCAGGCAGTAGATCAGATAAGGAGCCCAGTAATACACAATGATGTTAAACTGCTGTGAAATAGTGTATGCAGACAGCATGCATGTGCTGTGTATTCAATGCACATGCATGTAAATGCACTAAATAATAATTCAAATTGTCATATAACATATATTATTCTATTTCACACAAGCAACAGTTTATCCATTTATGTGGAGATAAAGAAATGATCCCAAATGAGCACTGGAACATTATTCATCAGCAGAAAAATGTGATCTGACCTGGCATCATTCTCACAAACAAGTCAGTAAACACACATAGCACATAGAACTCTATAGGGAGATCACCCGACATGTACTGTTCAGTGACTGGAGTGAGTTCACTGAGGGCATTTAAAAGTAAAGAAAAAACAAAAAAATGGAAACCTGATTGTTCCCTATGGAGCAATCACAAGTGCATGGCCAGCTTAACTCAACAGTGTCCAATAAAGTTATCAACTATATGCAGAACAGGAAAAGCTATTACGTTCTACATCTCTCCCCCCTGCTTGTAAAAGTACAATAAGATGCAAGTGAAGAATAACCCAGAAAAAATATTGGGAATGTTTAATAAATGAGATGCAATTTATAAAATCTATTCATATACCCTCAGAGAGTGGCAAACAATTGATGGAGGATGAAATGTTGATTGTTTCGCATTAATACAAATCTTGATTGCGTCTACATGGAAGCTCAGTGAAAGTGTCCCATTATTTTTACATACATACATACATATATAATGTTGCTTCTAGATCAGGTACCTTGCTAGATGTTAATTTTCTCTTGGAATGGAAAAACTCTCTTCTGATGATACAAGGACATTCAGTCTTACTCCTAACATATGAGTATGCACATATATTTGTTATTTGTAATCATTTTGTTTTGGTAACCAGGAAAATGTAATTAAATACCTTCCGATTTTCAAACCAGCACTCATGAATGTTGAGGAGATGTTGAAATATTCTGTCTGTTGTCTTTAAATTCCAATCCCATTTTCAAATACTATAAACTGAATATAACATGACTGCAAAATGAATATTGCATGGAAAGCAAATTGTAATAATTTAGGAAATCAGTGTGTAGTGACAAAAAAAAAGAAGTAAATTTAAATATAGAAATTGATCCTGAATGTATTTTGTCAGTTGTGTTTGAAAAGTGGCATCTTCTTTGGACAATGCATTAAAAATGTATTTTCCCTATTTGCATAGTACTGTAATATACAGCAATACTTTAAAATAAATAAAATAATCAATCATACTTGCCCCTGTTTCTAAAGGTGCTTATAGACTAAGGTTTAATGTTCGCAACTGTACATATACATGAGTACAGTATGGGCTATATAGGGCTATATAAAGATATCAATTAACTTTTTTGTTTAAAGTTATTTTATTCATATATATATCGCCTGCTCACATTTTGCGAGTGGATTTTGTTTTGTTTACAAACGGTTTATTGAAAAATAAGTCTCAATACAGTTTAATTGAACATAGGTAAGACGTACAAATAAATATATGGGAGCAGTAAATATCAGCAAAAAAAGGAAATTATGCATTGCAGTTATTTAACAGGTAGGGAAACAAGTCATGGGCTGTATAATAGAGTAACGTAATATGGAGATGCAAGAACCTAGTGGATTTGTTTAATGGCAAGAAAGGACAACAGTATCCTATTTAGTTCAATGAATCAACAAAGATAGGTCCCAAGGTTTCCATTTACGATCATACGTGTCCATAGTATCGAATATTGTGTGATGAATGTGTTCTGCTAGTTTGATGGCCAGCATACGATCCACAATTGGAGACCATGGCACAGTAGGGAAACGCCAGTTAAGAGCTACAGCCCAGTGTATTGAACTGAGCAACGTGTGTATTAGCCTGGTGTGGGCTATAGGAATGTCAGGAATAGGGTAGAAAAGGAGGAACATTTTGGGTGTTAGTTCTATCCTTCTGCCTCTTTTCTGTTCTATTTTGTTTATGGCTTATTGCCATGTATTTTTGAGGTGTGTGCAATCCCAGAAAGTGTGTAAGAGGGAACCCTGTGCTGGGCATCCTCTAAAACATAAGGGAGAGGTTGTTGGGTAGAATGAGTTGATTCTGTCAGGGGTGAGGTACCACCTGTATTGAAGTTTAATAGCAGATTCCCTGATGGAGGCTGTCTTGGTGCATTTCCGTAGGTTGTTAATCATGCTGTGCCATTGTTCTGTAGAGAAGGATTTGTCAAGATCGGATTCCCATTGTAACATTTGGCGTGTTTTGTTTGGTGTATTGGGTTCATTTAGGTTTTTGTACAATCTGGATATTAAGCCCCTATCTCGAGGTGAAGTAATAAAAATGTGTTCGAATGTCGTGAGAGGGGCTTGGAGGGAGAGTGAAAAGTTTTATGATATCAATTAACGTCACACACAAATCATCCCCCCTGACTCTGCGGGGGAAAAAACTTAACATATCGATTGACCATAGGGACCCTATATGTGGGAGCTTATTGTCTGATAACACATTTTCAATAAAATAGCCACAGCATCCTGAAATTGCAAATATATACACCAATATTACAACATCTTAGATACTGTACCAATAAATTAAAGAATATGGGAAAAAAATCATTGAACTGCCTATGCATATAAAATACTGTAACGCTCCTAATAAAAATATATAGAGAAGTTGATACGTCCTTCCTAATATGTTTGTTGCTTAGCTGTTCTCCTTTAAGCAGAGTTCCACTCATCTGATTCTCCCCCCCTCAGGTGCCAAAATTGGCACCTTTCAGGGGGGGGGGCAGGTATCCTTTCCTACCTCAGTTGTGGGTATTGACATCACTTGCTGGGGCTCTCTCCTCCTCCCCCTGTTGCTGGGCCAGTAGGAGAGAGAAGCGGGTCTTACGCATGCACAGTAGGGTTCCCAGCGTAAGGACGAAAGGCAGGTAAGTGTCCTATTATTTTGTGTGGGTTTTTTTTGCGGACTTCCTCTTTAACTGTATGTTCTGGGTTAGTGACTCAAATAATTGATGCCAAAGGGTACAACCAGGGAACTAGAATTTAAATAAATGAAGGAAGCAAAGACAGTCTCCTTGTTTCTCTCCAAAAAATATTTCTCAAGGTACATTTGCATACCTAATTGTGTTTAAGCCTGTGTTTACATATATGCGAATTGGATGTGTTTTAACTTTCACTTTCTCCCAGCCCGCCCTCCATTCTCCTTGTATGCCGCCGCCAGCGTCGTGCAGTGGCATGGCATGCTTATTGACATGTTGATTCCCCAGGGTGCATACACGCAGCAGGATACACCAGCCCTCAGGTTGGAGGAAGGAGACAAGCCACCTATATTTCCACCTATATTTCCTAGCAATGCCAGTAAACTGCCAGGTTGAAACAGTTTCAAGCACAGGTGATATGGGTAATCCAGGCTGCTGTAATCTTACGCTGTCCTTTTTTAAATGGTAGGATTCATTTTTAGATAAACCAATAACCAGTATATGGATCCACTTTCTGGAAGTAGTTATGGCAGTCTGATGGCCATTTTTCTGAATTGGTACACAACTGGGAATATTTTTTTGGTAATTTGTTAAATGTCTATGGTGGGAATATGGCGACATTGGATGGGGCCAGTCTGGGGTCATCTCTTCTGTGCACTGATTGGTGGATGGTTCTTTAAATAGTGCTTGGTTTGTATCACAATTTGTCACATTCCTGATGAAGGAGTCCTGTGTGGCTCCGAAACGTCGTCTTTTGGTTCGTCAGATTGTAAAATGTCAGAGGGAATAGATCTTGTACTGGAAAACAGATACATAACAGTGTTCTCCTTGTCCATGTAAGTGATGTTTCTTAGATGCCAGCCATTGCTGTACAGAGCCATACCAACCACCATTCACACTTTAGAGATCTTACTGGGCATTGAGGCAGTTTCATTGTTAGTGAAATAGGAAGTTGGTGTAGCTTAGAAATTACATTGTATTGATGATTAAACCAAAGAACAGACAGAGCTTGCTATTTAAATTAATAGGCAGGTATCGTGGTCTTTGCTCATTGGGATGACTTTTACTTTAACCACTTTCCCACCGCGCCATAAGCATTTTACTGCTACGGCGTGGCGGGGTTATCTTGGGACGTCGTCCTTCACTTTCGCGATTGCGCGTCCCCTGGGACGCGCTCGCGAAAGTGTCCGTGCTCGCCGGGTCTAGAAGACCCGGCGCATCACGGGTCACGGTAAATTGCCGCTGATCGCGGCCGTTTACCACGTGATCGCGCCGTCAAATGACGGCACGATCACTTGTAAACAAACCGGTGTCATTTGATGACGCCGGTTCCTCCCTCTCCTCCCTCTCCTCTCTGTACAGTGTGCGAGGAGAGGGGGGGGAGCGGGGTGTCAGCAGCTGAGCTGTGGCTGGATCTGTGACAAATGCAGTCACAGATACAGCCATCCCTCAAAACATCCCAGCTCTGCAATCCCCCCAGTACCCTGCAATCCCCAGTACCCTGCAATCCCCAGTACCCAACAATACTCAGCAATCCCCCAGTACCCAACAATACTCAACAATACCCCAGTATCCAACAATACCCCAGTACCCAACAATACCCCAGTACTCAACAATACCCCAGTACTCAACAATACCCCAGTACCCAACAATATCCCAGTACTCAACAATACCCCAGTACTCAACAATACCCCAGTACCCAACAATAACCCAGTACTCAACAATACCCCAGTACTCGGCAATACCCCAGTACTCGGCAATACCCCAGTACTCGGCAATACCCCAGTACTCGGCAATACCCCAGTACTCAACAATACCCCAGTACCCAACAATACCCCAGTACTCAACAATACCCCAGTACTCGGCAATACCCCAGTACTCGGCAATACCCCAGTACTCGGCAATACCCCAGTACTCGGCAATACCCCAGTACTCTGCAATACCCCAGTACTCTGCAATACCCCAGTACTCGGCAATACCCCAGTAGTCGGCAATACCCCAATACTCGGCAATACCCCAATACTCGGCAATACCCCAATACTCGGCAATACCCCAGTACTCGGCAATACCCCAGTACTCGGCAATACCCCAATACTGTTTTGAAGTGTGACATGTTGGGTATCTATTTACTCAGCGTAACTTTATCTTTCACATTATGAAAAAAAATTGGGCTAACTTTACTGTTTTGTTTTGTTTTAAGCACAAAACAGTTTTTTAAAAAACACGCGTTCAATAAATTTCTGTGAAAATACCGTGCGAGATAATTAGTTGTAACGGCCGCCATTGTATTCTCTAGGGTCTTTGCTAAAAAAGCATATATAATGTTTTGGGGTTCTATGTAATTTTCTAGCAAATAAATGATGATTTTTCCATGTAGGAGAGAAATGTCAGAATTGGTCTGGGTGTTCCAGAACGCCTGATGGCGTTCCCTGCATGTTGGGCCTCTGTATGTGGCCACGCTGTGTAAAAGTCCCTCACATGGGGTATCGCCATACTCGGGAGGAATAGCAGAATGTGTTTTGGGGTGTAATTTGTGGTATGCATATGCTGTGTGTGAGAAATAACCCGCTAATATGACAGAAACAAGATTTTTTTTTTTTTTTACAGAATTTTCAGCCGTTTTTCTTTTATAGCGCAAAAAATAAAAAACCCAGAGGTGATCAAATACCACCAAAAGAAAGCTCTATTTGTTTGAAAAAAAGGACAAAAATTTCAAATGGGTAGAATGTTGTATGACTGAGTAATTGTCATTCAAACTGTGAGAGCACCGAAAGCTGAAAATTGGTCTGGTTAGGAAGGGGGTTTAAGTGCCCAGTGGTCAAGTGGTTAAAGTTAAAAAAAAGAGTGCAGGTACATGACTATATTAAGCCAGATAAACTGCCTATAGCCATCTTAACAAAACTTGGCCGCATTAAAACATCTTAACCAAAATCATTTATTTACACTCAACAGTCCTTTAAAAATACCATTGTCCCCGGTTAAAGATACTTGAAGGCATTGACCAAAATTTTCTTTGTATCAGCACTGGCTCAAGGACCATAGCACTCTGAGGCCACGAACACACAATAGGTTAAACCGTTGAGACTGGTCTGTAGGCGGTTTTCATCGGACCAAACCGATCGTGTGTGGGCGCCATCGGTTAGTTATCCATCGGTTAAAAGAAAGCCAACTTGTTTTAAATTTAACCGATGGATTCCTAACCGATAGTTCAAAATCGATTGTTAATAGGCACGACCATCGGTTAAAAATCCACGCATGCTCAGAATCAAGTCGACACATGCTTGGAAGCATTGAACTTCATTTTTTTCAGCACGTCGTTGTGTTTTACGTCACCGCGTTCTCACCCGATCGTTTTTTAACCGATGGTGTGTAGGGGCGACGGACCATCAGTCAGCTTCATCGGTTAACCAATGAAAACGGTCCATCAGACTGTTCTCATCGGATGGGCTGATCATGTGTACGCGACTTGAACCTTCTCCACGCTGATACCCATCAACCGATGCCAGCTAAACCACGGTTAACTGGCATTAACCGAGGATCCCATAACTTGATGGTTCCCCCACTTATGTCAAATTGGTCAAAATGTCTACTGCCTCCAAAGATCTCCAACAGCCAAACCAAACCCAAAACACAAGAACCATATAATAATCCCAACACATTAGAGCGGGAGGGTGGGAGCTTCCTCTTCACGCTTGTGGCAACTGATCTGGAGACTCCCCTAAGCCCCTCCTAACACAGGAAAAACATTAACTTAGGCCACCCCCTAGCCTGCCATTTACCCTCCCCTAAATTTTAACCCCATAAGTGCTATCATAGCTACCATGTCATGCAAGCCCTGCGCGTAATACTTTGTATTTGCTGCAGGCTTCTCTCTTTAAATGTAAGATTTTTTGTGTTTCCCTTTTAGTTTCTGTGAATGCTTAAAAGAAAAAAAGCAAGCCAGCATTGTTCATGCCATTACTAGGAGAGTAGTGTGAAAAATGAAAACTACAACATATGTCATGTCTGAATCAAGTGACTTAAAAATCTATAAAGGATTTATGAATTTGTATCAGGGAAAATTGATTTGAAAAGAATGATGCATTGATCATCCATTTCACAGGCTGATTTATATATTTTAATTTACTGTAGCATCAGTTCAGGAGCACAGGGAAGGCTATTCTGACGTACCATGCAACTGAGGTGACATTATATATACTTTTGCTATTTTACTATGGGGGCGATGGAAGCTATTGGAGACTGTAATTGTTTATGTGCTTGTATTACCATTCCTATGACAAGCAAGATGACTGGCTGCTATAAACTATAGAATGCAGCACATATATTTCTCAAAAACAAGACAGCATTTCATAGGAAAAGAGGCTAGATGATCATTTTTAAAATAATAACGGATGAATGTGTATCTGTGATTTGACAATGCAGGGCAAAGCAACATGTTTTCTTTAATGTTGTTTACTGCTTCTGCTTGTACTAATCTTCCCTTTTCTCCTTGACTGCTCTGTTTGCAAGCATTAGGCTCCATTCATATCTGCACATTCTATGAGCGCTCACAAAAGTATGCATTTTAACGTGTTCACGAAACACGCAATAAACAATGGCGACCCAATTGTCAATGGCAACTATAGAGCTGCCCTTTATGAGTACAGTGGAACCTTGGATTAGGAGCATAATCTGTTTCAGGAGAATGCTTGTAATCCAAAGCACTTGCATATCAAAGCAAGTTTCCCCAGAGAAGTCAATGGAAACAAAGATAATGTGTTCCACATTGACATCTATGGAATGCAATACCACATGTGGCCAGAGGTGAGGGGGGGCACTGGAGATACTTGGAAATAATCGGAGACCATTCGGCTGCACTCAGAGAGTATTTCCGAACAACTTTGAGTGTCATCAGCGCCCCGCACTTCTGGCCAAATGCAGTACTGCACACCGCAGAGGCTTGAATCCTGCTCGTTTTGCGAGACAATAGTCGCAAACCGAGTCAGGATTTAAAAAACAAATTGCCCGTATTGCGAAACGCTCGTTAAGCACATTACTCGCAATCCGAGGTTCCACTGTATTGTTACAATACTGGATATTGGAGATACTGGATATAATGTCCGCCACTCCTCTCTGCCAATCCCTCCACTGTCTTCCCATTGCAAAAAGAATACAATTCAAAACACTAATATTAACATACAAAGCCATTCACAATTCTGCTCTCTAGCTCCCCTGTCTCATTCTCCCATGCTCATCTCCAGGAATTCTCCCGAGTCTCTCCCATCCTCTGGAATTCATTACCCCAATCTGTCCGGCTGTCTCCTACTCTGTCTACTTTTAGGCGAACCCTGAAATCTCATCTCTTCAGGGTGGCCTATCCTGCCTCCAGCTAACAACCAAATATTCTACTCCCCTCATCAGTTCATCCCTCACAGTCCTTACCTTTTATATTTCTCCAACCCTCTTGTTTTGAATTGCACTATTGTTGTAGTATCTCCCTGCATTGTAAAGCACCGTGCAAACTGTTGGCGCTATATAAATCCTGTATATTAAAGTATAATAATAATATTGGTCATTCCTTGTCTTTAGATATAATGTTGTGTTGGTCACTAACTGGGATCTTGTAGTTACAGTGGTATGTACCTGGCTATAGTGATTTTCATTCTTTAAATGTAATGGTAGTTATTTTCTGCTTGGCCATTATTTTGCATTTCCTTGACTGTAGGGGATATCGAAGAAGAACAGTAAAACCTATTCCTTTTAGGCCGTGTACACACGAGGAGACATATCTGATGAAAACGGTCCGACAGACCGTTTTCATCGGACATGTCTCCTGGGATGTTTTGGTTTGAGCTGTGTACACACGATCAAACCAAAATCCCCGCGGACAGACAGCGCGGTGACGTGGCGGTGACGTTGACGCCGCCACGTCACCAAACCAGGAAGTAAAATACTTCCACGCATGCGTCGAATCCAATTGCGGGAGATTTCGGTCCACTGGTTAGGCGTACTAACCAGCGGACATATCCGACAGACTGCTTTCCAGCAGACAAGTTTTAAAGCATGCTTTAAAACTTTTGTCTGCTGTAAACCTGTCTGCTAGCCCGTACACATGATCGAATCTGTCCGCTGAAACTGATCTGCGGACCAGTTTCAGCAGATATATTTGATCGTGTGTACGCAGCCTAAGGAACAGTTTCTATATCCTCCTAGTTTCCTCAGTCAAACATGTCTGGTGCTTCCCATAAATATGGCATTATCATCTGAGCACTTCTATGGGTACTTAAACCCCTTGACGATGATATATCACTAATATGCGGCCTCACTGCACCAGGCTTTGGCAGTGGGACCGCATATAGGTGTTTCTGTCTCTGTGCTGGGAGCGCGCTGTGTGACTGTACTAACGTTTGGGAACCGTGACATGCAATTCTGGGTCTCCTGATCACAGCGGAAGCCTCTGATTGGCTACCACAGTGGTCAGTCTCTGTGAAGCCCACCCCTGTGTTACTCTCTGTGAATTGTACCTTTCTTTCTCCTTGCAGAGAGAAAACAACAAAAAAAAAAAAAAAACGGTGTGTGCATAAAAAATAAATAAAGAAATGATAATAACCAAAAAATAAAGAAAAAAATACCTAGATCAAGGTTTGATCTAGGTCAATACCAGGATTAGTCCTTGGGTCAAAGGTTAGGGTCACTATATTTTGGGCAGAATTATATATTTTTTTTATTAGTGTTAGTGTCAGTGTGTTTTAGGTAGGACTAAAAAAAAATGAAGAAAAATGTGCACTATTGTTTCTGGGGCTGTACTATGGGTACAAACAACAAATAACATACACATACCGTATTTTCCGGTGTATAAGACGACTTTTTACATCTAAAATCATGCCCCAAAAGTCGGGGGTCGTCTTATATGCCGGGTACCTGTGTCAGACATCGGCCATCCATTATTAAAAAAGCGCGCCTCCTCCTCTGACTGTTCCCTGATAGGCGGAACACTAATTTTCCCAGGAGAGCCTCTGTTTAGTGTTCAGCCTATCACGGATGCCTTCTCATCCTCAGCCTCGGCCTTGGACGAGAGGACATCCATGATAGGCAGGACACTGAACAGAGGCTCTCCTGGGAAAATTACTGTTCTGCCTATCACGGAACAGGCTGAGGAGGAGGCTTGGCTTTTGAATAATGGATGGCTGCCATCTGACATCTCTGCAAACAGAAGGTAGAAGGTAGGGAGATCGTCGAGGCAGGGAATGGAAGGCACAGTGAGGCATGTATAGATGGCACAGTGAGGCATGTTACTAATGCTACAGTGAGGCATTTATAGATGGCACAGTGAGGCATGTTTAGATGGCACAGTGAGGCATGTATAGATGGCACAGTGAGGCATGTATTGATGGCACAATGAGGCATGTTACTGATGCTACAGTGAGGCGTTTATAGATGGCACAGTGAGGCATGTTTAGATGGCACAGTGAGGCGTGTATAGATGGCACAGTGAGTCATGTTTAGATGGCACAGTGAGGCATGTATAGATGGCACAGTGAGGCATGTATAGATGGCACAGTGAGGCATGTTTAGATGGCACAGTGAGGCATGTATAGATGGCACAGTGAGGCATGTATAGATGGCACAGTGAGGCATGTTTAGATGGCACAGTGAGGCATGTATAGATGGCACAGTGAGGCATGTTTAGATGGCACAGTGAGGCATGTGTAGATGGCACAGTGAGGCATGTGTAGATGGCACAGTGAGGCATGTATAGATGGCACAGTGAGGCATGTTTAGATGGCACAGTGAGGCATGTATAGATGGCACAGTGAGGCATGTATAGATGGCACAGTGAGGCATGTTTAGATGGCACAGTGAGGCATGTTTAGATGGCACAGTGAGGCATGTTTAGATGGCACAGTGAGGCATGTATAGATGGCACAGTGAGGCATGTATAGATGGCACAGTGAGGCATGTTACTGATGCTACAGTGAGGCATTTATAGATGGCACAGTGAGGCATGTTTAGATGGCACAGTGAGGCATGTATAGATGGCACAGTGAGGCATGTTTAGATGGCACAGTGAGGCATGTATAGATGGCACAGTGAGGCATGTATAGATGGCACAGTGAGGCATGTTTAGATGGCACAGTGAGGCATGTATAGATGGCACAGTGAGGCATGTATAGATGGCACAGTGAGGCATGTTTAGATGGCACAGTGAGGCATGTATAGATGGCACAGTGAGGCATGTATAGATGGCACAGTGAGGCATGTGTAGATGGCACAGTGAGGCATGTGTAGATGGCACAGTGAGGCATGTGTAGATGGCACAGTGAGGCATGTATAGATGGCACAGTGAGGCATGTATAGATGGCACAGTGAGGCATGTATAGATGACACAGTGAGGCATGTTTAGATGGCACAGTGAGGCATGTATAGATGGCACAGTGAGGCATGTTTAGATGGCACAGTGAGGCATGTATAGATGGCACAGTGAGACATGTATAGATGGCACAGTGAGGCATGTTTAGATGGCACAGTGAGGCATGTTTAGATGGCACAGTGAGGCATGTATAGATGGCACAGTGAGGCATGTATAGATGGCACAGTGAGGCATGTATAATGGCACAGTGAGAGGTCATCTTATACGGTGAGTATATCCCAAAACCAACATTTTAGCTGGAAAATTAGGGGGTCTTCTTAAACGCCCAGTCGTCTTATACGCCGGCAAATACGGTATGTGGTATTGCTGCGATTGTCACCAGCAGGAAAATGTATTTAGGGTAGTTATTTGGTGGTAGGCTATGGTGGTAACAAGAAATATACAGCTACATAAAAAAAAAAATTAAAAAGTTTTCCATTAATAATAAATAAAGAAAATCAGGAGATATCCATTTACCACCAAATGAAAGTCCAATTTGTTCTGAAAAAAAAACAAAACAAGGTATAATCCATCTGTATACACAAAGTAGATTTGATAATATGTAAAGTCTTACTAACACATGTCAAAGTTGCAAAATTGTGCTTAGGCATTAAGATTTGGTTTACCCTTAGGCGTGAAGGAGTAAAATTGCAACAATTAAATACTAGAATTTTTTTTTGTAGATGTAAGATCTCCATGCAAAGTGACAGGTTTCTTTAATAAGATCATGAAAACTGCAGAAAAAAATATCTAAAAATAAATATTAGGCTGCCAAAAGCATTACTTATCAGATAACTCTTCGAAAGCAGCAGTTTTATATGTTTTTTTACTCTTTATGTCAACATCCCGCTTTCTGTCACCTTATGTGTTAGAGGTCAGGATGAAGCCCACTGTAGCTTAGAAAAGATCAAAGCGGCTACTTTAACCACTTGAAGTGATCACGTCCTTGCTGCAGTGGCTCCAGTCTGACATATTCTCTAAGGAAACACTATACAGGGAAGCTGGGAACAGCTTGATGTTACATTGTCAACATCTCATCTATAGCTCTGTTCCCAAACCTACATAGTTTTTGGAATATAGTAGTATAGTAGATTACATGTTAAAATCATAGGGTGATCCTTGGAAAACACACTTCAAGGGAAAAATGCCGTAGATTTTAACAGGTTTCCAATGTACTATTTTTAACATATTTGGAAATGCTTAAATTATATTTTTTTTTTGCCATTTGTACATACCTCACAGCTACGAGTTATTTTAAAACAATGCAGGTATATAATGGGAAAGTCTAAACCGTGTTTATTCAGCTTTATTGTATGTGAAAGGTTGAATACCTTGGTTATGAGATCCTCACAATCAATGAATACAATATCTCTTTGTCAACGCACTGACCTCACCATTTGATGATCTCAGTATCTCTCTCTATTTTTCCCTCTCGCTCCCTGCTAGCATAGGCGTGCGCAGCCCATTGCATTACGGTGTGCACCCCAAAGCTCAAACCCATGTGTATATATACTGACGGTGTCATTAGAGCACTGGACGGTGTCAGTAGGGTAGTGGATGGTGTCAGTAGTTTTTATTTGTATTATTTTATGTTATATTCTTTTTTACAATTTAATTTTTTTAATATTTCCAAAATAGGGGGAATGTTTGGCACATGGGGTGATTAGGGTGTGCCCAGGCACACCTGGCACACCCTGTGCGCACGCCTATGCCTGCTACCATGCTTTCACTAGATCAGTGTTTTTCAACTCCAGTCCTCAAGGCACAACAACAGGTCAAGTTTTCAGGATTTCCCTCAGATGAAATGGCTGTGATGATTACTAAGGCATTGAAGCTGATCAAATCACCTGTGCAAAATAATGGAAAGCCTGAAAACATGACCTGTTGGTGTGCCTTGAGGACTGGAGTTGAAAAACACTGCACTAGATGATACCCTGCTTTGCTCAAAACATCTGGTTTGTGGGAAATGGAGGAGTGCAACTTTGTGCCCTGCTAAATTTTTATTAAAAAAATAATAGAAAGTGGTTCAGCATCAGTCATTTTCAAGACATTAGAGCAGTGGTTCTCAACCTGGGGGTTGACCCTCAGGGGTCAAATGATGATTTGCCAGGGGTCACCAAATCCTGGCCTGTTTCTGAAGCCCACAGCGCTCTCCCAGCCTTTTCTCGGCCGCCCAGCTGGGCTGTTCCTAGAGCCCCCGGCCACCTACTCAGCCTCTTTGCAGCTGCCCATTCAGTTCACAGCATGGCTGGGGGGGCAGAGACTAGAAGTCAGCTGACTTGTGAGGAAAGTGAAGTGGGAGGGGCTGAAGGAGACTCTATCTCCTGATTTCAGCATAGGTGTCACTGCTGCGGGACACCACTGTAGTATGGTGGGTATGGTGTAGTACTGTTAGGGGTCCCCACAATTTGTGAAATATTTTAAGGGGTCACGGCACTAGAAAGATTGAGAACCACTGCATTGGAAGCTTTGCCAGAATTTTAGAATTCTATCCACAGAGCATACTAAACTCTGTAGGTAAAATGGAACCTGTACTCACAAAAATGTAGGCAGGCGTTTTTGGCTTGTTTCTGAAAACACATTTTTTTGGGCTATCGCTGGGTTTTATACTCTCATTCATTAAAGTGGTTGTATAGTCTTTTATGTTTTACTTTTATCTACAGGTAAGCCTATAATAAGGCTTACCTGTAGGTAAAAAGAATATCTCCTAAACCTGTATGGTTTAAGAGATATTCCCCTTGCAATGAGCCGCTGACTGGCATCGGGGATTTTTGGCTGAAAGCCCGGCAGACACCGGACCTTGTCAGAAAGAAGTCTCCCGCGCGCATTTGCGGGAGTGACAACATCGCGGCTCCAAACACTCACATCGCTGGAGCGGCTATATCCAGGAGAAACGCTGAGTCAAAATGTCAGCTGCCTCTGCGTGGACCGTGTGAGATACCGACGCCTTGTTCTAAGGTAAGTATTTCATAATGAGCTAGTATGCGGTGCATACTAGCTCATTTGCCTTTTGCTTTACAGGTGTAGTAAAAAAAAAAGTGTCAGTGGGTTTTCTACCGCTTTAACTTGGACAGGTATCCAGTGAGATCACAATAAGACCAAAATAACCTGCATAATTGTTCAAGGCCAATGACCCAAAAAGCATGTTGAAGCAACTGGATCAGCCAGCCACTTAACCAGCATTTTAAAAAGGAGAAGAAAGCAAACCACAGTATACTACAAAGCACATAATGTGTGATGTGGGGAGCCGCCTTGAAAAATATGATACATATTATATTTTCACTATGTTGTAGTATGCTGGCATACCATTAAAAATAAACGGGATAAGAAAATTCTTGCAGGGGTATCATTGGTCTCAGTATTTTCTGTGAGTTGCCTTAAAATAAAGTATTGAAACAAATTGAAAAATAAATGGGATGCCTTAATGCAATGTAGTATAACAATGTGACTGTATAGGTTTGCAGCATTTGTCCATGTACAAATACCATTTACTCCCCATCTGTAGATGCAGGCCCCTTTTAACTCTATTTTTTTCACAACTCTCTGGGTTCCTGGACTTGCCCAGGGAATACAAATTCATTGACTTCCATCCCTCAGCAGCTCAGAGAGGCCATACTTGATAAGTTAAAGATAGCTGGGCAAATGATCCGCAGCCACTGCAGCCATCTCCACTATCAGAACCGGCATCTGCCAGCTGGGCCAGACTCTAAAGCCACGTACACACGATCGGTTCAAACCAATGAAAACGGACTGAAGTTCGTTTTCATCGGTCCAAACCAATCGTGTGTAGGCCCCATCGGTCCGTTATCCTTCGGTCCAAAAACAGATGGCTTGCTTTAAAATTGAACCGATGGACGGCTAACCGATAGGTCAAAACCGATCGTTAGTACGCACGAGCAGCGGTTAAAAATCCATGCATGCTCAGAATCAAGTCGATGCTTAGAAGCATTGAACTTCGTTTTTTTCATCACGTCATTGTGTTTTACGTCACCGCATTCTGACACCATCGGTTCATGAACCGATGGTGTGTAGGCACATCGGTCCATCAGTCAGCTTCATCGGTGAACCGATGAAAACGGTTCGTCGGACCGCTCTCATCGGATGGACCGATCGTGTGTACAGGGCTTAATAGTATGCAGGTTCTCCAGAAGACCCAACTGTGGGGAACCCCTTCCTGATTGCTACCAAAACCCCCTTGTGGCCTCTGGCCCAGATGTGTTACCAGAGCCAGCTGGACTTCACTGATAGGAATGCTATTTATAGGGATTATCACACAAGTAGTTGATTGTTTTACTAAAGTAGTGGTTCTCAGCTTGACTTTCTGTTGTTATAGCATTTAATAGCGTCTATGCTATGTAGCCATATGTTACCCTGTTGGAGTCACAGAGACATTGATGTGAAGAGTCTATGTTTGTGCAGTCTTCAATATGTTGCTATGTATACATATTTTTGCCACCCTGAACCTGCTTTACTGCTTCTTATTTTATTGGAACTAACAGTTGCTTCCTGTCTAATCATTCAGCCAATTACCCATTCTGTTAAACTATAGTTTGTCACAAGGTCAATTAGTAATCAGGATCAGTAGTTTCAGACAGACAATAAAATGGGCTTCCATATCAAATGTCTATGTATCCCGTTCCTACTGTCAGAATGTGTTTATATAACCATTCTCCAAAGTACTAGAAATGAATGTGACAGATTAGCCAGAAGCCTCCTAGTTCAGTAGTTTAGGAGAAGTATGCCAGAAACTGTGGCTGTACGTCAGTGTGTGCAAATATACTCCACTGACATTATGAATAGTACATTATTCCTAATTAAACATTAGTCCAGTATGTTAAATCACACGGTGACATTCAAAGTTGCTGAAAAGCAGACACTATTTTTTATAGCCTCATATTTGCAAGGGCACTTTAATAATCTTGTGGTTATATCTAGGAAGCTCATAATAGTTAAGTACAATATTTCAGACATTTTTCATGAGCATATATTGAGCTATCTTATTGCTAGGTGCACACGGAGGATCTTAATTAATTGTAGTTATCATACAGGTTTTGACCCAGAACTTTAGTGCTTTTCAAACAATTACACATTACCTGGCTTTCACAGACATGATTCGAATTTAGTTCATACTGCTGGTTTTAACTAATTGTAGAGTGTTAGATACATTCCCATAATCCCTTGCAGCCAGACTGAGCAAGGCTTTCAGAAGAACTCAAGGTGGGATTGTAGCCTCTTGCCACATCATTGTTTGTTGTGACTCTTCCCTACACATTAGTCCCATACACATGATCACTTTTTGTGATGAAAAAAAATGTAATTTTTCTTCATGAAAAAAAACGACATTTTTCCAACTTCATCATTAAAAATGATGTTGCCTACACACCATCAGGCCGCGTACACATGTACGAGAACCTCATCGGGCTAAACCCATCATTCCGCCTGACGAGGTTCCCGATGAGCGGTCGGAAAAGCTTGTCGAGCCAAAGTCCTCATTGAACAACAAGGAAAAAGAGAGCGTGCTCTCTTTTTTGGCTCAACGAGCTTCCCGACGGGACGCTCGTCGGAAGTGTACACACGACCAAGAACCTCGGCAGAATATGGATCCCAGCGAGCTTCTCGCTGGATTCTGCCGAGAAGCTCGGTCGTGTGTACGGGGCTTCATTTTTGGAAAATGATGAACAAAACGACGGCACTCTGAAGGGGAAGTTCTATTTGCCTTGAGGCTGCTTTTAGCTGGTTACTTGTTAGTAAAAGACGATTCCTGCTTTTTTGTCTGTTACAATGTGATGAATGTGCTTACTCCATTATGAATGGTAGTTTTACCTCCCGTCTCCTAACTTGCTTTTGGGCATGTGCAGTTTAAAACGTCATTTTTGCCCACACACGATCATTTTTTATGACACAAAAAATGACATAAAAAATTCAAGCATGTTCGCTTTTTTTTTTGGTCGTTTTTCAGAAGACATATAATTACATTTTGCCCACACACGATCATTTTAAATGACATTTTTAAAAATGTCATTTTTTTTCATCACAAAAAGTGATCGTGTGTATGCGGCATTAGGGTATTGTAGTAAGTGTGGCTATAGACTATGAATAATTTATATCTGACTTTTTAGAGGCACGCAGAATAAAAAATAGGAGGTCCAGGGCATGCAGAATTGAAATATGTATTTTGTGATTAATGCAGCCTTATGGTATATTTTCAATATAGTAGGAAAAATGAGACCCCTAGACTTCCAGACTCAAAACTGGGAATGGTAGAAGACCAAAATAAGAACCAACAATCAAATAATCAAAAGGATTTGTAGAAAAAGAATGATAAGGCCAAAATTATAGGAACTAATCTGTGCTAGGCTGTGTCCTTTAAAAGTAGACACCACCAGATTCCTGCCTTTACCTTTGTTAGCCAGAAAGCCTATTCTGTGCTTCTTTCTAGTTTAAAACAGAGTTCCACCCAACAAGGCAATCTATGCCATGCCCAGCCCCTCCTCCTCCCCCGGCTGTCTCCTGGAAGACACACAGGTCCCAGAAGACAGCAGGAACCAGTGAAGACACGCAACACAACATGCGCAGTAGGGAAACAGGTTGTGAAGCTGCAAGGCTTCACTTCCTGATTCCCTTACCGAAGATGGCATCGCCTACACCCGAGAGATGAGGAATGGATCAGCTTCGGGTAAGGACATTGCGGGCGCCCTGGACAGGTAGGTGCCCATATTTTAAAAGACTTCCGCTGCTCCACTTTAACCACTTCAGCCCCGGACCATTTTGCTGGACAAAGACCAGGCCAGGTCAGTTTAGGTCGATACGTATTCTTCTACATATTGGTAAAAAAAAAATCAATAGCTATGACTAAGCATTGAAAGCCAATGAGAAACACATTAGCATTAGCCCGCTGCTTGCTGTGCCTTTTCCTTTTTTTACCATTAATGGCCACCTTTTTAAGGTTTATTGTGTCCATATCTTCTCTTTAAGTTTTTGCTTTGTGCATTGCCGGCACCCATCTGGTTCTGAGAGGACACTGATTGTGCGGTGCGCTTACCTGGAGCTTTTTACAGCGATCAGTGCTATAAAAATGCACTGATTACTATAAAAATTACACTGGCAGTGAAAGGGTTAACCACTATTTAAGTCAGTACTAGGGAGTAATTCTTACTGTTAGGGGGCGTGGCTACATGTGACATATTACTGATGACCGTTCCCAATCACGGGTAACAGACATCATTGGCAGTGTCACTAGGCAGAATAGGGGAATGCCTTGTTTACTAAGATATCCTCCTGTTATGCCTTTGCCAACTTCAATCGAGGGCCGCCCAGGCCACCCGGGAGCATGCTCACTAGGCATGCGCCTGCTAGTCAGCAAATTTAAAGGGACGTACAGGTACGCCTATGTGCCTGCCCGTGCCATTGTGTCGATGTACATCTGCGTGCGGCGGTCGGCAAGTGGTTAAAGGAAAATTCTGCCTCCGTTAATAACTTTGCAAAACCTATACAATTGCTACACAAGCCATTTTGTAAATTAACATTATTAAAAATTGACTTTCCATTGCAATTTGTACCTGTTGTCCTTTTCTAAAATGGTCAAAAATGTAATGCAACATGTCAAGCTGAAGGCAATCTGTACACCATTGGTGTATGGAAAACCCTCAGTGTAATTTTTGACTTCTGTGACTGGTTGACTGATTTTCTCAGACACTACATATTTCCCCAGTAGAACATTGAGCGTGCACCAAGTGGTTATGATAAAGGCTGGCCATTCAGGAGTCAGTCTGAAAAGGACATGGCAGAACAGCAACAAAGTTTGTTAAAAACCCTACAATGTACATGGATCACCCAGAGGGCATTTTTCTTTTTTTCCAACAAAAGCAGGATTACATTTTTATATCACTTTGTTACTGAGGCCTGACTTTACAGCTAAACCCTGACCACTGCCATTCTACTGCTCAGTGAGTCTGTATTATTGGCCAGTAAGAGCAATCATCTTTAAATGGTAGATTTTTTTGCTTGATTAGAGTAAAAATGTAAGCGGTTTAAAACGTAATTCAATTTCACTTTTGGAATATTTTTTTTTAAAAGATTGTTTTCTTTTGTTTTAAATTGTCAAAGTGACTGACTGTTTCTTTAATTGTAATTCTTTTAGTGCCCGGTAAAATATATTTCCTTGTAGTTAAAGGGTACTTCACTATACTGGACAATCTATGTGATGTTTGTTTTGAGTGTGTGAAAGCTGCCGTATGATGAGTATCCACAAGGGCCTACGTTCTCACATAATGACCACAGAGGGCCATTGTTTAGTTATACTGCCCTGGCTTATGTTGCATTGAGATTTACCTTGTCACTATCAATCTAAAGAAGCAGACTTTGTTGTCACAGAGATGTATCACTTCACAGCCCAGGTTATATAAAGGAGAAAAAAAAAATATATTTTCCTAGCTTTTCATTAAATTGTCATATTGCTGACAATCTTGGACATTCACTGATCACATCTGTCTGTGACAGGCACAGCTTAATCTCTTTGTAATTAATCAAAAGGTGTTCGGAAGGAGGTATGGAGAGGATATATATGAAGCCAAAGACATGTTTTACTTTTTTGGGTCAAAGTGGCTTTTAGGCTTTGTACTTGTAGGGCCCCCCCCCCCTATTTGGTGGGGCGTCACGCTAAAGTTAGTGGGGAATGGGAGAGTTAAGTTGCTCCCACTCACAAATTGGTTAGGTTTAGGCTGCTGTCAGTTTAGAACTGCTTTCTAGGCCAATCTGCATGCTAGGGGAGGTGTTTTTAACCCTGGGTGACAGTTGATACTGTGTTCCAACTTTTTTCTCCTCTGAATAACCCCCACATTCAAGCCATGCTTCTTGCATTTTTGCTCCTTGCATACCTGCCGCTGTTCCTATTTTCGGTTCCAGTCATTACCAACCTTTGGCTTATTCATCAACTATGCTTCCATATGATCCCATCCAGCTTCTACTTGTTACTGACCTTTGGCTCTTTTACTGACTGTGCTTCTGCTTGATCCCTACCTGCCATATCTGCAACCTCCTGGTGGGAGGACCACAACCAGCATGCATCTCCACCATCAGGAGCTTTGAGGAACACTGGTTAGACCCTGTGCCTCAGATGAGCCCACATAATCTGCTAGGGGGATATGCTTGTAAATGTTCCGCTGACTACCAGTGAACCTGTCTACTGCTACAGGCATTGATCTCTGAGTCTGACCCCACACTGTGACATGTTGTCATGAGAGCAAAAGGTGAGGGAAATATTTTATTGGGTAAACAATGTTCTAGTGGTTAACTCCCAAACTGCAATTGTCATTTTCACAGTAAACAATGCATTTTTATAGCATTTTTTGCTGTGAAAATGACAATGCTGAATGTTCTAGTGACAACTAATATGGGAATTTCCCTCACTTTGGGGAGCATTCCTCTAACTTTCAGTTGTATCTTCAGAGCAAGGAGTGAAAGGAATTATTTTAACAGGGCATAGACCGAAAATAATAATCTGATAGGGACTTTAACCCCTCCTACTCTATCTGACACAAAAAATAAAAATGAAGGCTCGGATACACATACCTCAGCGCATCTTTACACTACGCCGGTGCAATGCAGACATGGAAGCATGGAATTGACAAAGAAAATGCTCCCAACTCTGCGCCGGCGTAGCTTATATTCGTCGGCGTAAGGCAGCGTACAAGGAAGTGGGCTGGAAGTGGGCGTGATACATGGTAATGAAGCGTGACCCCATGCAAATGATGTGCTGAGTGCTAGGTAAGTACTTATAATGAACGGCGCATGCGCCGTCCCGTGGACGTATCCCAGTGCGCATGCTCACAATCACGTCGAAACAACTGCCTGAGATATACGTCGAAACACTGCCTACGACGTGAACGTAACCTACGCCCAGCCCTATTCACGTACTTTGTAAACTACGTAAAATTAGATGTCGTTCGTTCCCTGGTCCATACCTTTGCATGAGTTGCGCCTCCAATATGGGGAATAACTTTACGCTGGACGTAAACCTTACGCAAATCGCTTAAAACATGTTCCGGGCGCAAGTACGTTTGTGAATCGGCATATCTCCCTCATTTGCATATTTCCTTAGAGAATCAATGGGAGTGCCAAATGCGTCCAGCGTAACTATGCGCCCACTATACGCCGGCGTAGGTAAGTTACGTCGGACGGATGAAGTCAGTTTTTAGGCGTATCTTAGTTCTGTGGGCACGGCGCACAGATACGATGGCGCATATTTACACTTACGCGGCGTATCTCAAGATAAGTCGGCATAGGTGCTTTTTGAATCCGAGTCGATGAATATACACACCAATAAATGTGTGCAAGTGCACTGCATTCAGGCCTGTAGTATGGTACATTTCTAAATAAAGGCTGGTACTGTTGATGAAAAGGTCAGGCCTTTTTATGTGCAAATAGTTTTCAAGCCTTGAACAAAATACATTTTCCAAAGTTCTTTCACGTTTCACAGCAATCAAATTGTCAATAATCCCCAGTAGGCAGACTTGTATGGAACAAACATTAGAGAAGGGAAAAGCATTTGAAACAACATGTGTTACGTGGGGTTCTCCAAAAATGAAAGAATGGACCAATGGAGGGAAAAAATTGAAGTAAATATCACTATTGATTTGGTCTTGTTTGAACTGTTGGCGTAGGCTGAATCCTCATAAAAAGTATGTAAATTAGATCACAAGGAGTGGCCATGATTAACTGCATCTTCCTGTTTGCTTTTCCGGAGGAAGAGAAAGAGGTGCCACTCTAAGTGCAGCAGATTTATACAGTCATTTTAATATACAGTGCCTAGAAAAAGTATTCATACCCCTTGACATTTTCCACATTTTGTCATGTTACAACCAAAAACGTAAATGTATTTTATTGGGATTTTATGTGATAGACCAAAACAAAGTGGCACATAATTGTGAATAGGAAGGAAAATTATAAATGGTTTTCAAAATGTTTTACAAATAAATATCTGAAAAGTGTGGCGGGCATTTGTATTCAGCCCCCTTTACTCTGATACCCCTAACTAAAATCTAGTGGAACCAATTGCCTTCAGAAGTCACCTAATTAGTAAATAGAGTTCATCTGTGTGTAACTTAATCTCAGTATAAATACAGCTGTTCTGTTAAGCCCTCAGAGGTTTGTTAGAGAACCATAGAACCTTGGTGAACAAACAGAATCACAAAGGCCAATGAACACACCAGACAGGTCAGGCATAAAGTTGTGGAGAAGTTTGAAGCAGGGTTATAAAAAAATTCCAAGCTTTGAACATCTCATGGAGCACTGTTCCATCCATCATCTGAAAATGGAACAAGTATTGCACAACTGTAAACCTACCAAGACATGGCCTTCCACCTAAACTGACAGGCCACAGGCCATGCAAGGAGAGAATTATTCAGAGAAGCAGCCAAGAGGCCCATGTTAACTCTGGAGGAGCTTTAGAGATCCACAGCTCAGGTGAGAGCCCATAGGACATCTATTAGTTGTGCACTCCACAGAGCTGGAGTTTAAGGAAGAGTTTAAGGAAGTCATTGTTAAAAGAAAGTCATAAGAATTCCAGTTTGCAGTTCATGAGAAGCTATGTGGTCGACACAGCAAATGTGGAAGAAGGTGCTTTCTTCAGATGAGACCAAAATTTTACTATGTGGCCTAAAAGCAAAACTATGGCCCAGATTTACACATTATGCCGCCGTAGCGCAAACACCGTATGCTGCGCCGGCGCAGCGCAGAGAGGCAAGCACTGCATTCAGCAAGCTATTGCTCCCAACGCTGCGTCGGCGTGGCGTAGGTTTCGAAGGCGCAGGCCAGTGTAGGTGGAAATGGGAGTGACCCCATGCAAATGATGGTCCGAGCATGGTGCAGTGTTTTACGCCCGGCGTATCACGAACTGCGCATGCGCTGTGACTTTGCCGTGATGTGGACGCATGAAACAGCACCCTTATGCGCATGCTCACAACCACGCCGGCACAAATGCCTAAGCTACGCCGGATAATCACGTATGCCGTGAACGTAACGTACGCCCAATACACCGGCCTGTGTTCTCTGGTGCAGACCTTTGCATGTCTTTTGCCGGGTTGCGCCTCATCTATGGGGAATGTGCCGGGCGCACGTACGTTCTTGAATCCCCATATTTTCCTCATTTGCATGTTTGAATGCCTAATCAATGGGAGCAGCAACATGCGTCCAGACGAAAAGTGCACCCACGCAAGGCCGGCATATGTAAGCTATGTCGGCGTAGGGTGGGCAGTTTTTAGTCGTATGTTGGTTTTTGGGTCTGGCGCACAGATACGCCGGCGCACATTTGCGCTTACATTTTTTTTTTGCCTGATTCTCCCGTAACCACTTGAGGAACGGCCCAATATGCTGCTAAATGACCAAAGGTGTTTTTACAATTCGGCCCTGCGTCGCTTTAACAGACAATTGCGCGGTCATGCGGCGTGGCTCCCAAACAAAATGTGCGTCCTTTTCTTGCCACAAATAGAGATTTCTTTTGATGGTATTTGATTGTCTCTGCGATTTTTATTTTTTGCGATATAAACAGAAAAAGACCAACATTTTTGAAAAAAAAAATATTTTCTACTTTTTGTTATAAAAAAAATCAAATAAACTAAATTGTAGTCAAACATTTAGGCCAAAATGTATTCAGCCACATGTCTTTAGTAAAAAAAAATTGCAATAAAAAAAACTAGCTACCTAGCGGCAACAGTGACACTAAGGCCTCGTACACACGATCGGACATATCCGATGAAAACGGTCCGCGGACCATTTCCATCGGATATGTCCGATCGGAGTTTGATCCGATGGCGTGTACACACCATCGGATCAAATTCCCCGCCGCCGGACGGCGTGGTGACGTGGCGGTGACGCGGCGGTGACATTGACGCCGCAACGTCACCGCCACGTCACCGCACCAGGAAGTTAAACACTTCCGCGCATGCACCGAATCCATTCAGCGGCGGCGCGGTGGCGGTGGGGGACGACATGTCTGCTGGTAAGTGTACTAACCAGCAGACATGTCGGGCAGAGAGATTCCCACCGGATAGATTTCAAAGCATGCTTTGAAATCTGTCGGGTGGAGAAATCTGTCCGCTAGCCCATACACACGAGCGGAGATGTCTGCTGAAACGGTCCATCGGACCATTTCAGCGGACATATCCCCTCGTGTGTACGAGGCCTAATACAGCGATCAGAAAAATGATCGCTTAGTGACACTGGCAATAGGGGGTTAAAGGGTTAACTAGGGTGGTGATCAAGGGGTTAAAAACTTTATTAGGGGGGTAGGGGGCTACCCTGGACCTAACACTAACTGCCTGTCACAGTCACTGCCACACTGACACTAAATGCAGTGCTCAGTAAATATATGATCACTGCAATCAGTGGCAGTGTGACAGGGGGCTGGGGGGTGATCTGAAGGGGTTAATGTGCCTATGTGTGTGGTGTCAGTGTAGTGTTAGTGCGACTTACTTCTGATGTCGTCTCTACTCTCGGCTGACATCACTTCCTCTGCCTGTGTTTACATTATACAGGCAGAGGAAGTGCAGAGCGGGGAGGGAGCTGATTTGCTGGGAGTGATCCGGAGGGGGCAGATAAAAACGAACAGCTGCCCCCCTCATCCCGGATTGCTCCTAGAGGCTTACCGACCACCACAGGTACAGGTAAGTCCATGTGCCTGTACCTGACATTCTGCCGACGTATATGTACATGCGGCGGTCGTTAAGCAGTTAAACTATGCGCATGCACTTTCACTTTTGAATGATAGCTATGGAGTTCTTTGAGGTATCCAGTCAATAAAAAACAAATACAGTCTAAATTGTAAGAAGAATAAAGCCTTTCACTGATTAAACATCTATTTTATACATAAGACTAAACATTCTGGCCCGGATTCACATACATCGGCGCACATCTCTTTTACGCTACGCTGGCTCAGTATGGAGAGGCAAGCATGGAAATCACAAAGCAAATGCTCCCAACTCTGCGCCGGCGTAGCGTATATTTCATAGGCGTAAGCCGGCATAAGTGGAAGTGGGTGGAAGTAGGCTGGAAGTGGGCGTGATCCATGTTAATGAAGCGTGACCCCATGCAAATGATGGGTCGGGCCCCAGACAAGTACTGAAAATGAACTGCGCATGTGTCGGGACATGGACGTATCCCTGTGCGCATGCATACAACCACATTGGAACAACTGCCTAAGATACGCTGGATCACTGTGTACGCCGTGAACATAACCTATGCCCAGCCAGACCCACGTCGGCCCATATTCACAGACGTCCAACGTAAAATACGTAAGCTTGTGTTCCCTGGACCATACCTTTGCATGGGTTGCGCCTCATCTATGGGGAATAACTTTACGCCGAACGTAAAACTTACGCAAATGTGTAAATCATGCGCCGGGCGCAAGTACGTTTGTGAATCGCCGTATCTCCCTCATTTGCATATTTGAATTAAAAATCAATGGGAGCGCAACATGCGCCCAGCGTAAATATTCGCCCACTCTGCGCCGGCGTAGGCAACTTACGTCGGTGGGATGAAGTCTGTTTTTAGGTGTATCTAAGTTTGTGGGTTCGGCGCACAGATACGACGGCGCATATTTGTACTTATGCGGCGTATCTGGAGATACGTCGGCGTAAGTGCTTTGTGAATCCGGGCCTCTGACCCTAAGAAAATATTTATGTATGAGAATAGAAAAAAATATATTACGCCCTAAAAGGGTAACTTCATTCTTGTGGGTAAAAAAATAGCAAATAAAAAAAATAAAATAAAAATATAGCATATACAATTGTGATATTGTAATTGAATGTTATGAAAAAAAATCACCTTTCCTTTTCAATCTGTAGCTCTGTAATATGGCAACCTGGAGGTTCCCCCCCCCCCCTTCGTTATGTAATTTCCTGTTTGTGTATATGGCTCACTGATTTTCCCAGAAGTCTACACTAAGATACCAGTCAGATTTCAGGCATCCCCTGCAACAAAAATGTCATAATAGGAAATCACATCTAAAGGGATGCAGACCTAGCCATTTTCTTCCTCAACACCCTGCAGGTGCAGTAGCTGGTTGATTTATTATGAAACCACTCCCATTAGATTCACTTACAACGTGGACTCAGACAAATACATAGGGATTTCTTCAGAATGAAAGCGAAGGGGGCTGTTTAAGCCCCCCCCCCCCCCCGAGCCCATGGCAGTGCTTGCAGAGGTGGCGAAGGTTTCTCTGGGACCCCCCCTCCCCCTTTTTTCCAGCAGGAGTAGCATTACCAGGCGCCAAAGGGGCAGGCTTTTTCCCCCTTGCTCACACCTGTAAGGTAAGAGCATCAGGTGAGGTAGGACATGGACCAATCAGGTCTTGGGATCAGGTCACATGGGCGGTAAGAACATTCTAGAAGCCAGGAAGGCTATTTAAGTTAGGGCTATCATAGCTGAGGTGACCAGCCTACCTGGAAGCCTGACCGTTGAACTCCCTCCCCCCCTCCCTTGTCGCGGCCTAATATTACGTGGTACCCCTTTTGGTTTTGTGAATAAACACTAGGGGGGTTTTTGTTTTAAGTAAGAGTTAAATTCAACCTGAGCCTGAATGACTGGGTTGAGGACTGTTGGTGGTTTTCAAGTTTTATTGAGTGATGTGTTTTATGCATTATATTGCAATAGTTGTGGTTTAATAAAGTTTGGTGGTAATTAATAAATACAATACCAGTAATAAAGGCCTGCGGCCAAGTTTAATCCATCCTCATGCTTCGGAGTCATTATTTTATTATAGCTACAAATTCTGCATACAGTCCCATAACAAAAGGTAGGAATATATAACAAAGTTTGTTAAAATCTTTGTAATACACAGAGGGAAATGTCTTTTACTCAACAATAGTGGAGTTATGCTTTAAGACTACATTTCTAAAGTTGTCAATTAATACTTACTAAGCATTATTTAAACATTCTCCCATTTTAACCAAGCTAACAGTGGCATAGTAAACGTTTTAAAGTTCTTGTTCATAATAAACACCTTAGATGTACTGGTTTTGTGTACAACCAATTAAGCAGTTGACTATCAGATAGAGCTTTTAATTCCCCATTTTAATTATAGGGGCTGTTCTAGAGATACAGTACCTTTTGTATACCTGAACTAATTTAAGAAGTGCTATTCTATTAATAGTTATTTTCAGCTGTTTTATATAGCAAACTATTTAATGGTTGTTTTACATTATTAAAGCAACCTCTACGTTGACAGAAAACAATAAACATACCTAGTATCTAGCTTAATGTCTAAAGTATACTTTTTTCTAATACATTACCATTTTTAAATGTTTTCACGCTTGCAAACTATAGCACATTACCATGTTTATGGTTCTCTGAGGATGTATTACGTGTGTAATCTGTTCCATCTATTAAACCCAGTAAAAACTTTGAATTCAAAATCATGTTTGTGTTCTTTTACGTACTGCAAGATGTGTAAATAATTGTGCAGGTCTTAACACATTCCTTTATAAGTATGTAATTCTTTACACATTGTAAAATTGTTACTGTTATCAGTTGCCTTCAGCAAATATGTTCTATATATGTTGTATATTAGGCATTATTATTTGGTCTCAGCTGAATATAAAACATCTGGTTTCTTTCATAAACTGTGAATTTATGACTTACATGTAAAGAAAAAGATCTGACAGTTCTAGATTAACACTTATCTAACCATGGCCTAACAATACAATATAAATCTACTATTTATATAAAGGACTTATTTTAAACAGGAAGTAAACCCTCATTAATTTTAATTATTTTTTTTAAAACCCTGCAAGAGAAAGTCATAATGAGCTAGTATGCATAGCATACTAACTCATTATGATCGACTTACCTAAGATCGAAGCCCCCAAAGTTCTCCTCCGTGCCCTTCCGCCACCGCCGCCATGTCTCCGACGATCTTCTTCCTGTTATCGCAGCTCCGGCGCTGTGATTGGCCGGAACAGCGATGAAGTCACTCCCGCGCATGCGCGCGGGACAGGACGATCCCCACGCATGTGCGAAAATTTGACATTAACCACGAATTTACCATTCACAAAAATGGCACACTCGGCGTTGTTTTTACAGCGGTTGGCTTACAAACAATTTAAGGGCCCACTGACATCATATGCATTAGACTGGGCTGGGTAACCTTAGGTGTGTGCACAGTGTGTGTCGGGTGTGCCCAGGCACACCCTAATCACCCCATGTGTTTTAGTGTTATTACTCTGTGTGGCAGCAGGAACATGGGGAAAGATCTCTCTCTTACCGCATCTGCCATAAGAAAAGTGTTTATGCAGGGGCGTGGTTTGCGGCGGAGCTGAATGGCAGCTTAATCCCGGAGCTCCGTTAGCTGCAGGGAAGGATCGGCACATAGCAACCCTCCGGGCACGATTTCTGACCACCTTACCCGGCGTTCCAGCTCTGGAGACCCCTGGGAACATGTCCAGGAAACGCAAGGAGACGAGGAAGCCCCAGCGGCTGATGGATTTTTTCTCCCCTCACCAGCGTGGAGGTAGGCAAGATGGCGCCGAGGCGGCATCCACACCAGTACACAGCAATCTCTCTGGGCAGGCCAGGGGACCCCAGAACAAGTGTGCATCTGATGCTGGGCAGTCTCCTTCTCCCTCCTCTGCGTCTAACAGCCCAGCCAAGGCTAAGTTCAGACTGGACAAGGAGGGTTCAATGCAGCCAGCTAGTCCTGTAACAGACTCAGGAGATGATACACGGGAGCTCCCAGATTCTATCGAATCCTTCCCCACTGCTGATCAGCCTGTGATGGACACTGTATTGAAAGATATGCTGCTATCCCTGCGCAGCTCATTACAATCAGACATGATGCAGTGTATGCATAGATTTCACTCAGATATACAAGCAGTAGAAACCAGAGTGGAACATATTGAGCACAAAATGGGGGAATACGCTGTTACCATGAACGATCTGGTGGACTCACATGAGGAAAGAGAAGGGGATACGGATTGGATTAAAGCCAAGCTCGCAGATTTTGAAGACAGAAGCAGGCGAAACAATATGAAGGTGAGGGGGGTCCCCGAGTCCGTCCTACAACCAGATTTTAAGGAACTCCTCCCAGATCTCTCTGATCTTGAGCTCACCATAGATGGGATACATAGGCTGCCCAAACCGTCCTACCTGCCCGAGCAGGTCCCCAGAGAAGTGTTTATGCTCTTCCCTTTCACTGTGCCAGCAGGGAGAACAATGTGCCATATATGTAGACACATACACATGCATGAGTGTTTGAGCTTAAGTGTACACACCCTAATGCAATAGGCTGCACACACCTATGTGGGTAACCTTGCCTAGCACATAGACAAGGTGATATGCTTTGAGTTCTATGAGTCCAGAATACCATTAGATAGCACATAGTATAATGTGGCTACCTGTGTGACTGAAACCAGTTTACTATATTTGATTTTCCTAACTAAAGGGCTCAGCCCCGCCAACTTTTAACCTGTCCAGTGAAAGTGCTCAGTGGCCAATAAAGGCACTCTCATTGGAGAGGGACATGGTGGTTGGCAGGGCTCAATCCTAAAGTCAAGGCTCTAGTAGCATAGTAAATCTAATTTAGGAGAAGCACAAAGAGGATGCTTTTCTGACTAACAAAGGGAATAACAAGCATCTTATGATGTCTACAAGATGTTAACTTTAGGGGTTCACCTTAGGGCCACATGCTGCACAATGAACGCATTCAGGAATCAAAGCGTGCACAAATGTGCTCAAATAAGGAAAATAAAATCATTTAAAACAAATTATTTGGTGGGAAAATCATGCCATCCATCTGACCAGGAACTTTTAGCAATGTGCCGCTTTAATGCGCTCAGTGCTTGCATGAAAATCTCCACCAAAGCCACAAAGCACTTATAATTACTCCCCAGCTCTAGTAATTACTCAATTCTTAAGTCCTATTTTGTCCAATTATTGTTAGCATTGCTCTGACTGGACGCATTGCTGGCTTAGCTTAAACCTGTCACGCTGAATATTGTCCCAGAATTTGATAAGGGGGGTATGGCTTGTGTTTTGTAATAAGCTGGCTGATTTTTTTTTTTTTCTCCGTACAAGACACACAATATACAGTATATAAAACGGGAAGGCAGTAATGGAACAAAGCCGTGTGCCTCACATTTATCACAGAAAACAACTTCTGTATTTTCAGATTGTTTGTTGTTAAGATGAGCATTTGATGTATTCTTTTAATTTAGCTTCACTCCAAACATGCACAATTATTATGCAGCCCCTGACGAAACTATGAAATATAAGCATTGGCAATGTCAGAATATAATAACTGACTGTTTAATTATGGCAGGGATAAGTACACATAACAAACAGCATTCAAATATGGCTGTTGCTCAGAATTGTATTTGACACTCCAAGTGCGCTGTTATTATTTGTCTTGCCTAAGCAAACAGACTAATGGCTGCCGAAGAAGGTGTCTGGGGATGCATGTCAAACACTAGGTGTATCATGCATTCAGACTGGTGTTGGGGTGGAAAAGTCACTGGTTAGGGGGATGGGTGCAGTGACCTTGTTCTCTCAACATTCTGTCTTTACACTGAAAGGAACAGATGAGTTCCTGAATTATTCACCACTCTGAAAGCTTATAATTGTTAACAGTGGTGGCAGCAGAAGCATATAGAGACAGTGTTGTTAAGGTCTTTTTTTCATGAAAATGTCTGATCTTGTAAATCATCAAAAAGTACACTTTACATGGCTACCTTTCACAATTTGGCTATTTTTACTTTGCTTTTTCAACTTGAAATAAGGATTTCTCACCACAAATTTCTAATTTTATTACTCGTTGATGTCACTTATACTAAACATTTTTCTTGAATCACATCCATAGTGAAGTCATTTAAAGACTTATGCCGCATACACACGATCCCTTTTGTGATGAAAAAAAAACGTCATTTTATGTGACGAAACAAAACAAAGTTTTTCAAACTTCATTTTCAAAAACGACATTGCATACACACCATCGTTTTTCCACAATGCTCTTGCAAAGCGCGGTTACGTAAGACACTTTCGACGGCACTCTGTTCCATTGAAGCTCCCATCTCATAACTTGCTTCTAAGCATGCGCGGGTTTAAAAACGTCGTTTTAAACAACGTTTTGTCCACACACGGTCACTTTTTATGACACAAAAAACGACATTTTGAAAAACGACACAAAAAATTCAAGCATGTTGGAATTTTTTTTGGTCGTTTTTTTGAAGACATAAAACAACGTTTTGCCCACACACGATCATTTTAAATGACGTTTTTTAAAACGTTGTTTTTTTTTCATCACAAAAAGTGATCGTGTGTACGCGGCATTACTCTCACAAAAACCCTATTTTTATTTAACTACTTCATTACCAGACACTTTCCCCCCTTCCTGCCCAAGATAATTTTTGCGCAGTCATGCAACACTGTACCCAAACAAAATTTTTATAATTTTCTTCCCACAAATAGAGCTTTGTTTTGGTGGTATTTGATCACCTCTGCGGTGTTAAATTTTTGTGCTATAAACGAATAGACCTACAATAAAAAAAAAACTGAGGTGGCACTGGTAGGCAGCACTGTCGGCACTGGTAGGCAGCACTGATGGCATTGATAGGTGGCACTTATGGGCACTGATAGGCAGCACTGATGGGCACTGATAGGTGGCACTGGATAGGCAGCACTGATGAGGAGCTACTGCCAGGCATTACTGAGTGGCACTGATTGGCATTTTGGTGGGGCACTGACAGACATTAATGATAGGGCACTGATTGGCACTTGTTTGGGCACTGTTGTGGGCACTGATCAGCACTGAATCCATTTACTATGGGACATAGGCTGGCAGGTGTTGGGTACTGATTAGCAGCTTATGAGCACCTTTATATGGGGGCTGTGCTGATAATCAATGTGCTGAATAACAGCAAAGACCCCCCCTATGAAAGGGAGAGACGCCAATTGGAGAGACATTTACCGGCACTTTCTGGATCATGTGATCATTAGCTGTGATTGGTCACAGCTGATCACGTGGTACGTAGCCTCTGTGAGGCGGCGTACACACGTACGAGAACCTTGATGGGCGGAACACATCGTTCCGCCCGTCGAGGTTCTCGGCCGGCCGTCAAAATCGGTGACCCGCCCGTCGGGAATGGCAACCAGCCATTCATCCAGGTGGGCCGTCGAGCAAATAGAGAGCCTGCTCTCTATTCGCTCTACGGGATTCCCGACGGGCGGGGCGAGCCAGGAGCGTACACACGGCCGAGGTTCTCGCTGGAATGCAGCTCCCAGCGAGGTTCTCGCTGGTTTCTAGCGAGCACCTCGGTCGTGTGTACGCCGCCTCAGAGGCTACATACCATGATCGGAGTTGCGGTGTGTCAGCCTGCAGGCGCTACCCGGCTCTGTTATCCTGATTACGTCACATGACGTTCGATCAGGATAACACAACCACTTTTGCTGCCGTCATTCTGCTATATGGTGGGCGGCAAGTGGTTAACACCCTTTTTAGCAGTGCCTTTTCAATGCTATGGGGTCTCTTTATGAATGTTTTCACAAAAGATTCATAAAACCTTCACCCAATTTTTTTCTAACTGTATGCAAATGGAAAAATATGTGAAAGTTTTAGATAGGCCCCATATATATTTATATATGTACATTTCCAATATTATTAGTGTTCACTTATTTTATATTAGTTTATACTGTTTTTAAATAGAATTCTTATTTATTTATTTATTTATTAAAAGGACCACACTACAAGGATAGGCAATGTTTGTCTTTTTTTTGTCCTTATCCTGCTGTTATTTCAAATGGAAGAATGTGTGCTCATTCAGTTGTTAAATCAGTTGACCATGGGACCAGCAAACTGCTGATCACCCATAGCATCCATCAGATCTGTGCTGCTGAATACATCCTACCAGCTAGATTTTGGCCTCTGGCATATCAAAGAGCGCTGATAAACATCACTATCGCTTTAAATATTATTTTTTCACTTGACAATGTGACTCTTTCACATCTTGAGCAAGAGGAAACTTAAATTAGGTTATTCAAAGGATGATTTCTGATTGGGACTATTGAATTCATTCTGATTTCCCATGCTGTATGATTGTTTCAGGTCAGTTATCTTAAGCATTTAGGATAAAGACAACCAGTCAGCTTAGCACTTTGGGGTCAAAAATGCCAGCCTTCATGATTATCACATTATGTGCTTCCTTTAAATTTAAAAATGTTGTTTTAGTAAAAAGAGGAGGGAAAATTGTCAAGTGAAATGGAATGTGCCCAGGTTTGATAATGTTATCATGAGAAAATTCCTATCAACAAATTTTATTAGAGAAAATAAATATTTTCTATGCTTGAAAATTGTCTGTTAATCTGGAAGAGAGTCAGCTATAATATACCGTAGGCTCATGTAAATCTTCAGAGCAAAATTGTTGATATTACTTGACAATTTAACTAGTTTGTTTTCACATCTGCCTTAGAAACAGGGTTGCCAACCATCAGTAAATTTACAGACAGTTTGTAAAAATCTGTGATTTTTACAACTGTCTGTAAATATCAGGGGCTGATAATTTTTCATGCTGTGTAAACCAGGCAAATTGCTGGTTATTAGGGATGGATGCACTGATACCAAGACCAAGCATTTGAGCGAGTATCGATATCTTGTCAAATGCAAAATCTTCATAGGTGTCCCGGTCCCACCGATGATAGCAAATCACAGCCGCTGGAGGTGCTCACAGGGCGGGAGATGTAGAGGCGGTCCTCCTCCAAGCTGACATCACATCCGCCCTATACCCACGGGGTCCCAGAACTTCTCCTCCAGCCCTGCGAGCAACTCTAGTGGCCATGATTTTCTATCATCGGCAGGACGGGACACCTATGAAGATTTAGAAGTTGGCCAGATATCTACTGTGAGTTATAACACTTTTAAAAAACTGCCCACTACATGGCACTTTTCCCTTTCTGTACACACACGCATACAGGAGCAGTGGGGGAAATTGCATGAGATTCAGACAGAAATTGCACCACATACCTGATTGAATGTGATTCCATCGATTTTATTACATCGGAAATTCCGATTGTGTGTACGCGACATAGGAGTTTTCCAACCAGGTTTCAAGGGAGGGGAAACCCCAATGACCTACAGACAGGTGTGGTTATTTAACTAAGCACTATATTACAAATGTAAAAATGGATTTTGAAAACACTGGGTCCCTTCACTTCATGGTGTCTTTTAATTGAAAAGGTTAACTAACCATTGTAACGGGATGACCCGTGACGCCCAGAGACTTTTGAGGGATGGGGGATACTCTTGTGCCATCGGCACTAAGACTCTTGGGTCTAAGGTCACCCTGTGCCCCTTTTGGGCATAGGGTGGCTGATAAATAATAATTAATGTATGGCAGACTATCTTGAGATATTACAAGTTGTTGGTTAATGTTGACCCACACCAGGTCAATAGACTCCTAAGATATTCCATTGTCCATTGTGTAAGGCTGTAGAGGTGTTAATTCAGGTCTGCTCCTAAGACCTTTCCATTGTGTGATAACACTGTTTAAAGCCCATTGATGATTCCATTGTCCATTGTGTAAGGCTGTAGAGGTGTTAATTCAGGTCTGCTTCTAAGACCTTTCCATTGTGTGATAACACTGTTTAAAGCCCATTGATGATCAGGTGTGAATACCTTTTTGTCTAGTAAAGGAATGTGACTTGTCAAGTTGTAGTAATTACCTCCTCTAATTGCAGAGACGGGACGTCTGGGGGATGACAAATGATTAGCTCAACTGAATGTCATTATCTAAAAGAATGTGATTGAAGCCCCATTGTGTGATGTATGGGTGGAGAGTTCTTTGTCCCTGTGATTAACTTTAACATGCTGTACTGTATATAAGAAAGCTAAGATACCATTAAAAGCATTCATTTATTTGAAACCATTAACCAGAGCTGTGTGTGTCTCGGTGATTCTGGGGGAATGGATCGGGTCCTGTCGGCTGGTTTGTCAGGGTGTCGGCTAACCTGTCTTGTCTTGGGTTGATGGAAGATCGTAAACGGTGGTGACCGTTACAACCATCAAACCC